>CM059316.1:5322500-5915000 GCA_030340665.1 Neosalanx taihuensis | reverse complement strand
TGCTCTCATGCATGAAAGAGAGCCTGGAACTGGCAACCTTTCGATCACTTGCCCGACACCTTAACCGCTAAGCCATCTGAATCCCACATTTTTACATTTCACAAAGAGCCGGGTGTTCTGGGGACCAGTCGGGTACGGGTGCCCCCGAAGCTTCCTCCATCGGAATGTTCCAGAATGGAGCGAGCCGAGACGAAACCGCATCGAAAGGGCGTCTCATAACAGAACACAGAGGAAGAAGCGCAGCTGTTCTCTACTGTCTCACCTCATCTTACCCATCCGCATGCCTGCACGCCCGCCTTCCCGCCGCCTTTTCTCCCGCCCGCCCGCACCGCGCCCTCGCCCAGCATCAGAACGTATCTAATCAAGCATGGCAGCGTACTGACCCTCCTGGTGAACGCAGCCAATTAAGAGACGTTTCTCCGCATGTTGATCGGAGGGGCCTGGGAGAGGGAGGGCCCCCAGGGGCCCGGGGCGAGGTAAATCGACGACCTCACTTCCCCTCGGCCTCGCTGAGGGAGGGGGCGATCTAGCATGTGTGATCCGTTAACGGCAGAATAACAAATACCAAAAGCCCCTCTGCTGCCTTTCCCTGGCAGCCGTTCTCTACCCCTGAGGGCAATTTGGACCAAGATTTATTAGACATAATTAACCGACCGAACCTCTCCTGTCTTAACCTTCCGATTTAATTCGCTCGCTTAAATGAAAAGCGAAGGAGGAAGATGTGTGGATTGGGGTTCCGGAACCATCTTAGAGGACAGACAGGTCTATTAGGGAACGACTAAATACTGTAGACCCAACAACAGCAAGATACAAATGTTTTTATGTTCAAATAAACACACTTGCTAACACGCGCCCTCCCAAACAGACACACACACACACACACACCAAGTCATCTTCTGGATATGAAGTCATCTCACTCTTTCTAACCGTGATGACTCCCATGTGGTCTGGTAAGCCTCGTTCCTGCCCTGTCTTTATAAGCAGGTGTAACCCGACCGCAGCTTCCAGGAATGTCTCAGGCAGCAGGCATTTCCACACTCTCAGAACCTCCTTCTCAAGTCTACAGTCCGGAACTTTTCTAAGCATGCATCGTTTTCTAAATGAACCCCTAGGAATAATTACGCGTGCTCATATTGGCATGTACGCGTTGAATATTCCTTCCAAGAAAGCGAGGAGAGCGGTTGGTCGAACTTCAAAGGAAACAGACGTTTCGCTTGACTTTGTGGAGCTGGTTCATCTAGGCTGATGCTTTGCGATGCTTTTTGGATTTCTCAAAAGCAGAGATGCATTTTAGTCATTTAGCAGACACTTTAATCCAGAGATTTACAGTAAGTACAGGGTCATTCCCCCTGAGGACAGGTAGGGTGAAGTGCCTTGACCAAGGACACCACGTCATGTTGGCACATCCAGGGGTTTGAACCGGGGACTTTCTGATTACTAGCCCGACACACGTGACTCCCGCACAAAAAGATACAACCACTAAAAGGTTTGCAGCCCAACACGGTCTGCGCTGGTGGCTGACCAATCACATCAAACCCCCCAAAACAAGAAGAAAATAAGAGTGTCCAAAAATCCCCCTTTCTGCGTTTACACCTTCACCGAACAAAGAGAGCGCCGCGCTCTTGCAAACCGCACGAGAGCAGCAAGCCCCTGTTCCACCGCTCTTCCACCGCTCCCGGATCCCTTCCAGGTGGAGCGGCCTCATTCTGTCACCCAGACCCCTCCCCCCCCCACCCCCCCACCCCCCCCCCCCCACCACCACCACCGCCACGCTGGAAACCCCCGAGGTACCTCGGAGAGAGCTGCAGGGGGAGGTCTGGGGACCCCCGCGTGCAGGAGATCTCAGATCGGCTGAGGGTGCGAGAGGACAACCAGCCCCTCCCCCCTCGCCCCTTCCCCCCTCCCCACCCCCCGCCGCCGGGAGGTCTATAAGCGCGGTCCGCTTCGTCCAATCCCGACGAGTCGTTTGTATCGCCAGGTTGGCGGAGCGAAGATACGATGTCGTGACAGATGCCAACTTGCAGGCACAAGTCCCTTTACTGGCTTCCAGGGGTTCAACCACTGAAGGGCCTCGCTTCCATGTGCCTTCATTCATATGGCTTTGTGTGTGTTACATTGTAAAATATGGAGAGATGGGGGGGTGGGGGGGGTAGGGTGAAAGAGAAGCAGAAGAGAGAGACGGAGAGTGAGAAAGACAGACAGACACGGAGAGACACAGAAAGACAGAAAGCGAGAGAGAGACAGATGCAGAGACTGACAGAGAGAGAGAGAGACAGAAAGAGAGAGAGAGACAGAGAGACAGATGCAGAGACTGACAGAGAGAGAGAGACAGAGAGACACAGAAAGACAGAAAGAGAGAAAGAGAAACAGAAAGAGAGAAAGAGACAGAAAGAGAGAGAAAGACAGAGAGACAGATGCAGAGAGCGAAAGAGAGAGACAGAGAGACAGATGCAGAGAGCGAAAGAGAGAGAGAGAGAGACAGATGCAGAGACTGACAGAGAGAGAGAGACAGAGAGACACAGAAAGACAGAAAGAGAGAGAGAGAAAACAGAAAGAGAGAAAGAGGACAGAAAGAGAGAGAAAGACAGAGAGACAGATGCAGAGAGCGAAAGAGAGAGACAGAGAGACAGATGCAGAGAGCGAAAGAGAGAGACAGAGAGACAGATGCAGAGACTGACAGAGAGAGAGAGACAGAGAGACAGATGCAGAGAGACAGAGAGAGAGAGACAGAGAGACAGAGAGAGGAGAGAGAGAGAGAGAGAGAGCACTTGTTTTTGTCAGCACAGTGCTGAATACTTCACTGCGATTAGGGGTGGGGAGCGGGAACTGCTCTGATAGAATATGATTGGAGAAGCCAGTCGAAGCATTTACATGGTGGTGACAGGGTGTGTGTGAGGTGGTGACAGAAGTCTGGGTGTGGGGGAAACACACACACAGAGACACACACACACGCCTGCCTGTCCAGCTGCTCCGCGAGGTGGAGAAACGTTTTACTTCCTGTCTCTGCGCAGATGCGGACTCGACCCTGGCCCTGGGCCAAGCGATAGAGAGCTCTCATTAATGACACACAGGATTTTTTTTTTGTTTCTTTTTTGCGGTTGGGAAAGGGGGGAAGGGGGAGGGGGGGGGGGGGGGTCGTCTGCGCTTGTGAAACGCCAGTCGCTGAGGAACAAGGCCCCCCCCCCCACCCCCCCCCCCCCCGGGTCGGTCGACAGGGGCCCCTCCCAGCGGTGACATCCTATCTCGATTCCTCAAAATGCAGAACCCGTTGCCCGTGACGATAGGGCGACCGTCTGCCTTTTGCTAACCGGCTTTCCTGCGCCTGGGCCGCATGAACGTACCCTCAGAATGAAATTTCATTCCTAAGTACAGCAAGACAAGGTTTCCCCCCCCCTAATACCACAGTACAGTGTGCTTCAAGGACGATTATTTTGTGCAATTATACAAACAGTTTGTGTATGCATTGCGTGGATTGCGTGGTTTGTGCGCATTTGTGTGTGTGTGAGACGAGGGCTTTGCGCATCTTGTTATTTTGTTTGTGCGCGCGTTGTACGGGTGTGTGTATACTCTCTCGTGTGTGTGTGTGTGTGAGTAATTACAAATCCGAGACTAGGAATGCCCTCCAGCCCCTTGCTCCATCAGACGAGGCAGAGGCAGCCTCCAACACATCCAGTCTACCTCCCCCCTCCCCACCCCCACCCCCCCCACCCCTCCCCCCTAACCTTAATTTGCAGCGTGCGTCTTGTCAAACAGCCGGGGGACCAATGGAATCTGTCAAATCATCTCAAAATTGTGTTTCTTTTTGGTTGCAATCTCTCTCTTTCTCTCTCTTTCTCTCTCTCTCTCTCTCTCTCTCTCTCTCTCTCTTTCTCTCTCTGTCTCTCTCTCTCTTTCTCTTCTCTCTCTCTCTCTTTCTCTCTCTGTCTCTCTCTCTCTCTCTCTTTCTCTCTCTGTCTCTCTCTCTCTCTCTTTCTTCCTTTTCTTCTTTTCCGCTGCAACGAAAGGGTTCAAACGTGCATCCAGTCAAGCAGCAGGAGATCCCCCCCCCCCCCCCCCCCCCCCCCCCCTCCATCGGGGTCGCGGTGATCAGCTTGCAAAAGCGAGGTCTAGGGCAAACATATGGGTGGGTGGGTGGGGGGGAGGACACACCCTCATCATCCTGGTTAATAACAGTCTCATGTCACTCAGCAGTGTTAAGCTGCCTGTTTTGCTTCATCTCCATCCGTCGATATTCCTGTCCGACAGGGACGGGATACTTATTCCTCCGGTGTAAGTTAAAATGGTGAAGTGCCCCTTGCCCAAGGACACCACGTCACGTTGGCACGGCCGGGATTCGAACGCGCAACCTTCCCCGAATACCAGTCCTTCACCGCTCGGCCGCTCGACTCCCCTCTGCTTCCGGGGGTCGACGTACGCTTTGACAGACCCCTGGTCCGTTTGTGCTTCCTGCCTGCTGCGAGGCAGGTGCGAGCGGCCGGCCTCTCCCTCACCCCCCCCTGCGGTCGGCCATCTTCCCCGGCTGAACCAGAAGGAACCACCAGGCAGACCAGATACTCTCAGTTCCTCTCATGACACATCTGCTCGGCTGTTCCTGGCCTGAGCCGCAGCGAGAGCCAGGCCGATCGAACCGCGTCGCTGTTGGCGGTGACTAAGACGTCTGGGTGCGTTTCCGGGGGGGGGGGGGGGGGGGTCACGTCCGCTAGGCTTCAGGGTGGGGGGGGGGAGTGTGGCGAGGAGATGGTGTAAGAAGATTAAAAAAACAAAGAACGACCCTTCGAACACACCCAGGGAAATAATGCGTCTGGGGGGGCGATGTCCCTCTGGCCGGGCTGGGGAGATCCAGGTCACTTTGTGGTCACTTTGTGTTCCTTCGTGCTTTGAGAGGAGAACTGGCCGTGACCTTTCTCTGCTTGATAGGTTTGTTCGCAGACTGGCAATCTTGGTTTTGTCCGGGGGAGAGGAAAGTAAACAAAAAAGTGAAGGAGAGGGAGGGAGGGAGAGACGGAGAGAGGTAGAAATGAGACAAAGGGGTGAAGAGAGAGCTAGAGAGAGGAGAGAGGGAAGAGGAGAGAGAGAGACAGAGAAGAGAGAAGTGAGACAGACAGAGAGAGAGACAGAGAAGGGGGAGAGAGAGGAAAGAGAGACAGAGGAGAGACACAGAGAAGAGAGAGACAGAGAAGAAAGAGAGACAGAGAAAAGAGAGACAGACAAGAAAGCGAGGGAGCGTGCGAAAAGCAGGAAAGAAGACAAAGACGAGAGATAGAGATAGGGAGGACAGAAAAAAAAGCTAAGAGAAAAAAATATAAAGGAATAGAAAAGATGGCCCGGAACATTACCACCAGCGGGGTCATTAATGAGCATTGCTCATGCTGTCATGGCAACTATTATCACAGTAATGTCGCTAATGGCATCGGAGACAGGAGCACAAGAAAGATGTGAAAATTATTGTCAGATTCAATTAGGCTCCTTCCCTCTGAACTCAGCTGCTGTTGCTGAGGGCCCCCTCATTGATTAGCTATCAAACTGAATGAACCAGAGAGAGCGGCGGGGCCCGAGCCCCCCTGATGTGGCCCCCCCCCCGTCACCACGGGTCCTGACAGGGCAGGCTGGCGGGGCCGTGACCCCCCATCCAGCAACCTTCATCAGCGTCATTACCGACAACATTGCATTCCGACGCAAACAGACCCCTCCCCCTCCCCCCGGTGAGAAGAGCCACGTGATTGGCCGAGCCTCGGGGGTTTTCGATGCCTGTGGCGTTGAACTCCATCGTCCTGGTTAGGTGTGTTTATCTAAGGAAGCGTCTTTAACCTGGCGACCCTCCGTCTGAGTCACGCTGGGACCCGGGAGAACTAATGGCACCCGCGACTTCAACCGCACGGCCGAGACAAACCTCCGGCCGTTCTCCTCGCCGCTCACCGCCACGGCGTCGAATAGCATCGCTCCTCCGTCGCAATTTTGCCGTAAACGAGGACTAAGCGAATCAAACGAAAGTCAGAAAAAAAAAACACAAAATATAACGCTTTTTTAACGAGCGGGGGCGTCTTAACGAGAAACATAAGGGTTTCAAGAGGCAGGTGGTTTCGGGGGGGAGGGGGGGGGGTGGGGGGAACAAGTGAAACCAAGGAGACTCTTAAGAGCAGGGTTGCCGGAATAATCCGGATTGATGAATCCCGTTCGGTCAACATGTTTGTGCGCTCCGGAATGCACGATGGTTTGCGGCGGCGGGCCCACATGACAGACTCGGGATTGGACGAAGACATTCCTGTGGGCGGACGACGACAGCGGCTCTCGCCCCCGTTTCAGAGAGAAAGAACGTTCTTGATGTTTTCTGGCTTTCTGTGGACAATAAACCGCGGGGCCTTGAGAACAGGTTCCTGCTCGATGCTAAGTGCTTATTTATACGGAGAGCTGCAGGTTCGAGCTGGACTCGCTTTAGCTCTTAAACGGAAAGTTCATTCATAAAAAGCCAGTATTTTTAAAACAGACTTACAGTATTCAGGAAAGAGGATATTCACGGATGGGTTTCAGCCACGCTTAAAGTCCTGTGTATATTTATATTAATAACAGACTGCGTCTACAACCTGACTAGCAACTGCAAACGACATTGTCGTCATGCCAACGCCGACTGTTAGGGTTGTTGGGTTTGCATCCTGTGCCTCTCCCCGGGTCATGTGACTCGTGTGATCGCAGCTTGTTTAAGGTTTCCTGGGGGGAAGTCAAAACTCGACACGTTTATTTAATCGGGCGTTAGAAGGTTCCCATCCAGTTTAGGAGTTTATCCAATAACACTTCACGATAAATCTACTACGTCTGCAGTGCCTCAACACAATTTACTACAGCGTGGAACTCCAACTGCCAGTTATTCCGTTCCTTTTGCTGAGAAACGTTGTAAATATGTCATGTTGGGTAACTGCTTAAGCGGACCAGGCAGCTCAGGCTGGTGTTTATGCAGTTCTTTGTGGGTACAGATCGCAGTCCAGCCTGGAAGCAGACATCCAGCTGGTCCCTGCGGGGGGCGCAGCGTGATGTTCAGCCAGGGTGGAGTGCTTCTCCCCTGGGCTTTGTGTTCTGAGAATACTGGGCCTTCGGGCTCCTATGGGGCTGGCTGGCTGGTCTGCAGTGGCTGGGGTGGGGAGCTTTTTCCTGTGGCAAGGATCCCAAACAGGGGTTCAAGGGGAGTCATTACAATATGGCCGCCTCTGTTCTTGAACGACTAAAGATAATGGATAATCTTTTACGCGTCTCTCACTGCAGGGTTTCACCAGCGGGTAGAGGGCCTGACTTCTGCCGTGACCTCAGTGACCTCCCTCGTTCCTACGACGACTCCCGCCTCGATGAACGGTGCAGTTTTTGAACGATCTGTTCGAACCCTCTCACTGTGTGGCATGAGAAGAAAAAAGAGAAAGGAGCGCGTTGGAAAACGTTTAACAAACGTCCCTTGCCAAAAGCTACCGGCGAAATTATGATTTTTTGGGGGGGCGGGTGAATCGGTTCAGTCACGCCACACAGGTGGAGAGAATTCCCTGCCGTTTGCGTGATTGTGTTCAAATCTGTGCCCTCAAATGGCGCGTGTGAAAGGATACCCAATTACGCTCGAAGTTTATCCGCCCGACACGCAGCGTCACGTGCGCACCAAAGTCTCTCGTTTAAAGCGAAGGCCCGTTAATTACTTTCGGAGTCCAAAACCCAAATGATGAAGTACAGGAAACCTGAGTGTTCTGTGTGAATTCTGTCAATTCCTGTGAGAAATGGCCCCATTCCTAACAGCGCTTTGGTGGAAGTAGTGAAAGTATTGTTTTGTAATGGGTGTGGTCTAAGGTGCCTTAGGGTCAAGTACTGAACTTTGTTTTCACGGTCTGTTAGTGCGAGGAGGGTAAACACAGGATGAATACAGGCCAGTCACAGTGACTGAAAAATGCTGATTCAAAGAATTTTCGGTCGACAGTATCTAAAAAGAAGGGAAAGATGCCGGTACATGAGAACCAATCAGAGGCCAGACATTTCTGACGAATCGACGCAGAAGATCAGTCCGTTCATTTCTTCGCAACAAGATGGCTACCGTGCCGAAACGAATGCGTGCCACTCAGAATGACTGACGTTTCCCATCCATGTGGCTTGAGGCCAGGCTAACATTATTACGGATAAATACAGGACACGTAATAATCCATACACGATCATTATCCCATTATGAAACCCTAGCCTGAGCTCTGAGCTTTTGGAAACTTCTGGAATTGACTCTTTGCTCTGGGACTATTAATAAACTCTTCTCTGAATGACAGAGAGTCCTGGGTACTTGTCAAGGATGAGGGAGCGAGGGAGAGAGAGAGGGCTGGAGAGAGAGGACTGGAGAGAGAGGGCTGGAGAGAGAGGACTGGAGAGAGAGGGCTGGAGAGAGAGGACTGGAGAGAGGGAGGCTGGAGAGAGAGAGGACTGGAGAGAGGGAGGCTGAGAGAGGGAGGCTGGAGAGAGAGGACTGGAGAGAGGACTGGAGAGAGGGAGGCTGGAGAGAGAGGACTGGAGAGAGAGGACTGGAGAGAGAGAGGCTGGAGAGAGGGAGGCTGGAGAGAGAGGACTGGAGAGAGAGGACTGGAGAGAGAGAGGCTGGAGAGAGAGAGGACTGGAGAGAGGGAGGCTGGAGAGAGGGAGGCTGGAAAGAGAGGACTGGAGAGAGGGAGGCTGGAGAGAGAGGACTGGAGAGAGGGAGGCTGGAGAGAGAGGACTGGAGAGAGAGGGAGGCTGGGAGAGAGGGAGGTTGGAGAGAGAGGGAGGCTGGAGAGAGGGAGGTTGGAGAGAGGGAGGCTGGAGAGAGAGGACTGGAGAGAGGGAGGCTGGAGAGAGGGAGGCTGGAGAGAGAGGGACTGGAGAGAGGGGACTGGAGAGAGGGAGGCTGGAGAGAGGGAGGCTGGAGAGAGAGGACTGGAGAGAGAGGACTGCGAGAGAGGGAGGCTGGAGAAAGGGAGGCTGGAGAGAGAGGGACTGGAGAGAGAGGACTGGAGAGAGGGAGGCTGGAGAGGGAGGCTGGAGAGAGGGAGGCTGGAGGAGAGGGAGGCTGGAGAGAGGGAGGGTGGAGAGAGGGAGGCTGGAGAGAGGGAGGCTGGAGAGAGGGAGGGTGGAGAGAGGGAGGCTGGAGAGAGGGAGGCTGGAGAGAGGGAGGCTGAGAGAGGGAGGGTGGAGAGAGGGAGGCTGGAGAGAGGGGACTGGAGAGAGGGAGGCTGGAGAGAGGGAGGCTGGAGAGAGGGAGGCTGGAGAGAGGGAGGCTGGAGAGAGAGAGGTTGGAGAGAGGGAGGCTGGAGAGAGGGAGGCTGGCAGGGGCACAGAGAGAAGGAAGGGAAAAAGAGACCGAGAGGAGGAGAGAAACTTGGAGGCGGTGAAAGATGTTAGAGAGAACAGAGGGAAGGAGACCAAATATGGCCGCCGGCCACTTTTCTAATATTATTTACAGAGTGAGAACACGCCGGTCTAGTGTGTCTGCACCTCTCTCTGCCTCTCTTTCACCGGACACACCACACTACTATATTCTACCTCCCTGGTACCATGCGCCCCACCCACCCCACCTCTGCCAGTCCAATAAAATCCATTTCCATTTCTTCATTTAGCTGACGATTTTATCCAACGCGACGTCCAAGAGAGAGCATTACAAAAGGAGCATCGGTGACCGATCATAACATGGTGGTAAACCCCAAACACTGCAGGTAGCCAGAACATGAAGCACAGCAATCGTGGGAAACCAAACAAGAGCCAAAGGGAAGAACCACAAGAGCGTTCGGTTCAACAGGATGCAGTGACCTGGCATGCATCTCCAATACCACCCCCCCACCCCCCCCCCCCCCCATGTCACTTCCTGTCAGCCTGTAACGGGTCGCTCCCCCCCCCCCACCGCCCCCTCCACCACCCCCCGTGCCAGTCATGCGTCTGGCCACAGAGGTCGGAGGTGCGAGGAGGACATTCCTCGGCCGCGGAGCAGGAATACCGCTCGCGAGCCTCCACGTTCCCCTGCGAGACGCCGCGCTGGTCTCTCCGTCTGCCAGCTCTGATCCACTCTCTCCCCGGCCTGGATCGGTGACTTTTCATATCGACGACGCAGGGATGGGGGCGGGGTTGAAGGGGGGGGGGTCGAGGCAGGAGAGGCCAGGCTAGCGTTTGGTGCTAGCACGGGGGGAGAGAGAGAGAGAGCTTCGAATTGGTGCCCGCACGCACTTTACACACACACAAACAAACACACACACACACACGCACGGTTCATCAGGCACCAACAACGGAGGCCCACCTGTTGGTCATTAGCTCGCCGCCATCGGACACCAGACTCTTAGCCTCCCGGTGGAGGGGGGGGGGGGGGGGGGGGGGGGGGGGGGCAGGTGCGTGTGGTCTGCCCCCCCGCGTCGACACCCACGGTGTGGGAAGAGACACTTACCGGACAGCCTCTGTAAACACCCTGGATATCCCCTCCCCCTCCCGCTGCTGTGGGGCGGCCTGTCTCTTCTCAGGGCCCGGGCTGATGGACCTCTCTGGGAGTCACGGAGCGTCTGACCAGGGGTCCGTCCATCCCCACGTCCAGTCATCCCCCCCCCAAAAAAGGAGGCATGACTGGGCGTCCCTGGGGAGGGCCAAGCAGGCAGGGAGGCAGGCTGGGAGGGCCAGGCAAGGGGGGCCAGGCAGGGAGGCAGGCTGGGAGGGCCAGGCAGGCAGGGAGGCAGGCTGGGAGGGCCAGGCAGGAGGCAGGCTGGGAGGGCCAGGCAGGGAGGGCAGGCTGGGAGGGCCAGGCAGGGAAGGCAGGGAGGGCCAGGCAGGGAGGCAGCTGGGAGGGCCAGGCAGGGAGGCAGGCTGGGAGGGCCAGGCAGGGAGCAGGCTGGGAGGGCCAGGCAGGCAGGGAGGCAGGCTGGGAGGGCCAGGCAGGGAGGCAGGGAGGGCCAGGCAGGAGGCAGGCTGGGAGGGCCAGGTAGGGAGGCAGGCTGGGAGGGCCAGGCAGGGAGGCAGGCTGGGAGGGCCCAGGCAGGGAGGCAGGGAGGGCCAGGCAGGGAGGCAGGCAGGGAGGGGCCAGGCAGGGAGGCAGGCTGGGAGGGCCAGGCAGGCAGGCAGGGAGGGCCAGGCAGGGAGACAGGCTGGGAGGGCCAGGCAGGCAGGGAGGCAGGCTGGGAGGGCCAGGCAGGCAGGGAGGCAGGCTGGGAGGGCCAGGCAGGCAGGGAGGCAGGCTGGGAGGGCCAGGCAGGGAGGCAGGCTGGGAGGGCAGGCAGGCAGGGAGGCCAGGCAGGGAGGCAGGCAGGGAGGGCCAGGCAGGGAGGCAGGCTGGGAGGGCCAGGCAGGCAGGGAGGCAGGCTGGGAGGGCCAGGCAGGCAGGGAGGCAGGCTGGAGGGCCAGGCAGGCAGGGAGGCAGGCTGGGAGGGCCAGGCAGGCTGGGAGGGCCAGGCAGGCAGGGAGGCAGGCTGGGAGGGCCAGGCAGGCAGGGAGGCAGGCTGGGAGGGCCAGGCAGGCAGGCTGGGAGGGCCAGGCAGGGAGGCAGGCAGGCAGGGAGGCAGGCTGGGAGGGCCAGGCAGGGAGGCAGGCAGGCAGGGAGGCAGGCTGGGAGGGCCAGGCAGGCAGGGAGGCAGGTCTGGGAGGGCCAGGCCACCCAGGCTGGAGGTGAGGTCAGAACTAACACAAACACATGCAGTAACTAACACATCAGCATCATCCTCCAAAAGCCCAAATTGCAGATGGATAAAACAGAGGGTTCACACACACACACACACACTCATGCACAAACACACACACGCACACACACACACATGCCCCTTCCATAATATCATCCGTCAGACAGGCAGAAGGAATTGTACTTCAGGGGAACTGCTGCCGTCGTAGAGTGGGGTGGGGGGGGGGGGGGGGGGACAGACCACCAACGCTGGTCCTCCCTTGCTCCTCGCCAGGGTCGTCTGCCAGCACCGCCCACGACCCGGCCCTGTGCCAGGAACGGCCCCCCCCTCCTCCCCCGCTTTGGACAGAGAGACCTAATGTCACTCTCTTCTCTGGAGAGCATTACACAGCCTCCGCAACGCTATCCTGCGAGGAGG
Source organism: Neosalanx taihuensis (assembly GCA_030340665.1). NCBI lineage: Eukaryota > Metazoa > Chordata > Actinopteri > Osmeriformes > Salangidae > Neosalanx > Neosalanx taihuensis. Next base: position 5,902,956 of record CM059316.1, on the reverse strand, counting down.
AAGATGGAGGCCCATGTGTTCCGCGTGCTTACTGCCGCTGGAGCAAAGTAAACCACGATTCATCGACAGTCCATCTGCTTAAACCCCACCCCCCCACCCCCCCCCCCCCACCCCCGTGCGGTTATTCCCAGAAATCAATTTAGCAAAGCGGGGGTATGGTCTCCCCCCCGGCCCCTCTCGTTGTCCTCCCATTTTCATCCAGCGTTCTCATTTAATCAAAATCACAAGAGTTGTACACACTTGTCCCCCCCCCCCCCCCCCTCCTTACCATGACAATCCCAAAAAACATGAGGCTAATAACAATAATCGTGCGGTGACAGAGGACGCTGATTACGCGATTAAGCGCGCATGTAATTGGCATTATTGTTATTTTTAGCCGGAAGTTAATTGCTAATGGAGATTCTGTAATTGGATCAGTGAATGGCAACATGGCAAATCTATTAGCTCCTAATAACGCTCGCAGAGTGAGAAGTGAGCGGGCGTGAGTGGGCGGAGGGTGTTTACAGGTCCGTCTGTCTGTCGCAGGGCCGCGCGGGAGGGGCGGGCGGGGCGTACCGCGGGGGGCTCGGCGCAATTACTGTGTCCCCCGTTTCTGGGGGGGGGGGGGGGGGTCTTTGTCGGGGGGGGGGGGGGGGGGACGGGACACAATGAAATCCCGTGGGACCGCCGAAACGGAAATGGGTGTCGGAGCCCGTGTCCGTCTCGCCCGTCTGAGGTTAGCGTCGGAGCACGGGTGTCGCTAAACTCTGCGAGACGTGACGTTCCCTGTCCTGTATCAATCTTCCTGTTACTAGGCAAACTAATGAGTTTGACTGTGTGTTTTTTTACAGCCCTTATTTAGTCCTGAAGTCCTTCGGTTCATTTGCTCTCTTTTCACTTGTAACTTCAGGAGAGGAAGACAGACGAGGTGAAAGACTAGAACGAGACAGCGCGAGAGAACTGGGAGAGAGACAGTCAGAGAGACAGAGAGAAAAAGAGCGAGAGAGAGAGAGACATAGAGAGACACAGAGGCAGAGAGAAACAGGTAAAGAGACAGAGAGGCAGAGAGTGACAGAGAGAGAGACAGACAGCACGATACAGAGACCCAGAGAGAGAGAGAGATAGACAGACAGAGAGAGAGAGAGAGAGAGAGAGAGAGAGAGAGGCAGGGTAAGAGACAGGAGCCTGGGCTAAATCATTTGACAGGGCGGGGGCTCTCTGGTGCTATCAGATGGAGGCGTCACAGTGATCAGTCACCCCCCCCCCCCCCCCCCCCATATGCAGAGCTGGGCCCAGTCGCAGCGCTGATATGAAAGGCCCATTAAGGCCCTGTTATCGGTCCTGTGCTGCGCCTGTGTGTGATTGAAAGGCCATGATAGCCGGCCCCTGATCGCTGCAGTCCCGGGAAAAAAACCTCCCTATCAGTCATCGGAGAGGGAGACAGATAAAGGGAGAGAGAAAGAGAGAGGGAGAGAGACAGAGAGAGACAAAGAGAGAGAGACAGATGAAGTGAGAGAGAGAGAGAGCCAGACAGAGAAATGGAGAGAGAGAGGAAGAGAGAAAGAGAGAGACAGAGAAAGACAGAGAGAGAGAGAGGAAGAGAGAGACAGAGAGACAGAGAGACAGACAGACAGACAGACAGAGTGGAGTAAACACAAGACAAAGAAACAGAGAAGATTAAAAGAAAGATCGACACGGCTCCCTCTCCTCTTCCCCGCCACGGGATTCCCCGGAGACACCACCAACGCTCCCAATATCGCTCGCACGGCGTTCCCGGAGAATCTCGACTCGCCATCGCGAACGATGGAAGACGGGGGTGGGGTGGGGGGGGGAGAAAGCACGCCGTAACGCACGACACAATCTGTGTCACGCCCCCCCCCCCCCCCAACCTTACCCTGACGCTGTCTAGCAACCACCCAAGCTTGTCTTTCCACTCACTTACAGAGCCAGACGGACTCCCCCCCACCCCCCCCCCCCCCCCCCGCCCGTCCGTCCGTCTCATAACCCCGACTGCAGCCGTGGGGCGGGGGGGGGGGGGGCCCAGGGCGTACACAACGACACGTCCTTGTAAGGAGAAGCACTTGACTGGCGTGACAGGGGCCAGCTCCGTGGCGCTTAGCCAGGTTACGCTGCTTTTAGCGGGGGCAAGAGGACAGCCCGGCCTGGGGTCTCCCTGGATGACTTCCAGAGAACAGTGTGGCTGTGTGTGCGCTGCGTGTGTGTGTGTGTGGGAAGGGGGCGCATAAGTAGGTGTGCGGATGCGCGCGGCGCGTTATTTCGGAGTTTGTTTTTTAGCGAAGTCGCCTCTGATTGATGTGCAGTTGGACTGATGAAATCCCTAAGGTCTAGTAAGGAGCGAGATTCTGACTGGGGTGGGGGGGGGGGGGGGGCTGAGAGAGTGACTCACACACCGCTGAAATAATCAGACGAGCAGGCCTCCTGGAGTTCCAGGCCGGGTTGGAGAAGTACTTGATTTACTCTGTCTTCCTGTGTGTGTGTGTGTGTGTGTGTGTGTGTGTGTTGGTGTGTGTGTGTGTGAGCACAGATTGAGACAGAGAGAAGGGAGAGGTTGTCTATCTTGTCCTCTGCGTTGCAGCGCTAGCTCTGGGATTCACTGGAACAACACCTTGGCATTAGGAAGCTAATGGAGCGTGTCTGGAACTCACCCGTACTCAGCGAGAGGACACACACGCACGCAGGAAGACACACACACACGCAGGAAGACACACACACACGCAGGAAGACACACACACACGCAGGAAGACACACACACACGCAGGAAGACACGCACACACACAGGAAGACACACACACACGCAGGAAGACACACACACACACACAGGAAGACACACACACACACACAGGAAGACACACACAGACACCCTGACCGAGGTGTCCTGGACGCCCCAGCCTAACAACGATGCGGTCGGGAGTCAGGGACAGGGCTGATTCCGAGCGAGCTTCTCCTGCGCTCTGTCAGCAGGGGTCAAAGGTGAGGGTTTGGGAGGCGTCCGTACAGCCTCCGGGGTGGGGGGGGGGGGTGGTGGGGGGAGGGAGGAGGAGGGAGGGGAGGAAGGGAGGACTACGACAACAAAACGAGGCCGGCCGGCCGGGTGCTTTCCACAGTGCAGCTCTAATGCGCCCGTCCAAAATCCCGGAGCCCTCGTATCCGATGCACGGAACAGTAGATTTCTATTAATTAAATCCTAATCGGGTTGTTATATATTTATTTGACGGAGAACGCTGGCAAAGGGACGAGGAGCAAGATTAGAGATCTGCATGTAAAATGCACGAGCTTCATTAGAATACCTTGGCAAAGACGGAAGCATTGGGCCGCCCGCGGGGGCCTTCCAGATGGTTCCGCGTGTTTGCTAATTTGCTCCCCCCTTCAAGGTCATTAGTTCTATTTGGTGGAACTGCTGAAAAGTTGAATGTTTTCGAGGTGGGTGAATTTGCGACACACACACCGTACAATTACTTAGTCTTAAACGCAGCTCGGGAATTCGGTGGGTTTTCCTGGCGGTTAGATTTGAAGGAAACGGATCGCTTCGTCCACGTCGATGACTTCTTGGATGAAGCAAATAAAAAAGAAAAGAAAAGAAAATTCGAACTTGAAAGTTCGGAAAGTCTTCCTGAATACCCTGATTTAGGGTATTTCGTAGCATTTTTGGGGGCAATTTGTATTTGTACTTAGCAGAGGGATTGCGTCTCTTTTGTTTTGATCTGTCTTCAGAACTCAACGCTGAAATCCACGCGAACAACATCCAAGCAGCCGTTCTTCAAACTCATTACACCTCAGCGGTGACTGAGGCCCAATTCATTTTCTCTCGCAGCGCAATTTCCACCATTTTCTCCCACTATTTCAGACCGGCTTGTTTGATTTATCTTACAACAGGAAATGAGTTCTGACATAATGGCAGTTTAGCCTGAGGGTCTGAGGGGTGTGTGTCCATTTTACATGTCAAACAAACACGCAACACAGTACATACAGTCCATTTCACTTACAAACATACTTAAATATGAGTTAAGTATGACACAACTCCATCACAACTATAACATTTGGGGTATTTCCTTGTTTGTTTGTTTGATTCTAAAACTAGAATTTAGCAACTGACTCACAATGGCCCTTCCTTTTATTTTGGATTTAATGGAAAACTTCTCGACAGATGATTGAAGAAGAAAATCGCCTGACAGCATTTGTCCAGGTGGGTTCTGAATCCCAGGAAGTGACTGTGGCGAGTCAGTGACGGTCCACCTTCATCTCCGCCTTCACCTCCTCTTCATCAGCCTCCATGGCTCCGACAACAAAGGCTTCCCAGCCGAAGATCCCCAAATCGAAACCACGTAGGAAGCTTGCACCGTTTAAAAAAGAACATTAAAAAAAGAACATTAAAAAAAGAACATTAAAAAAGGCGACGAAATCGGTCGTATCTTTGGCGCTTGAATTCATTTCAAACCAGGAACACAGCGATGCGTTACCAAGAGGCCAGGTCAGGGCCGGGCGTCGCGCGAAGGACTCGCTGCCAGCGGGATAATTTGAAATTAGCACGTCGAATGATTTCTCTTCGGAGATAGGCAACGTTATTTGGTCTTACTCAGTTTCATTTCCTAATCAAGTAAAAAGAAGAGGAAGGAAAGAAGAAGAAGCGTTTAATCAGCCAGCTATCGTCGGGGATGGAGCAGACGGTCTTTCTTTAGTCGACGCGGAAATAAAAAGGAATCCCTTTTTATTGCGATCTAGCGGCAATTAGTTTAACCCCTTTATCTCCTTTCATTTGTAACGCTATTTGGACCATTTCACAGCGGCTGGAAATTTGTCCACCAAGAACGAAATTGATATCGTTTCGGAAGATACCATCCGCCCCAGGAGGGGAGAAGGGGGGGGGGGGGGAGGAGGGGGGTTGGGCGTCTTCATTTCACAGCCTGTCCTCACGGCTTACATCCAGTCGGTCGCCATAGAGACTTTCTGGCATTATTGCAAACCTCTGCGAAATTCTTGTCGACTTGTAGCTTCCTCATATGCAGGACATGAGCTTTGTCGGTCTCTCTCCGCTCCTCCAGGTTGACCGTGTTCGCAGGTCGACCCAAGGTCAAGAGGTCGTACTTACCTGCCTCTGCTAGAGGAAGCAACGCTCTGGGCTATTCCGTCCGCTCTGCGCGTCCCAACCCCATCAATCGCTTCACGCCAACTGTCATTCACGACGAACCGCAATTAAAGCTTCGTTTAGACGAATCGGGAGGGAAACGCCGAAAGGGTTTCGACGGTTAAAAGTCGTCCTTTTGTCCCTCTCAAAATCTTGATTTTGTTGTTTGCTGGATGAGCAGGAGAAACAAATTAGAATTTTTCTCTTTCCAAACAATATTATGACTAAGACATCTTATTAACATACAGAGAAACAGCCTTTAATGAAGGTATCTGAAGGATCAGAATGTCTTGGGATTAACATTTTTTTTTTCTCTTCCTTCTTCTTAAAAGCCATTATTCAACGTTGACTAATGAATGTATTGTATTTATTTGTGTTATTTTGGGTGCTTTTCCTCATGCTAATTGGCTGCTTTCATATTTCCTCGTTTCTTTTTTCAAAATAGGCCATTGTAATTACTTCCATTTCTCAGTGCATAATTTGAACGCGGATTTCTTGCTTTATTGGCGCGCGGGGCATGTGAGTATGGGGTGGGGCGGATTGGGCAGGAAATGAGGCTCAGTTGGTGGTGTGGTGTAAGATCATGCATGGTCCAACACAATCACAGAGAGAGACAGAGAGAGAAGGAGAGAGACAGAGAGGGAGAGAGAGAGAGGAGAGAGAGAGAGAGAGAGAGAGAGGAGGAGAGAGAGAGAGGAGAGAGACAGAGGGAGAGAGAGAGAGAGAGGAGGAGAGAGAGAGAGGAGAGAGACAGAGAGGGAGAGAGAGAGAGAGGAGGAGAGAGAGAGAGGAGAGAGACAGAGGGAGAGAGAGAGAGGAGGAGAGAGAGAGAGAGAGAGAGGAGGGAGACAGAGAGGGAGAAAGAGAGAGGAGGGTTGACAGAGAGGGAGAGAGAGAGAGGAGGAGAGAGAGAGAGGAGGGAGACAGAGAGGGAGAGAGAGAGGAGGGAGACAGAGAGACAGACAGAGAGACAAACAGGCAGAGAGACCGAAAGAGACAGACAGAGAGTGAGAGAGACAGAGAGACAGACAGAGAGACAGACAGAGAGAGACAAACAAAGACAGACAGAAAGAGAGACAGAGAGAGAGGGTAGGGTCTGCATAGGGTTTTAAATCAACATCTCACCTTTCGCAATAAAAACCCTGAACTCTCTCTTCATCTGGATCCACAACTACCTGACAGACAGACGACAGTATGTTTGACTGCAGGGCTGTCAGTCTGAGGTGGTGGTGAGCAACACCGGCGCCCCCAAGGAACTGTCCTGGCACCATTTCTCTTCACCCTCTACACCTCCAACTTCCAATTCAGCTCACATCAGTGCCACCTGCAGAAGTTCTCTGATGACTCCTCTATTGTGGGCTACATCACAGAGGACAGGGAGGAGGAGTATAAGGCCCTGGTGGAGAACTTTGTGCAGTGGTGCGACACCAACCACCTTCTGCTCAACACCAGCAAAACCAAGGAGCTGGTGGTGGATTTTAGGAGGAAGGGAGGACCTCAACACCCATCACCATCAAGGGAGTGGAAGTGGAGAGAGTGGACTCCTACAGGTACCTGGGGGTACACATTAACAGCAAGCTGGACTGGACTGACAACACCGAGGCTCTTATCAGGAAGGGCAGAGCAGGATGTTCTTCCTGAGAAGGCTGAGGTCTTTTAATGTCTGTAATAGGCTACTGAGAATGTTTTACCAGTCAGTGGTCTCCAGTGTCCTGCTCTTCGCCGTGGCCTGCTGGGAGGCAACATCTGTGCCAGGGATGCTACCAGGCTGAACAAGATGGTGAAGAAGGCCAGCTCTGTGGTGGGGACTGGGTTGGACAGCCTGGAGGTGGTGGCTGACCAGAGGATGGGGAAAAAACTGGCGGCCATGTTGGCCAATCCCTCCATCTATTGTACATTGAGCTGACGGGGATGAGGAGCAAATTCAGTGACAGATTTGTCCTCCCCCGTCAGAACACAAAGATATTTGAACAGTCTTTTATTCCAGCTGCTCTCCGACTCTACAAGCAGGCCCTGCAGGCACCGGGAGACCTGGAGCTAGGCTAGGCTAGGCTAACTGACTTGGGACTTTTATCTGGACTTTTTTCTGCACATGGCACATGATGCACTTAGCAACTTTATTTGACTATTTTAGCGGATTATTTTAGTGGATTATTTTAGTGACATATTTATTGGGACCAGCAGTGTGTTTATATTAATGTATTGTTAACGCTGTTTCTCTGTTTTGTCTTCCTCTCTTCTTAAACGTCATGATCTGATTGACAACTAATTTTCCCCAGAGGAGACAATAAAGGTTTCAATCAATCAGTAATCAGAAAGTACGTAGGTACTATACTGCAGTTTAATGCAGCTTCCAGCAGCCAACATTGTTTTTGTTGGCTGCCAGCAAGATGGAATTTTCCGTTTGGGAATCCCCCGACCAGCAAGGGACGATGCTAAGCTGTTTTATTTTTCATCCGAGGTCAAAGTTGAGATCACGCTCACTTCCTGGTCCCAGACAATCAACAGAAAAGCTCTAAGCCAGAACAGAAGTACATGGGGCAGCAGGAGAGTTCCAGCAGGAGAGTTCCAGTAGAGGGCTGGATGGCAGGGGGTTAGCCATCATCCAAGTTGCTGTTAGGCATGGACACTGCAGAGCTGTACACACTGGATCACCGGCGGGGTGGGGGGGGGTGGGTGGGGGTCGGGAGGGGGAGGGGGAGGGGGGTTGGGGTGGGTATAACGTGTCAGCGCAGTGTCTGGTTCCAGAAGCTTCTACTAATGGCCTGCGGAGGAGATAGGCCAGATGTCTCTCTCCGCTCTCTCTACCCACCCTGATTCCCCCCCTCCCCCCCCCCCCCCCCGCTCCCCTGACAGGGAGGAAAGGGGGCTCGCGCAGAGCCGGAGGAAGGGGGGGGGTGGGGGCCGCCGGGGGGGAAAGGGGAAGAGAGGCACGCCGCTCAGACACTCGTTAGCTACGAGGCGCTATCTGGAGTGTGTCAATGGGCCGATGCTGCCACGGTGTTACAGCGCTGTCCACTGCCCAAGAACTGTGGGGGGGGGGGAGGTGGGGGGAGGGGGGCTTCAAGCGAGACCGGGACACACACGGGAGCAGAAGCAGAGAAAAGAGAGAGAGGGGGAAGAGAAGTGAAAAGGCAGTGAGAAGAGAAAGACACAGAGAAACGAGGGAGGAAGGAGAGAGAGAGTGCCTGAGAGAGAGCTAGAGAGAGAAAGAGACAGAGAGAGAGACACAGAGAGACAGAGAGAGAGAGAGAGACAGAGAGAGACAGAGAGAGAGAGAGAGAAAGAGAGAGGGAGAGAGAGAGAGAGGGAGTGAGAGAGGGAGAGAGAGGGAGAGAGCCAGAGAGCCAGAGAGAGAGAGAGAAAGAGAGAGGAGAGAGAGAGAGAGGGAGTGAGAGAGGGAGAGAGAGAGGGAGAGAGAGAGAGAGGAGAGAGAGAGAGGGAGAGAGCCAGAGAGAGCGAGAGAGAGAGAGCGGCGCTCCCCCACCGTGATAGCACCTGTCACACCTTGAGATAATCATCCATCATGGCTCTGCCAGTGACTGGAGAGTGTGTGGTCCTTTTTAATGGCCGCCATTGACACGATTCCGTCTCCTCAGCCACCCCCGGACTGTCACCAAAGTGCTCCTGCTGCTGCAGAACCCCCCCCCCCCGCCCCCCCCGCCCCGCTGCTCAGGTGTGGAGAGAGGAGGTGCGCACAGCGGGGGCGGGGGGGGGGGGGGGACGAGGGGGGGGACAAGCCCTTCAGAAAGAATTCCGCTTCCCAGATCAACAGCCGGACGCGCTGATGTAGCGCCAGCGTGCTATCAGGGGCTAATGCCTTCGAAAAACGGTTTTTCGATATCGAATCAGAATCGATTTGATCCGCTTGGCAAGATACACAAACGCAGAATTGACTTTGTCAGGAAAGAGCTAACACAGAACACATATGGAACGTAATAATATTTGTTTGTGTATTCCTTTTTACCGCTGTTTTGTAATGACGGATGAAAGGCAATCGCTAGCTTTTTTGGTTATTGCCTTGAAGGCGTTCTTTGCAGAACCCTCTGTAAGGTTCTCCGAGGTGCGTGTTCTACAGGGGGGTGGTTCCTTCAGCCCGGTCCAGTCCTTGTGGCCGACCCTGATCTTGATGGGCAGCAGATGACGCAGGCAGGTGGGGAACAGGCGGAACAGTGGGGACGAATAACAGCCTCCCCATCAGAGAGTGTGTGGGAGGGAGTGTGTGAGTGTGTGCGTGGAAGAAGGGCCGGTGGGAGGGTGCGGTTCTGTGTGTGGCACGTTCCTAACCCTTTAGGACCAGGGTTAGCACATCCTGGAAAACACTGTGATTAAGTCCAGCTCCACTCCAGCTAGCCCTCGGCCTCACGGAGAGGCTGAACTCACTCCAGCTAGCCCTCGGCCTCCCGGAGAGGCTGAACTCACTCCAGCTAGCCCTCGGCCTCACGGAGAGGCTGACCTCACTCCAGCTAGCCCTCGGCCTCACGGAGAGGCTGACCTCACTCCAGCTAGCCCTCGGCCTCACGGAGAGGCTGAACTCACTCCAGCTAGCCCTCGGCCTCACGGAGAGGCTGAACTCACCCATTTCCCTGGAGACCCTGGAGCCAGAATAACTTCATTATGGACCATGAGAGGCTGCTAAGTAGCAGAAGTATTGCTGTGTGTGTGTGTGTGCCTGCCAACTCTTTACGTGCGTCTGTGCAATCCTTTCTCTCATTCTCTCTTTCTCTCTCTTTCTCTCTCTCTCTCTCTCTCTCTCTTTCTCTGTCTTCCTCTCTCTCTCTCTCTCTCTCTCTCTCTCTCTCTCTTTTCGAAGGAAACCACAGAAAGGTGAGCTCAGAAGCTGGAACGGGCGTTAACAGCGCCTCGCTCGGACGTGGCTGGGCGTCCCGCGGCGGGGCGGGGGCGGGAGGGCACACGAGCGGAAGAGTGCGCCCGCTAATGGGAGGACCCTGGCGGGGAGGAGGCGCGGGGCCTCATCTCGGCCATTAATAGAGGGCCGGGGAGATGCCTGCCTGCTGTGGTTTCTGGGTGATTCTAGTTTCAGGTGACATGCCTTATGCTCTATTAGCAGACTCTTCCGACCACAGTTTTCTTTGGCTCGAACCCTGCTTTTCCACACTCCTCCCCCTCCGTCAAACACACACACACACGCGCGCGAGACAGACAGGCACACGCATTCACGCGGGGTCCTCGCTGAAGAGCGCTCGTTCTCCAGAGTTCACCAGAATAACGGATCGGAGCGAAACTCGGGAAATCAAGGTTTGACCATAACAGCACGTTCGGTCCCACAAACTTAATAATACCGATAATAATACCTCATTTAGCAACTTACAGCAGGTACAGGGACATTCCCCCCTGAGGCAAGTAGGGTGAAGTGCCTTGCCCAAGGACACAACGTCATATAGCCACAGCCGGAATCAAACTCACAACCTTCCAATCATGAGGCCAACGCCTTAACCTGCCTTAACCGACTCCGAACTTGTTAGGTATTTGATAATTCACCTGCTGGACAGACAGGCTTCTATCACCCAGTGGGCCCAGGACAGAGGGGCCTTTTTTAGGTGTTAGCCATGGAGAGATCAGTCTGCCGGAGTGTTTGTGCAGTCAGGGTGCTGTGTCCACACACCTTGCCGTCTGTGTGAAGTGGCCGGTCTCTCCCTCTCTCTGGTCTCTTCTGGGCTGGCATTCTGGGTGGCTCCCTGTCTCAGTCAACATCTCTCTCTACTATCTCTCAGTTTTAACCACCATGCAAGATACACAAACACGGAATTGACTGTGGTAGGAAAGAGCAAACATAGAACATATATTAGAATAAGATAAAGTACCAATAAAAAAGAAGGTCTCTCTCCATGTATCTCCCTCTCTCTCTCCCTCCCTCTCTCTCTCCCTCCCTCTCTGTCTCTCAGCAGAACACTCCTCCTGAGAGCGTGGGCGTGGAAATGTACAGAAACGAACAACCGCACGTCTGCTGGGCACATCGTTCACCCTCCCATCTAAGGACGGAAGCAAGCATGTTATCCTCAGCAGAGATTCCCATGCAGCGTGAGAGAGTGTGCGCAGTGCGCACGTCAACATTTACAGACAAAGAGCTGAATACAAATAAAAAAGTGTTCAAAAAACACACACACACTGCCGCCCCACTTCACCGCCACTGTGCTACGTGTGTGTGTGTGTGTTATAGCTGTGCCGATACACCCTAATTAAAGCACGGGGGCAGACAAAAAGTACATTTAGTCATTAAGCAGACGCTCTTATCCAAAGCGACTCACAGTAAGTACAGATCACAGAGAGAGAGGGAGACGCATCCGGGAATCGAACCGATCCAGAAGCCCAACGCCTTAACGTGCTGAGCCAAGCGGGCTGACAGACAGGGGGGGGTGACTGTTTACAGGTCTAACTCTGTCCTCATGTACTCTTACCAAGCGTGTCAGGGCCAATGAATAAAATAGCTGTGACAATTCAAGACCAGTCGCTGAACAGCAGCGAGTGCGATGTTTGGTCAATACACCGAACTCCTTAGCAACCATTCCTGAAGTTAAATGGAAGTGAATTTAATGTTCTGGCTAGGACCCAAGACCAACACGATCCTTGGAGACTTCGTCTCGGCCTGCGTAAAAATAATTTATCCTGGTTAGACCATTTTTTGGCCAAATCTTTTAATCGCCATAAAAGTCTTTCAGTAAAGAGTTTTTTTCGTTTCGTTTCGTTTTTTTTTCTCGCTCTGGTCAGTCATAAAGTGTTTACGATGGATCGGTCCAGTGCGTGAAGCACATTGCATCGATTATCTTCGAGAGAAGGGGGGAAGGGGCGATATTTCGACGGGGGGGGGTTATCGTGGCGAGGAGAGATCATTCTGATACTTTGTGACGAACTCTCCCGCATTCATGAATCCCCCTACTGATAGCTCCTGTATTTATGTTAAGGCTGTGTTTGCTGTGGAACTACTTGCGGAATCGAGACATTTTCAACAGGGGATATTTTCATCGCCGCTGATCTGATTTTAATGAAAGCTTCCGTCCCTCGAGGAGGGCGAACCTGGGTGATTTGGCCGTGTTTGGGGTGAATGACAGCCACGCACACACAGGGTGTAGTGTTAAGGTGAGGCCGGTCGTTTAAAGGGAGTTCTGCTGTGAGGTAGTCGACAACCAAACGAGACGTTTTGATTTCACCCCCGGAGAAACTCAGATTTAACGCGCAAACTGATGTTATGATTCCAATCTCTGGAATATTATGAGCTGACATCGAGTGCGCCTGCTGTCATAAAAAAAGACACAGCAGGTGATTTCTCCAGCCTCGCGTCACAAACAGATCTGAACCAGAAAGTAGTATTAGCGGTAATACAAACGACGTTCTCTTTACTTTGAGATACTCGTTCGTCTATGTATTTTTGCAGCGGCTGAAATTAGTCTCGGGGGGGGGGGGGGGGGGGGGGGGGGGGGGGGGGGGGTTTGCGAAATGTACAGCTTTTCAAAGGGCCATCATAATTGTCGGCGGGGGGGGGGGGGGGAGCGACCAATGAGAAAGGGCCCATCCAAAGAGTGCGATCCCAAACACACCCACCCCTCGGTCACATGATCGCCGGATGGGGGCCGCGTCAATTAAAATTCAGCTTCACGGCGCGATGTTTACCGAGAGAGATAATTTGACAGACAGATAAACCCACAGACAGACGGATAAACAGCGTTTTGGCCGGTGACAGAGATCTCACTGTCAGTATCACTGCAAGGCCTGTCTCCATACTCCAGACTAACAGCCATGGGGCAATATTTGAGCAGACAGCACAGAGTCCTCCAAATATTGAACAACATTGCTGGGTTTTTTCTATCTGGCGTTGTTTTTTCTTTTTTTTTTCTTCCCCAGAAGAAACCCACAGATCCCAAACACACAAATAAAGCCAAGCTGGTGAAGATTTAGGCTGACTCATCAAACAGGAGAGACACGGGCCTCTTGACACTCAGGCAAACGCATGGAGAGACACGAGAACGCAGACAGGAGCAGAAAGAAGGAGGGAGAGAAGAAGAGAGGGAGGGAGAGAGAGAGAGAGACAGAGAGACAGAGAGAGAGAGAGAGAGAGACACGAGAGAGAGAGAGAGAGAGGGAGAGAGAGAGAGAGAGAGAGAGAGAGAGAGGGAGAGAGAGAGAGAGAGAGAGAGAGAGGAAGAGAGGGAGAGAGAGAGAGGAGAGAGAGAGAGGAAGAGAGGAGAGAGAGAGAGGGGAGAGAGGAGAGAGAGAGGGAGAGAGAGAAGACTGGATGAAAACTGTTGCTCCTAACAGACCACCTTTCACCTTTCAGGTGCCACATCTGACAGTAGAAGCACCTTTGGTCTACGCACATTAGTTTGTCGGCAAAAAATGAATACATCTATCAGATTTGTGCGGTACGTCTTTTGCAAGGAAAAAAACCTGCTTTTAAGATTGAAGGAACGGGATCAGATCCACGTCGAACAACATTTCGCTCTTTCGGAAAATTCTAGATGGCATCTGTTTTGTGTAGGAGTGACCGTGCGACAGTGTGTGTGTGTGTGTGTGTGTGTGCAGTGTTAAGTGGCCCCTGTGCCCAGTGACGTTACGTTGTCACACCTCTCGGGGGGGGGGGGGGGCCGGCTCTGTTCCCCGCGGCGTCCTTGGCTGGCGGGCGGGTGGGTGGGCTCCTGTTGCTGAGGTGTGGGTGGTGGGCGTCTGGCGTTGATAAAAGCTCCGACAGTTCGGTGATGGACAGGCGGGAAAACTTGTCATCCCGCTGGCCCTCCTGGCCCCTCCCTCTGTCAGGGGCCACCAGCTCCCAGCGCTCTGGCATCCGTCTACCCCAGGGTGGGTGGGGGCCTGGTGGGAGGGTGTGTGTGTGTTTGCAGCGTGTGTGTGTGTGTGTGTTTGGCAGCGTGTGGGTGTGTTGCTGTGTGTGTGGCAGTGTGTGTGTGACAGTGTGAAGTCACTCCTCAGCTATTTTGCCTCCGCAGCAACTCTGCCAGAGTTATCTTCCCCCGGAGCCCTGCCCCCCTCCTTCTCTTCCTCCCTCCAACCCCTGCCCCCCTCCTCCTCTTCCTCCCTCCAACCCCTGCCCCCCTCTCCTCTTCCTCCCTCCAACCCTGACCCCCTCCTCCTCTTCCTCCCTCCAACCCTGACCCCCTCCTCCTCTTCCTCCCTCCAACCCCTGCCCCCCTCCTCCTCTTCCTCCCTCCAACCCCTGCCCCCTCCTCCTCTTCCTCCTCCAACCTCTGCCCCCCTTCTCCTCCTCCTTTCCCTCCCTCCCTCCTCCCTCCCTCCCTCCCTCCCTCCCCCCACACATACACCTAAGACAAAAATCCTTGAACGCATTGGCGCTCCACCCCCCACTCCCCTCCCTCCCCCATCCCTCCCTCTCCCCTTGCTCGGTACTATCTCCCATTTACAGGGCAAACTAAACAAGAAAAAAAAAGAAGAAGAAGAAAAACCGCGAGGTCGACCAGGCGAGACACGACTGAAACAAGATCAGTGTGTGTATTGGTGAGAGGGTGTGTGTATGGGTGAGAGGGTGTGTGTATTGGTGAGAGGGTGTGTGTATTGGTGAGAGGGTGTGTGTATGGGTGAGAGGGTGTGTGTATGGGTGAGAGGGTGTGTGTATGGGTGAGAGGGTGTGTGTATTGGTGAGAGGGTGTGTGTATGGGTGAGAGGGTGTGTGTATGGGTGAGAGGGTGTGTGTATTGGTGAGAGGGTGTGTGTATGGGTGAGAGGGTGTGTGTATGGGTGAGAGGGTGTGTGTATGGGTGAGAGGGTGTGTGTATGGGTGAGAGGGTGTGTGTATGTGTGAGAGGGTGTGTGTATGGGTGAGAGGGTGTGTGTATGGGTGAGAGGGTGTGTGTATGGTGAGAGGGTGTGTGTATGGGTGAGAGGGTGTGTGTATTGGTGAGAGGGTGTGTGTATGGGTGAGAGGGTGTGTGTATGGGTGAGAGGGTGTGTGTATGGGTGAGAGGGTGTGTGTATGGGTGAGAGGGTGTGTGTATGTGTGAGAGGGTGTGTGTATGGGTGAGAGGGTGTGTGTATGGGTGAGAGGGTGTGTGTGTATGGGTGAGAGGGTGTGTGTATGGGTGAGAGGGTGTGTGTATGTGTGAGAGGGTGTGTGTATGGGTGAGAGGGTGTGTGTATGGGTGAGAGGGTGTGTGTATGGGTGAGAGGGTGTGTGTATGGGTGAGAGGGTGTGTGTATTGGTGAGAGGGTGTGTGTATGGGTGAGAGGGTGTGTGTATGGGTGAGAGGGTGTGTGTATGGGTGAGAGGGTGTGTGTATGGGTGAGAGGGTGTGTGTATGTGTGAGAGGGTGTGTGTATGGGTGAGAGGGTGTGTGTATGGGTGAGAGGGTGTGTGTATTGGTGAGAGGGTGTGTGTATGGGTGAGAGGGTGTGTGTATTGGTGAGAGGGTGTGTGTATGGGTGAGAGGGTGTGTGTATGTGTGAGAGGGTGTGTGTATGGATGAGAGGGTGTGTGTATGGGTGAGAGGGTGTGTGTATTGGTGAGAGGGTGTGTGTATGGGTGAGAGGGTGTGTGTATGTGTGAGAGGGTGTGTGTATGGGTGAGAGGGTGTGTGTATGGGTGAGAGGGTGTGTGTATGTGTGAGAGGGTGTGTGTATGGGTGAGAGGGTGTGTGTATGGGTGAGAGGGTGTGTGTACTTCAAATCGCCCCACCTCGTTTACGGTCTCCGTCCTCGCTGTGAGCAGGTGCCCGTTAAGGAGCCCTCAGCGCACGTCCATCGCACCCCCCCCCTTCCCCTCCCACCACCCCAGGTCAGTCAGTCAGGCAGCTGTGTTGCCCTGCCGCCCCCCCCCCCCCCCCCTCCCAGATCCACATCTTGGCATCTGCTCCCAAGGGGCGGCGGGCGATAACCCAAACCACATGGGGTGATGTCAGCGCGTGTCACCGGCTTCCAGACTGTGTAAAAAGGTGGTATGCTGCGGAGGCGGGGTGGGGGGGGGGGGCGGGGCGGGGGGGGACGGGGTGGGGGCGGGGGGGGACGGGGTGGGGGCGAGGGGGGGACGGGGTGGGGGCGGGGGGGGGGGACGGGGGGGGTGGGGGCGGGGGGGGGGGGCGGGACGGGGGGGGGGTGGGGGGGGACGGGGGGGGCGGGGGGGGGGGGCAGGGAAAGGGAGGCGGGCTGCGCTCGCTCGGGACCTCCGCGGACAGACATGCTGATGCAGCACTTGGACCCGTAGTCAGAACCCCCGACCCCCCCCCCCCCCAGCACGCGATACGCCGGTGACTGTAAACCGAGAGAGAGAGGTAGAGGGAGGTTGTGACACAACAAACACAAACAGCCACGTAAACCCAACCGTTCACTACAGCGTGGGGTGGGAAGGTGTGGGGTCGGCTGGTGAGGGGGTGGGGGGGGGGGCAAGGTCCTTGTATCAAGACCGCTGGTGCTTTACAGAGAGACCTTGGCTGCTGCGAATAAAGACCATGTGGAGTGGGAGAGTTTTCTCTTTCTCTCTCTTTCTTTCTCTCTTTCTCTCTCCCTCTCTCTGTCTGTCTGTCTGTCTCTCTTTCATTCTCTCTTTCTTTCTCCCTCTCTCTGTCTGTCTGTCTGTCTCTCTCTTTCATTTCTCTCTTTCTCTCTCCCTCTCTCTGTCTGTCTGTCTGTCTCTCTCTTTCATTCTCTCTTTCTTTCTCCCTCTCTCTGTCTGTCTGTCTGTCTCTCTCTTTCATTCTCTCTTTCTCTCTCCCTCTCTGTCTGTCTGTCTGTCTGTCTCTCTCTTTCTTTCTCTCTTTCTCTCTCCCTCTCTCTCCCTCTCTGTCTGTCTGTCTGTCTCTCTCTCTTTCATTCTCTCTCCCTCTCCCTAATCTCCTAATATTTACTACTGTTTATTTCGATAGGAGCCCCTTCCTCTATCCAGCACGTCCTGTGGCTAAATGGGCCTTAACCAGCTTTAGCTCCATTCAAGTTAGCATGACATTCAGTGAAGCCCCCAGATGTTCCCCTCGTACAGACATGGTTTGACCCATCCAAAGGCTCCAGTTCAGATCTTTTGTGATTCATACGTTTGAATCAAGCTAGAAGCCAAACATTACAGCTTCACTCTGACTCAGATGAAAAGGTCTGACGTCCGGAAATTTCCAGGAACGCACGGCAGAGTAATAGGCTGGCGTGGAAGTGAGAAGGTTCAGAACTCCCTCTCCCGCTCAGTCTCTCACACGTAACACGCCATGAAGCAACATGCTCAGTGTGTGTGTGTGTGTTGCCAACGCTACAGATTTTCCTCACTGCTGTGAAACAAAGACCCTGTGTGTGGGCTGTGTGTGTGTGTTTGGTGCACCTTTATAAACCTCCATCTTCACGCTCCACTCTCTTTCAATAGGCTGAGACATTGCGTGTGTGCAGGTGTTGTCCGCTAACGCCCAGATGTTAAGACGGCAAGATGAAAACTGAGTAAATGTTTCTTTCCTGTGGCATGTTCGTTGACTTTGCCTATTTCATGAATGCTGGTGAATGTTTGGATCAGATGACTTGCCTGCTTGTCGGTACTTGAGGCTTTTTTATTCAGCCAAACAACTGTTAAGTCTTGATCTCTAGCTCCACCTACTGGCAGCGAACGGTGATCCCAAAACAAACCCCCCAAAAAACTAGTTCCAAAGATTAACAGTTTATTAAAAGCAAGGTCAAACATGAAATACTGGCAACAAACGGCAACAGAAAAAGAAAAAATGTCATTTTTTCTAAATTTTCGTTACATTTTTTGTACAAATCACAGTGGTTCAAAAATATTACAAAGGATTATTCAAAACATCTTTTTTCTTTTCTTTGCAACAGCAGCAAAAAATCTATTGTGATTGTTGTTTTAAAAGCCCTTCAAATAGTCTGGTGGGTTTGCTTTATCCCCTTCCTCAGCTCAACACCGATCATGTCAGTAAAATTTCAATGTCCAAAATAAACAAAAGGTGCATACGCTGTCACACTAAAAGGTAAGCTGAGCAGAGACCAAACTTAGTATTTCCTGGGCCTCAACGAGCCTCAATCCTCCATACCCAGCCGACACACTGCACTGGGTTAAACCAGTGGTCAACAGCTACTGATGTGGGCCACAATAATCCAAGGTTCTGCTAAGCAGAAGATGAAGATTAGAAAGTGCCTTTGAGTCTTTGAATTGTGTGCAGGGTTTCGAAAATATTGTTTTGGATATCGATCGTATTTCCTAAAATGTGGCGCCTCAAAGTCTCCCTGTGGTGAGGACAGTACCAAGCCTGGCTTAGTCTGAGGACGTCATGTGGTTAAAGTGACGTGTCTGTGGTTAAGGCGCTACGCTGGGTGGGGGGAGGGGGGGGCTTTAACACTGCGTCTCCCGGCTACAGATGGCAGGGGGGGGTGGTGGGGGGAACCACACAGCACAGAATTAAAGAGACGTGGGTCAGGCACAGGCACTAAGAGACGAGGAAGGAAGCTGCCTGACTGTGTGTGTGTGTGTGTGTGTCTTCCTAGCTCACAGAAGGCAGTGGTAAGATCGTCCCTCTTCCATCACAAGCCCAGCAGGTGGGCTATAAGGACCAGGCAACAGTGAGAGATTGAGTTAAAGGCACAGTACACAACTGGGACCAACAGCAGGGGGCGCCCTCCGTCCAATAAACTTTGGATTACGCTTATTAAGGCAGTGGTTCTTAACCTGGGTTCGATTGAACCCCATGGGTTCGGTGAGTCAGTCTCAGGGGTTCAGCAGAGGTCAAGACACACATCCGACTCATATGATTTGTGATTAAATGACCAGTGAAGAAGGGTTCAGGTGAATGCGCATATGAAACTGGTGGGGTTCAGTACCTCCAACAAGGTTAAGAACCACTGCATTAAGGCAAAGCCAGAGCAGTCTTTTTTTTGCAAACTCTTCACTCTAAAGCCTGTTATTCATAATCTGACGTGCAGACTAAAGTAGAACATAAAAACAGGTGATAAAAAATAAATAAAATATCAAAATATTTTCCTACTTGACTTTGTCAAGAAGACTGTCTTAGAGGTCTAATTTCATAGGACAGGCTGTACAATGTCTAACGAGTTAGAGCGTTTGAAGTGTAACATGAATGACCTACAAAGGTCAAATGACGGTGCAAGAACGGTACTTCCTGCCTGTTTCACCTGATGCACACATGCAGTCCCCCCGTGAAACGAAACCAGTCTGTCGATAAAAGCAGGTAACAACACAACAACGCTACTGCAGGCCACAAACACAGACCGGCCGTTCTACCGTAAAACACACGAGCAAATGGACGTCACGGTCCAGGAAAACACTAGAGAGTGGCAGGGTTCGAACGGGGCGTGAGGGCCCCAGGAAGCATAGCCTAGCCTAGCTAACTATCTTAGCTTACTAGCCTACCTAACTAGCCTAGCCAACTAGCTTATCTTACTAGCCCAGCCTAGCTAACTAGCTTAGCTTACTAGCCTACCTAACTAGCCTAGCCAACTAGCTTATCTTACTAGCCCAGCCTAGCTAACTAGCTTAGCTTACTAGCCTAGCCTAGCTAACTAGCTTATCTTACTAGCCCAGCCTACCTAACTAGCCTAGCTAACTAGCTTATCTTACTAGCCCAGCCTACCTAACTAGCCTAGCCTAGCTGACCGTCTACCGCCTGGTCGAGCAGGACTCCGCGAGGGGCCACAAGACCCACATGGGAAGTGAGGGAATATGTGGAAGAGCAAGAGGAGTCCATGCTACGCAAGATTAGGCCTAGAGACAACCCGCTTTGGGAGGGAAAAAAATCCACGCCAAAACACACGAGGCGAAGCCAAGGAGGGTGAAAGTGCAAATCCAATACTTTCAAGTCAAGAAAAGCGGCGATGGAACGCCATAGTTAGGCCATCATGCATCATTGCACTACACCGAAACAGTGGAAGAACCCACCCAATCAGATAGGGCAACCAGTACCCTCCCATCCACCCCCCTCCAACACTCCAACACCCGCCGCGCCCCCCCCAATAGAAAAAAATGCTTTCGTCCAATGCTGTCCTTTTGGTCTCCAGGGAAGGCACCAGGCAGACCAGAGGCTCGGGCATGGGGCTACGAGCGTCAAGTAGAGGCCTGCTCCTCGCTGGATGATATCGGTGCGGACGTCACCAGACACTGAATCTATCAGCTCTACCATCCGCCTCACCGTCCACAGAACCTGTCTGCTTTCATACAGCCAACCTTCACTGTGCTAGAACTGTCATCTCATCCTAGTTTTCTGGTTCCAACTAGGACACAGGGCATCTTTCAGAGGCCAAGCGGGGGAGTGTTTGTGGGCCATGCCAACCATTAGGAAGACTAATGCGCTGCCAGAGTCTTGCCGTGGAGATCATACAGGTCGGTGCATCACCATCCAATACAAGCTAAAGCTTATATTATAAATAAAATATAGCACTAAAGATGTTCTAGATGTTTCCATGGTGGGAAACAATATTGGGTTTTCTTTGAAAATAGATCTTTTTTTTTTTTTTTTGCTCTCTCTTTCTAAGAAACTATCCAATTCGCGCTTGGGTCGCGTGAGATCCGATCTCACGTCTATTTCAGGAGCTGTTGACTGCCGACACGCTTCCCGTGGAGAGCGGTGGAAAAGCGCCTCGTCTCGCGCTATCTGTCTCCCCCTGTCACCTGGGAGAGGCCAGGAGAGGACATTTCAAATCCACAAATAGAACCACGCCAACTTTCTAACAGTCATTTCCAAAAGCCTTCAAAACTAGCACCCTAAAAGAGAGAGAAAAAAAAACTAAATAGCAGTAAATGCTTCATTTAGTTGCTGTCCCAATACCCCTGTTATATTGCATACTTCTCAAGCAAAAATGTTATTTCCAGCAGTTAAATATCGAACTCCTTGGGCGTACGCGCTGAAAGACGCAGTTCCATTGTAAAAATCAACATCCTCATCTTCGTTAACGGGTTCGTTAATAGAACGTATTCGAAAACGACCGCAGTCTATAAAATGAAAAAGTGAAATATTTGGTCTAATACTGCATTAAACCTACACTCATTTCAGTCCGTTCATTAAAATAATTAATAATGAACAACACTGGAAATAATTGCCTCATTATTAGTGTATTTACCAGCTAGTATCACTATCAGATTGCTACAAACCTTTGGAGAAGAGGGAGAAAATAAACCCCACAAACGTTCTAAAGCTTAATAGTATAAGAAACCCGCCCTGAAAAAAACACTTATTGTGCATCGCACTTCTGTAACACTTGCGGGGGACTTGAACGTTCCTTGCGAGTTAACACTGCAGAAGGGAGGGGTGGGCACCGTGGAAACAAAACGTAAATCAAGGGAGGTCTTGAGCGTGTGCGTGTGTTTGTGTCGGTCCTATTGACGACATCCTGAGCACCACTTTAGCAAGAGGAGTGGAAGGCAACAACCAGTAGCACTTTAAACTACGACACCATACGGGTCGACTTAAACCTCCTCCTTGCCCTCGTCCCCTCTCTCCTCATCCCCTCTCTGCAGGATGGGAATCGGGGGGGGGGGAGGGGAGAGAAACGAGAGGCGGGAAGAAGAGAAAGCGAGTCACAGCTTGTTTTTTGTTTTGTTTTTGGTACGAAGCATCAAATGAACAATGAAAGCCCGCGGTCAGGCCTCAAAGCGCTGGAAGCCCACCCTTGGTGAACTACCCCAAGCTACAGTTCACCCCACACGCAAAAGCGGGATTTAGAAAAAGCACAGGCGGGAAAAAAACTACTCCTGTTTGCTCCCGGTGAGGGTTAGTGCTGGTACCCTGAGCAGGGTTGCCCCCCCGTGGAGAGGGGGGTCTAAAGGCAGGTTGGTTGAGAGGGCGTCTACAAGCAACAAGTAGTGCTCAGACCCAGACCACTGGGATCTCCTGCGGGCAGTGGTTTGGGTTTAACGTTTTTTTCTTCTTCTTTGTCTTCCTGTTTAAAGTTCAGTTGATTTAATGGAGATTTGGTACGTGGTTCAACACTGTTGCCCCCTAGTGGTGTTCTGGTGCGCTGGGTGTTCAGGCGATGGCGGGTACCAGATCCCCTAAACGGCCACCTCCCCCAAACCCACCTCTCACACAGAGGGAAACAACAAAGGTGGAGGGAGGGGTGGTGACTGCTGGAAGTTGGTGGTCGAGTCTTAAGAGACACGCAGCCTTAACTGGGGGGCCGTGCATCGGACCCCCGAGCCTCTGTTTTGGTCGTTGCCATCCCTCAAACGCCCTGGGAGGGCAAGGGGGTAAAAAAATAAAAGGTTCCCCAACCCCCAAGCGTGGGGGCAGCTCCTTGGTGGGGTGGTCAGCATGGAAGCTCTAGTGCGTCAGTCTGGAGGGAGGGGCAGAGGGAAGCTCACCCAGCCAGCAGAGGTCAGGGTCGGGCTGCGGTGAAGGTGCTGGTAGGTGGGTGGAGCTCAGCTGGAGTGGTGGGGGCGGGGGGCTGAACTCCCAGCTCTCAGTCACTGTTGACGCGAGGGGGAAAGTGGACTTTTGGGCACCAGTGACAATCAAAACGTCCCACGCGCATCCTCACACGCACACCTAACCCCTCTGCCAACACACATCCATAGCCACACACATATCCACATCATAATCTCACACCCCCCCCCCCCCCCCCCCTTAAAAAAATCCACAAATCCGTTCATGTGCACACAGCAAAGCAGAGGGGTGGAGGGAGGCTGCAGATGAACGCTTATCCCACGTGGACGAGAAATCCATGGCCTGGGGGACGGGGGACGAGGGGGGAGACGAGGGGACGAGGGGGGAGACGAGGGGACGAGGCCCTCCTCAGGAGACGTGAGGGGAGGGGGACGAGGGGGGAGACGAGGGGACGAGGCCCTCCTCAGGAGACGTGAGGGGACGAGGGGGGGAGACGAGGGGACGAGGGGGGAGACGAGGGGACGAGGCCCTCCTCAGGAGACGTGCGGGGAGGGGGACGAGGGGGGAGACGAGGGGACGAGGCCCTCCTCAGGAGACGTGAGGGGACGAGGGGGGAGACGAGGGGACGAGGGGGGAGACGAGGGGACGAGGCCCTCCTCAGGAGACGTGAGGGGAGGGGGACGAGGGGGGAGACGAGGGGACGAGGCCCTCCTCAGGAGACGTGAGGGGAGGGGGACGAGGGGGGAGACGAGGGGACGAGGCCCTCCTCAGGAGACGTGAGGGGACGAGGGGGGAGACGAGGGGACGAGGGGGGAGACGAGGGGACGAGGCCCTCCTCAGGAGACGTGAGGGGAGGGGGACGAGGGGGGAGACGAGGGGACGAGGCCCTCCTCAGGAGACGTGAGGGGAGGGGGACGGCTGTTTCCAGAAACACCAGCCCCTCTTGGTGTGCTGCTTACGGAGGATCTCCTCCTCACGCTCTCGCTCCTTCTGGGAGCGAAGGTAGCGGTCCTCCTCCTTCAGGAACCACACTGGAGGCCAGCGCTGCTTCTCAAAGTGCTTCTGGTTCTCTGACAGGGGTGGGGGGGGAGAGGAGGGAGTTGCAGTTTACAACAGCAGCAGGGTACAGTACAGTACAGTACAGTACTCAGGACAGCAGTTAAATATATAAAAAATACAAGAAACAAGAAATCCTATCAAATATAAAGATAAGGATCCAAGAGCATCAAATAGTAACATCATATAGTACCGTATGTTTTGCACAGTAGGGCGCACTAGATTATAAGGCGCACTGTCAAAGAATGGTCTATTTTCGATCTTTTTTCATACATAAAACATTTTGATTTAGCGCCGTGAGCGCCTTGTACCACACAAAAATCACTTAGAGGTCAGTAAACAAAACCAGAATTAATCCATATACGGCGCTTCGGATTATAAGGAGCACTGTCGTTTTTTGAGAAAATTAAAGGCTTTCAAGTGCGCCCTATAGTCCGAAAAATACGGTAACAAAATGCTCATTTAGCAGACGCTTCTATCCAGAGCGACTTACAGTAAGTACAGGAACATTCTCCCTGAGGCAAGTAGGGTGAAATGCCTTGCCCAAGGACACAACGTCACATAGCCACAGGCGAGGTTCAATCTCTATATAAACTAAGTGATAGCTAAGTGTGAGTTAGGCGTGGTGGCTGTTGCCATAAGTGATGTGTGACAAGTTATTGCATGTAAAGAACATTTGTACGTAAACATAAATATTAATCTTAAATGAATATCAAGTCGTAAGTCTAGAGGGGAGGAGGGAGAGGAGACCGCCGCTACCTGGAGACATATTTTTCATGTCTTTGGGGAACTTGCGACACACGCTGTTGTAGTTGGTGCAGATGTGATGGAGACACCAGGCGGAGAGCTGCTTGGCGTTGTGGAACTACGAGGCGGAACAGGACAGAGGAACGTGGTCAAGAACTTCCTCATCTGCTCGTTTTCAAAAGAAAAATCTAGAAAGAAGAATCTTTTTTACCTGAGCCAGCTCGAGGTACGCCAGCACCTGCCCGTCCACATCGAGTCCCTTTACGCTCAACTGGAGCAACTTATCCACTGCGTGCTTCTCTGCGAACGACACGCAAACGGAAAGTGCGTTGAGAATTTCCAGAATATTCCGTCTGTCCCCAGCCCCCCACCTCCTCCCAGGCCAATATCGAGAGTAAACCGACCCTTTGGAGGCCAGTGACCTACCGGTGAGGGCGACGAGGCGTGGAAGACACAGGCGATTGGACAGAATGATGAGGTCCATGGGTTCGAGGGAGAGAGACGGGTTCAGCAGGTCGCAGTAGAGGAAGTCGAGCACAGCTCGCATGCAGGTACTGCTGGTGTTGGGGATGGGCACCTGCAGAGACGGGGGGTGAGATTTGAAACCCCGAGGGACTTCCTGTGTCTACCCACAATCCTGTTTTCACCCACAGTCCAGGGAACGACCAATGATCTGGAGGTTGTGGATGGCCAATGAGACCCTCAATGGCAGACCATGACTCCAGTAGGGGGAGGCTGGGAGGCACTTGCTCACCACTCTGAACAAAAGCTCTCTCAGTATGGGACCAGTCATTAGTCCCAAGTCTTATCTCCCCCAGCCCCCACCCCCCCACCCCACCACAGACATCTGCTCATTCACAACAATGGCTCACATTGAGAACCCACTCAAACAGCTGCAAGATAGCTCTCCCTCTCTCTCTCTCTCTCTCTCTCTCTCTCTCTCTCTCCCCCCCTCTCTCTCCCTCTTTCTCCCTCTCTCCTCTCTCTCTCTCCCTCTCCCTCTCTCCCCCCCTCTCGCTCTCCCTCTCTCCCTCCCTCTTTCTCCCTCTCTCTCCCTTTCTCCCTCTTTCTCTCTCTCTCTCTCCCTCTCTCTCCCCCTCTCTCTCTCCCTCTTTCTCCCTCTCTCTCTCCTGCTCTCTCTGTGTACATCTGGACAAACGTAGGAGGAATGTGACCGTAGGTGAGGTCTGTGCGGGAGGTGGAGGGGGGCACGCGAGAAGCGTGATGTCACAGGAAGCGGTGTGGCCAGAGGGAGGCGGAGGTAAAGGGCACCCAGACCCCTTTGAGGGCCTGTTTGATCCTGCCTGAGATAAAAGACCTGTCTGGTGCCTGTGAAGCTAGCTCTGCGGCTAACACTAACAACCTCAAAGCTCCCCCAAAGTAACCCCAACTGAGCTGGATACCACGGGGGGGTTTCGAACGGGCCCCGGGGGCCCCAGAAAGGGGGCAGGGGCCATTCCCTAGATTTGTACCCAAGCTGGCAAACTTAGAGGACCACATGGTCAGGATAGAAGCGGCCAGATGGATGGTCTTCAGATGCACAGTCCGAAAAACTAAGATGTCTCATTTTGTATAATGTGTGTGTGTGTCTTTAGTGCATTTTGAAAGCTCTGTGAAGAGCTCTCCCCTAACCCTCTGTCCTGGAAGCTAGCCATGTGGGACTCTATCCTGAGAGCCCAGCAAACAAAGGCACACTTATTCCCTCGGCCAGGAGAGAAGTGAAGGATAGAGACAGAGATGGAGAGAGAGAGAGAGGAAGAGAGAGGGAGAGAGAAAGGGGGGTAGAGAGAGAGGGAGAGAGAGAGGGGGGTAGAGAAAGATCGAGAGGGAGAGAGGCAGAGAGAGAGGGGGGGTAGAGAGAAGGAGAGAGACAGAGGGAGAGAGAGACGCTGCGACGTCGTAGCCTTGTCGTGATAGCACCATGACAACATCTCTCACCCTGTGTTGCCCTCCCATCTCCCTTGTAGCAAAAACACCCCGCAATACCCTCGGTGGCCTGGAGGTGTCACTGCACCATCACTCAGAGGCAGTCCCTCAGACCAGGCAATGTTTAGTTCAAGGTGTTACAATGCAACTTGGTTATGAGGGAGGGGAGGGAAGATCAGGGTGCCCGCTTCCCCCCAGGGGTCCTCACCTCCCTCTCTCTGAGCCAATTAGGAAAATGTCAGCTTACCATTGACCCCTAGTTCAGGCTGAAAGGTCACGGAGGTAAGAGGCCACCAGGAGAAGGGCAGGTAGACAGACAGGTAGACAGGCAGGTTAGCAGAAGAGCAGGTAGACAGACAGGTAGACAGGCAGGTTAGCAGAAGGGCAGGTAGACAGACAGGTAGACAGGCAGGTTAGCAGAAGGGCAGGTAGACAGACAGGTAGACAGAGAGGTAGACAGACAGACAGACAGACAGGCAGGTAAGCAGAAGAGCAGGTAGACAGACAGTTAGACAGACAGACAGGCAGGTAAGCAGAAGAGCAGGTAGACAGACAGTAAGACAGACAGACAGGCAGGTAAGCAGAAGAGCAGGTAGACAGACAGGTAGACAGGCAGGTTAGCAGAAGAGCAGGTAGACAGACAGGTAGACAGACAGGTTAGCAGAAGGGCAGGTAGACAGACAGGTAGACAGGCAGGTTAGCAGAAGGGCAGGTAGACAGACAGGTAGACAGAGAGGTAGACAGACAGACAGGCAGGTAAGCAGAAGAGCAGGTAGACAGACAGTTAGACAGACAGACAGACAGGCAGGTAAGCAGAAGAGCAGGTAGACAGACAGGTAGACAGGCAGGTTAGCAGAAGAGCAGGTAGACAGACAGGTAGACAGACAGGTTAGCAGAAGGGCAGGTAGACAGACAGGTAGACAGGCAGGTTAGCAGAAGGGCAGGTAGACAGACAGGTAGACGGAGAGGTAGACAGACAGACAGGCAGGTAAGCAGAAGAGCAGGTAGACAGACAGTTAGACATACAGACAGACAGGCAGGTAAGCAGAAGAGCAGGTAGACAGACAGGTAGACAGGCAGGTTAGCAGAAGAGCAGGTAGACAGACAGGTAGACAGGCAGGTTAGCAGAAGAGCAGGTAGACAGATAGGTGGACAGACAGACAGGCAGGTAAGCAGAAGAGCAGGTAGACAGACAGGTAGACTGACTGACACATGCCTCACTTTCAATGGTTCGTAGAATTTCAAAGGTACAGACACAATGAGTTCTTAAGAAGGAAGCACTGCACAAAGCATAATGTCAAACCACTTAGCAGTCAGCCGACAGTCACGAACACACACCTGACACACACACACACCTCACACGCACCTGACACACACCTGACATACACCTGACACACACCTGACACACACACACCTCACATGCACCTGACACACAACTGACACACACACGCACTGCGCACACATTGACAGACATCCGTACAAGTCCAAATGTTTCCTGCGTGGAGCGTAGAGGAACGAGAAGTGTTTCCTGTTCGGCCTCAACGTGACCTCTGGGCGCTATGGGGTCGACTTGAAATCAGGAAGTGTCAAAAGAATGCGCTCGGACTACACATGGTCGAGTCTGACCAATCACGTCCGGTTCCACAGGCCCGCTGGTAAAAACAACCACAAAACAAAACTGGATTGGAGATGTGGTTTGGTTTATAACCTCTCATCACCATGCCCTTAAACGGCTTCAAGGAGTCTCGTTGAATCCTTCCCCCCTCTAAAATGTTTCTTTCCCTCCCATCATGCTCTTCCTGCTTGCTCATTGTCAAGGGGCGCTCCTTGTATTTCCCATTCAGCTTCCCTGAAAAGAAGCCAGAGCATAAATTGCCTCCGGGTTATTTTTCACAGTCTGCCTGTGTAGGGCTTGACTGTAGGAGAAGACGCGGTTAAGTGTCGTGTTGAGGGTCTCTGCCGATGCACCATTCAGAGACGCTCCTCCCGAATAGCCATGCGGGCCAGATGCCGCTGCGGCGATGGTCGCCGTGACGCGAGCCTGTCTGGGCGCCATCTCAGTGATGTGAGGTACATCTGTGCCACTCAGAGGCAGTGTGTGTGGGTGTGTAGACTTATTTTGGGTTCTGATTGCAGCAGGAGATTCGGAGAGTTCCCTGAGAGGGTCTGGGAGAAGGATGTGTGTGTGTGTGTGTGTAGGAGGGTGAAGGGGTGGGGGAGTTGAGCCTCGAAGCAACCGCATGCAAATCGTGTCCCCACAACCCTCTATCTACCAGACACGAAAACACACAAACTCTCCCACACTCTCAAAGACAAATGCTGACAGTTTTAACCTTTGCAGGGTCTGGGTCTTTGTTCCTGCTGCACCTGCCCACCGCCCAATGCCAGCTTCACAACACAAAGAGTACCCCGACGGACAAAACACAGGCCGATCAGTGTAGCCATGGATACTGGCAAGCTACCAGTTGGTCCACACAGCCAACCTACCCTTCAGAAT
The DNA here is from genome assembly GCA_030340665.1 of Neosalanx taihuensis. NCBI lineage: Eukaryota > Metazoa > Chordata > Actinopteri > Osmeriformes > Salangidae > Neosalanx > Neosalanx taihuensis. Next base: position 5,874,320 of record CM059316.1, on the reverse strand, counting down.
CTCCTCTGAAGGGGATTCTGAAGGGCCCTTTTAGTGCCAGGCCGTAAGAATGACCTCAACCCTCTCCCACCCAACTCCACAACGATTATTTGACAGGCTCTTCACTGTTCCACCATGGGAGAATTCGGACCACCCCCCCGCTCTCTCTCAAGGCCGTCCAGCCAAACTGGTGGCCCAGCGTCTTGTTTCCCCGCCCCGGCTCCACTTCCAGGCCGTGGGGCTGTGTGACAAACCCAGCGGGCCGTGTAACCGTACCTGGGGGGATCCAGTTCAGCCCAGCAGGGACCGAGACGTCAGCCTCCCCTACACAGGAGGTCGGGAGGCGGCCCAGAGCCACTGCAGAACCCAGGATGAGGAGAACTGGGGGTGGGGGGGCACTAGTCGCAAGATAAGAGGTAGGTTCTAGACGTTTCCCCGGTAACGAGCCGCCCAGGGAACGGTTACCTGGATTAAGGTCCTTAATTAAGGACCATGACAATCAAAATGGCATGGACACACTGAATGTGTCATGCAGTTCGCTGGTGAGAGACTGTGATCATGTAGAGCTAGCAGAGCAGCCTGAACCAAGACTGCTGCTGGAAATAGATCTCTCCAGTTACACACACACACTGGCACAGACACACAGACATCAAGATGAACGTCCCCATCAGCCGCATCATGGCTGTGCCCTGGTCTTCACCAAAGCAGCAGCACTAAACTGTCAGGCATGGCAAACTAAGATGGGTGGCTCCGATCTCTCTCCCTCTCTCTCTCTCTGTCTCTCCCTATCTCTCTCTCTCACTGTCTCCCTCTCTCCCTCTGTCTCCCTCTCTCTCTCTGTCTCTCTCTCTCTCTCTGTCTCTCTCCCCCTTTATCTTCTCCCTCTCTGTCTCCCTCTCTCCCTCTGTCTCCCTCTCTCTCTCTGTCTCTCTCTCTCTCCCTTTATCTTCTCTCCCTCTGTCTCCCTCTCTCTCTCTGTCTCTCTCTCTCCCTTTATCTTCTCTCTCTCTGTCTCCCTCTCTCCCTCTGTCTCCCTCTCTCTCTCTGTCTCTCTCTCTCTCCCTTTATCTTCTCTCTCTCTGTCTCCCTCTCTCCCTCTGTCTCCCTCTCTCTCTCTGTCTCTCTCTCTCTCCCTCTCTCTTTCTCTCTCTGTCTTCTCTCTCTCCCTCTCTCTTTCTCTCTCTGTCTTCTCTCTCTCTGTCTCCCTCTCTCTCTTTCTCCCTCCCTCTCTCTGTCTCTCTGTCTTCCAGTAAAGCAGCATGTTTGCCAGCTGACGGCAGTGTAACATGTCACCGGACCTATCAGCTTACAGGGTTGCGATGCGATACGATCGCACGTCATCTGGCTCGCAGCGCCGACAGGAAAAAACACGGCGGCGCCACGCAGGAAGTGGGGCTAAGGCCACTTCCTGCCTATTTTTTGGGGTCTGTTTGTGCTCCATTGAAATAGGCCGTAGTTTGCCTGTGTGTGTGGGGGACGGGGGAGTGTGTGTACGTTTGACCACATTCCACAGTTGGTTATGGGCTGTATTCTATAGTTTGGCTTGATGGTTGGGTTGTGTTGTACAGTACAGTCTACACACGGTATTTGGTCAATAGTAAACAGTGGACCTCTTCCTGGCTCATATAGACTAAATGATGTAAATGCACACTTACTTACACACACACACACAAACTCATGAATATATATATATATATATATATATATATATATATATATACACATATATTGGTATATGAATATACCAATCAGTTACCCACTAAATCACATTAACCATCTGTCCTGTAGGCAGTGTGTCTCTCTGTGTGTGTGGTTGTGTGTGTGTCTGTGTGTGTTCCCGTCTCCAAACTCACCTCCTCATTGTAGCTCTCCATAAATGAGCCACGGAACATGGCAGCCATCCAATCACAGCTGGAAATGAGCAGAGGCTTATGGGCCGGGAGGTAGCCGTCGTCCAATCGGAACACCACATCTAAAACGGGGGGGGGGGGAGGGAAGAGGGGGTGGGGAGGGAAAGAGCATCTCATCTGGAAGTGTGCCACAGACTGGACACTACAGAGGAGAGACAAAACACACAAACACACAGGCAGACAGGCAGACAGACAGACAGACCCACAGACGTAAAGACAGATAGACAGACAAAGAGATGAATAGACAGATAGACAGAGGTCTGAAAGAACCCGAGAGAGAGAAAGCGGAGGACTGGACACTAACAAACAGGGGACCGATCTAAAATTATTTGGATGAAAACACAGTGACGAGACAAACTAGCATAGTGGGGAATGTTAAAACGAACTACAGCCATGTTTTTTTTTATTTTTTCCATGCCAGACCATGGAAGGATAAATAAAATAAAAGTCCAAGTACCATTTACAGATTACAAAACTAAACTCAACTACTGGTTGGGAAGAACGAAGAATGCTTTTTTTTGGTTAATGCAAGGGAGTGTCTAATTCTCCTGACGCTAATGACAGGAAAACAAAAGAAGTGTAGCTACAGAGCAAGGGAACGAAAGCTTCTAGAAAGAAGAAAAAAAACTGCCAAGCAAACAAACACATCACAAAGACCACGGACGAACACAATCAGGCGAGTCAAGAACGCAGACAACCCTAGTCTGACGTGGCAGAAATAGGAGAAACACACACACACACACACACACAGGTGGCGGGGAGTTTACCGGAGAAGGTGCCCTTGTTCAGGCATTCCTTGATGCGGTTGGCCCTGCGCACGTGGAAGGCCTTGGTGATTTCCTGGTTCATGAAGCTCTCCCGGTTCAGCACGTTGGCCACCATCATCCTCAGATCGAAGACCTCCAGCAGCTCAGCGATGGTGGCCACCTGCATCAGGTCCCCGCGACCTTCATCCAGACTTCCTGTGTACAGATACTGGAGCACCGCCTGGAAAACACCCCAGCACAAAGTGTGGTCTGATCACCAATGCACGGCAAGGGGGTGGCCAAAATCCTGGTCCTCGAGGGCCACAGTCCTGAAGGTTTTACATGTTTCCCTCCACCAGCACACTTGACACACTTGACTGGTTCAGTCAAGACACTCATGTGATTGATTGATAATTATACAATATTTATTGATAACCATGACATGGAATATGTTTGACTTTGGCTGAGTGGAATGTCTAAAGGGGAAGCGCTCCCTACCGCCTCAAGTGACCTATACGTGCATACATATATGACATGATAGACAGAAGACAGATATACATATAGTCAGACAGACAGACAGACAGACAGACAGACAGACAACCGGGGGAGAAAGGGGATGGTGGTGGGAGGCAACAGCACTGATCCTTAGCCGGTCTGTGTGAGTGTTAGATATCCGCGCAGCCTTTAAAGGCAGTCTTACCGGACGAGGCCCAATGGGCTTGCACTAGCCGAGTCAGGTGTGTTCATGATTGATTGCTTACGCTACCTGAGTGCTTGTGCTGCTAGCGCATGTGAGGGAGAGAGTGATAACGTGTACTGAGGTGTGTGAATGAGTGTTGATGTATACTGAGGTGTGTGAATGAGTGATGATGTACACTAAGGTGTATAAATAGGTAATGTATAATGAGTTGTGTGAATGAATGATATGTACTGATTGTATGTCTGAGTGATGACGCCCAAGTGTCATGCCAGAACCGGTTTTGCCCATCTTTCGAGGACCAGGGTTGGCCACCCCTGATGTACGGATTGGGTGAAGGTTACGGCAAGGGAGTCTAGAAGGCCAAATAGCCTGTTGAGATGTTTCGCCGTCTCACCTGAAAAGGCTCTTCCTGGATGAGGCCGTCCATGGCGACCACAGTCATGAGGCGGAGTCTCCCCGTCATGGGGTCGTCCACGTGCTCCAGGCACACGCTCAGGAAGCCCCTCCCCCAGCCCGAGAGGGCGCGGCCCGCCCACTGCACCCTGGCAGGCAGGGCGTTGTCGCTTTGAGAAGTCCTCAACGAGCCCTGCTGTAGCAGCGAGGGCTGTTTGTGGCCCCCCCCTTGCGCCCCCCTCACACCCTTCCTTGTCAATGTCCAGGCTCTTGGTCCGGCCCGCCTGCTCCTTGGCACCTCTCCTGCTCTGCTCCTCCTCCTCGCTGCTCTCCTCCCCCCCCCGCTCCTCTCCGGACCCTGAGTCCCCGAGTTCAAGCGTGAAGAGGTCGTAGAACTTGGAGCAGGAAGTTGCCAGGTAGACCTTGTGGGCGAAGACCCGCGTGGCGCCGCCCTGGAGGAGGAAGAGGACGTCTGCGCAATGCGGCTGGCAGAAGAGGGAGTCAGGGGCTTCCCCGTCCGTGGGAGGAGGGTCGGGGATGCCCACCACAGGGCGGGGCGGGCGGGGGGGCAGGAAGGGGGCCTGCAAGAGGGGCCTCTGGACCCTCTTCAGGTGGGACTTCCAGAACTGAAGGTGGCGCCGGGAGATGAGGGCGGCCCGGATGGCGTTGTCAAACACGTCCTTGACCCCGAACTGGGCCACAATGCTGGTCTCATAGTACGGCACGCCGAGCTCCTTGGCCACCTCATGACCTCTCTCTGGGGGGAGGATGTCTGTGGGCTTGATGGGTCTGGATGGAAAGAAGATGGAAGTGCAAGTGATTAAAAAAGAGAGACAAAGAGAGATCAAGAGAGATAAAAGAAGAAAGAGAGAGAAAGACAGCAAGAGAGAGAAAAAAAAGAGAAAGAGAGACAGTCAGAGCAGCATCCGGAAAAGAACAGAAGAGTATGAAGTGAACTGAAAGTGACGCACGCAGGAAATGAGTTACGAGGCCGAGAGGGAAAAACTCCTACTGAAGACGGTCAACGTCTGTATTTCGGAGACAATAATGTCAGCTTCATGTTAGCTAGCGTGTCAGGGGGTGGGCTCACTTGGCGAGGGGCCGCCGGGCGCGGTTAACGGCGTCCAGGTCGGCATAGCGCAGGTCCAGCTGGCAGCCCACCAGGATGATGGGGGTGCGGGGGCAGAAGTGCTTGATCTCGGGGAACCACATGGTCCTCACGTGACGCAGGGAGTTAGGGTTGGCCAGAGAGAAACACAGCACCACCACATCTGACCTGCAGGGAGGGAGGGAGGGAGGGAGGGAGGGAGGGAGGGAGGGAGGGAGGGAGGGAGGGAGGGAGGGAGGGAGGGAGGGAGGGAGGGAGGGAGGGAGGGAGGGAGGGTTAGCAATAACAACTATGAAAGAAAGAGTGCAGAGAGAAGAGAGAGACGGAGGTTAGAAATGCCAGGTCGAGCTAGACAGTGAGCGAGGCAGGTGAGAGAGACAGGGAGAGAGAGAGAGAAGAGTCAGAAGAAGAGTCAGTGGCCAGGGCTCTAAGTGGAGGCGCTCACCCTGTATGGATGGTGCTGCTCAGCTGGATGGGGGTAACATGGGGTCATGGCTGTGTGTGTGTGTGTGTGCAGGCCGTACACCTTCAGGGTTGACTCTCTCACTGACTCTCTCTCTCCCTCTCTCTCTTACATAAACATATCAGGCCTGCAAGGCTGCCTAGGCCAAAAAGGGGATGCTAAGAATAGAGACTATAGTCAAGGCACACTGACACACACACATACACACAGATACACACAGACACACACACACACACACAGACACACAGCGAGACACACAGACACACAGAGAGACACACACACACCAACACACACACAAGTCTCTCCCCACAGTGTTAGAGTGGACCGACAGGGCCACTTAGGGCTGTTCTCCAGTGAGGGTGTCATAGACAGAGCTGTGACAGGACTAGAGGCTTCTGGGATCAACACAACCCAGTTTCACTGTCCAGGCTCAGGTGACCCCTGTACACACACTGTCCAGGCTCAGGTGACCCCTGTACACACACTGTCCAGGCTCAGGTGACCCCTGTACACACACTGTCCAGGCTCAGGTGACCCCTGTACACACACTCCAGGCTCCAGACAGGTGACCTCTGTACACACACTCCTGGACACCCCAGTAGCATTTCAGGTTTGGACACACATTCAGCAAGGACAGGCTAACTGCACTTCCAGAAGGATGTTATTTGTGAATAGAAACTGTAGTTCTGTTGGAAGAGTGTTTGTTTGTCTGTTACAGAGTAGAGTCACATGGTGCAGTCGGTTAGAGCATCGGGCTAGTGATCGAAGGGTACCCGGTTCGAACCCCGGCTGTGCCAACGTGACGTTGTGTCCTTGGGCAAGGCGCTTCACCCTACTTGCCTCAGGGGGGAATGTCCCTGTACTTACTGTAAGTCTCTCTGGATAAGAGTGTCTGCTGATTGACTAAATGTTAATATCCTGTGAACAGCATGGATGTACGCGGTCAAACGCTTTTCAATCGCAGGTTCGATTTTACATTTCTTCATTTAGCAGACGCTTTTATCCAAAGCGACTTACAAGAGAGAGCTTTACAAAAGAGCATCGGTGACTGAGCAGAGCAATGTGATAGACCCAAAACATAGCAGGTTTATAGATTATGAAACATATATTGTAAGAACCAATTAGTGCCAAGGGAAGAACTATAAGTTAAATTACACATTTAAGTTGAGTCTCCGGACAGTAGTCTACCTGTGGGAAGCTAACAATGAAGCAACAACACTAGCGAGTTTCCACACAGGGATTACGAAGTAATTCTGAACAAAAACAAGGAACGATCCTAGTCCATGACTTGACAGTTATGAGGGTGGAACTGGGTCTGTGGTTCAGGAAACAGCACAGATCTTGGCTACGCGCTCCACATGTTTACAGGATCTCCTAGACCTTAGTCGACACTTTGCCCTACCCCACCCTGGGCTCCCAAGCACTTTGCCCTACCCCACCCTGGGCTCCCAGGCATTATGGAATGTGCTAGAAGTTATTACATCACAGGTTTAGTATTTGGCACGTACACTAACACACATGGGCGCGTGCACGCACACACACACACACACACACACATTGGATCTCACATTAGCACTCTGTCAAAGGCTCGTTATTGTGGCTCACAGTGATTTTAATCCATATTTGAGGGTACGTGCCGTTGCCCTCGTGGTCAAGTCTGTGTGTGAGTGTGTGTATGCATATGCAACGTGTGTCTGTGTGTGTATGGGTGTGAGTCTGTGTGTGCATAACCAATGTGTGTGTGTGTGTGTGTGTTTGAGTGTGTGTGTATGTCCGAGTGAGCTTCCATGAACGTTCCACACACGCGCACACACGCGCACACACGTGCACACATGCGCACACACGCGCACACTGCCCTTTCAATCCATCGACCCGGCGACCAATGATTTACCATCTGCCCCAACGAATAACGAATATGAGGAGGGTTTTACATGGCCGACTCCAAACTACAAAGGTCAGCTGCTAGACCTATTTATGTAATGCCCATGTGTCACATGTGTGTTTGTCCATGTGTGTGTGTGTTTGTCCGTGTGTGTGTGTGACCTGACTGGATGGGGTACGTGCATTGTGCTTACGTTCTGTCAGTGTGTGTGTGTGCGTGTGTGTGCGTGTCTAGAAGTGTGTGTTGGTCGTTTATGGAGGAGTCCTTCAGGTGTGTCAGCTGATGCAGTCTGTGTGTAAACACTCAGGGTTTCACCCGCATACTGACACAGACTTTCCAGTGTTGTCCCAGGATCCTCCAGTCTGGTCAGGATCCCCTCACCAGAACAGCTTATCTGGAAGGCTTGAGTGTCTCAGAACAAATGAACGACCCCTGACCTCTGCTAAAGGGGCAACACGGTTAAAGGGGTGGGAATTGGGAGGGACAGGGTCTGAGGAAATGGTGGGGGCGTGGGAAGGGAAGGAAGATGGACAGACAGACAGACAGGCAGACAGACAGACAGGCAGACAGACAGGCAGACAGGCAGACAGGCAGGCAGACAGGCAGACAGGCAGACAGGCAAGCAAACAAGCAGACAGACAGACAGACAGACAGACAGACAGACAGGAAGATACGCAGACAGACAGAAAGGTGGATAAGACAGGCAGAATAACAGGCAGATAGACAACCAGTCAGGCAGACAGGTGGACATCTAGATGGCTAAACAGACAGACAGGCAGGCTGAGCGGAGGCTGCGTCTTATCAGCTGACTGCAGGCTGACTGCCTGCTAGACACACACCACATTATGACATCAAAACAGACATGTGGAGAGAGGAAGAGAGAAACACAGAACCAGAACAGACATGCATGCAACACATACACACACTCCACACCAATCAAAATCTAGATCCACAAAGAGGCAGGGCGGACTGTTACACAAACCCAGCCCCATCCAATCCCTACTGTGTGTGTGTGCGTGCACGTGTGTGTGTGTTTGGACTTAAGCTCTGCTGTCTGGCTGGAGATCAGGATGCTGTAAGAGGCTCATTTAGGTCTTAAAACGTCTGTGGAAATGGATGAAGGGATCGAGATACAGAGATGTGGGATGACTGGCTGTGTTCAGCTGGGAGGGTTTGGCCAGCGCCGCAGCCCCACATCTCCCTGTCCGGGAAACACGCTCAGCTCAGCCTCCTCACCTGCCGTAGGCGAAGCGCCTGTCCTTGTGGTGGTCCCCGAAGGTGTCCCAGAGACGGAGGGACACGCTGACCTCGTCGACCACGTCGCGGGATCTCTCTAGCACCTGGCCCAAAAAACACACCGTCACAAACCCGTCAACAACCAGGCAATGGCCTGCACCGCGTACATACGGACTGGGGGGTGGGAGGGGGGTGTAGGTGTGCCCACCTCCTGGCACACGCGGTACTGGTCGATGGCCCAGACAGTTGGCACGTGGGTGGCGAGCAGCTGGTACTGCGTGAGGGTGGCGTTGCACGCCCGGGCACAGATGAGGCGGGTCTTACCCACGGCGTTGTCCCCCACCACCACGCACTTAATGGTCTCCACATTGGGACGCTCATAATCCGTGTCTATATCCATGGAGAGAGCCCTGGGAGAGAGACAGAGAGGGAGAGGGAGGGAGGGTGGGTGGGAGGGAAAGCGGGAGGGTTGGAGGGAGGGAGGGAGGGGGAGTGAGGGAGAGAAAGAGAGAAGGAGGTTAATGGAACTGTGAAAGCAGATCTGGGAAATGTAACGAAAGGCTTCCGGCGAGTTCTGCGGGCGGTTGACAGGGCGGAGGGCGACGCAGCCCTCTTAAACAATAGGGGTGAGGAGGGGGGTGGAGGGGTCGGTGGTCAGCTTGGCCAAGCCCTCTAATTCTCGCCGCCTGTTGCTGACCAATGTTTAGACGCTGCTGCCAAACTCCCTCGCTGCAACACATGGTACGGGGGCAGGCAGGCGGAGGGAGCGCTGGGCCGGGGAGCTATTTGTGTCGGAACACGGAGAGGGAGGGAGGGAGGGAGGGAGGGAGGGAGGGAGGGAGGGAGGGAGGGAGGGAGGGAGGGAGGGAGGGAGGGAGGGAGGGAGGGAGGGAGGGAGGGAGGGAGGGAGGGAGGGAGGGAGGGAGACCGATCTGTCCGGCTGAGGTCAAGTATCTCTTGCGAGTCTCTCTCTCTCCCAGCGCTCACTCTCCCTGCCAAGATGACGTCTCCCTTTCCTAATCACCCCTGGGAGCACCTTAGCATTGACAGACACACCATCACTTCAGCAGCTCTCTTTAGAAGCATGCCAGAACCCTGTCTCAGCCTGCCTGCTAACTCTGAAACCAAGAGAGAGACACACAGAGAGAGAGAGAGAGAGAGAGAGAGAGAGAGGAAGAGAGAGAGAGAGAGAGAGAGACCCAGAATAATTGAGCCGTTCCTGAATCACAAAAGAGAGGGCTGAAGCAGAGAGAGAGAGAGAGAGGTAGAGAGCAATAGATAGAGAGGCCTCCACAAAGACGGGAGAGAGAGGCTGACTAGACCGGAGAGACACAAGCATCACCTCACTGGCCTGAGACAATGGCTGTCGACAAGCAGAACAACATTTCCTTCAAACACCCTGTACACTTAAGATCACCCACTTTTTACCAAGGGGGAACTGTTCCCACGCACTATGAGCCGAACATTGTGGACAATCAGATCCTATGAGAAAAGTACTTACATAACACCAGGCAGACAGACAGACAGACAGACAGACAGACAGTGACACAGGCAGGCAGACAGGCAGACAGTGACGCAGGCAGGCAGACAGGCAGACAGTGACGCAGGCAGGCAGACAGACAGACAGTGACACAGGCAGACAGGCAAACAGACAGACAGTGACACAGGCAGGCAGACAGACAGACAGTGACACAGGCAGACAGGCAAACAGACAGACAGTGACACAGGCAGGCAGACAGACAGACAGTGACACAGGCAGGCAGACAGACAGACAGGCAGACAGACAGACAGTGACGCAAGTAGGCAAACAGAGAGACAGTGACGCAGGCAGGCAGACAGGCAGATAGACAGCGAGGCAAGTGAAATATTCAGTGATCTGATGCAAAAAGACAGGCAGACAGGCAGACAGACAGACAGTGACGCAAGCAGGCAGACAGACAGACAGTGACACAGGCAGGCAGACAGACAGTGACACAGGCAGACAGACAGACAGACAGTGACACAGGCAGGCAGACAGACAGTGACACAGGCAGGCAAACAGGCAGACAGACAGACAGTGACGCAGGCAGACAGGCAGACAGACAGACAGACGACACAGGCAGGCAGACAGGCAGACAGGCAGACAGAGACAGTGACGCAAGCAGGCAGACAGACAGACAGACAGACAGACAGTGACACAGGCAGACAGAGACAGTGACGCAAGCAGGCAGACAGACAGACAGACAGTGACACAGGCAGGCAGACAGGCAGACAGACAGCGAGGCAAGTGAAATATTCAGTGATCTGATGCAAACTGGAGCACTTTACCCACAGAGCCACAGGAGAACAAAAACAGAATCCATTCATTGAGGGCCTGGAGGGTGGGGAGGGTGGGGAGGGCGGGGAGGGTGGGGAGGGTGGGGAGGGCGGGGAGGGCGGGGAGGGTGGGGAGGGCGGGGAGGGTGGGGAGGGTGGGGAGGGCGGGGAGGGCGGGGAGGGCGGGGAGGGCGGGGAGGGCGGGAGGGTGGGAGGGCGGGGAGGGCGGGGAGGGCGGGGAGGGCGGGGAGGGTGGGGAGGGTGGGGAGGGCAGGGATACCGAGCTCATCAACGCATCCCCCCCACCTCCCCCTCGCCCCCCCACCTCCCCCTCCTCCTCCTTGCTTCCTCCTCACGCCACACTCCGCTTACGACCTGCCAAATCGCCGGAGCAAACTCCGCCACCGCCCTTGCCACGCCCTAACGTCGCCTCCGAGGGGAACAGCGTCGGGCCTTCGCTTTTGCGCCCTGGGGGGCCTCCCCGTTGTCCGGGGGAGGGGGGGTAGATACCTACCTTCGTGTCCGAGAGCGGAGAGGTTGAGGTAGACCAAGAGGAAAGAGAGTTAGAGACAGAGAGAGAGAGAGACTGCGGGGACCTGTGCTTTAAATACCTGCTCTGACAGCCCCTTCCTAGTCTACGTGTTCCAGCACCCAAGCCGTCATGAAGCAGACAACCTTCCTCTCTTATCAGACGGCTATCTATGTAAAGGTTATAACAGCTGTTAGCTATGTGCATAGAGCTCTGAGAGAGAGAGACAGAGAGAGAGAAAGGATGAGAGAAAAAGAGAGACAGACAGAGAAAGAGAGAGACAGAGAAATAGAGAGAACAAGATAGAAACAGAGAGAGAGAGAGACAGAGAAATAGAGAGAACAAGATAGAACAGAGAGAGAGAGAGACAGAGAAATAGAGAGAACAAGATAGAAACAGAGAGAGAGAGAGACAGAGAAATAGAGAGAACAAGATAGAGACAGAGAGAGAGAGAGCAGCGATGTGTTAAAGAAGCAGGGACGGGGCAGTTATTCCACTGGGGTCAGCAGACCGTGAATGGGTGCTGCTGGATGGAACAAAGTGTTTGTTTGCCTGTTTGTCTTTCCGCCCCGGTCAGCAGTCAGCACCGCACGGTCTTCCAAGTATGTCAGTGTGGTACAAGAAGGGAGAGCTAGGGAGAGAGGGGGGAGGTGAGGGGGGGAGAGAGAGAGAGGAGAGAGAGAGGGGGGGAGAGAGTGTGAGGGGAGAGGGGTGAGAAAGATAGAGGCAGAGAGACCGAGGGGGAGAGGGGAGGGGACAGACAGGAAGAGAGAGAGAGAGAGAGAGAGAGAGAGAGAGAGAGAGAGACGGAGCGAGAGAGAGAGAGAGAGAGAGAGAGAGAGAGAGGGAGGCAAAGAACCAGACAAGGAGAGAAAGCCTAATAGAGAGAGAGAGAAAGAGAGAGAGAGCGCAGCAGTTCTGGGGCAGTAGGCTATAATGAGCTAGCCCGGCTGAGGCTGTGGGGCTGTGGGGCTAACATGGTCTGATGTAACTGGGAGTGCTGGGCAGATCGTTTCTCAAGGGAAACGGTGCACACACACACACACCCTTTACCCCCTGAATCTAGACCACTCTCACCACACACACACACAGGCACACACACACATGCCCGGCCACACAAGCCTGACTCAGTCTCACGAGGTTTCAAACACACACACACACACAGAACATCGGCCTGCTCGGTGAGAGGCAGCAACCAGACACTGACAGAACAGGATAGTGTTTCATTCTCAAACAGTGCCTGACACTGCACACAGACCAGAGACAGGCCTTCACTGACACTGCACACAGACCAGAGACAGGCCTTCACTGATACTGCACACAGACCAGAGACAGGCCTTCACTGATACTGCACACAGACCAGAGACAGGCCTTCACTGACACTGCACACAGACCAGAGACAGGCCTTCACTGACACTGCACACAGACCAGAGACAGGCCTTCACTGACACTGCACACAGACCAGAGACAGGCCTTCACTGACACTGCACACAGACCAGAGACAGGCCTTCACTGACACTGCACACAGACCAGAGACAGGCCTTCACTGACACTGCACACAGACCAGAGACAGGCCTTCACTGACACTGCACACAGACCAGAGACAGGCCTTCACTGACACTGCACACAGACCAGAGACAGGCCTTCACTGACACTGCACACAGACCAGAGACAGGCCTTCACTGATACTGCACACAGACCAGAGACAGGGCCTTCACTGACACTGCACAGACCAGAGACAGGCCTTCACTGATACAGAGGGGCCTCGTGAGAGAGAGACACAGAGGAGAGAGAGAGAGAGAGACACAGAGAGAGAGAGAGAGAGAGAGAGAGAGAGAGAGAGAGAGAGAGAGAGAAGAGAGAGAGAGAGAGAAAGAAAGAGAAAGAGGAGCGATAGAGAGACAGAGAGACAGATAGACAGAGAATGAGAGAGAGACACAGACAGAGAGAGCCCAGAGACTGTGCAGCTTCCACAGCACATATTGACAGGCGTCAGAGAGAACACAGTGAGACCCATACTGTGACTGCAGCCACTTCCTACTCAACCCATACTGTGACTGCAGCCCACTTCCTACTCAAGCCTCCTAAGGCTTACTGGCACACTGTCACCTGCCAAGGCTGGAGAGCAGGCGTGGGTGTGGGGCCTGAGTGTGTGTGTGTGTGTGTGTGTGTGTGTGTGTGTGTGTGTGTAGTATGAGAGGTCTGTGCTATGTACAGGACAGGCACTTGCCGGACACACAGAAAGCCTCATGCATGTTTTAGCGGTGCATCTCGGCGGAGGAGGACGATGGCAATCTCTCCGTGCCGCGATCCACACGTCAATGTGGTCTTCTTGCAGGCCGAACTCCTCACGGGCCGTTTGTCTCATCTGCCCCCCCCCCCCCCTCCCCTGAATCTGTCAAGGCCATGTGATCACAAATGCCCCCCCGCCCCCCTCCTGCCTCCAGTCAGTTATGTAACGGCCCCTAGTGGTGGCAGCCGCTCGTCCTAGACGCTGCCCTACCCTCCCTCCCTCCCTCCCCCTCAAGCATCCCACAGCTGCCTCCTCTGAACACAGGCACTCTGCCCGGAGACCGGAGCACCTCGCTTAAGCCTCATCTGGGGATGTAGGGCCCTGGGGTCTGCACACACACACACAACACAACACACACGCACAATCAGCCAGCCTGCTCCGATACGCCCTCCGGCTGATTAATCAGCAACGATGAGGACAGGCCGACGACACCACCCTCCACCTCCGAGCGTGCAGACAGGCAGCCCAGGATTCCTGAATTCTTCCCCCCTGGCCTGGAGGACAGACCCCGGAGGGGTTTTGCAGCTCAGCGCGACCTGAGCGCTTTCGCAGGGGAAACCTGTCTGGAAGTCAGGGGGGAGCGATCGGCGGCACGCCTCACACCGAAGTGCGAACAGGTCTGGGTAAATATCCGGGCAGAGGGGGCCGAGGGGGGGGGGGGGGGCACAGGGCTAGGGAGAGAGGGCAGGACAGTGAACCCCCAGACCCCTTTCACGTGGGACTGTCACCGAGCTCGCCGGGAGGGGAAAGTAGCACAAAGTTGAAACCCAAAATGTCGGATAGTCGTGAAAGTATTGGGCGGAGACCGCGGGGGAAAGGGGGAGGCAGGGGCGGCGGGGGAAAGGGGGAAGGGGGGGATCTGGCAGAGGAACGGGTCAGTTTTGCAGAAACAGCCTGACCAAACAGAACTCCGGGCCAAGTCAAACATCTCTGGACTTCAATCTGCTGGGACTGGGATCACACTGTGTACACTCAGAGAGAGGGGGGGAGGGGGGCTGGAGAGAAGGAGGGGAGAGGAAATACAGAGAGGAGGACGGAGGGGAAACAGGATAGGAGAAAAAAAGGAGAGAGGAGAGGAGGAGAGAGGAGGAGGAGAAAGGAGAGGAGGAGAGCGAAGGGACGAGAGATTAGAGGAAGACAGTGGATCCATACTGGGGGGCAGGCCGCATCCCCCCACCCCCCATTCCCCTCACTCCACCCCGCTGCGTAACAGGAAGGTTGTGCGTTTGGATTCCTTCCAACAGCCAGCCAGGCCTGTTTGTCCCCACGCAGTCCCCTCACGGCCACAGACACCACCGCGACACAACACCCCACACACACACACACACACTTAACATACTTAACGCGTACGTACTCAAACACAAACAGCCAGCCTCTGTCTCTCTTGCTGAATTGAAGACGGGCAGCAAAGCTTGGCAGCGAAGAAAAAGAGAGAGAGAGACACAGAGAGAGACAGAGAGACAGAGACAGAGAGAGAGAGAGAGAGAGAGAGAGAGAGAGAGAGAGAGACAGAGAGAGACAGAGAGAGACAGAGAGACAGAGAGAGAGACAGAGAGAGACAGAGAGAGACAGAGAGAGAGAGAGAGAGAGAGAGAGAGAGAGAGAGAGAGAGAGAGAGAGACAGAGACAGAGACAGAGAAAGAGAGAGAGAACCATGGAAAAATCTATAGCCTTGTCCAGTTATTTCTGGCCCTCAGCACAGTGCGACCACATGGCAGCGCCCAGGCTAACCACGCAAGAGAGGGAGCGTGCTGAGGGAGGGAGCCCAGCTCTGGGACACCTGAGGGGGGGAAGGAGAAACGATCTGCCTCTCCGGGCTTCCTGACTTAGCTGTTTGATGTCACTTCCTGTACATAGTAACAAAGCTCTTGGTAACAACCTACCAGCTTGTTTAGCAAGGTGGCTCGCTGGCATGCAGTGCAGTAGAGCATGTGTGTGTGTGTGTGTGTGTGTGTGTGTGTGTGTGTGTGTGTGTGTGTGTGTGTGTGTGTGTGTGTGTGAGTGAGAGAGAGACACCAGGGACCATGCCTAATTACTCCTAAGCCCACAACAATAACACTGGAATCAAAAAGTACAGCCAGTGACTGGGAGTTCAGGATCCTAGCAGTCAGCATGAGACGGAAATATTGTGTCATCTTACAGGTGTGTTCCTGTTGGTGAATAACCAGACATCACACTGTCCCTCCTCTCTCTCTATCTCTGTCTCTCTCAACTCTATTCATACCTCATATTAGAAGGCGTTAATGGGGTTTCTTAATTCTGATTTAATGAAAGGCCCGCTCTCTGGAGGGGTGTGGTGGGAGCCGTGATTAAAGGCAGGCAGGCAGGCAGGCAGGCAGACAGACAGGGAGCTGGAGGAGCTCACCCTGGCCAAGACAGCTGTGGAACACACACACTCACACACGCAGACAGTGTGAGTGTGAGACAGACATAGGCAGACCGGCAGACAAGCAGGCAGACAGACAAGAAGACAGGCAAACAGACAGGCAGACACTCAGACAGGCAGACAGACAGACAAACAGGCAGACATGCAGACAGGCAGAAAGACAGACAGACAGACAGACAGACAGACAAGCAGGCAGACAGACAAGAAGACAGGCAGACAGACAAGCAGGCAGACAGACAAGAAGACAGGCAGACAGACAGGCAGACCGACAGACAGACAGACCGACAGGTAGGCAAGCAGGCAAGCAGACAGACAGGCAGACAGGCAGAAAGACAAGCAGACAGACAGGCAGACAAGCAGACAGACGGGCAGACATTCATCTTCTACCACTTATTCCCATTAGGGGTCACGGGTGACTGGAGCCTACCCCAGTTACTTCCGTGCCGTATGAGTTACTTCCAGTTACTTCAGGTATTCCAGGTACCAGTTACTTCCAGGCAGACAGAGACAGAAATAAAAGCAAGTACACCCAGGCTTCCTCATAAGGGGAGAGAAGACGCACACCACACACACACACACACAACCACACAGTACACCGCAAACATGTACCGTAAACATAAACTCGTACACGTTCCACACCAGGGTTAGATAGCTAAAGGCACTCAGCGTGTGTTGGTGTCAAAGGACTGTAATATTTTGGACGGATCAAATAGCTTCCGTTTCAAAGACAGACTCTAAAGGTGGAACGCTCGGTCAAACTTCACCTTGACTACCATCTCAGCGCCTGTCATTCCCACCTCTATTTAGGGTCTTGGTGATACAGCACAGCGTACAAGCGCCACCGCAAGACACAGACGCTGTGTTTTCGAAGCATATTCGCCCCGGGGTTACGCAACAGCAAGATTTCATGCAAATAAGTTATGGCTGAGGGGAAGTTGGTGATCGCATTGTCCCTGATGCTGGGAGCTTTCTATTCCATAAGGTTAAATAACCGAGCGTTGCTAATTCAAATTTGCCACAGAAGCGTAAAAAATTCCTGTTCGTTTGTCGAGCCCTGTTGGCTGAAGTCGTTTCCTTCCTACAGTTAGTCGATAAGGGGTTGTGCAACAGGAAGCCCTATCTGCGGTTTGACACCCAGAGACAGGGTCATCCTCTCTCTCGACGCGTCCAGCCCTGATGCTCTAAAAGCGGGGGAGAGGGCCGACAGGGAAGGGAGCCTCCTCTGGAGCTACTAACAGCTTATCTGTGTTCTCCGTGACTAAATGTAATGTAAGATGTTCAAATTAACTTTGAAACCAAGAAATCCATGCGCGTGTGCAAAAATTGTATGCTGCACTTCTGTTATGTTGACGACTTGCTGAGGATTTTCGACGTGGATAATCACGTTAGCTTTCCTACGCAAACACGTAACACACCCTCGTTTCATTAAAGACTTGTGAGATGTACGACTTCAGACTAACAACATTACTGCAACCCTCAGGCAGATGTTCAAAAGAAGGCTGCTGTCGTTGGACGAACCCTGACAACACTACTCAAATCTGTGAGACACAGCCAGGGGATTTCTTTGGTTTTCAGTGTGTTATACCTGAAACATAAATGTTCCTTTCTTTCTCTCTCTGTTTGCTTCTAGATTGTTCCGTTGGTGGAGTTCCTCTCAGTAAACCCCATCCCCTACCCCCTCATGTCCCTCTTCTTCTGGATCTCCGCTCCTCCTTTCCTCCCCTCTCCGCTCTGGGCGTCCCACTTTACTGGCCCCCAATCTCTCTCTCTCCCTCCTCTCTCTCTCCCACCCTCCCTCTCCCTCCCTCTCTCTCGCTCTCCCTCCCTCTCTCCCTCTCTCTCTCTCCCACCCTCCCTCTCCCTCCCTCTCTCTCACTCTCCCTCCCTTTCTCTCTCCCTCTCTCTCTCTCCCACCCTCCCTCTCCCTCCCTCTCCCTCCCTCTCCCTCTCTCTCGCTCTCCCTCCCTCTCCCTCTACCTCTCTCTCTCTCCCACCCTCCCTATCCCTCTCTCTCTCCCACCCTCCCTCTCCCTCCCTCTCTCTCCCTCCTCCCCCCCTCTCTCTCTCTCTCTCCCGCACATTCTTTGCACACGGACATACTGTTTAAAAAAACAACCACAGAGGCGGCCAAAAAAGAGAGAGAAAGGCGAAGAGGAGGATATTCTGTACCTCTGCCATCCCGTCCACAATCGCCTGCTTCTCTCTTTCCCTCCCTCACCCCCTCCCTCGTCCTCAAAACAGCATTATCAAGGCAGGCAAATATCATGTGGTTGAGAAAGAAGAAGACTCTGTTGTTTGGGCTTTCCTTTGAGTGTGTGTGTGTCTTCTGTGTGTGTCTGTTGTGTGTTGTGTGTGTCTGTTGTGTGTTGTGTGTGTGTGTGTGTGTGTGCCAAACCGTGAATTTACGTAATGGTCTCTTTTTCCTTGTATCGCAGAGAAAAAGCAAAGTTTCGACGGCCGTGAGCGCGCAAACACACACACACCGTCCACACATATAAACAGCCCCCCCCCACACACACCGTCCACACATATAAACAGCCCCCCCACACACACACACCGTCCACACATATAAACAGCCCCCCCCCCACACTCACCGTCCACACATATAAACAGCCCCCCACCCCCCCACACACCGTCCACACATATAAACAGCCCCCCCCCCCCGCACTCACCGTCCACACATATAAACAGCCCCCCACCCCCCCCACCCCCCCACCCACCGTCCACACATATAAACAGCCCCCCACCCCCCCACACACCGTCCACACATATAAACAGCCCCCCACCCCCCCACACACCGTCCACACATATAAACAGCCCCCCACCCCCCCACACACCGTCCACACATATAAACAGGCCCCCCCCCCACACACACCGTCCACACATATAAACAGCCCCCCACCCACCCACATACCATCCACACATATAAACAGCCCCCCACCCCCCCACATACCGTCCACACATATAAACAGCCCCCCACCCCCCCACACACAGTGTCGGTCGGGGTATGCAGATCTGAGCGGAGGCGGGGGGGCGGGGGGGGGATGGTCGGAGCACGCGCGTCCGCGATGTTGCTCAACACACAAACACCCAGCAGTCTTCCATGGCTCCCAGCTGTGCAGCGCTGGCCTGCTAGCCCGACCGTCCAGCGGGGCCTGGAATGTTTGCCGTGCAACTCTGCTGGAAAGCCCCCAACCCCTACCCCCCCCCACCCCCGGTTGCCAATCCTCTCTCCCAGCCCCCTCCGGAGAGCAGCACAGTCTCCGCCGGAGCAGGACCGGCCTCACCCAAGGAAGAATGGTTTGAATTCCACGACCGACAGGGAAAACACAGCAGAGCAGAACAAAGTGAGGGCTGGAGGAACTGATGTCAGACCTGCAAATCAACTTCCCAGGCTGGGCCAAGTAGAACTGAGCCACCGGAGTTAGGGCTGTTTAGGTTTCTGCTTCAAACAGGGTGGTAGGGGGGTTGGTGGGTGGGTCCTTTGGGGGTTTCTAGGTACAAAGTATGCCCCCCGCTGTGCGCTGGCATGGGGACAAGGGCCGTTTGAGAGGCTCTCCCTGTCAAACTCTCCTGTTGCAAGGTTGCAAGTGGAGGAAAAATCTATTATCTACCGATTGTTTGGGGGCGGGACAAATTGTGGGTTTTCCTTTAGGTCATTAGGCTTTTCCAAGGTAATTCATCATTAACATGAATCCATAATGTCTAAAAAGTTACTTGTCGACTGAGGCAATCGAAACGTGTCACACTGTAACCCGGAGTGTTTACGGGTGAAACTAATGAAAAAGTACATTTAGATCGCGATTACCTTCCCTCTTAGGTGATGAATTATGATTTGGGTTTAATCATCCACGGAGAATAATCGCGTTAAGGCGCGTCCAGTTAGATGGGAGTTAAGAACTGAACTGACCAGAGTGTTATGAAGCCGTAACAGTGGCCAGGACTGCAAACTAAACAGTTTTTTCTCTAAAAGCAAAGTAAGAATGTATAAGATCGTCACTCACTGGGTTTGTCTTACGTTCAGAAGTCTCCTTCTCCACCTCCTCCAGCCCTCTGGTTATCTAGGCAGCGGTCCTCGTCGTTTCTAACTGCGGCAGCACAGAGGGATGAAATATTGATGAGTTATTCACAGAAAATGAGATTCCAGGGAATCTAACTCTCTCCTAGGAAGTTTTTTATTATTAATTTATTTATCTCCCTGCGATCAGATGATCGCCTTTGTTTCGTCAGTCCTGCCTCTGAAACACTCCCCGATCACTCCTTGCATCAGCAAACAGTCTGATGAAATGTCATTTGTGGTAGATCTTTTACAAAAAAGCCCGAGAACGCACCCTTGATCCTGGTTGGGGGCATGGCCATCTGTTGTTTAGAGGATGCTGAGGCGCGTGTTTCCCCGGTGGGTACACACACCTCGGTGACTTTCTTTGTCTGCATGTGCCCACCCCCGTTAAAGGAAAAACCAGGCGGGATACGTTTTTTACTACAATCCAGGAAATATATCTGGTTTAGGTCGCGTTTGTGAATCGGATTATCTGCGATTATTATAGGATCAGGTAATTAGGATATGATGTAGGGATTAGTTCAAATCGCAACAGATCATAAGACGTCAAAGACGTCTAGTAATGTTTCTATTTCATCATTATTTATGTCCAGCCAAATATATAGGCGATCTGCATCGGACAAACAGAAGTGGAGAATATGTCAAAGTATATGTACCCAGCTCCTTTGTTGGCCGTCTCCCCGCTCCTTGGTGTGTCTGGGCTGTGTCCCCCTCTCCTGGCTGGGGCTCAGTAGGTCTCCAGTTCCAGTCCTGCCTAGCGGCACCAGTGCCACTGCCTATGAAGCGGAGCTGTGACGTCATCTCAGCGCCAGTCACTCACTCCTCCATCACGCTCCCGCCACACCCATTCATTCATAAACCGGAGGCCCCCGCGTCCTCGACCGCCCCCGTGTGCACGGTAGACGGGGGGCACAGTGGGCGAACGACGGAATTTCTTTTGTTTTTCTCTTTTTTTTTCTTTCTCTTTTTTTACGCAGGGGGGTGGGGTGGGAGGGCACCAGACAGTTGTCGACCTCAAAGTATCCCATCACCCCCATCTGCAGACACCAGGGACCGTTGATTCACCTTCAGTGGGCGAAACTTCCCACATCTGTTTGCTCAGGACCTGGATGTTACAGAAACAGTGACTAAACACGCTAGGAATAAGGGCGTGGGGCTTTAATGAGGTTGACACACGGGTGTCACCCATTGCTCGAGCAGGTCGGTTGACACCTTGGCACCTGCACGTGTTGCTCACCTCAGGTGACACTCGCCTGGGCTCCCCACACCGTGGATACACCTGTTCTGTGGCAGGGGTTGGTCACCTGACCAGGTGGCAAACTGGATAGCAAACCACACACACAGTCGTGTGTCATTAACGCGTTTGACCCTAACGAATTGTGGCATTCTGCTTGATTTTAACGTTAATTCAGATTCAGAATACTTTATGAATCTCCAAGGGGAAACTCTTTAGCAACAACGGCACACAGTCTTGTAAAGGCACACAGGGGTAAGGGTGTGAGGTAAAAGAGTAGAATGGGGGCAAAATAAGTGAGTAAATGCACACAAGGGCTACAGGCTGGGATCAAATAGAGTGCTGGGATACAATATATACAGATTATATACAATATATTCAAATTCATCCCCACGTTGTTTGACTTTGCTGTGACACTGAGAGAAACATGTATTAGATTTTTTTGGGGGGTGGGGGGCTTCCTGCCTAGGGCCTTGTTTAACTAGACGGCAGCATAGTGCAACATGTTCAGACTCGTTCCCATGTCGGTCATCGCCCATCCAAGGCCTCAAACACTCAACCCCTGACTCTGCTGCTGCTGGCAACGCTGGCCGAAGCCACGTCTCCCTCCACGGTTAGACACGCACGCACACACACTGTTAATGTGTCAAGCGGTGGCCATGACAGTGGGATCGTTGGAATTTGACCTGTAACCTTGTTATGTGTGTAATTGTGTTTCTCTCCCAACGCCCACCCCACCCCCCACCCCCATCCCAGTATACTGCCTTCTGGAAATGTCTGGAATGTGAACTCGCCGTTTAAGATCAACAGCGGGTTGTCAAAGATGGAGACCGTTCTAGCGGCTGGCAAACAGGAACCGCTGTTCGCTCTTTCTGCGGAGCACGATCCGGTCATGTGACCCAGCGACCATCCGCGCTCGTCGCCTTTAAAACCTCCAGGTGCCCCACAGGTGTGTGGAGGTGTCCTCCTAAAGCACAGGTGTCAAACTCGAGTCCTCAAGGGCCGCTGTCCTGAAGGTTTTAGATGTTTCCCTGCTCCAGCACACCTCCACATAGCTTGATAATGCCCCTTCATTAGAATCAGGTGTGCTGGAGCAGAGAAGCATCTAAAACCTTCAGGACAGCAGCCCTCGAGGACTCAAGTTTGACAGCCCTGTCCTAAAGTGTCTGGCAAAGGATTTTTTTTTATTGCCCAGCCCTCTGCCCACCACCATTAGCTGTGCCTGGGCACAATGTAGAGCATAATGGGGGGGTCTTCCTGGGGTCCACCCTGAGTGCTTGCCTACCTAGGGGGATACGGCCTGGGGGGGGTGGTGGGTCAAACTGCTGATCCTGGAGGTGGGAAAGGCCTGCGTTAGCTCAAATCAACAAAGCCCTGGCGTGGCCCGTGCCAAAAGGCCCCTACTGGGTTCCACGACCGGATCGATTTCACTCAGCAAAGTCTGTGTTTGCTTTAGCTCTGGACAGCTCTGGGGCCACAATGGCTTCGGACAAGGGCCCGGCTCACGGCCACAATGCGCCTCTTTCTGCCCCTGCGAGCGGCCGCCATTCTCCCCCGCTGATCCCTCCCACAAAAGCGCGTCAATTGAGCTTCAACAATCGCTCACAATGGGAAGCACTGACTGGGTGTCCTCACTGGGGCAGCGCAGCGCTCTGGGGTGGGTGTGGGTGTTTCTAGACTGTTTTGCTAAATGTCCTGTCCGGCTGAGCCCTGTCAATAGGTCACAGACAGAGAGAGGGAAAGAGAGAGAAAGATCTAGACCCTGACATGCAACGACTGGCATTAAAGACAGAAAACAAGGCAGGCGTAGTGGTTCCCACTTTGTTTTCAAAATGGGTTCCCAGTTTGAATTCATCCATGCCAACATGACGTTGTGTCCTTGGGCAAGGCACTTCACCCTACTTGCCTCAGAGGGGAACATACCTGTACTTGCTGTAAGTCGCTCTGAATAAGAGCGTCTGCTAAATGACTCCAGGTAAACGAAGAGTGGTGAGGAAGACTCTTAACTACACGATATCAGAGGAAAGCAGTCTGTACTTCATTGAGGGCCATCTGAGCTCTGAGGCAGGTCCTTTGTCTAAGGACACAACGTCATGAAGCCACAGCCGGGAATCGACCTCGCAACCTTCTGATCATGAGCCCAACGCCTTAACCACTGAGCCACGTGACTCCACTTTCACTGATGTGTGAGGTGCAGGTGATGGATGGAGGGCTGTTCAAGTTCACGTTGGGCCGTCAACATGTGCCGGGGTCCGGGTCGGCTACGCTCAACATAAAGCCCAGATCAAACAACCATGGCTGGCTAAGTGGGCAGACTGAAGGGGGCTCCAGTGGGAAGCGGAGGACCAGGTGTCAGTGTGGAAAGAAATCAGAGAGAACAGAAAGATTACCTCCACCAGTGTCCATCCATACACCTGCAATCCACCCTCCTCCAGGGCCTTCCAGCACGCCGGTCTGCCCCCTTGCCAGGGCCCGGGTCTGCCTCCGCCCGCCAGCCTGGCACTGTGGGGGTCGGCGCGACGGCTTACTGGCACGTGCACGTCAGCGCGACGCAGCGCTCCTACCGTCGTCACCGCTCCGACGGCACTTTGGCGTCGCCATGGAAACAGGGAGGACCGGCACAGCTGCCGCTTGGCCCTGAAAGTCGTGCGCAAGACGAGCGAAGGTTCCGGTCTCACGCCGAGCCTCGTTTCCCGTTTCATACCCCTCTCTCACTCTCTCTCTCTATCTTTCTTTCTCTTTCTCTCTCTGTCTCTCTCCCCCTTTCCATCTCCCCCTCTCCCGTGGTGCCTGTCACCACTTCCCGACAGTGCGGCTCTAGAGCGGTGACGTTGAGAGGCATGCTGGGAGATGAGACTCTATCTGGAGCCCCGTCTGTTCCAACTGAGAAGTTCAGAAACTCAGTTTGTCTCTCAGCATCCAGCATGGCTGCACCTGTGTGACGTGAACTGTCACTGCAGCAGACAGCCACGCACACGCGTGTAGACATGACACCGCAGGACATGGGGAGTGTGCACACTTCCTGATACCTGGACCAGTCAGTGATAGGATGAATCATGTGGGCTATAGCATCTCTCTCCCTCCCTCCCTCCCTCTCCCCATTACTCTCTCCGTTTCGCTGTTTGTTTCTCTTTCCCTCTTTCTTTCTCTCTCTCTCCCTCTCTCTCTGTCCCTCTCCCTGTCTCTCTTTCTGTCTGTCTCTCTCTCTCTCTCTCCCTCTCTCTCTCTCTCTCTCTCTCTCTCTCTCTCTCTCTCCCTCTCACTCTGTCTGTCTCTCTGTGTCTCTCTCTCCCTGTCTCTCTGTCTGTCTGTCTGTCTGTCTCTCTCTCTCTCTCTCTCTCTCTCTCTCTCTCTCTCTCTCTTCCTCTCCCTGTCTCTCTTTCTGTCTGTCTCTCTCTCTCTCCCTCTCTCTATGTCTCCCTCTCTCTCCCTCTCTCTCTCTTTCACTCCGTCTCCCGCCCTCTCTCTCTCTCTCTCTCTTAGCAGCTCTGTCTGTGTAAAAGACCAGACTGTGATGTTTGTGTTTCAGGTCCATTAACCTATCAGGATATATAATCTGTGGGATAGCTGCTCACTGCCAGGTAGTTAGGCAGACAGGCTGACTGAAAGGCAGGAATGGATGTCAGGTACCTTTCAGGTAGAAAAAAGAAGACAGAAAGACCATTAAATTTGGAGGTGACATCACGTGTTGCCAGGTGGGGGTTGGAACTGGCTGTTGTCTCCAGTACAGGCTTGCCTAAGCGTGATATGAAAGGGGTCAAAGGTTGTGGAACTGGAGTCAGCTGACAGGACATATCTCGTATGTGTGTGCTCGAGTGAAGGGGAAGCTGGTTTGGGGTCAAGCGAGTTGGTGGGGGTTCTTATGTTTTATGTGATGTTGAAACAACGGAGAGATAGATGAACAGGTAATGTGCCCGTGTTAAAGAGGGCTAGTGAAGTTTCAGGACCACACCTAAGGTATTTGGGCGCGTTCGGCTTGACAACACGGGGCACTGCCCTGCTTTCACAGTGTGGGTCGTGTGATACCAGTTAAACAGACCTTCCACTTCTCAGTAAAGTCCTGAGGAGAGGCCATGCTGATCTTAAAGGACCACACCCAGACTATGACAGCACACCAGTGAGGGTTCACAGCTGCAGCTACAAGATGTTAGCCTCAGTACTGACGTGTTAATCCTGACTGCCCTGCACCCTCTCACGCCAACGAATATCCTGGGGTAGGGCCTACAGCACCCTTCTAGTAACACACACACACACACACACACACACACACATACACACACACACATACACAAACATACACACACATACACACACATACATACATACACACACACACACATACAGCGACACAGATGCATACATACACACACACACACACACACACACACACACACACACACATACACACACGGACATGCATACATATACACACACACACACACATACATACATACACACACACACAAACAGGCAAACAATACACACACACACACACCAATCACAGTAATCAAGCTTCAGCAGTCTCTCTGGAGCCTTAGCCCGGAAAAAAGAATTCATCATTACACACATCATATGCGCACACACCCGGTCGCACACATTATCCTCAGAACGCTCGCGTCACACCGCCCAAACAGCGGCCAGCGCTAGGCAACCACTCCACCGGCGTGCAGATGGCAGAGGCGCATCATGTTTATTCAACTCTAATGCACTTAAGCACAGACGGCGTGCCACGTCTCCCAACGGATCTTAGTGGGAGCGGGTGGAGGGTGCCTTTAAGCCGGCGCGCTAATGCGGACAGATTATGACGTAGAGGCCGACGAAAAAGTTGGAGCGGCGTGAAATGGTACGGCGGCGGGCAAACAACATCCTTCTTCGAATGCAAAAACAATGGAAAGTTTCGGGTATGTCGGGATTGAAATGTCCCTGGAATAAGGTGCCCTTGTGTCAAGCCTGTAGGACATGCATAGAACTTTCTAGAACGTCTGTTTTGTTATCAGAGAGTGGCAGAGCTGGGGTTGGTCGTTGGAGTCTGGTGTTGTGGTGCGAGATGTGTTCCTTGTCAGAGAGGCCTAGTCTGGCTGGGCCTGGTCTGGCGTGTGATGTCATAGGATAGGTACAGAAGGTACGGCCCGGAACTTTCTCAAACGAGAGAGAAGAGGTTGTCTGAGAGAACAACTTCTCTGTCTCTCTCTTTGTCTCTCTCCTCCTCTCATTTTTCTCTGGGTGTTTTGATAGCGGTCTATTTATACATGTGCGTCTGTGGGAGCTGGCTCCCCTATTTCCTTGTGAACGTGTGTGTGTGTGTGTGTGTGTGTGTGTGTGTGTGTGTGTGTGTGTGTGTGTGTGTGTGTGTGTGTGTGTGTGTGTGCGTGCGTGTGTGTGTGCGTGTGCCCTGGCAAGGCGATGCAGATTCCCGCCGCTCAACCTCTCGGTGTGGCTTTTTCTCCCAGCAGGCTTTGCAGCGGGTGTTGTGCGGAAAAAGCAACAAGACTCGGTCCTGAAATCAAACTGGGCTTTCTGATTGTATCTGATGTGACACGAATGTATTGGGAAGAAATCTTTCATTCATGTTTCTGAACAGCCTATTTCTGCTGCTCTCATTAATCAAATATGTCTGCGTGTCTAATCTAACCTCTAATACACAAAGATATTCATGCACACACACAAACACTCACACACACACACACAGGTATCTAGGCCAACACTTAATACAAGAACAGACGCTTAATTCTTTGTTTTATTGGGCCTGGATGAAATAAAAAATACTGGAAAAACACATCCTCTTCAAAGCAAGGCAGGAAAGTCACAGCCTTTCAAGCGAGATTCCGATCTTTGCAGAGTATTGACTGCTATTGTATTGTGCTGAACTGGATGACAGGGCACAGCAGGCTCGGGCCTTGGGGCCTTTTCAGTGGCTGGAACCTCACCAGGACTATTGACTGGAACCATAACCGGGAATGACTGATGGAGCTTGTTAACTCATTCGCTCCCTTGACCAAAGGGGTCATCTGGTCCCACCTGTCATCCTAACATCTTCTGACCTTTCCCTCCCCCCCCCCACCTTCCCCCCCACCCTCCCTGCATCCTTAACCTTTCTTTCCCTCCACACCCCCCCCCCCCCTCCTTGTCCCCACCCCTGTTCCTTGTCTGGACCCAGAGCACTTTAGGACAGCGCCGTTACGTAATCCCGTCAGCAACTGTGGGATCGTGGGACCTTATCGACGTCCGTCCTTGTGATACCCTGTCCCACATATCTGCATCAGACCCTTGGGCGGTGTGACAGTCAGTCAGTCAAACAGTCAGTCAGCCGGGCCAGCAAGTCAGTCAAAATGACAGTCATCAATGCAGTCAAATAGGAAGTCTGTCAGGTAGTCAGCAAGGCAGTCAAAGAGACAGTCAGCCAGACAGCCACCTCCAGTCAGTAAACAACATCGATCACCCTCAGCTTCACCTCTGTTTGACCCCCACATCCTCCTCAGCCATCAGTCTGCCTGTACTTGCCTGAGTTAACAGCCTTACGTAACCTGCACACACCGAGTGTGTCACTTCATAACATCCCAGCAGGGTTTTGAGTGTTGTTGACAACACTGACTGCAAGGACAAAACCAATATCCCTACATGACCTAAATATCCTTATCTGTGAGATAAGCGATGTGCTTTCTGGCTGGGCGGACGCACCTGGGTCTCAGGGGGTTGACAGTTAAACTGTCGTGTTGTTGATGATGACACGGTAAACCAGGTTATACTCCTGGCTTTATTATGGGATGGTAGGCAAGGAGAGGACAGGCGTTTTTGGGGAAAAATTAAATGGGACAAGACTTCCAGGAAAATTCAAGGTTGGCCTGTTGAAACCTACACCCTTCATGTATTCCTTGTACCTCTTGTTTGGTTGCTTTGTGTGTCTATCATGGTCCTGATCGCTGTCCTGAGTGTCCTGGCACAGGATGATGACATCAGAGCAGTCAGGTGGCTCAGGGGTTAAGGCAGTGGTATCAAACTCATGTCATCGCGAGCCAAGAGGGTGCAGGTTTTCATGTTAACCAAGCCACTACACCAGCTGATTTCACTAACGAGTTTCTCCACTTAGTGAAATCAAAATTGTTATTGAAATCAGCTGGTGTAGTGGCTTGATTGGCACAAAAACCTGCACCCTCTTGGCCCGCGATGGCACGAGTTTGACACCTGTGGGTTAAGGCATTGTCCTCATGATCGGAAGGTTGTGAGTTTAATTCCCAGCTGTGGCTATGTGACGTTGTGTCCTTGGGCAAAGCACTTAACCATACATGGGGATTGTACTTGTTGTAAGTTGCTTTGGATAAGACTAAAAGAATACTTATTTAGAAGACTACTAAAAGAATACTTATTTATTTATCCTGTGAAGTGGGTCTGATGCTCCATCGTGTTTAAAACAGATTTCCATTCATTCCATTCCATTGAGGCTAAAACTCTTCCTAGTCCAATGCTGTGACCTGACTGGTGACAGCTGTGTAAAGAACCCTCTATTTGATGACCTGATCTGAGAGATAGGAGATTTCTCCCTAATGGAAATAGAGGATATGCTGGTGAATACAGGAAAAACCTGACAAATAGCTCTATCTACTGGCAGGATTGGGACATAACAGTGATAGTACAAAACAGGAAGCAGTCAAATTGACCAAGATTACATGATCTAATGATGATTTAATCCCTTAAAGTCAATTCTGAGTAAAACATTCTAGAAAACAAACAAAATGAGACCAAAGACGGTCGCGAGCAATAAATATTTATTCGATAGTTAGGATAAAAAGACATTATTGTAAAACAGCACATCAACAGAAGGGAATATTACGCAGAATTCAAGGTGGAATTTCTTATTTTTCAAACCTCTAACCCTCAACAGGTATAGAACATATCAGAGTTGTACTCCATCTCGTAACACTGTTTACCCAGGCCCAGGGAGCAGGGAAATATCTAAAACGGTCAGGACAGCGGCCCTCGAGGACCAGGATTGGAGACCCCTGATCTAAACCTTCCTGTGTCAGCACAGAACTGCAGGGTGTCACACACAAGCGTGTCAGATAGTCTCGACGCGGAGAGTGTGTCAGCAATGTAATCCAGCGGGATTGGTATTACACAAGTCAGAATGATAGACCTCGAATCTTATTTGTATAGCCCTTAAAAAAATGGGCTATACAATGTTATGAGCAACATCACAGAGGCCATCACAGATCCTCAAAGAACCTGGTGCCTAAACCAATCTAAAACCCTCAAATTTGTTCTTCTCAATCTATTCGGAATTCACTGTTGTTGTTCCTGGTCATGGAATCTGGTCCGTACTCCTAACACTGTGGGGTTTAAGACGACACAATCACAACGTTCAATCTGACCACCCGAAGACACTAAACCTTAGACTGCTCTTCGGTGGTAGAACCGCTCTTCTAACGGAGAGTGGGTAGAGAATCTAAAGAACGGCCTGTTTTCTACTCTCTCTCCTAGCTCACACATTCCACAGTTCTAACGCCAACGCCTACACACACACCCCTGCCAGCCTACACACACCCCTGCCAGCCTACACACACCCCTGCCAGCCTACACACACCCCTGCCAGCCTACACACCCGTCCCCCCCGTCCCCTAGGCCTGCGTGTAGCGGATGATCTCGCTCAGGTCGTAGCCCGTCACGGCGAATGCATAGCCGTCCCCATCGCAGAACTTGGCCCCGCAGATCTGGGTGTCGGTCACGCACTCGTTGTACATGTGGGCGATCTGGGGGCAGAGCGAAAACAAAGAGAGAGAGGGGGAGGAGAACGGGCAAGGGGGGGAGGAGAAGGGAGAGGAGAGAGGGAGAGAAAGATAGAGAGAGATAAAAATTAAGGGGGGGAGAAGGGACGAGGAGAGAGACAAAGAAAGAGAGAGAAAGATAGGAAGAGAGAGAGGGAGAAAGAGAGGGAGACAGAGAGAGAGACAGAGAGACAGTGAGAGAGACAGAGAGAGACACAGAGAGAGAGACAGAGAGACAGTGAGAGAGACAGAGAGAGAGACAGAGAGAGAGAGACAGAGAGAGAGACAGAGAGAGACAGAGAGAAAGAGAGAGACAGAGACAGAGAGAGAGAGACAGAGAGAGAGACAGAGAGACAGAGAGAGAGAGAGAGAGAGAGAGAGAGAGAGAGAGAGAGAGAGAGAGAGAGACAGAGACAGAGAGAGACAGAGAGACAGAGAGAAAGAGAGACAGAGAGACAGAGAGAGACAGAGAGACAGAGAGAGACAGAGAAAGAGAGAGAGAGAGACAGAGAGAGAGAGACAGAGAGAGAGAGAGATAGCGTTAGTTCCTCAGGACCCAGTATGTCTTGTGTGTGTTCCACAGCAGGCAGCAGGTGTCCCTGCAGGTGTGACCAGCCTGTCTCCAGCCAGCTGACATGAACAGGCTTTTACCTCAACGCTGTTGCTCTCTGGGGTCACGGTCAGATGCCAGACCCTCACAAACGAGTCCTCAGCGGCCGACAGCAGCTAGGAGCACACACACACATACACAAACAAACACACACACACACACACACAGACACAAACAGACACACACATACAAACACACAGACACAGGCACAAAATGATAGATAGACTTTCTCTATCTACATTTACATCTAGTCCTTTAGCAGACGCTCTTATCCAGAGCGACTTACAGCAAGTACAGGGACATTACCCCTGAGGCAAATAGGGGGAAGTGCCTTACCCAAGGACACAACCTCATGTTGACACAGCGGGGTTCGAACCAGGTACCTTCTGATTACAAACCCGACACCCTAACCGACTGCGCCACATGACTCCCATGCTATCCAGCACTATGATGGACATGCTTGTGTACGGCAAGGCTGTACGAGTGTCATTTCCTCTCCCCCTCCTGTCTCACCAGGCCAGAGAAAGGGGCGATGTCCAGAGAATAGATCCAGCGGGCGTGGGCGTTCACCTCGGCGTGCACGATGCCCGTCACGGCCTCGTAGAGCCGGATCTGGCCCGTGCCGTAGGCAGCCACCACTGTTCCCTTCCAGAGCTTGACGGAGGAGCAGCACATACTGAAGAGAAAGAGGAGGAGGGGGAGGGGGAGAGACAGAGAGAGAGAGAGAGAGAGAGAGAGAGAGAGAGAGAGAGAGAGAGAGAGAGAGAGAGAGAGAGAGAGAGAGAGAGAAAGAGAAAGAGAAAGGGAAAGATAAGGACAGAGGGAGAGGGAGGGAGGGAGGGAGGGAGGGAGGGAGGGAGGGAGGGAGGGAGGGAGGGAGGGAGGGAGGGAGGAGAGGGAGGGAGGGAGGGAGGGAGGGAGGGAGGGAGGGAGGGAGGGAGGGAGGGAGGGAGGGAGGGGGGATGTTTGCTCAGTGGTCACAATCCCAGGCTGACCTGTTCCAGATCATGACCCCCAGAGAGGGAGCTAAGACAGGGGTGGGTTTTAGGAATGCGCTCACTCGAAACCAGAAATTTTGTGGAGCAGCTGGAAGTCCTCCCCTGACTTCCACACACACAGAAGGCCTGAGTCGTCCGCGCTGACCATGTCTGCGATGCACTCCTGAGGGGGGAGAGGAGAGTCACGTCCCTCTCACACCTTCCATTTAGTCATTTATCAGACGCTCTTACCCAAAGCGACTTACAGCAAGTACAGGGACATTCCTCCTGAGGCAAGTAGGGTGAAGTGCCTTGCAAGGACACAACATAATGTTGGCACAACCGAGGGTTCGAAACCAGGGACCTTCTGATTACCAGCCCGACTCCCTAAACGTCACATGACTCCCCTTCACGGCGAGCGGTCCGCTACATGCTAACGTCTGTATACCCACCTTCACTTCTACAGACCCTAGAGAGACATTTGCAACTACTCTGACATTCCCAAGGCTGAAGTACAGATGGAGGTGATCTGTTTACCAGGCTTCCGGAACATTCCGAGGCCATGTCAGTGATGGACTCCTTGTGCTCCTTCAGCACCTCGGACAGGGTGATGTTGCTGCCTTTGCTGGGCACGTCGAACACCAGCACAGCTCCTGAAGACACGCCTACGGGGAGAGAGAGAGAGACGGAGTGATGGAGAGGAGGAGCGACCCCACGTGAGAAAGACAGGAAGCGCGCCATCGGCGCTCGTTCTCTACGTACCAACGCAGATATATTTTTCCCGCACGGCCGCGATCCCTCGGGCAAACACGGCCTGAGCTGGAACACGCAGGGTAGGGTGGCGTGGTTCACAGGGAGAAGCGCGCGCACACACACACACACAAACACACACAGTAATAAACAAACCAAGCACTGTTGAGGAACCCAGAGGTTAATCAAACATTCTAGGGACACACAGCCCCATGGGGATACCATGTTTCGGATGTTACTTAGGAGCAGGTAAGGGGGAAACTAAGGTACTATCTTATAGACAGATTGTCTGTGCTTTAAAGAGAATGTGTGTGTTTGTGTGTGTGTGTGTGTGTGTGTGTGTGTATGTTTGCAGCGCTACCTGTGGGTGCTTCCGGAGTGTCGAGAGCGTGCCAGTACACCATGATGGAGCCATCGGACTCATACATCTGGAACACACACACATTAGGAACACATACTACATAAGGCACATTCACCTGAGAGATCGTACCTGAATACCCTTCTGTGATGTCAGCACCAGGAGGTCACGGGAGGGTAAAACACACCAGGCTGCCTGGAACGTGGCAAAGAAGAAGAAAAACACCACATGGGAATCTGAACTGAATTTCAAAACAAGCTCCTTGACATTTTCTGGGGTTGGGATGGTCCTCGATAGGCTACAGATTGTGAGAAGTCAAATGGTCCACTGCATCTATTTTAAATTTTTATTTAAGTCACATATATGTTCTTTGTTTGCTCCCTCCTGCCAAAGTAAATTCTGTGTCTGCGTAGCTTGCAATGGCAAATTGGGGATTCAGGTTAAGGCAATGGCCTCATGATCAGAAGGTTGTGAGTTTGAGTCTCGGCTGTGGCTATGTGATGTTATATTCTTAGGCAACCCTACTTCACCCTACTTGCCGCAGGGGGATAGTCCCAGTCCTTGCTGTAAGTCGCTTTTGAATAAAAGCGTCTGCTAAATGAATATAAAGTAAAAAAGAATGATGATCTTTGGAGTTGGGGGTCATGCGTGAACCAGGCAGCCTCTCCTCCGGTACCTGCATGATGAGCGATGAGCTGGTGGTAACGTTGCCTTCCTTGGACTGCAGCTGCCGGTGGGAGTAGTTCAGGCCGTCCCAGGAGGCGCTCACCATGTTGACCACATTGGCGTGGACCACGGCAAAGTAGGTGAGGCTCCGGGGGGCGATCCGCAGCACGCTCAGGTTGTTGTACAGGGCCGAGGCGCTGCTTTTGATCTGGATGCTCTTCTCTTTGTGGTACATCTTGGAACGATCGATGAGGCGGGGTGGCGAGGGGGTGTTGAGCGTCGAGGTTGGTGTAGTCTTAGTGTTGAGACTTTAAGGAGAGGGTGACAAGGAAATCAAAACGCATTAGTGCTGTCAAGGTATGGGGATGGATGCATAACATAGTAGGTTCCACTAAAAGCGCATTCTGGACTGGAAAAGGAACTTCTACCTACCAGGTAGACTCACGTTTTTGAATCGTTAGGTACGATCATTTGTTAGGTTTGTTAGTACCATTTTGCATCATCTTTACAATTTTGCACCATCTGTAGCATTTTGCACTATCTGTTCCATTTTCCACATCTGCATATAGTACCAATTTTGCACTATATGTACATACCAACACCGTAACAACTGTAAAAAAAACTGTAAGATTTTGTACAATACAGCTGTATATTTGTACTACCAAATCCCTCTTAATACCCTGTACATACTCTGTATATTCTGCTTCTGCTGCCTGTTTTGCGCTTCTGGTTGGATGCTAACTGCATTTCGTTACCCTGTATTTGTACGTGTGTAATGACATTGAAGTTGAGTCTAATCTAATCTACATGTTGTAGGTTGTCTTGGTGTCTCGTGCGTGTTAGGTCGAGCAAGCCACGAGCCTGGCTACTGTACTACTAGTGAAGCTAGCTAACAAGACATAACATTCACTGTGAGCTTAACTAACATTAACGCAAAACGGAAAAGCAGGCAAGGCAAGTATTTATTTATCATCTGATATACAAAAAAGAAATTGAAAATGTATAAAATTCAAGAACAACGTCATTTTTGCTCGTTAAAAAGGTAAATTAGCTACCATAGCGATGTAGGAACAGTTATCTGGGTAGCGCGTCCTCTGCAGCCATAGTGACGGGTGACGTGGGGCATGACGTAGAACGTTCAGTCCTGACACGTTACGTTTTGTTGCTATGCAACCGCAAACCGCTGGGATCAAGCGCAATCTCAGCGTGACAACATCTTTATTAACCTGTTTATAAAAGTCCAACAAAATACACCTTGCAGAAGTAGGGAAAGGAATAATTCTGGGTGTATCTACATTGAAGGTAATACTTTTAAACAGTGGGAATGACAATGAATAACAAATACTTTCTTGCAATCATAGACAAATCAATCGAGACTGTTATTATAATACTGTAAATGAAATGATAATAAATACATATTCATTTACTGTGCAGTCACAGTACAGTCACTGACAGGTTACTTCATTAAGCACGTAGGCAAATACAATAGAAAGCAAACTAAATAAACAATATTGGATGCAGCCATTTCTAAAAGGCATAGATTGAATGATAAAACTAACCATAGGTAAATATTTAAAAGACATTCTTGATACAAATAGTATTTTTCAGTTATCCTACAGTACCAACACAGATGTCCCGGGCAGCTTTAAAGTCTCGTGCTGAGAAGGGACGTGCCCCTTCAGTTCCTGCACAGCTTCCTCCACCAAGCCACAGTCCCGATGTGGTGATGGACATCATCCCAGGCCGCCTCACTCAGGCCAGCTGGCTGTCCATGCAGGGACAGGACGAAGGACAGGAGGTGGTGGTGGAGATCCTGAACGAGTTACTCGGTCATGTAATGGACAGGTGTTACGACGTGTACCTTCAGAACCAGGTGAGGCATGAGAAGACTGTAAGTACGTACACTCATCGTATACTCACAGTCAAAGTATACTACTTCATACTTTTAAGGCTTTTGTACTATTTATAGTTTTTATATTCCCCCTATATCCATGTATAGCTATTGCCTATTTTTTTATTTGTAATCTTTATTTAAGTCTTGTATATGTTCTTTGTTTGCTCCATCCTGCCATCCTTGTGTAACTTGCACGGTGAATAAAAAAAAATTCTGATTCTGAAGTAGAACTGCATGTCTGAACAAAGTCATTTTTAACCATCCATTGTTTGTTTAGTATCAGTTCTAACAACGTACCCTTCCTGGCCATCCCAATGTGTTCTCTCTAGCTAGTGCCGTTCACAGTGGCCAAGGTCA
This sequence comes from Neosalanx taihuensis, assembly GCA_030340665.1. Classification (NCBI taxonomy): domain Eukaryota; kingdom Metazoa; phylum Chordata; class Actinopteri; order Osmeriformes; family Salangidae; genus Neosalanx; species Neosalanx taihuensis. The sequence continues at coordinate 5,838,735 of CM059316.1, read as the reverse complement.
GAGATTTACTGGTTCACATTGTGGAGTGGAACTTCCTGAATCAGGACAAGGGGGAGAGACCGAAAGACGCCCCCACTTGGACTGAGGACTCCGAGCCCCTGCCATCAACAACAGAGTGCTGGGCACAAGGCAGCGTGTCGGTGAAGTACGCCACAGCCCCCACACACCATGTTCAGGTATCACTGCACCCCTCTACCCTGGCACTGGGGAAAAGACAGACCAGAAAGTACCAGTTATGACAGGGGTGTCCAACCCTGGTCCTCAAGGGTCGCTGTCCTGAAGGTTCTAGATGTTTTCCTGCTCCGGCACACCTGATTCTAATGAACGGGTTGTTATCAAGCTCTGTGGAAGCCTTATAATGACCCATTCATTAGAATCAGGTGCGCTGGAAAAAAGGGAAACATCTAGCACCTTCAGGACAGCAGGCCTCGAGGACCAGGATTGGACACCCCTGAGTTATTGCATGATTTCAACTTCGATACTCTTGGTTTCTCCAGAGAACTCCTGTTCCCCGTGTCACAAAGAAGACAGACCAACTGTCGAACCAGAGATCTTGGATGACGTCTCACCCCAGCACCTCTCCGAAGTTCTCCAGGAATCCAAGACAAATCAGAGAGCCTCCAGGATATAGGGGTTATAAACTCCCGCCTGACCCCCTGCTAAAAAACGAGGAACCAATGAAGAACTTACCGGAATCTTCCAACAGAACCCCTATGCTAGACCACCTACAGTCTTCACTGCGTTCTGGAAGAGGCTCAGTGGTCGAGGAAGAGGAGAAGGAAGGAGGGGGTGAAGAAAGAATGTCAGATGGCTCATTCCTTAAACCGTCACGCCGGCATAAAGTCTCCCCAGCCAGGCTGAGGGTAGACCCTGCCCGTCTGCCTTGCTCCAGAGTCTGGCCCCAGTATGAGGTCGTGGACACAAGTCCCTCTAAGCAGCCTCCCAGGAGAACCAGGGAACTCCCAGCCATGCTGGGAGGACGGAGATCTTACAGCCAGCACATCAAGCACGCTCCAGCACTGAAGCCTCTCATCAGCTCTGGAGCTCCATCCAAGGTCCAAAGAAACGACGTGTCTGGGACCGTCTGGTTATCCTTGAAGGAGGGTGATATCCCCGCTGGGGGCAGCAGTGGGGGGATTATCCCCTTCTCTGGCACTCTGATGCTGGACACCATGGAGCTGGCACCAGGGGTGTCTATGAAGGGCCCACAGGGCACCAGGAGTAGACCACGAAAAGGGATCCCAGCCCAGCTGGAACTAAGGGAGTCTAGGCCCATACGGACCGACGTTCCCCTGCCAGTTTTTCCCCTAGAACAGCTTACAGCTGGAGCGACTCCTCGGGTTACCCCTCTGCTCTGAACCCCAAAAACACAGTACTACTGGGAACATTCTAATAAATGCCAATATTTATTACAATAAAACATACGTCACACAGATATGACAAGAAAAGTGTATGTTTATATTTCAAGCTAATTAATCAACATAACATTAAATAATAAATACAAGTATATGTATAGGGAATACCGTATTTCCTTGTGATTACGTTTTTTAAATTTATTTTTAAATGTATTAATGTCAGCATAAACATAACAAATCTGCAGACAGTAGTAACACATCAATGAATTAGAAATACATACAAGGGGATATACAACACAATATACAAAATAGAAAAAATAACCCAAATAAAATAGAAATCTAACATCATTATAGGAAAGCATAATCACATAGTTTCTGCAATTAATTTGTGTTACCATAGACTTTTTCCAAAATGTTTAGAGGTTTTAATAGCCCTTTAATGTTCCTGTACTCACTGTAATTCACTTTGGATAAAAGTGTCTGCTAAATTAATAAATGTAATCCTTGTGATTAAGTGTTCTGAATCAGTTATTATAATAAAAACGTTTATTTTGTATGGATTAATGATTAATTGACGGATTCGTCGCTTGCGGACTTTTATTCTGAAAGTTCAAGGTAGCCTAGCTACCGCTAGCTAACCAGCTAGTTTCAATGTGTTTACATATATGTCAGCTGTACTGCCCAATTCTTACACAAACAAGTAAATTATAGCTGTTATTATTATTAGGCTGGCAGTTTACACTCCTGGACGGGTATGTACAGATGGTATCCGGCCTTATATCACTTTGAGAAATAAAGTTAATCCATTATTGGGAAAATATAGCTAGCGTTAGCTTAGCAGTTAGCCTGCTACATGCTAACCATTCACAGAGCTAAGCTAGCTACTGAGAAAACTAACGTTGTTTTTGTAGTGCAAGTAGTTTTAGCCTATCTAACTGTCATTTTAAGTTTCTAAGGTTTTTATGTAAGTAAATAGTTAAGCAGGTACTAACTGTGGTAGCCATGAAGTGTCCATATCACCAGAGATACCTAGTGTGGAAACACAAGTTATAAGAGTTCAGTTGCCACCTACACAGACAGTCATTGACAAACAAGTTTGGGTCATTGTTTTTGTTATTTTTTTGCGGTGGGGATCTGGTTTGATGTTCCCCATTGCATTGCTGTGCCATGCACCCTTAGCTGGAACCATGTCAAGCAAAGAAGTGAAATCCGAGCTGAAAAGTGCCCGAGAAGCTATTAAGAACAAGGAGTTCAAAGAGGCACTGAAACACTGCAAGGTAAAAGAGGTGACCGCCTACATCTGGGGTGTCCAACCCTGGTTCTCAAGGGCTACTGTCCTGAAGGTTTTAGATGTTTCCCTGCTCCAGCACACCTGATTATAATGAACGGACCGTCATCAAGCTCTGTGGAAGTCTGATCATTAGAATCAGGTGTGCATGAGCAGGGAAACATCTAAAACCTTCAGGATAGTGGCCCCTGAGGGCCAGGAATGGATACCCATGGCCTACATCCAATCTGCCACTTGTAGTTAGACTAGTATCAGGCTGCAAGATGTCCTTATAATAAAAGTACCTCAGAATCAGTTTTTATTCGTTATGCAAGATACACAAACACAGAATTTACTATGACAGGAGAGGGCAAACATAGAACATACAGACCCTTTCCAAAAAATTAGAATATCATGGAAAAGTTCATTCATTTCCATAATTACTTTAAAAAGTTAACTTTTCATAGATTATAGATTCAGAGCCCACAACTTAAACAATTTCAAGTATTTATTTTTTTTAACATATTTTGGCCTTCCAATTCAAATAACCCATGAAAACAGGAATTCAAAAAATTAGAATATTTTGAAGAAATCACCATTTACTTCTAAGAAATTAGGATCACATCAAATCAATCAAAATATGGTACTTTCTAAACGATATGTCAGTGTTTAATACTTGGTTGGGAATCCCTTTGCCTTAATCACTGCCTCGATGTGCCGTGGCATTGAGGCAATCAGCCTGTGGAGTTATGGAAGCCCAGATTTCCTTGATGCTTGCTGTCAGCCCTTCTTTGTTTTGGGGTCTGGTGCCCCTCATTTTCCTCTTGATAATACCCTATAGATTCTCAATGGGGTTTAGGTCTGGTGAGTTGGCTGGCCAGTCAAGCACTGTGATGGCATGGGCATTAAACCAGGTTTTGGTGCTTCTGGCAGTATGGGCAGGGGCCAGGTCCTGCTGGAAGATGAAATCTGCATCTCCATACACATCCTCAGCAGAAGGAATCGTGAAGTCTGGTAGACTGTTGCGGTGACCTTGGATTTAAGAAAACAGAGTTTACCAACACCTGCACTGGACATTGCACCCCAAATCATGACTGAATGTGGAAATTTCACACTTGACCTCAAGCAGCATGGGTTCTGTTCCTCACCAGTCTTCCTCCAAACCCTTCGACCTTGATTCCCGAATGACTTTACTTTCATCAGAAAAGAGGACCTTGGACCCCTGGCCAACAGTCCAGTCCTTCTTCTCCTTGGCCCAGTTGAGACGCTTCCTACGTTGGCTCAGGCTCAGAAGTGGCTTGACCCGAGGAACCCGACAGTTGTAGCCCATCTCCCGGATGTGTCTGAATGTGGTGGTTTTTGAAGCTGTGACTCCCGCCTCATTCCACTCTTTTTTAATCTCTGCCAGATTCTTGAATCTTCTCTGTTTGATAATCCACTGAAGCCCACGGTCATCTCTTCTGCTGGTGCATCTTCTCCTGCCACATTTTGCCCTTCCACTGGTCTTTCCATTGATATGCTTGGACACAGCACTCTGTGCCAGCCTCCTTAGCTATGAACTTTTGTGGCTTACCCATCCTATGGAGGGTATCAATGATGGTCTTCTGGCCAGTTGTCAAGTCTGCAGTCTGCCCCATATTGAACCGAACTGAAGCAATTTAATGACACCTGGGGAAACTGTGCAGGTGCTTTGAGTTTAGAAGATGATTAGTGTGTGACACTCAGTTTAAAACATTTATGTCCTGCAGAATTTGGGCAGATTTCTTCACAGTATTCTAATTTTTTGAATTACTGTTTTCATGGATTTTATGAGCTGGAAGCCCAAATTATGTAAAAATAAACAAACGAGTACTCGAAATTGTTTACATTGTGGGTCCTGAATATATAATCTATGAAAGGTTAACTTTTTAAAAGTAATTATGGAAATGAATGAACTTTTCCATGATATTCAATTTTTTTGGAAAGGGTCTGTATATGGAACATAATAAGAGTAGATAAAAATACAATAAAAAGTGAGATAAAAGTGGGCACTAGCTGTACAGATGTGGGAATATAACTATAGTAAGTGAGAGTATAGAGAAGAATGGATATATATATAATATGGATATATATATATATAATATGGATATATATAATATATATTATATATTATACATACATACATATATAGTACAGGGGGAGGGGGGTATATACACAGTAGTGCAAACAGTGGTGCAGAAGAAGAAAGATCCATTTCAAAGCTTGTTTCCTTTGGTGTAGGCTGTGCTGAAGCTGGAGAAGAACAACTACAATGCCTGGGTGTTTATCGGAGTGGCAGCCAGTGAGTTGGATCAGCCGGACCAGGCTCAGACGGCCTATAAGAAGGCGGTGGAGCTGGAACCAGAGCAACTGCTGGCCTGGCAGGTAGAACACGCATGATCAAAAGGAACCCTTAAGGAGAAGTATGAATCATACAGAAAGAACATGAGATTCTTATGATTATTAGAAATTATTTTTTATGTCTGACGCAGGGGTTGGCGAATTTGTATGAGAAAACCGAACAGGTGGACTTTAAATCCGAGCTGCCCCAAGTCTACCAGAAACTCATACAGCTGTACGAAAGGTGGGCCGGGTTTTTATATCTTTTAATGTAATTTTTTGGCCATTCGCCTCTCAGTTTGGTCCTCATTTGGGTTCGGATTGTAATCCACGCATGTTTATCTTTTTCTTTTTGACAGTTCAGACAAGACAAAATGTTACGAAACCATCCAAAAACTGTCTGACATTTACCATGCCCAGAAGAACTATCTACAGGTATTGGTGTCGTTGTTGTTATTGTGATCAGCGAATAAGATAAGATTATCCTTAATTGTCCAATACAGTGGGGAACTTTACAACAGCAGCAGGGTACAGTACAGCACTGTAACAGTTTAAAACAGTGGTCTTCAACCCTGGTCCTCAGGACCCACTGTCCTGCATGTTTTGGATGTTTCCCCCTTCCCACACACCTGATTCTAATGCATGATCGTTTACCAGGATTCTTCAGAGCTAGATAACGACCCATGCATTAGAATCAGGTGTGTTGGAGCAGGGAAACATCTAAAACATGCAGGACAGTGGGTCCTGAGGACCAGGGTTGAAGACCACTGGTTTAAAATATAAAAATACAGACTACAAGTTAAAGGGAATCCTATCAAATATGAAGATGAGGATCTAAGCGTATGAAATAGTTACATAATACGTAAACTAAGTAATAAGTTAATAGTAAGATAGTTAAGTGGGAGTTGAGTGTGGTGGCTTTTGCCATGAATAAGTAATGAATGACATACAGCCAGGTTATTGGGCGTAAAGAACATTGCACGTAATATTGCCTGCAATTTAATCCATATTGATTACGATCAGCGACCGATGCTCCTTCGTAAAGCTCTCTCTTGGATAAAAGCGTCTGCTAAATGCATCAACGTGAATGTCACATTGCATCGATGCGCTTTGCACCAACAAAGGTGGCCAAACTGTGGCAGCGTTTGATTCAGCTGAAGGAGGGAGAAGCCGTGGAGAAGGTCCAGATCTCACGGCTCCTGCGGCAGATGACCCTCCTGCTGGCCGACCGCGTGGAGGAACAGGACAACGAGACCCAGCAGCACGTAAGAGCGCCGACGACAGCGACCGCCACCGTGTGAGAAACGCCGCTACCGTGAGAGCGGCCAGGGCAGCTGTGGAGGGCACCTGTGTTACGCTACCGTGAGAGCGGCCAGGGCAGCTGTGGAGGGCACCTGTGTTACGCTACCGTGAGAGCGGCCAGGGCAGCTGTGGAGGGCACCTGTGTTACGCTACCGTGAGAGCGGCCAGGGCAGCTGTGGAGGGCACCTGTGTTACGCTACCGTGAGAGCGGCCAGGGCAGCTGTGGAGGGCACCTGTGTTACGCTACCGTGAGAGCAGCCAGGGCACCTGTGGAGGGCACCTGTGTTACGCTACCGTGAGAGCGGCCAGGGCAGCTGTGGAGGGCACCTGTGTTACGCTACCGTGAGAGCGGCCAGGGCCGCTGTGGAGGGCACCTGTGTTACGCTACCGTGAGAGCGGCCAGGGCAGCTGTGGAGGGCACCTGTGTTACGCTACCGTGAGAGCGGCCAGGGCACCTGTGGAGGGCACCTGTGTTACGCTACCGTGAGAGCGGCCAGGGCAGCTGTGGAGGGCACCTGTGTTACGCTACCGTGAGAGCGGCCAGGGCAGCTGTGGAGGGCACCTGTGTTACGCTACCGTGAGAGCGGCCAGGGCAGCTGTGGAGGGCACCTGTGTTACGCTACCGTGAGAGCGGCCAGGGCAGCTGTGGAGGGCACCTGTGTTACGCTACCGTGAGAGCGGCCAGGGCAGCTGTGGAGGGCACCTGTGTTACGCTACCGTGAGAGCGGCCAGGGCAGCTGTGGAGGGCACCTGTGTTACGCTACCGTGAGAGCGGCCAGGGCAGCTGTGGAGGGCACCTGTGTTACGCTACCGTGAGAGCGGCCAGGGCAGCTGTGGAGGGCACCTGTGTTACGCTACCGTGAGAGCGGCCAGGGCAGCTGTGGAGGGCACCTGTGTTACGCTACCGTGAGAGCGGCCAGGGCAGCTGTGGAGGGCACCTGTGTTACGCTACCGTGAGAGCGGCCAGGGCAGCTGTGGAGGGCACCTGTGTTACGCTACCGTGAGAGCGGCCAGGGCAGCTGTGGAGGGTACCTGTGTTACGCTACCGTGAGAGCGGCCAGGGCAGCTGTGGAGGGCACCTGTGTTACGCTACCGTGAGAGCGGCCAGGGCAGCTGTGGAGGGCACCTGTGTTACGCCGCGTTATGTGACTCAACGTTTTTTTATTGTTCCCAGTTAATCGCAGCCTTTGAAAAAGCCCTGGTGCTCAGTGAGGATGTTCCTGGGGAAGAACACCAGAAGCTGTCAGCTGACTACATCAGATGCCTCTCTAAGGTGGGTTCTCTAGCTCAGGGGTGGGCAATCCTGGTCCTCAAGGGCCACTGTCCTGAAGGTTTTAGATGGTCCCTCGAGGACCAAGATTTCCCACCCCTGCTCTAGCTGCTGTCTTTACCACTCATGTTCTCATCACTTCCATTGTTGTAAGGTTAAACCCCCCCCCCCCCCCCCCCCCCCCCCCCGCTAACAACCTCAATCTCTTTTTCCTCTCTTCTCTCTCTTCTCTGTGTTTTTCCAGCTCTCCCATGAAGAAGCCAAGATGAAGGCAGCTTGTGAATCCATGGCGTCCTTCTACCCCTCCGCAGTGCTCCCCCTGGAGGTCATGTGCACACACTACCTCAACACAGGTGGGAACGTGCAGCGTTTCAGGGCTTCCCCTACAGCAGGAAGTCACGGCGTCGGCCAGCGATGGTAAATCCCTAACAGTTCTGTGCTTGCCTCTAGGGGTCCTAGGGGGGGATGCAGATAGCTGGTTTGCCCGGCTCTCGGAGGTCGACCCCGACAGCGGCCTGGGTCACCTGGGAGTGGGGATGAGAGCCCTGGAAGAGGGCCACTGTGAGGACGCCGTCAAGAATCTGGCCCAAGGTATAAGAGTCACATGGTTTGGGGAGGTGGGGTGTGGGTGGGGTGGGAGGGAGGATAATTGTATTATTGTATGTCTTGCTACAAGGTACTGTGTGTGATGTGTCCTTGAATTAAAACTGAATAAACCCATGTAAAAAAAAAAAAAAGAGTCACACAGTTAGGGTTTGTTTTCAGCAGTTTTGGCAGTTTGCGAAGCCATCTGGGACACAAACTGATGAACAAATCCAATTAGTTAAAGCGTGTGATTAGGTTACATTTACATGTAATCATTAAGCAAACGCTCTTATCCTGAGGAAAGTAGGGTAAACGTAATTCTTTTTTCCGAAGCTGGGATTCGAACCGGGTTAGACAGCTTACTAGCCCGATTCCCTAACCGCTCAGCCAGGTTTTTGTGTTTGTCAGGGCTGAAGAAGATGCCCTCCTGCGAAGGAGGATGGTGCAGCCTAGCGCAGGCCCAGCTCAGAATGCACCGGTACTCCGACAGCAACGCCTCCTGCCTCCAAGGTAGACCAATGCTAATGCTAACTAACGCAAACCCTAATCCAATGCTCACCCCCAACAGGCCAGCTCACCAAACGCACGGTTGCTGAGCAGGCGTGTTAGCGTGCGTTTTAACGTCTTCTCCGTTCCTGCCAGGGCTGAGCGTGGCTGGACGGGAGGCGGGGAGGCTGAGGAGGCTGAGGCTGGAGGCCCTGGTGGGGAGCGGGGACAGGCGAGCAGGAGAGGAGGCTCTGGAGAGCCTCGCGCAGGTACCTTTCCTAACCCCCGGATCTCTCCTCCCCCTCCCCCCCCCCCCCCCCCCCCCTCCCCACATCAGGGGTGAAAGCTATTCCTCATACTTGCTTTTGGTGTCTTGTCACCCCCCAGCTCCCAGATGCTGATAATGACCCCCTCCTGGTGGTGTTAAAAGGAAGAGCGTATCTGCAAACACAACAAGTGGACCAGGCGCTTCAGGTCAGTCTGATTCAAATGAACTGTCATTATCAGACTTCCATAGAGCTTGATAACAACCCATCCATTAAAACAGGTGTGCTGGAGCAGGGAAACATCTAGAACAGGGGTTGACTCGAAAACCTGCACCCTCTTGGCCCACGAAGGCACGAGTTTGAGACCCCTGATCTAGAACCTTCAGGACAGCGGCCCTTGAGGACCGGAATTATTTTATGACGTTGTGTCCTTGGGCAAGGCACTTCACCCTACTTACCCCCTGTACTTGCTGTAACTCGCTCTGGATAAGAGCATCTGCTAAATGACTAAATGTAAATATAAATGTAAAATTCTTGCCCTCCAACTTCGGCTTGTTTTATTAAATTGTTTTGTGCGGGTGGAAGCCCAGTTAGAGATTGTCATTCACGGAGAAAGCTTTGTCGCTGAGTGTTAAATAGATGAAGTGTGTGTGTGTGTGTGTGTGTGTGTAGCTCATTTTTGTCCTCCATGTCCACAGGTGGCCTCAGAACTGCTGGTCTGCAACCCGGACCTGGCCCAGGGTTTAGCACTGAGGGGACTGGCTCAACTGGCCCAGGACCAACTCCAGCTGGCAGAGCAGAGGTCTGTGTGTGTGTTGGATGTGTTCATAAGGATGGATTTTCACCTGTTGCCTGAGTCAACCTCATCTGGCTGATGGACTGTGCGTTCTGTGTCCTGCAGCTTCCTGCAGGCGGTGAGCCGGAGGCGGGAATGCGGGGAGTACTGCTTCCTGTTGGGCCGGCTCTACTGGGACATGGGGGAGGAGTCTCGTAAAGACAGGAGCAAGGCCCACACCCACCTGCTTAAGGTGAGCTCTGTCTATCTCTCTCTCTCTCTCTCCCTTTCTCGGTCTCTTTTAGTCTCTCACTCTCTATCTCTCTCTCTCTATCTCTGTTTGGTGATCTGGCTGGTTAATAAATAAATAAAGTTACCTTTGAAAGTTTAAAGAATCTCTATCGCTCGCTTCTCTCTCTCCCTCTCCCTCGTCTCTCTGTCTCTCTCTTCCTCTCTCTCTCTCTCTCTCTCTCTCTCTCTCTCTCTCTCTCTCTCTCGCTCTTCTCTCTCTCTTCTCTTTCTGTCTCTCTCTCCCTCTGCCTCTCTCTCCCTCTGCCTCTCTTTCTCGGTCTCAGTCTCTCACTCTGTCTCTCCCTCTCTTTATCTCTCTATCTCCCTCTCTGTCTTCTCTCTCTCTGCCTCACTCAGTCCTACAGTGCAGTAAACACGTCTTGTCTTTGATATTGCGTCAGGCAGCGAAGCTGGACCCGTACCTGGGCAGTGTGTTCCGGTACCTGGGCCACTACTACCGGGAGGTAGCCAGGGATCCAGGCAGGGCCAGAGGCTGCTACAAAAAAGCCTTTGAGATGGACGCAGCCGATGTGCAGTCAGGGGCCGCCTGGGTGGACCTTAGTATGGAGCAGGGAGACATGGTGAGCCCAGGGACTGTGTGTTACTGCTGGAGATGCTCGCTCGACAAGATATGTAACACTTTCTTTCTCTTTGTCTCTCTGTGTGTCTCTGTGTGTCTCGCTCTTCCTCTCTCTCTTTCTCTCTGTCTCTCTGCTGTCTCTCTCTCCCTGTCTAACACCCTCTCTCTGTGTGTCTCTCTTTCTCTGTCTCTCTCTTTCTCTCCCTCTCTCTCCCTGTCTAAAACCCTCTCTCTGTGTGTCTCTCTCTGTCTCTCTCTTTCTCTCCCTCTCTCTCCCTGTCTAAAACCCTCTCTCTGTATGTCTCTCTCTGTCTCTCTCTTTCTCTCCCTCTCTCTCCCTGTCTAAAACCCTCTCACTCTCTCTCTCTCTCTCCCTCTCTCTCTCTGTGTCTCTCTCTCTCTCCCCCTCTCTGTCTCTGTGCACCCCAGGACACAGCTCTAGCTGTGCTACAGTCCGTGATAGAGAAGGCCACTCCCGGCTCGGCTAAGTGGGCCTGGATGAGGCGAGGCCTCTACCACCTGAAGGTCGGCCAGCACCCCCAAGCTGTCTCAGAGTAAGACCACACACACACACTTATACCAACAGCCTCTCATACACCGTGACACTGACACACACACACGTGTGTGTGCAGCCTCCAGGCAGCCCTGAGAGCAGACCCCCAGGACTGGGTGTGCTGGGAGTGTCTGGGCGAGGCCTACCTGAACCGCCGCAGCTTCACGGCCGCCCTCAAGGCCTTTGCCCGGGCCTTGCACCTCCAGCCCACCTCCATCTTCAGCCTCTACCAGACCGCCGCCATCAAGCAGACCCTGGGCAAGTTCAAGGAGGCGGCCTCCGAGTACTCGCATATAGTGTCGCGGGAGGACTATGTACCTGCGCTCAAAGGTAGGCGTGTGTGTGGTTGTTCCGTTGCTCAGGTAGGGTTGGTTGTGTGTCATGGTTGATCTAGGTTCTGCTGCTCAGGTCTGGGAGAGTGCCTGCTGGCCTTGTCTAAAGGCTTGATGGAGGACTACAGGGATGGAGGGGCAGTAGACCTCATCCAGAAGGCCATCCTCCACCTCTACAAGTGAGGACGAGCTGCCGCCCAGCTTCACCTATCTAGTTTATCCCCTGTTCAGCATCAAGGAGAGGGTTGGGTTGGCTGGGATTAAGGAAAACTGCTTTTCTCCCCCCCACCTTCCTCTCTCACTCTCCCCCTCTCTCTCTCTTTCTCCCTCTCTCTCTCTCCCCCTCTCTGTCTCTCTCTCACTCTCTCTGTGTCTCTTTCTCCCTCTCTCCCCCTCTCTGTGTCTCTCTCCCTCTCTCTGTGTCTCTTTCTCTCTCTCTCTCTCGCTCGCTCTGTCTCTCTCCCTCTCTCTGCGTCTCTCCCTCTCTCTGTGTCTCTTTCTCCCTATCTCCCTCACTCCCTCCCTCTCTCTTTCTCCCTCCCTCTCTCTCTGTGTCTCTCCGTGTCTCTCTCCTTCTCAGGGCTGTGCAGCTCCGTCCAGACCTCTCATGTCTGTGGAAGATCCTGGGGGACGTCTGCACCAGTGTGAGTTCCGTCTCCGTGAAGCGGGCTCACGTCCTGGTGCCCGGCCCGCTGGCCGGCCTGCAGCCAGCAGAGCAGACCCACCTCCTCACCCAGGCCCAGACCCTACGAGTAGGGGAGAGGTGAGTCCAGACGCCCCGAGGCTCCCAGAGGAACCAGCTCCTGTGCCCGTTGCGAACCGTTTACACGTGGCGTGCGTGCGTTTCGTTTAGGTGTTACGGGCGAGCCCTGAAGCTGATGGCCGAGGCCCCCAGCCTGTGGTACGACCTGGGACTCAACTACTACCAGCAAGCCCGCCTGTCCTGCTCCGTGCAAGGGGAGGAGGACGACCAGAGCTCCCTGTCTCTCCTCCTGGAGAAGGCCCAGCAGGTAGTGCTGTCCCTGGTGGGAAGGAGGGACAGGGTCTCCCTGGAGGGGTGGAGAGAGGGAAGGGAGGTCCGTTTATCAACATTAAACGTCTAGAAAAGCTCACCTTTTTCAGAATATCTTTCTCTCTCAGTGTGCAAAGAAGGCGATCATGTTAGACAGCGGTAACCATAGCTACTGGAACGCCCTTGGAGTGATAGCTATGAGCAAAGGTACGGTCGTGAGCCAGTTTGTATTGCCTAAAACACAACCATCCTCACCCTATGGGGCTTGGCATTGGCTTTTGAAACCAGACCGCTACCTGTCTGTGGCTGAAAGTGTCTCATTCCCACTTGCAGGGCTGGAGAACTTCGCTCTTGCTCAGCACTGCTTCATAAAGTCCATCCACATGGAGTCCAGTGTAAGTCCTACCTCACACACACGCGCGTGCACAGGGCGTCGCCCGTGTCTTGCTGCAATGGAACCCAATCCCAACAGACGCATTTCTACATTTTTCCTCCAGAATGTTGTTGCATGGACCAACCTGGGGGTGCTGTATTTGAAGAAGGACAACATTGAGGTACGGCTTGCAGGGTTGCTATTTTATCCTCTTAGATCCTTATCTCCATATTTGATAGGAGTTCTTGTATGTTGTATGTTTTAAACGGTTACTCTGAGTGCTATACTGTACCCTGCTGCTGTTGTAAAATGTCCCCACTGTGGGACAAATAAAGGATTATTCTATCATGTATTTTTGTTGTAAATGGTCACAGAGATTGTTTTAGAGCATTTCGGTTAATCCACCCATCATGCGTCGACCTGTTGCCTCCCCTTCTCTGTCCCAGCTGTCCCACGAGGCGTTCAAGATTGCCCAGTCCCTGGAGCCGCTGTACGTCCGTTGCTGGATCGGACAGGTACCACAGACTGGCTCTTTCCTCTGCAAGGATCCACGTCATCATGTAGCCTAGTGCTTTGATCCAAAGATTTAATAAGATGCAGTTTGGTGCAGATCGCCAACTGGTTAGGATCAGAGATTCAGACGCAGCGATTTATTAAACAGAATTCAGGATTATGTCAGTTCAGAGTTCTGTCATGTACGTTCTACCTATGATGTTCTTGGTTTGGAATGTGTCCTCCCTAACCTGTTCCTGTGTTCTTCCTGCCCCTGCCCCATGCCCCTGGGTCTCCAGGCCCTGATCGCAGAGCGGGTGGGCAGCTATGACACCATGGACCTGTTCAGACACACCACAGAGCTGGGGACACACGTACGTCAGCCACCCTCACCTCCAGATACAAGACCCCAGCGTCATCTCACCTCACAGTCTCTCTCTTGCTCTCTTTTTTCTCTTTCTTTCTCTCTCTCTCCATATCTCCTCCTCCATCTCTCTCTATCTCTCTTCCTTTTCTCTCTTTTTCTTTCTTTCTTTCTTTCTTTCTTTCTCTCTCTCTCCCTCTCTCGCCATCTCTCTCTCCTACTTTCTTTTTTTCTCTCTCTCTCACTCTCTCCCTCCATCTCTTTCTCTGTCTCCCTCTCCCTTCTCCCTCCCTCTCCCTCCATCTCTCTCCCTCTATCTCTCTCCCTCCCCCAACAGACAGAGGGGGTGAAGGGTTACGCCTACTGGGTTTGTGCCACCCTGCTGGACCAGACCAACCGAGACACAGAGCTGTACCGCTACAACATTGTCCAGATGAACGCCGTGTCTGCAGCACAAGTGTCCCTCAGCAAATACACAGGTGGAGAAAAGGGGGGATCCATGGGGGGGCTTGTGCATGCAGTGTTGTGCGAGGGGGGGGATGATGCGTTCCCTGGGCTGACCGTGCTGGTGGGATGTGCTCTACTGTGGGGTCTCTCCTTCTAGAGAGGATCCAGATCGATCCAGATGCCTTCATCATGCTGGGCTACCTCAACGAACGACTGCTGCTCAAGACCCAAGCCCTCCACAGCTACCAGAGGTGGGGGTGTGGGTGGCTTGCTGTGTGTGTTGGGGGGGGGGGGGGGGGAATTGCAGTTCACAACAGCAGCAGAGTAAAGTAAAGCACACAGAGTTGCAGGGTAATAACAATAAGAGGGGCACAATATAGCACAATATAAAAGATAATTGAATAAAAAAAGAAGTCAAGTACGCGGTTAAGTGAGTGGTTCCTGTCTCGAATGTGAACCACATATAGACATGTACACAGTTATAATTATAATAATAATAATAGTTTAGCACGTGGTAGTGGCTATGGACAGCAGTGTTTAATTATAATTGAACTGAATGTGTGGGTGTGTGTACTATATGTAGGTGTGTGTGGGGGAGAGGGTGTGTGTGTCTGTGGGTGTGTGTTTGGGTGGGTGGGTGTGTGTGTGAATATGTGTGGGTCAGTGGGTGTGTGTATATAGGTGTGTGTGTGGGGGGGTGGTGTGTGTGTCTGTGGGTGGGTGGGTGTGAATGTGTCTGGGTCAGTGGGTGTGTGTATGTAGGTGTGTATGTGTGTGTGGTTATAAGACAGACACATCTACCTCCAGCAGTCTCCCAGAGGAGGTCTTGGTGATTGGCTGCTGACGTGTGTGTGTGCTGTTGTCTCCTCTGTGTTCAGGGCTGTGGAGCTGCTTCAGTCCTTGTGCTGTAAGGACAAGCTGGCCTTCGCTCTGGGCTGCTATGGACGAGCTCTCTGGTAAACGTGTGGGGGTGGGTGGGTGGGTGGGGGTGCGGGGGTGTACTTTAAGATGGCTTAAAGGTGTGTTCATTCTGAAAGCTGATGTCCAAGCCTGTCTTTCTGTGTGTGTGTGTCCTGCAGTGCCACAGGTCAGTGGGAGGATGCGGTCCGCGTCTACTCCTCCACACCTCTAGAGGAGCTGCAGGATCTGGCCGGCCTGGCCCTGGCCTACTGCATGGCCGGACTCACTCCAGACAGCATCAAGGGTAATGGAGGGGGGTTTACTGTCCTGGGTGGGGGGGAGTTAAAATGTGGGTCCCTTGACGTGTATTAACGTGTGTGTGTGTGTGTGTGTGTGCGCGCGTGTGTGTCATCAGCCTACGAGCGAGCTCTGGCGTCGGCCTCCAGCGAGCAGGACAAGGCCTACGTCCTCACATCACTGGCTTTGATGCAACACAGGCTGGGAAACACGGACGCCGCCAAGACGCTGCTGTTCAAATGGTCAGCTGCCCCCCCCCCCCTTCTCCTGCTCGCCACCCTCCCCAGGCTCTGCTACCCCTGGGCTCTCCCGGGAGTCCGCTTGGATAATCACCTCTCTGGTCTGTGTGTGTGTCTCTGTCTGTGTGTTTAGCTCCATGCTAAAGGAACCCGTCCCAGAATCCCTGCTGTGCCTTTGTGCCCTGGGCCTGGTCCATGGCGATGTCACGCTAGCCGGCGCAGCCCTCACTGAGCTCCTGAAGCAGGGCCGGGCCACCGGGGCCGCTGTGGAAGACCGCTGCTTGCTCACCTGTGCCCTGCTGGCCCTGCAGGGGAACTACAGCGCCGTGCAGAGAGAAGCTTCCAGAACTGTCCACAGGTGGCCCTCACGCTCTGCGCCGGGGGGCATGCCCTTGAGGGCCAAGAGGGTGCAGGGTTTTCACTTCAAACCAAGCACTACACCAGCTGATTTGACTAAATAGAGACACCCGATAGTGAAATCAGCTGGTGTAGTCCTTGGTTGACAGGAAAACCTGCACCCTCTTGGCCATCGACGCCACGAGTTTGACGCCAATTCAGATGTTTAAGTGGATGTTTCCCTCCTCCGGCACACCTGATTCGAGGGCACGGTCACTATCAGCCTCCTGCTGAGCTTCTTAATGATGTTTCTTTAGAAGCAGGTGTGTTGGAGCAGGGAAACATCTAGAACATACATGATAGTTGGGTCTTGTGGGCTTGTGAGCTGGTCTTGTGGGCCTCCTCAGTGTGATCGTACTGGTTAGTTTCCTATCATTAATCCTCTGTAGTGGTGGGTATGAGTCCAAAGGGGATTAAAGGGGTAAAGGGGGATTGTTGTTGACCGTAATCTGAGCTGGATTTTTCCTGGTTTAGTAATCCAGGAGATCCTTCTCTCTGGGCTCTGCTGTCCAGGCTGGTGCCGCAGTACTGCCCCAGGAAGGCCAAGGTAAGCTGACCACACACACACCACACACACACACCACACACACACACACACACACACACACACACACACCACACACACACACACCTGCATTGTGCTTGATGTGTGTGTTTGTGTTCCAGGGTGGTGCCATGGCCGGCCATGTAGCTTGTCTCTCCAGCATGACCCAGGGAAAGGTAGGTATCTCTCTCTCTTTCTCTCTCTGTCTCTCTGTCCTTCACCCATTACATCCCTCTCTTTCTCCTCTCTGTGTCTCTCTCTCTGTGTCTCTCATTCCCCCACTGTCTCTCTTTATCTCTGTCTCTCTCTCCCCCCCTTCTTCTCTCTCTCTCTCTCTCCCCCTTCCTCTCTCTCTCTCTGGAGTGAACCTTACCTGCTGTGTGCCTGTGTGTCTTGCAGAGGGCGCTGTTGTACAGCGGTGTGAACCAGTTGGCTTGTGGGAGACACTCGGGTGAAGACCCTCGAAGGAACCCCCTGAAGACCCTGCAGAGAGCTGTGCTGCTCTGTCCTGGTGAGGCCACAGTGCAGCACACACACCACACACATACACACACACCCCACAGGGACACACGCACATCGCACCCATATGCACACACATACCACACACACACACACACACACCCCACAGGGACACACGCGCATTCGTGCACACACACGCACATACATACACACACACATAGATGCACAGACACACACACACACTACACATACACACACACACACTTAAATACACACACCACACAGACACACACACACTACACACAACACACACATACAGCCACACACACACCATACACCACACACACACACACACATAACCGTACTAAGCTCTTAAGACACAGCCTCACTCCTTCATTAATGTCTCCTATCCTCCACCTCTCCTCTTTAGATGACCCTGCAGCCTGGGCGGGGCTAATGGCTGCCTGTCACACTGAAAACACCAGCTGCTTCCTGTCTGGCTCCCTCCCCGGGAGACCAGGATTGGAGCAGATTCTGATGGGGGTGGTGTCCGAGAAAGGTCCACACAACCGCACAACGCTTGTCCACTGCATGAGTTTGGATGTGGGTGTGTGTCTGTGTGTTTGTGTCTAACCCCCCCATGTGTGTGTGCAGTGCAATGTGTGGAGGAGGCTGATCGGCCCCTGGCCCAGGCCCTGGAGGGCTGGGTGTTGCAGCAGGCGGTGACAGGCCTCACCCTAGGGGGGGAACTGGACCAGGCTGAGACCCTCTGCGCCCAGGTACACACTGCCCTCCTGACAACAGCTCTACCACAGCCTGCACACTGCTGCTTAATCACCTAGTCTCTCTCCCTCTCCCTCTCTTGCTCTCCCTCCCTCTCTGTCCCTCCCTCTTTCTCTCTCCCTCTTTCTCTCCCTCTCTCTCCACCCCTCTCTCCCTCCTTCTCTCTCGCTCTCCCTCCCTCTCTCCCCCTTCCCTCTCTCTCCCTCATTCTCTCTCCCTCCTTCTCCCTCGCTCTACCTCCCTCTCCCTCCTTCTCCCTCTCTCTTCCCCTCTCTCCCTCCTTCTCCCTCGCTCTTCCTCTCTCTCTCTCTCTCTCTCTTCTCCCTCTCTCTCTCTCTCTCTCTCTCTCTCTCTCTCTCTCTCTCTCTCTCTCTCTCTCTCTCTCTCTCCCCCCAGCTCCTGACCGTGTCTCCAGAGCAGCCAGCTGTGCTTCTGCTGCTGAGGCAGGTGCAGTGTGAGCGCCTCCTGCTGGCCAGCGCTGCCACCTCTGCCCCCCCTGCCGCCCTGCCTGACGCAGTCTTGGAGCAGCTGAGCAGCGCCGTCCTCGCCAACCACACGTCTGTGGCAGCCTGGCATGTGAGTCCCACACTGGGAGATGGATGTGTGTCCACCTCTGTCTCCCCCCTCCTCCCCCCCACCCCCCCTTATCCCAAGGTCAAAGTAAATCCTACGCCCATGGAAAATGATATATTTTTAATTAGTTCCCACTGACAGTTTCTCCTACTCTCTTTCTCTCCCCCCTCCCCCCGTGTCAGTGGCTGGCGGAGGTGTACCGTAACCAGGGCCTGCTCCTCCAGGCCGTGGCGGCTTACAGACAGAGCCTGCAGCTGGCCTCCCAGCTCGGCCTGCTCAGTGCCCAGGTGGCCAGCCTTCTGCGGCTGGCTCTGCTGGCCCTGGGCCCCTGCATGGTGAGTGATCTCCTGGGATGAGAGGGGAGGGGGGGGCACTGGGAACTACAGGGTTTGTAGCACAGCCATACCTCCTATTGCATGTCCTACACTCTCACATGTTGTTTGTGCCTGAATGGGAACAAATACAGGGTTATATATGGGAGTCAGGTGGCTCAGCAGGTTAAGGCGATCGAAGGTTGTGAGTTCGAACCCTGGCTGTGGCTATGTGACGTTGTGTCCTTGGGCAAGGCACTTCACCCTACTTACCTCAGGGAGAATGTCCCTGTACTTACTGTAAGTCGCTTTGGATAAAAGATTAGGTATTATTATTATTATATGCAGAGGATGGGTTCAGCTAGCATGGATCAGATCACCAGTATGTGTGTGCGCGTGCGTGTATGTCTTCCGTGTGTGTGTGCCTCCAGGCAGGCGTCCCTAGCAATGACTGGAAGGACCTGGTGATGGAGGCCACCACTGAGGTCCTGAAGTGTGGCCCCTCCCCCATCGCCACCCTCATACAGGCTCTGCTGCAGTTCTCCGCCAAGATGGCTGCCAGGTAGGTGACCTGGCCGGGTACCCCCCCCACACACACACACACACACACTCCCCCCTCACTCCCCAACCCCCTCTCCCCCCAGGGACACCAGACGGTTGCTAGAGAGGGTGGTGTACGACCCCTCCCACCGCTCCCCCCCCACGGTGCTGTCTGTGGCCCGCTGGTATCTCCTCAGGTACCTCCACGCCAAGGACGACCTGGAGCTGATGGACGTACGTTCACGTCGGACACACATGCACGCAAACACACACACTATCCCTTCATCTCGTACCCTGGTTCCTCAGGGCCCATCCTCCTGTACGTTCTAGATGTTTCCCTGCTCCAGCACTGCTGAATGAATCAGCCTTCTAGAACCCTGTACTACGAAGCCATATCTAGGGTTAGCGAGGTGGTTCTCTTCTTCACCAGGTTAGGTCACCATGGTAACTCATGCTGAACATCTTACCTGCTCCTTGGCAGGTTATGTTTGAGATAACAGATCAATGCAGCATGGAAAAGCACCACCATCTTGGGGAAATTGTCATTACTTTTCGAAAAGTCCGTGGATAACGAGAACTTATCCAGGTTGAACCTGGTTCGTAGTAAAGACCCATTTGACATTTCTTCATTTAGCTTTTATCCAAAGCCACTTTCAAGAGAGAGCTTTACTAAAGAGCATCGGTCACTGATCGTAACTTGATTGTCCCCAAACATTGCAGGTAGTCAGATTATGAGTGAAACGTGCCAAAGGGAAGAGCCAAAAGAGCATTCAGTTAAATAGTTACAGTTATATGGCATGCATCTCAAACCAGCAATATTAGCAATATATATGCAGTGAAACCATTGCAGTTTATTTCCTTTACTTAACATTAAGATAAAACATAGGCAACAACGTCTACCATTTTAGTCACACTTAGAGAACTGTTTCAGTGTAGCACAGCTTGTGTTCTGTTCACTAAAGAACAAACAAAGAGCAAAAAAGTGTTATTATTGCTAAAAGAATAAGGCCGATCAGTAACAGTGTTTGATATAGGGCTCGTAAAGTTGGTAATGGAGTACCACCTTGTATCTGTGACTGTGGGGTTGTGGTACCACCTTGTATCTGTGACTGTGGGGTTGTGGTACCACCTTGTATCTGTGACTGTGGGGTTGTGGTGCCCGAAGCCTCACCTTGTATCTGTGACTGGGGTTGTGGTACCCGAAGCCTCACCTTGTATCTGTGACTGTGGGGTTGTGGTACCCGAAGCCTCACCTTGTATCTGTGACTGTGGGGTTGTGGTACCCGAAGCCTCACCTTGTATCTGTGACTGTGGGGTTGTGGTACCCGAAGCCTCACTGGCGGTAGATTCAGCCTTGAACAACTCGTACTCCGCCAGGTGCTTTGCCCGGAGATGTTTCAAAAGCAGAGATGTTGTGTACTGTCACAACTGTGCACTGCAACGTGTGCACGTTGCACGACTTGAATCCCCCTCTTTTACTTTAAAATACTGCCATACAGCACTCTTTCTGTTGATTGTTTCCATCTTGGATGGAATTGGCCGAATCCGAATCTTGGATTCTGTACATCTCTAGTTAGAACTGGACAAAAAAAACACACACACACACAGACACAAACACATAAACACACACACACACTCCTCCTCCAAATGATTCCTGCTTTGGTTTACTGCAGACCCTCCTGGATGGCGCCCGCGCCTATGGAGACCAGAGGCTTCAGGATCTCCACACTCTGCTCACCACCTCCTCCTCCTCCAGCTAATGCAGAGTCCCACACCCCCCTGCACCCCGACCCCCTGAAGCCTGCCCAGCCTGGGCCGTTTGGCCCCTGCTGAAACCCAGGAGCGATACATGAACTGACATCAAGCATCTCTGAAATGTTTCTTCCACATGCTCATCCATCCTCTGCCTTTCTGTCTGCAGCTCTGTGGGTTCTGAACAAACGTATGAACAGGGAATATTCCGTAGAACATTTGGCTGTCGACCGCTGATAGAATGCGATTGTGTTCGCTGGCCGTATGATCTTAATCATGTTTCACCATCCAGCCAGCCTGTCGCAATGTAGACGCTCCACATTCCTGCCACTATCACTGTCAAGAATTGATAGCGTCTTGCTGCGCCCGCTGGTGGAATCGAACAGCAAAATCATCTTCTGGCTCTTCTTCGCTAAACCACTTTAGTCTTAACTGCCCCCTCCCGGGGGGGGGCAACACCTCGCATCATCTAGAAATGGAAAGGTTTGTTTGTACTTTGCTACCTGACAAAGACTGTCGGAGTGCAGCGCAGGACCTATCTGTGTTTGTCCAAAGACTGACCGCAAGCTCTCCTGAACACTCGCGGCGAGACGGAAGAAAGGATTTCCGGAAAAGACCGCCGTTGTTGTGTGGCCATCAATTAAGCAGTCAGATTCATATCGCACATTTGATTCCGTCGGAGATGGGTGAATGGTGATGGTTGAAATATATCAATATAAAAATAATTCTTCCTGAAACAACCAACAACGACTGAATTCATTTAATTGTGATTGTAAAATGATTATTTTAAATGACAGCAACTCAAGATTGTGCTTAATAGAGGTTCAGCGGTTATGCTGGATATTCACATTACAGAGAAGAAGGAATGTGGAGGTGTAACAACGTTTACAGTCCTCCCACCATCATACAGTACACATATCAATATTTGGCATGGCTTGATAGGATACTTCAGTTTCTGACAGAAAGATAGTGAAGTGTTAAGATAAGGAGTCCTGTGGCGCAGTAGGTTAGGGTCTCAGGCTGGTAATCAGAAGGCCCCCTTATCCAGAGCAACTTCCAGCAAGTACAGGGATATTCCCCCTGCGGCAATTAGGGTGAAGTGCCTTGCCCAAGGACACAATGTAACGTTGGCACAGCTGTGATTTGAACCGGAGACCTTCTGATTACTAACCCAACGCTCTATCCGCTCAGCCACCTGCCTCCGCACACCCCTGTCCTCCACCTCAGGGGCTGGCTGAGCAATCGTGCTTGACCATGAACGTGCAGATCTGCTGCCCGCACCCCCAACAACGCTGCAGGGTGTGCATGCGGCTGGGCAAGCTCTTCCTGGTGCACACGGTGCACACACCCGGTCCTCCAGCAGCCCCTTGCCCTCCTCTGCCGCGGCCCCGCCCAGCTCCAGCCCTGCGGGGGGACTGGGCGATGAGCTTGCGAAGTTCGGCCAGGACGATGGGGTTGGGCGCCAGGGCGACGCCCACCACTTGGATGCGCTGGGGGTCGAACACGCAGTCCTCCTCCAGGCCGCTTGGCACAGATTTCATCCCACAGTTGGGGGGCACCCACGCTGTGTCGTACTGGTGCTGGGTGTGCCAGGTCTTCTGCATGGGGTGGTTGTCCTGGTCGATGCGCTTCACGCGGCCCACATCTACATCCAGCGTCAGGACCACCCGCGTGTCCATGTGGTTTCCCAGCGGGTAGCGCTCGGCCTTTTTCTGATCACGGCTCACGTACACGCCGGCGCCCAGCATCCCGTCCGAGGACTGGCGGAATCCGTTGGCGATGATGAGTCGGGCGGTTTGGGCGGTGGTGCCGTGGTACATGGTGTAGGTTTTGCCATCTTTTGGCGTTTGGTCGGAGGTTAATTCTACCCCCAGAATGGATTCGTCATCGTAAAACACTTCCCAGCCGTTGTATAACACAGACATCTTCCTGTTAGAATATATTATATTAGTTCCAGGTGTTTCCAGTCTACAGTTAGTGAATGATGGGGGCACTACTACATTACATGAAAAAAATAACACGTTTATTAATGAATTTAATATTAGATTGAATAAATAGTATTAGATTAATAAAGTCTGAATTGTTTTTACATTTTGTCAACTTCCAGCATGTTTCGTTTTTTGGGGTTTATTTCCTACTTCTAGAAGTCACAAGATGATTTAAGGATCTGTAAGGATATCGAGCAAAAATTATAAATTGTGCCCAAATGTTTGAAAATACTATTTCTTACCTTGAGAGTCAGCAAAATAACTTTTTCGAAGTTCCCGATCATTTACTTTCACTTTCTCTTCAGCAGACACTGAACGATGACGCGCTTACCAGAAGACATTTACTGAAAATCCTACATCTGTTTTGATTTATGAACGTGAATATGTTTATGGCTTTTCTTGTGGAAAACGCAAATGTTTTTTGGAGAAAAAAATACATGTATAGATAACACGCTACTGGGCATATAACAATTATTCGTAACCAGGCCATTACCAGCAACCCTAGCCCTTTCCTGCATAGAGGTCACTACAGTGTACAGCTGTTTAAAAGTGTTTTTTCTCTTTAAATGCCTGCAATTTTGGGCCCTGCTGCATTTAGTACACTCTAGTGGAGGCTTTTGCATCATCCCATACAAAAAAAATCTAATTGGCAGGTCATTGCACTGGGAAAAAGTAGGACCAACCACCTCAGCTATTTCGGTTTCTACCTTCTATAAAAACATGCCATTGCAGGTAAAAAAAAAATATATAATTGCATCAAGTAACATCTAAGGTGACATATTATGTAAAGATTCTCCAAGGCCCTGGTCAAGGTCTCCAGGTTCCGCTGTTCCCCAGGGGTCAGATCCAGGAGCACCTGCAGCGCATTTCCCTCCAGCGCCAGGGCCAGATGAGTGGCGGCTTCCTCGCTGCTCCAACCACCGTGCCACACTGCCAACTGAAACTGGGCAAGATATGGCTCCAGGAGCATCTCTCCATTGAACTTGGGCACCTTCGCTGGTGTTCTGGGCATGGCAGTGGAACGGGGCAGATTAGCCCAGACAGCCACCTGTGGAGACGCCCCTGGTAGGTCAGAATGGATGTTCACAGGTGTGGCTGTGTGTTCTGTGGTTCCACTCCCGGCCTCTAGGGGGCGACAAGGCCGTGGCACACTAGACCCGTCAGCATTGGATGACTTTCTTGCCCTAGAACGCTCCATCTTCAGAGTCCTCTCGATGGTCTCTTCAAGGTCTGCGATTTCTTCTTCCATCCTGCGTGGTCGCCACCACTTCCATCCCACTTCTGACACCAATGTAACGATGGCGCTAGAGTACTTTATTGGAGTGGATTCTCAATAATCTGACACAGAGAAGAAGACCTTTTTTATCCTGTGTCCCATACACCCAAGCCCCGGGTCTGCCTCTCAGCAGCTGTGCCGATTTTCCCGGTGGCCACTCGTGATATTGCAACATAAAATCCCCATGGGGCCCAGAAAGCATTTTTCCCATAGACCGTAATAGTAAAAGAGAAGCCTGTAAAAAGGTTCTCAGGACACCTACAGCTGTAACCACTATTAATTGCAAATCTTTTCATTCCATATTTTTAAGTCATGGACTTTTAAACCGTCCAAAAAAATTCTAAAGGCCAGAAAAGCCCCCTGCAAAGGCTTATTCTTATAGTGACGTCACAGCTGTGCGCCTACACTCCCAAGCGCGGTCCCGGGAACGTGACACTGGCCCTGTCTCAGGCCCTGTCCCAATACCCGCACTTGCACCCTTGCGCCCTTCAATTGCGCGTTCTCGCTGAGGGGTGCAAGTGCGCAGGGTGTCCCAATTCTCCAGTAAGTAACTTGTTGACCACCTTACTTGGTAAGACACTTTACCGCATGAGCGGGCGGACCATAGACATGTATATGTACCATCTATTGTCTATGGGGCCGACCACCAGACATCGCCATATTCCACCTTTTTTGTGAAAACGTCACACGCAGCGATGAATTGTGGGTAATACACTTCGACAAAGTCTGCATCGATGCAGGCTTTGTGGAAGTGCGGATCAAGGGCGCAGAGAGGGCGGGGCTTAAGACCTTACTGGAGAATTGGGACACCCTGCGCACTTGCACCCTTCAGCGAGAACGGGCAATTGAAGGGCGCAAGGGTGGAAGTGCGGGTATTGGGACAGGGCCTGTGAATGCCCCAGTCTCTTCCTTAAAAAACTTTATGTCAGAATTTAATTCATTAAGTCCCAAAGTGACATCTAGTTAACATCCTGGTGTGTTGACCATGTGACAGGCATGTGACTGTACCAGGAAGTGGCAAAATGCTTGTGTAGCATGTGTGCTAATTTAGAGGTAGCATCTCATTTCAAAAAGTTGTTTTTTGATAATGCATGTAAATTTTACAGTTCCAATTGATGCATTTTACATCCAAAGTTGCATTTTACCTGGTGTGACCATATTTGTTGGAGAAAGTAATTTCAAACCAGTTACGGAAATATCGCTGTAACATAAATGTCACATTGGGCCGTTAGCCTTAAAATAAGAATGAAAAATTGATGTGACGTATGTGTCACAATAACAAAAACTGTAGTTGAAATACGTTTTGCTGGTCAATTAAAAGTGTACTGAACAAGTATAAACTCAAAATAATGTGAAAATATTTGGTTTGATCCTTTATCTGCGCATGGGTCTGACGGGAATTTGTGCATACTGGGGAAAATGACACAAGATGTCCCATGGTGGCTGACGTCATGTCACGTAATCGTTTTCAAAAACTGCTGGCAACTCTGCATTTCACTGACAACACTGCTGTATCAAACAGGCAACCTGAAGATAAGTGTTGGAAGATCCGGCAATGGATACACAAACAATGCCTGGATATCACCCCGGAAGAGCACAACTCTACTGATGAAAGAGTTGTGTCCTTCAGAGGGACACACAGCCAGATAAGACAGTATGTGAAGGGCAAGCCCCACCCTTGGGGTTTGAAAATTTGGAGCCGCTGTTCTTCCTCAGGAATCCTCTGTGATTTTGCAGTCTATGAAGGTGGCACTGGGAAGAAATCCTTGGTGCATACTTGGTGTAGGAGGTGATGTTGTGCTCAAGCTTTGTGAAACCCTCCCATCAGACCAAAACTAAAAGTATTTGCAGACAATCTTTTTTCTTCAGCACCACTGGTGCTCAACCTTCTTCAACGAAAGATCTACTTTGTGGGAACTCTGCGTGGCAATCGCCTGGCTGGATGTCACCTTGAAGACGAGAAAAGTCTTGCCAAAAGAGGCAGAGGATCTGTTGATGCCAGGGTGGCAAAAGAAAACATGGTCATTGTCAAGTGGTTTGACAACAAATCTGTTACCCTGATCTCATCCTACTGTGCAGTTGAGCCTCAAGATAACGCTTGACGCTGGAGCAAAGCAGACAAGGCATTTGTGGAAGTCAAAAGGCCACACATTGTGAAGGAATACAACACATTGTGGGAGGAGTAGCCCTCCTTGATGCATGCATTTCAAGGTGCAAGTACCACATGAGGTCACAGAGGTGGTACATCTACTTGTTCTGGCACACCATCATGGTGGATGCGTGGTTAATGCATGGTTGATCTACCGCCGGGACTGTAAACTACTTGGAGTCCACAACACACTGAAACAAAGGAGCTTCCAGGCAGAAGTTGCCACTAGCCTCATTTTTTGCCAGGCACAAAGAGGCCGCCCATCATTCAGTGCCACAACTCTACCACCACCACCCAAGAGAGTTTGTGATGGAGTTCCAGAGGATGTTCGCACTGACCAAGTTGCACATTGGCCTGTGAAATGTGACAAGCGTGGCCTTTGCACACGCTGCAAAAGCAATGCAACCACCACTCTCTGTGAGAAATGTGACGGGCATCTTTGCTTCACAGAACAACGAACTTGTTTCAGGTTTTACCATCTGGCTTAAGCTAAAAGGCTAAAGACAATTTGACAAAATAACTGAGAAAATGTTTCAGACATGGTTCTGATTACGCAAAGGTTGTATTTCTCTTCAGCATTTAGTTTTTTTGCACAATTGATGTCTTTAGGTCTGTTATTCAATACCATGTTTTATATATATATAAATATATATATATATATATACGTGTGCTGTGTAAATGCAAATAAAAATTCAGTTTTTTGTTATCAAGCAGTAAAAACTGTCAGATTTACTTAATTTCAAATAAAGAATATGTTTACCACTAAAGCCCAGTGTGACATATATGTAACAAAACAGATCTATTGTTTCAAAAATTGTTATTTTGAAAAAAACATCCGAAATGTGTTATATGTTGTCCACTTGGTCTGTGGTATATCCCACATAATTTTCCTTTAAGGAAAAATGGGTCCGGGTTCTTATGGGTTAAATTGGTTGCCAACCGCCGTAAAGCAAAAACAAACAACAAAAGCCTCCTGAACAGTAGGTGGCGAGCACCTCAAATTTTGTTTTACAATTGGTCATGTTCTCAACAGAAGAAATTAGGAAGAAACGAGGTTGGCTTCACTCTACTCTTAGAGAATATTCCAATTTATATATATTTTAGTTCAGTATTTTATTATTAGTTTTATTGCCTGTACAATTCAAGGCTTCGCAGTAGACTAGTTTACATCAAGACAAGCATATTTACGTCACTGGATTGCTACATTTGTACACAACATAGTGTACATCGTAGACTCATCGATTTGCTTGCTAACAGTTGGTTACCTTAGTTGAATTCTTGGAGACTTGCTGCCCACCACTGCACCAGTCATGTCTGAAGACGTTTTAACGAAGAAAAGCAGACCAGCCAACCGGCAAGATTTCAAGGTGGGGGATAAGTAGTGACATAGATACAAAATTATATCAATCGGGAATAATTAATGTAATCGTTTGGACTGAGTTCAACCGGTATTGAAGTTATTTAAAATGTAACAGGAAGTTGAAATTAGACTCTGCTTTTAAATGCAGTTTCTGTCCATTAAACGTAGCTCTAGCCTTATCAAATTAAGGTCAATGCAATGCTGCCAAGATTCAGACTTAATTGCAAGAAATTAAATAGCAGTTTTCTGCTCAGATAGTAAGAAATTGCGAAACTACATTTGTCGATCTCTTCACCAATGTTGACCAAATGTACCTTGTGTCCAGAATAAGGCCAAGAAGAGAAAGTTCCCATTGGGGTTAGACCACCAGGAACCATCCTACAAACGGGGCAAGATGGACCAGGCCCATAAGACCCATATAAAGACATCATCATTGTTCAAAAACAACCCAGAAGTCCTTGATGTTGACCGGTACACACAGACACACACACACACACAAACACACAGATACACACACAGACAGACACGTTTTAGTTAAGGTTAAGTTATATAATTAATAAATAACTAGCTTTTCAAAATGGCAGTTTAGCAGCAATTTTAGCAAACACAATATACAAATATAGCTGCAAGCAGCGATGGTGGATTCCTCCTGGAACAGTTTATGGAATTGATATGTAATTCAAAGTGCAAAATGCAAGTTTGGTGTGAATACATCCAAGACTGTAGTGACCCCTGTGCTGCAAGGGACAAAGGATTTAATATGTGAATGAGAAATATTTGCATGGTCTGTGGCTCCACCTATTATCCAAAGTAAAAGGGCAGTGTAACAAGTTGCCAAGGTAAACTGGTAATGGGTTTCTCACTTAGTGAAAACACACATTTATTACAGTTAAATAAATACCCAAAATAAGGTGGTTTTAAAGAAGGTGCAAAGTACAGTATGAATGGCAATATGAACACAAGAATGAAGAGAGAAAAAAGGCTATATTTTCAATTAGTGAAGAAGTATGAACATTGTGCCATAAATCTAAACTTTTTACTTATTTGGTCCAAGGGCTGCCATATACTTCCACTTTACAAGAACAATGTAATTGTCGTGTAATTCAAAGTGCACCATCCAAGTTTGGTGTGGCTATGTCAAAGATTTGCTGAGATACAAGACAACTACCAGTGTCAAGATCCATCCAGCAGCTAATAGCAGGGTGAAGGTGGGGGCTTACTCAGCCCACCGTGTCAACACACTCTTGTGCGTGTGAGTTTTTTTTGGAGCCACTGGGTCTGGCATGACAGACCATTTCATCTTACATTCAACTTTTTCTCAGATTTGTATACAACACATTGTCAAGAGTCTACATATGAACTTGTGATTGATTCGGACTATCAATTTTTGATTGCCACTTGTATACAGCAGTGAAATAGTCTTAGCCATAAATTAGATGACCATTATTTACATCATTTTGGAAGTTATGAACTTAGCTGTTAAACTGGGTTGTATTTTGTAGTGTGTTCTTCGTGCATATATAGTTTGATATTGATATCTCAAAGATTTGTTGACTTTAATAATATTAAAAGACGAACGTCCCGTTTAGTTGCAATAATGCCGCTTTTAAATGGCTGTAGCGAACAAACGGTTTGAAATATCAAAAAACTTTTGATAACGTATGTGAGGCTTGGTCTGAAGATGTTGCCATAGAAACATGGGGAAGATCGGACAAACATTGTAGGAATAGTATCAAAAAAAACATTTCATGAATGTATATTGTACAGAAAAATGTAAAGATTTGCCATTATGAGATGTTGAGGCTTTTTTGTTTGTCGTGAGGAATGAGGCACATGGAATGAATTTCATTATAATAGGACGAAAGACATACAAGTGGCATCACTTTTAACAAGGGCAAATTGGGGTGTGGCCCTTAGCGCCCCCTTGACTCTAGCGGACAAACAATTATGAAAATCTCAAATATTATTGATACCTTTTGTGAGGGTTCTTCTGACGATAACTGGCAATTATGAAGAAGATTGGACAAAAATTGCAGGAGGAGTGGCCAAACAACATGTTTCATGAATTTATTTATACACACCAAATGTTGAGTATTTAATGATTGGAAAGGGCAGAGCTTTAGACAGATTTAGAACAATTACAAAAAAAAAAATGTTATTTTGTATTTATAATCATAATCAATCTTCATCAAAGTGTCAATTTTCTCGTCAATGTGAAACAGTGACCAAGACTTCATACACTAGGGTTTTGGTCAGCAGCTGCCTAAACCAGATGTAACGTAGCACGTAGCCAATGTTGTCATCAACATGTAGCATGATGGTCTTGATTTGTGGTTTGAGCACTCTGCAAGAATGACCGCTCTCCTTCATGGCATCCTAACAATGTCAACTGCTACAATAGTTCAACTCTTTTCATACTGTAACCTAACATTGACCCAGATTTTGTGTTTTTACATTGTAGTTTTCCTCTCTCACCCCCCTCTCACTATTTTACTTCCCTCTCATTCCACACTTCTCCCTGCTTCCTCCTGCTCCACACCCTTCCTCTGCCTTCAACCCTTTTCTCTCCCCAGACCAACTGTTACCCAAGTTAAGGAAAATGTCTTCACCAGTGACTCCTTCACTTCGCTGAGCATACATCCACACCTAGTCAGTACCACAAACCAGTCAACATTTTTCAGTATATTTGTTTTAATATCACTGTTCGTATGTTCTTAGATCCAAACAATGGTTGCTGTGTTTTACTATGAGCAAGCTGAAGGTTGTTGTTTCCACAGGTGGCAACTCTCAACAAAGTCCTGAACCTAACATGTATGACCTGGTGAGGTGTGACAGAATGAGATGGAAGCATGGCTGCTACTTTCCTATTTTGACAATCAAGCAGCGTGTCAATGACAAATGTTCCATCTAAAACAATGTTTGTCCCTAACTGTCTTTTCCGTTTGTCTGCAGTGTACAGAAACAGACAATTCCTGTCTTGATGTCTGGACGAGATGCTGTGGTTCGCTCTCAGACGGGTTCTGGTAGGACACCTACAGTCAGGTCCTTAAATATAAGGACATTGACACAAGTTTAAACATTTTGGCTCTGCACACTGCCACAATAAATTTGAAATGAAACAATCAGGATGTGCTTTAAGTGCAGACTTTCAGCTTTAATTTGAGGGTATTTACATCCAAGTCACACACACACACACACACACACACACACACAAACACAAAAAAAACTAATAGAGTACAGTAAGCATATGCAACAGGTGCTGGTATTTTGGTACTAAAGTAGGTGAGGGTTATTTTTCAGTTTTGTTGGGTTTTTAATATTTGAAGAATATTAAGACTTCACTGTAACTTTCTTTATCTTTGTAAAAGAACAACAACTTCAGCAATTCAGTAGATTGCCCATATGCATCCCTTCTTACCAGCTCTTTTCATCTACGGTTTTATGAACAAACACATGGGATCAGCACACTGTTTTTCTAAGTATGATAAACACAAATAAAAATACAGAGACCAAAAACAAGACATGTATACGATTCTGTATTATTCCCCAGGTAAAACTCTGGCCTATGGGATTCCACTAGTCCAGGCCCTACAGTCAGTGGAGCCAAAGATCAAGGTAACACTTTATTCACAAGTACAGTTAAGGGCAGTATCTTAACCCAGTTAAGGGTTGATTCATTCTCCGTATTAAGGTGTGTAACTTTGGTTGGGCTGACAATGGGCCGGGTGTTGTTTTATTTGCCCGAATGCAACCTTGGAAACCAGGGCTTGGATGGACACTGTGTTATCTCCCTATATGATTTGCTAATTCATATTTAGATGAGCTGCGCGCTGATTGGTTGGGGTACAATGACCCAAGCTGCAGAGCAAACTTGGATTGTGGATAACACGGATAGCATTCTCAGGCTAATTAAGAAAATAAATTTGAGATGCTGGCTGTCTTCAACAGGATTGTATCTACAAAGTCCTCCATGATATTTTTGGGGTAGAATGGACTGAAACATAACATTGTGAACGCACTGTCAGTGAGCATTCCGAGTCTGACATCAGTATGATGGGGACGCAGTCTGCTTTTATCCAAAGCAACTTCCACGAGAGACCTTTACAAAAGAGCATCGGTCGGGGATTATACCAACATGATAATCCCCAAAGATAGCGGGTTTATAGATTATGAAACATACATCGTGAGAAACCAAACAAGCGCCAAAAGGAAGAGCTATTAGAGCATTCAGCCAAACAAGTTAGTTACATTTGGACATTTAGCAGACGCTCTTATCCAGAGCATTATATGGCATATATCGCCAATGTGCAATAGTGTACCTGTAGGAAAAAATACACAACAATACACGTCAATGCGAGTACCAATAATTCAAGGCAGGTTATGACCAGTCAAATAGGGCGACAGTTCCCCCAGTAGGAATCCTTATGACAGCAGTTATTCATAAATACCATTGAAAGCGGGCTGCTTATGACCATTTTAAATTTCAGCCCAAAAAAATAATAATAATTTTCTAAAATGTTTAAATTTCTGTTTTTCTTCTGTCAAGCTGGGCTGTTGAGTGAACATTAATGAGAAATAATTAGTAATAATTTAGATTTTGGAAAATCACTACAATGAAACGTAATGTAAATGTAAAGGGAATGGGGTGCATGGTGGCAGAGCGGTTAGTGCTCTCGCCTCCCAACAAGGAGTTCATGAGTTTGAATCTCGGGCCTCCCCGTGTTACCGTGGGTTCTCTCCGGGCACTCCGGCTTCCTCCCACTGTCCAAAGACATGCTTGTGTTAGGATAATTGGACATTGTGGAAAAATTCTCCCTAGTATATGACTGTGAGTGAATGGTTGTCCGTATG
The DNA here is from genome assembly GCA_030340665.1 of Neosalanx taihuensis. Lineage (NCBI taxonomy): Eukaryota > Metazoa > Chordata > Actinopteri > Osmeriformes > Salangidae > Neosalanx > Neosalanx taihuensis. The sequence continues at coordinate 5,806,209 of CM059316.1, read as the reverse complement.
TTGTCTGTCAATGTCTGTGTGATAGCCCTGCGACTAGCTGGCCCCAGTCCAGGGTGTACCCTGCCTACGGCCCGGAAGTAACTGGGATAGGCTCCAGTAACCCGTGACCCCTAACGGGAATAAGCGGTAGAAAATAAATGAATGAATGTTGCTTCTGGCTACGGTAGCCGTAATGCTGCAAGTGGTGCGGCTTTGTAGTTTACCAAAGTCGTACTAAAACATTTTGATTTAGCGCCGTGAGCGCCTTGTACCACACACAAATCGCTTTCAGTGTGCTTTTACAGAGAAAAAAAAACAATAGAATGAAAACATAAAAAAAAATATATACAGTATTAAAACTGAACGGGAAATGAATTCCACTAGATTGTAGATTCACATTAGTTGTAGATTCCACAAGGGATGTTTTGTTTTTGACACACATGATTTTTCACTCCACATGATTTATTTTCCATAATTGCAGAGAGGAGATGGACCACTGGCTGTCATTATTGTCCCCACCAGAGAAGTAAGTTTTGGTTTTCTGTCCTCTGTTCTTATTTTTCTGACATAATCTCATAACACACATCACACTAATAGTTAAGTTGTATGACACAGATTTGAACTTTTGTGCTGTTGTGCTTTCCCTTTAGCTGGCCCAGCAGACTTACCAGATATTTTTGAAACTTCTTAAGGTCAGTGTTTGAGCTTTGTTTTGGTTATGCAATGCAGTCGTAATGCTGTGTTATGTGACACTGTACTGGTTATTTTGCTGGCACTGTTTACCCAGAAGTAGGTACTTTAATCCAACTAGTGTAGTGACATACAGATCTGGGGGGAAATTAAGATACCACTGAAATATTACAGGGAGTGCAGAATTATTAGGCAAGTTGTATTTTTGAGGATTAGTTTTATTATTGAAAAACAATTATGTTCCTGATGAACCCAAAAGACTCATAAATATCAAAGCTGAATATTTGTGGAAGTTGGAGTAGGGCTTTTTTAGTTTTAGCTATTTTAGGAGGATATCTGTGTGTGCAGCTGACTGTACTGTACACAATTATTAGGCAACTTAACAAAAAACAAACATATACCCGTTTCACTCATTTATTTTCACCAGGGAAACCAATATAACAACTCAGCATTCACTAATATACATTGCTGGCATTCAAAATAATAATAATAAAAAAAAATCAGTGACTAATATAGCCGCCTTTCTTTACAAGGACACTCAAAAGTCTGCCATCCATGGATTCAGTCAGTGTTTTGATCTGTTTGCGATCAACATTGCGTGCAGCCTCCCAGACACTGTTCAGCGATGTGTACTGTTTCCCCTCCTTGTAGATCTCACATTTGATGAGGGACCATAGGTTTTCTATGGAGTTCAGATCGGGTGAACAAGGAGGCCACATCATTAATCTTTCTTCCTTTAGACCAGGGGTCGGCAACCCGCGGCTCTGGAGCCGCATGCGGCTCTTTAAGCCTTCTGCAGTGGCTCCCTGCCGCTTTGGCTTTGAAACGGAACATTGGAGGTGGATGTGATTCTGTGACAATCACATCGTTTTTAATAAGCGTTTTAATATGCTGTCAACCAAACAATGCGTCCCATCATGCAAAGTCTATTGCTGTCTTTCTCTATTGCCTTTGGGATATTGCGTTCGACAGCCAGCTAACCATGGATACATCTTCAAAAAAGAAAGGTTTCGGAAGAAAATAGATACCGTAATTTCCCGACCATAGAGCGCAGCGAAATATAAGCCGCACCACCTAAAATTGAAAATAAATATATAATTTTGTCACATAAGCCGCACCGGACTATAAATCCAGTTCATATTCCTGAACTAATTGTTTACGAACAGTGCCTTAGTAGTAAAAGCGCTGATCAAACAAAACGGAAAAGTAATCGATGGTTTCATTCATCTTCCTCCTGTGCCCTAAAACCAAGTTGCTTTATTTTCCTTCGTCCTGCGTACTGAAACCACTGTCACCTTTTCTTCCTGTGCACTGCAAAAGCTTCCTACAGATACATTATTTTCAGTCAGAAATGCTTGCCATATGATTGTAACTTGTTTGGCTGAATCGTCATATAGCTCTTCCCTTAACATGTATTGTTTCTCATGATGTATGTTTCATAATCTATAAGCCTGCTATGTTTGGAGTCTTTTGTAAATCTCTTTGGATAAAAGCGCAACTGCGCAAAGTCGTTTAATTCTCCCGTGCACTGAAGCCACACATCACTTATTCATCCTCCTGAGGACTGAAGAAAAATTCATAGAAAAGATGCATCTCTGTATTAGCCGCACGGTTCAAAACCTGGAGGGGAAAAGTAGGGGAAAAGGACAAATGAATTTGCTTTCACTGTCAGTGTCTACGGTACTGATTTAGTGGGCTACACTGTGCTTAATATGTGACGAGAAATGATAAAACAACGTAAAATAACGCAAAAAAAAAACATTCTAGAACACGCAGCTTTTGCTGAAAAGTAAAAGGCTGGACATGAATGAAAAAGAGCGGCTTCGGAACGTCGGTGGAAAGCTGATCAGAGCAAATGCTTTCTTTCACAGTTAGTTTGTTGTTGCCCTTTATAATAGCAGGTATAACCAACAACAAAATTTAACCATTCTTTTTGTAGTTATGTCTTATACATGTTAAATGTATCTGGAGCTTTGCGGCTCCAGATACATTTTCGTTCGAGGGAAAGGGGCTAAAATGGCTCTTTTGATAGAGAAGGTTGCCGACCCCTGCTTTAGACCCTTTCTGGCCAGCCATGCTGTGGAGTACTTGGATGCGTGTGATGGAGCATTGTCCTGTATGAAAATCATGTTTTTCTTGAAGTATGCTGACTTCTTCCTGTACCATTGCTTGAAGAAGGTGTCTTCCAAAAACTGACAATAGGACTGGGAGTTGAGCTTGACGCCATCCTCAACCCGAAAAGGTCCCACAAGCTCATCTTTGATGATACCAGCCCATACCAGTACCCCACCTCCACCTTGCTGACGTCTGAGTCGTACTGGAGCTCTCTGCCCTTTGCTGATCCAGCCACAAGCCCATCCATCTGGCCCATCAAGACTCACTCTCATTTAATCGGTCCATAAGACCTTAGAAAAATCAGTCTTGTGATACTTCTTGGCCCACTCTTGACGTTTCATTTTGTGTGTCTTGTTCAGTGGTGGTCGTTTTTCAGCCTTTCTTACCTTGGCCATGTCCCTGAGTATTGTACACCTTGTGCTTTTTGACACTCCAGTGATGTTGCAGCTCTGAAATATGGCAAAACTGGTGGCGAGTGGCATCTTGGCAGCTTCATGCTTGACTTTCTTCAGTTCACGGGCAGTAACTATGCGCCTTCTTTTTTCAACACGCTTCTTGCGACCCTGTTGACTATTTTGAACGAAGCGCTTGATTGTTCGATGGTCACGCTTCAAAAGCTTGGCAATTTGAAGAGTGCTCCATCCCTTTGCAATGTATGCCACTATTTTTGACTTTTCTGAGCCCGTCAAATCCCTCTTCTGACCCATTTTGCCAAAGGAAAGGAAGTTGCCTAATAATTATGCACACCTGATATAGGGTGTTGATGTCATTAGACCACACCCCTTTTCATTACAGCGATGCACATCACCTGGTATGCTTAATTGGTAGGAGGCTTTCAAGCCTATGCATCTTGGAGTAGGCCAATATGCATAGAGAGGGTAATGTGGTCAACATACTCATTAGCCTAATAATTCTGCACTCCCTGTATTTAAATCAGCATTTCTAAATGTATTGCAGTCATTCCATTTAATTGTCTCTCAAACAGACTTTCGATGAGCACCTGAACCAAATCTTATTTAATGAGGAAAAGGATTAAAACCGCTTCTATGGTCATTATGAAAAAACTATACGTGTAGTTGTGTGTGTGTATATGTATGTCTATGTACATACATATTTATATGTATAGAGTCTGAAGAGTGATACGTCTTGAGTTTTGTGGCTCAGCGGTTAAGACGTTGGGTTAGTGATCGGAAGGTTGCGAGTTCGATTCCTGGCTGTGGTTACGTGACGTTGTGTCCTTGGGCAAGGCACTTCAACCTACTTGCCTCAGGGTGGAACAGCATTTACTTTGTCAATTTAACGTAAAATAAAATGATACAAAAATGGCGAATCTCTGAAAATAGCATCAAAAATACCTAAACCTCAATATCACCAGATAATGGGACTGGTTCAACAACCTACATCATTGTTTTCTTCTTTGCTTTATAAAACTAATGTCAAGACACTGAAGTAAATACCAGGGGCCTCATGTACAAAGGTTGCGTACGCACAAAAACATGGCGTACGTCCTTTCCCACGCTCACGTTCAGATGTATCAAACGTGAAATGACCGTGGAAATGTGCGGTGCCCCACGCCAACTTCATAGCTTTCGTACGCACGTTTCTACAGCTATTGTTCCATTGGCGACACTTAGAGGTGATGCTGGGAAACTGTTAATAATGTGAAAACAGTCATCAGAGTGATGTGCACATCAGAGACACCGTTATGAACAATTTACACACCCAGGCGTTTATAATCATATAGGTGAATATAAAAGCATGCGCAATGTGATGAAGAAAAATGGTATTAACAATGGCAGCGTTAGCGTTGTTTGAGGACCTTGCAAATTGTGCAATCCGACGTGAGCGAGTTTTTAGGGAACGCGAAGATTTACTTGCAAACAATAACTGGCTCATAAGCCGATTTCGGTTACCAAGGCCAGTGTTACTGGAGTACGCAATTAGCAGCGATAGCCGGTTTCCCTAAGGTTATCGGAGATATTGACAGCACACACATTGCTATAAAAGCGCCATCACAGGATGAATTTGTTTATGTTAATAGAAAACATTTTAATTCAATTTGCGCAAATGCAGTTAGCTAAAATCGTGGCAAGGTGGCCTGGTTCAACGCATGACTCATTCATTCTGACTAACAGCATGGTTGGGAACAGGCTGGAGGCTGGCGCGGTGCGCGATGGGTGGCTATGGGTGCGTAAATAGTTTATTCGTTTAATTGTCTATGTAAACCAGCGAAATGCACATTTGGGCAAGTGTTCAATTGTTTTTTTATTTTATTGAAATTAGAGCTGCAAAGCTTTCTATCAAGCCCCTGATTGACTCTTTTCTTCCCTTGACTCATTTTGATTTATCTGATCAGACCAAGAGGGAAATTAGATAAAACTTTATTTGTCCTCCAGGGGGTGGAAATTGCAGGTCCAGGGCCTATTTACATTGATTTTAATATTTAAATGGAGGCGTGGACAGGGAGGAGTTCGGCACCTCTGCATGTGCGCTCAATTCCACGTTGATTGTGATGTACAAAAGAAACGTGCTTGGATTCATGCCTACGCACACTTTGATACATCTGAATTTATTTGTGCGTACGACAGTTTCTGGGTTTTGGCGTACGCCAAGTTTCAGTAGGAAATCCACGCAAGTCTTTGTACATGAGGCCCCAGGACTATAGGCAGCTGGGAAGCTGCAAGCACACCCTCACAATTTCCCAAGAAATTATAGTTATAAATAATAAGCATGCATTTTGTATGAAAAAAAAATATACAGAAATATCAGTTGTACAATTAAAAAAACAAGCACACTTCCCCACTATTTCTCCAGAAATTGTACCCTCTCTAGTTTCTTCTTTTTTTGTTGTTTTCTTTTTCTTTACGTTCTGTTGCATGGTTCAAGAGTCGGTGACCTTCTTATTCATCTGGGAACTCACTACTAGAGTAACGTCACTACGTCAGTGCACCTTAAGCTCGATTTACGCTCCCGTGTCAAACCTTACAACCTTAACCTCAACCGGTCGAGGCTGGAAACGGGTGAATTTGCAATACTGGTTCACCCACTGAGAGACCTGGATGAACAAATGCACTTTCGATACTTTTGAATGTCAGCGGGCCAATTTGACGAGCTTCTTCGCCGTATTCAGCCTGGCGAGTGGAGAAAAGTGGTGGCCGATGATTCGAACTTCAGATTGGTGTCCCGAAGCACACTCAATGAGTGATAATAAACTGTGAACTATGCATGGTGTGTAAACTGTGTTGTGCTGTGTGTGTTGAAAATAAATATCAAAACAACTGTTTGAAAACAAACGTGTTTTATTCTTATGTATTATGCAATACAAAAAGTATAATTAAAAAAATCACAGCACTAAAACAATACAACAACAATATGCATTGTAGTATGTATAAATGTAATATAAAAACTATTGACAAAACTACGTCACGTTCTGAGCGGACCAATCACAGCGCTTGCGATGCAGGCGACGCAGACAACGCGACGCGTAGTTAGGATTTTTTGGAGGTGCGCGGAGGGGCAATGCGGGAGGGTCCGCGTTGTTTGCGGAGCAATGCGGGCGACAAATCGCGGAAGCGTAAATCGAGCTTTAGCAGTGATCCATTTTTGATGTTCTAAGCCACACAACGAGGTCAGCGAGCCTTACCACCTTTGCTACCTTTCCCCAGAAGTTGTACCCTTTCTAGTTTACCATCTTATTTAGCAAGTTGTTATGCTAGTTGTTTAGAAACAGGGACAGGTACAAGCGAACACATTTTGTTTTAACTAAAATAATTGGAATCCAGTCAGCATATGTTGGACAATTGCATTAATGGTAGTTTAAAAGCACTGTTTCGAAAAGTTTACACGTTTCGTAATCGGGGTGTGAGCAATTAAACTTTTGATTAATTAGTTCCAAAAATGTTTCACTTAAACAGTGGCTCCAATTGTTCCGATTTCTGAAACTCATGCACGCAGTTACTTTGTCCGTTGAAGAAAGGTAGAGTTGATCTTCCTTGTGGTGTCCAAGAAATAAAAGGAAGTGTTCCTTAAATTCCGTGATAGTTATTGGTTGTTGGAAGGTTGTTGCTCATTATAACAGATAAATTCAAGGTTGTTCCCTAGAATAATCCGAACGAAATAGGGTGAATAATTCTAGGTTTGGGCTTTTATACTAGGTAAGGTAAGGGGGGTTTGGGCTCCCTTATCTGAAGATGGTCCCATAAAAGGATTGCCATGTAGGTGTGAAAGGGTCTCTTGAGTGGGCATCTTTCCAATGTCAGTGGAAGATCTTGACTTCCATAACTAACAATGTAACATTCAGAAATGTCATTGTTAGTTTTGCACGATCATCTAGATACCAAGAATGAGTTATTTGTAACAAAGGGGAAGGGAGTTTAAAAACATCACATAAAACATCACATACATCAAACACAGCATTTAAAGAGAGATTCACACAGTTCCAATCCTTTTAGTGTCCAATAAGCAGTATTGTCTTTGTGAGATGAGATGAGATACATTTTATTTGTCATTATACAAGTACAAGTACAGGTACAACGAAATTGCAGATACAGAGCCTCGCCTATCCACATGCCGCCGCTGACTTCTGAAATTTCTGATAACATGAGGAGAGGAGAGATGCGGGATAAGCAAACAGTAACAAATCTATGTGTGTGCATCTATGTGTATAACAAAACAGTATAACAACAACAAGCTGGCGAAGGCGCTGGATGGTATGTAGGCTTATCAGTGTAGATGAAGTTTGTGTGTTCGTAGAATCTGTGTTGGCACCGGTACAGGCGCAATCAGTCTGTTCCCAGCCTTGGAGCTGTCCTTGGAGCCAGTACATCTTGCACCTGCGAAGACGGTCCCCACAGAATGTAGGGAAGGGGGGGGGAAGGGTGAGGATTGTGCAGAGTCTGTACTCCTCCAATCTTCTAAAGGAGGGGGGGGAGGGCAGCAACAGTTCCTGGCACGGCCGTGCCACAATTTGGAAAATCGTGATCCAATCTCAATTGCTGGTAGAGTAAATATTTTACACTCTACACGCAAAGTCCCGATACAAATGTCTCTCAATGTCTCGAACCTTCAAATTCTGTTGGTCAATGCGTTCCAAACGTTGGTCAATACGTTCCACGATCCCTTGCAGAGCCGCCAGCTTCTCCTCCACACGTTGTACAGCCATGATGTTTGTAATCCATTGAATGTCTGTTTTGGGATAAATCCTCTGACTTGTGAATCAGTTATTCCAAGGCCTGCCTGGCCTTTCAGCACTGGTTTAATCAGTGTCTCACTGATAAGGGAATAGTCGTGTGTAGACTCTGCTACAATACTTTGCCCCATGTGATAGCGAGCGAGCATGAGAGGCATTGCATTTGAGTCCGAAAACTTGCAGAATTGGGTAAATGTCCGATTACAATCAGATATGTGATGCCATCACAATCACTGCATTCACCTTATAGTATTTATTTCACTTGGTTTTAATAATATATATTTTATTATATATTTTGGTTATTAGACATGATTTATTTATCTTTGTCTTTTCAACGGAAGGATATGTAAACAATCTATAATGACACTAGTTTACCCTGAGTTTCAAACTCAAAAAAAATATTTTTTTGTGGTGAGTTTTTGTGGTGGAGATAGTTTTGGAAATGTTAACTGGAGCAAAAACGACCGGCAGAGCCAACTGCAGAACCCACTGCCTAGCCGCTTGTACTGAGTGATAATTGCTCCATAGACATCTTGTACAATCCAACTCAAATTTGTAATCAGCATTCAGCGCTGTCTGTCTCACCATCAGATTGTCCACTATTGGAGTGTAGGAGGGGGAGATGCCCAACTTCATGGAATACAAAATAAAATCACATATCCTACCTTTAGATAACTGCAGAACACAGTGTAAAACTAAATATGTTTCTGTGCCTATATCATCTTGAAAACTGGAAATACAGTTGTGGTCAAAAGTTTACATACACTAGTGAAGATCATGTATGCCATGGCAATATAGGGTTTTCAATAAACTCTACAACTCTTATTTTTCTGTGATGGAATGATAAGGAGCACATATTTCTTTGTCACAAAAAACATTCATGAAAATTTTTTCTTTTATGAATTTATTATGGGTCTTTTGAAAATGTGACAAAATCTGCTGGGTCAAAAATATACATACAGCAATGTTAATATTTGGTTAAATGTCCCTTGGCCATTTTCACCTCAATTAGGCGCTTTCGGTAGACATCCACAAGCTTCTGGCAAGCTTCTGGTTGAATCTTTGACCACTCCTCCTGACAGAATCGGTGCAGTTCAACTAAATTTGTTGGTTTTCTGAGTCGGACTTGTCTCTTCAGCACAGTCCACATATTCTCTATGGGGTTTAAGTCAGGACTTTGGGAAGGCCACTCTAAGACCTTAATTCTAGCTTGATTTAGCCATTCCTTCACCACTTTTGATGTATGTTTGGGGTCATTGTCCTGTTGGAACACCCAACTACGTCCAAGACCCAACTTTCTGGCTGATGATTTTAGGTTTTCCTGCAGAATTTGGAGGTAGTCTTCCTTCTTCATTATTCCATTTACTTTCTGTAAAGCACCAGTTCCACTGCCAGCAAAACAGGCCCACAGCATAATACTACCACCACCATGTTTGACGGTAGGTATGGTGTTCTTGGGGTGAAAGGCCTCACCTTTTCTCCTCCAAACATATTTCTGGTCATTGTGGCCAAAAAGCTCAATTTTTGTTTCGTCTGACCACAGAACTTTCCTCCAGAAGGCCTTGTCTTTGTCCATGTGATCAGCAGCAAACTTCAGTCAAGCCGTAAGGTGCCGCTTCTGGAGTAATGGCTTCCTTCTTGCACGGCAGCCTCTCAGCCCATGGCGATGTAGAACACGCTTGACTGTGGACACTGACACATGTGTTCCAGCAGCCTCCAACTCATTGCAGACTTGCTTTTTGGTGGTTCTTGGTTGACTCTTGACCAACCTGACCAATTTTCTCTCAGCAGCAAGTGATAGCTTGCGTTTTCTTCCTGATCGTGGCAATGATACAACTGTGCCATGCACTTTATACTTACAAACAATTGTTTGCACAGTTGATCTTGGGACCTGCAACTGCTTTGAAATGGCTCCAAGGGACTTTCCTGACTTGTTCAAGTCAATGATGCGCTTTTTCAGATCCGTGCTGAGCTCCTTAGACTTTCCCATTGTAGTATTTCTGGCTGAGTCTAGTGAATGTGTCAAACAAGCCCTATTTACATGGACTGAAAGAAGTCACCAGCTGGAGTCAATCATAATCACTCGTAAGAAGTTAGGAGGCCATGCCAAAAAGCAAATTGGATTGAAACAACTTTTTCTACATCACCAAATTGGTAATTCAAGGTGCTGTATGTATATTTTTGACCCAGAAGATTTTGACACATTTTCAAAAGACCCATAATAAATTCGTAAAAGGACCATTTTTCATGAATGTTTTCTGTGACAAAGAAATATGTGCTCCTTATCATTCCATCACAGAAAAATAAGAGTTGTAGAGTTTATTGAAAACCCTATATTGCCATGGCATACATGATCTTCACTAGTGTATGTAAACTTTTGACCACAACTGTATATTTGTTAAGCCCCCTCGCAATCACTACACTACGTCCTTGTTAAGACTTTTTTTTAAGTTCATAATGTGGGTCTTAGGGTGCTTTCACACATACACTGTTTAGGTCGGCCCAAATGACGTGTCGCTTCGAGTACGGTTCGTTTGGGTCAGTGTGAACACAACAGCCGCTCTCTGGTGCTCTCTGGTGCGCTCTCTGGTGCTCTCTCTGGTGCTCTCTCTGGTGCGCTCTGGTGCTCTCTGGTGCGCTCTCTGGTGCTCTCTGGTGCTCTCTGGTGCGCTCTCTGGTGCTCTCTGGTGCGCTCTCTGGTGCTCTCTGGTGCTCTCTCTGGTGCGCTCTCTGGTGCTCTCTGGTGCTCTCTGGTGCTCTCTGGTGCTCTCTGGTGCTCTCTCTGGTGCTCTCTCTGGTGCTCTCTGGTGCTCTCTGGTGCTCTCTCTGGTGCTCTCTCTGGTGCGCTCTGGTGCTCTCTGGTGCTCTCTGGTGCGCTCTCTGGTGCTCTCTGGTGCTCTCTGGTGCTCTCTCTGGTGCTCTCTTGTGCTCTCTCTGGTGCTCTCTCTGGTGCTCTCTGGTGCTCTCTCTGGTGCTCTCTGGTGCGCTCTCTGGTGCTCTCTGGTGCTCTCTGGTGCTCTCTGGTGCTCTCTGGTGCGCTCTCTGGTGCTCTCTGGTGCGCTCTCTGGTGCGCTCTCTGGTGCTCTCTGGTGAGCTCTCTGGTGCTCTCTGGTGCTCTCTGGTGCGCTCTGGTGCTCTCTGGTGCTCTCTGGTGCTCTCTGGTGCGCTCTGGTGCGCTCTGGTGCGCTCTGGTGCTCTCTGGTGCTCTCTGGTGCTCTCTCTGGTGCTCTCTGGTGCGCTCTGGTGCTCTCTGGTGCTCTCTGGTGCGCTCTGGTGCTCTCTGGTGCTCTCTGGTGCTCTCTCTGGTGCTCTCTGGTGCTCTCTGGTGCTCTCTGGTGCTCTCTGGTGCTCTCTCTGGTGCTCTCTGGTGCTCTCTGGTGCTCTCTGGTGCTCTCTGGTGCTCTCTGGTGCTCTCTGGTGCTCTCTGGTGCTCTCTCTGGTGCTCTCTGGTGCTCTCTGGTGCTCTCTCTGGTGCTCTCTGGTGCTCTCTGGTGCTCTCTGGTGCTCTCTGGTGCGCTCTGGTGCTCTCTGGTGCTCTCTGGTGCTCTCTGGTGCGCTCTGGTGCTCTGTGGTGCTCTCTGGTGCTCTCTGGTGCTCTCTCTGGTGCGCTCTAAACAGGTGGTCTCAGAGCGGTCTCAGAGCGACCATCTGTGGTGTGAACGCTGCTCGACCTCGGGCAGTTCAAATTTTGCGGTCTCAGTGCATTGCGGATTTAAAAAAAATATGCATACAAAAATAAACCATAAAATAAATACCGTCATATTGTGGAAAGTAGCGTTGTATCATCATGATGCGCGAGAAATGGTTTTCCAGGATACTAGACAGAGAGAAGCTCTCTGAGGATTTGTACAGGGGTGCTCAATACGTCGATCGCGATCTACCAGTCGATCGCGAAGGTACTACTGGTAGATCGCATGGCATTAAAACGTAAACGTCTTTTTTTTTTTTTTTACAGATTTATTGAAATATAAAATCTTACAAAGAGACTTACAGACTTACAAACAGCAGGATGAAATCTTATATGGATAGACAAAATGCAAAGAATAAAACCATAAAGAGGACAAATACAAAACTAAAACAAACCATTACAACGTAGATGTCAGCCAATTATACTCACTATAACATTTGTCACTTGACTAACAGTCAGTTGGACCAATCGGACCTTTTCTGACATGTGTCACTGCGCATGTGCACGTATTGGCACCATTCTAGCAAACTAGCGAGTTATTCCAATTTACGACTTCTAAACTTAAGAGTATAAAAATGAGTGGGGAAGCGGGACCAAATAAAAAGAGTAAAACTTACCATTTCCACACGGAATGGGAGTTGGACTTTTTTTTCACTTTGTCATTTTCAAAGTGCGTTCTGCCAGACTACTAGGGAAATGTGGAGCGTCATTTTCAGACTGTACATAAAAACTACGACACTAGCTTCCCTGTGAGTTGAGAAGGAGAAAGTTGTCCCAGTTGTCAGGACAGCAGTCAAGACTTTGCTTTATCGAGCCAATCGCTACATTCATGTGCTACCCTTTTCGGGAAGATGCTGATGTTGTTTCACTCGCATCAAAAATTGCAACACTGTTTCACCAGAGGATAAGATTTTGACACTACAAGCCGACATTGAGCTGAAGGCCAGACCTCATGGACAATTTTAGAGTTTACTCACAGAGGAAAAGTACCCCAACATAAGGAAATGTGCAACATCCTTGACTGCATTATTTGGCTCCACTTATTTATGCGAGTCAGCCTTGAGTGAGGCTTGGCATCTAACGTCACGTAGGTTTACCTGTTGTTACAACCCTAGGTTAGAGTGAGCACCACCCACTGTATTTATGGGTGCTTAGCACCTGTCAAAGGGGGGTGGGTTATATTCCTCCTTGATCAATGTGTTGTTTTTTTGTAGATAAACGTTATTGATTTGTAAGCCGATTTCCTTATTTTGTGTTGGGGTTGTAACAAGCAATATGGGTTCACGCAATTATGCACGGTATACTAACATATATGGTTCTTATAAATAATTCTCAATATATTTTGGAATAATTATATGCTGCGCATTTTTATAGTAGGTAGATCACTTTGACTCAGTCATTTTGTTAGTAACTCGCATGCTGAAAAAGTGTGTGCACCCCTGCCCTAGGGCACTCAGACAAGGCACATGATTGGTTCCCGGCTCCATAGTCAACTGTTTCTAGCGTATCATAGTGTTGTGTTAGAAATCAACTTTTCGTTAAGCCCTTACAATGCTTCCTAAACGCTGTGAGAGAATGTATAATATTACGATTTTATCATTAAATAGATTTAAGTAAAAGAGGGTATACAGTGGCGAGAAAAAGTATGTGAACCTTTTGGGATTTCTTGGATTTCTGCATAAATTGGCCATAAAATGTGTTAGGATTTTAATGTAAGTCACAACAATAAAATCGTACATTCTCCTGAAGTAATACTCCACCAAAAAATATATTTAGATTTTTGTTTATTGGGCACAAGATGTTAACATTCACATCACATGGTGGAATTATGGCCAATTTATGCAGAAAACCAAGAAATCCCAAAGGGTTCACATACTTTTTCTCGCAGCTGTAAATATACATATTTTAAACATTCTGGTACCCACACACACATACTGTATGTGTACATTTCTGAATGCTTGTTGGATGACATTTTGGAGCATGGCTAATTCATTAGTGTTTCTCAACTGGTTGTTTTGCAAGCTGGTGTGGAGAAAGTACTCAGAAATCAAGTTTTTATTTTAAGTTAACCAACATCCAATGGTATACTTTTATTTATAAAAGGGACTTAAGTCTCACGCATTCACTGTGCAACACCAACGAGATGGCTATCTGAGGTCATACAAAGTTGCATGTCTCTTATCCCATCCTGTAATGTTGTTCAACTTTTTGGGGGTGGGAGGATTCTGGTTCCTGTTTAGTTGTCTTTAATTTCATATTAATCTTTCCCACTTTTTTCTCCCTAGCCTTTCACCTGGATTGTCCCTGGTGTTCTTATGGGGGGAGAGAAGAGGAAGGCAGAGAAAGCCAGGTCAGCAAAGTATTGGTACCAAAGGAAAAATGTGTACAGTGGTTCCATAAAGGAAACTTGCATAAGAACCTATGAATATGGTAAATATCTATATGGTAAATAACTGGCCGATTAATGTGAAAGCTTGTAAATACCTAACATTAGTGACCAACCTCACTAATGCTAAGCAAGACCCACGGCGATGTTCCAAAATCTAGAAAGCCTTCCTACAACTGTGGAGTATACAGCACCTTTTTCCTTTCTAAATATTATAGGACCACAATGAAAAAAAGAGTGAAATCCAGCCTTTAATTCAAGTACATTTATTCAGTTGGAAAATAATCCCACTTTAAGAAACATTTATTCAACATCAAATCATGTGTGCCACAATTATTAGCACCCCTGATGTTAATTCTTTGTACAACCCCCTTTTGCCAACGAAACAGAACCTAATCTTCTCCTATAATGTTTCACTAGACGGGAGAAAACAGAAAGAGGGATTTTCAACCACACTCTGCACAATTTCTCAGGTTTTCAATGGGATTGAGGTCTGGGGACTGAGATGGCCAAGGGAGGACCTTGACTCTGTGTCTGGTGAACCATTTCTGGGTAGATTTGGCCATATGTTTAGGGTCATTATCTGGCTGAAAGACCCAGTGACGACCCATCTTCAGCTTTCGGGCAGAGACCACCAGATTTTGATTTAAAATGTCCTGGTATTTCAAAGCGTTCATGATGCCATGCACCCTAACAAGGTTCCCAGGGCCTTTGAAAGAGAAACAGCCCCACAGCATCACCGATCCTCCCCCATACTTCACAGTGGGCATGAGGTGCTTTTCTGCATACTCATCTTTTGTGTTCCGCCAGACCCACTTAGAGTGTTTGTTGCCAAAAAGCTTTATCTTTGTCTCATCTGACTAAAGCACCTGGTCCCAGTTGAATGTCCTTACTGTGCGTAGTGGCAAAATGAACTTGCGTCCTCGTCCAGGCTTGTTTACCACTGTTCCAGTAGTTTTAAACTTCTTGACGATTCCTCTGACAGTAGATATGGGCAGGTGTAGGCGAGTGGCTATTTTCTTGTAGCCATTGCCTGATTTGTGAAGGTCGACACACATCTGTCTTACTAGTGGCCTGTTCCTTTGTCTTTCCCATGTTGAAGAGAAATGGTCTGTCACGTCATATTTATACCCCAGGGAAACAGGAAGTTATGAATTACTAATTAAATATACCTACATACACTGATCAACTTTGTAAACTACTGTAGAAATTACTGAAATACTTTAATTACATTTATTTCCTAGGAATTGTTAGGAAGTTGAAGGTTACATAAAAATAAATAAAAATAATATGTGTGAGAGTATGCTTCTGCAATAACAATTGAATTTATTTTAATGCTTTTAACACATCTTAAACAGGGTTGCCAATAATTATGGATGGCGCTATATATTATTGCAGCTCCTTCATAGCCTCTCTTGTATCATGCAGTGGGATTATTATATTGATACACATTAAAAACCAGCAATTTTTCATACCTCAATGAAAACCATTTTCAATCCAATCCAAGTTTGATATTGCTGGATACATAGACATGGAAGTAGTACCTCATACAAAATTATGACTTTCACTCGAAACGTAAGATAGCAAATGAGGTAAACAGTCTGGAGAAGTAATTCCCATATTTAACCGCACAACCATTAACTAACAAAGCAAACCGATTTATACTTTTGGCTAAATGATGTTGTCAGTTTAGCAACAATGTCACTAGAATGAAAAACTTTTCACCTTACCCATCAACAGTCATACACTATATTACCAAAAGTATTTGGTCACCCAGTCAAATGATCAGATGGATGGATGCCCTTTTGGTAATATAGTGTATCTAGTGACGAGCAAATAAATCAACGATTTTTGAAATCCTTTTTTACTTTTGTGCAACATTTAAGTAACAAATTCAGGGTGACACAAAAAAAATCACCTAAACTCGAATAACTTTTGAAAGTTTGGCAAGTTCTGGACAGCACTTGGTGGATGGAGAGCAGTCGTCAGGGTCCTCCAGTGGTTTCAGCAGGATGGTGCCACCCCCCACACCTCAAACGAATCATTGGCATGGCTACAGCAGCGTTTCCCTGACCAACTGATCAGCCGCAGGTGTGACCCGGGGTGGTCACCGCATTCATCGGAACTGAACCCCCCCAGATTTTTATCTCTGGGGATACCTTAAGGACAGGGTATATGGCAACAACCCCCAGACTATCCCTGACCTGAAGGCAGCTATCACAGCAGCAATAAGAGTGATCCCAGGGCAGGAATGCGGGAGGGTCATCAAGAACTTTGTCTGCCGGATCCAAATGTGCCTGCAGCGCCGGGGAGCTCATTTGGAGCACATTTTGGAGAATCTGTGTTGTGCAGACTTGAAACTTTGGAGATGTCTGCTACACAGGCTCGTCAATTGTTACAGTGGAGGAGAAATGGGAGGGAGATGGTTATTGGACGTTACGGATATTTAACTTGAATGTATAATTTTACAAAGATTTGTGCAGATAATTGTGATACTAAAGCTTAATCCCAATTTACCCCTTAAGGCCTACATTCTGAACCTTCAGACTTTTTGGATAAATTATGCTCTCCTTTTAAGTGATTGATTGCAAGAGACTCCCCCCAGGTCACCACAAATAAATCATTGTATGGAAACACTGGGTCACGTACCTCTGGCCAAATGGTGAATGTTACACTCAAATCAACAGGTGATGAAGAGTATTTAAGGTAGCACATATCTAATAAGTAAATATTTGTGTCTCTTCCTAGGCTCCGTAAAGGCATTAACATTCTGATCTCCACGCCAGGCCGTCTGGTGGATCATATCAAGAACACCCTCAGCATAGCCTTTAGTGCCACCCGCTGGCTTGTCCTGGATGAGGCCGACAGGTAGGCCCAGACCTATTACCACCATTGGCACACTGAGGAAAATCAACAGCAAGTAGATCAATATTTAGTTATTACCCCAAAAAACAGACATTTCAGCCCTCTGATATTTATTTTGCCATATGCACTTTGTTAGAACATTTTGTGTGCCGTAAATCCACCTCTACATTGAAACAAAACATGACAAATAATATAAAGATGCGGTAGAGAGGGTAGAGGCCATCTGATACACTGTGTCCAATTATGAAAAGCAAACCAACCTTCCATGTTTTTCATTCATTCATTCAAAATATACGCCACTGCATTATTCACATACTTGTATGTCTTATGTACATAAACAGTTTGAGTCTACTGAACAGTTAAATTGAGATGAACTAAACATGGTTTGGCCAATACAATGTATTTATTTTATATGTATGGTGAATCATATCAATAACCTTTCCGACCCCTGAACTGTTTGTGCGTAGGTCACCAAAATGGCACTGATCTATAACCTATATTCCTTTCTGTGAATAATTTGGATTTAGATACAAGGTCTGTGTGCTGGTGGAACACTGTCAGATAACCTGATTTTTGTTCAGTTCAAGATTTGGTGTTGTGTGTGTTTGTATGCTCATCCAGGATTCTTGACTTGGGTTTTGAGAAGGACCTTACAGTAATCTTAAACTCCCTCAACTCGACTGCTCCCTCCAGACAGAATGTCATGCTGTCTGCAACTCTCACAGATGGTACCTAATTACAAATTATTTGAATGGCACCATTGTATCTATAGTGCATTTGTGTGCATGTATATAATGTATACACATACATACACACCTAAACACATGCATACATACGTGCATGAATCATTATTTCTGTCAGTAATTGTGTGTGTGTGTGTGTGTGTGTGTGTGTGTGTGTGTGTGTGTGTGTGTGTGTGTGTGTGTGTGTGTGTGTGTGTGTGTGTGTGTGTGTGTGTGTGTGTGTGTGTGTGTGTGTGTGTGTGTGTGTGTGTGTGTGTGTGTGTGTGTGTGTGTGTGTGTGTGTGTGTGTGTGTGTGTGTGTGTGTGTGTGTGTGTGTGTGTGTGTGTGTGTGTGTGTGTGTGTGTGTGTGTGTGTGTGTGTGTGTCAGGCCTTTCTCGGTTGACAGGGGTGTGTATGAAAAACCCTGTCAGTATACATGTGTCTGAAAACTCAAAAACTAGTTCCGACATGGCCTACCTTGATGTTGCCAACCAGAGCCAGATGAAAAGCTTTAGTATACCGGACAATCTCCAGCAATACGTGGTAGTAGTGCCCAGCAAGCTCAGGCTTGTCTGCCTGGCAGCCTTCATCTTGGCAAGATGCAAGGTAAACACAGGGATCCCTGATGCACTGCACTCATGTATGACAACAACACATTTCAGCACATAATGTTGTTGAGTGATACAATTCAACCATATCTGCAAACTGGATCATTTAAATTTGTGCTCATTCACATTTGTCCTCAGTTTGAAAATGGCCACAAGCTCATTGTGTTCGTATCCAGCTGTGAGGGGGTAGAGTTTCTCTTCTCTCTCTTCACCTCTGTATTGTGCCACCCAACCACCAATAAATTGCACCCACTTAACTTCATGCGTCTCCATGGTAACATGAAGCAAAGGGTAAGGTCCCTCTTATTTCGTCTGTCTTCTTTGCTTTGTCCGTTTCCTCTCCCAGCACTTACCCCGGCAGTCCCTGCTACACCTGTTTTTTGACTAAATGTATGTGTTTAATGTGCATGAAATCCTATGTTTGACTAAAGGGTCATTGTCCATTTTGTTTCCATTTTATTTTCAACTAATTGCACAGCAATAACATACAGTCATGGCCAAAATTGTTGGCACCCATTACATTTCTCCAGAAAATGAAGTGCTTCTCACAGAAAAGTATTGCAACTATGCATGTTTTGTGTGTACTTGAAAAACACAACAAAAAAAAGAGAAAAAAAGCACATTTGACAAAATCTCACTTAAAACTCTAAAATGTGTTGGCACCCTTAACTTGATAGTTGTTTGCACACCCATTGAAAATTACTCAAATCAATCGCTAACCTTCAATAAGCTTCTTACACCTCAACCAGAATTTTGGACAACTTTTTCTTTGTAAATTGCTCCAGGATTAAGAGCATCTTTTCCCAACAGCAATTTCAAGATCTTTCCATTTATTTAGATCTGAACTCATTGCTGGCTTCAGAACTTTCCAGTGCCTTGTTTCTATCAATTTCTGGGTTCTTTTAAAAATATTTTTGGGGTCAATTGTCCTGCTGGAAGACCCATGATCTCGGACGTAAACACAGATTTCTGACATTGGGCCATACATTGCGACCCAAAACCCTTAGTAATCCTCAGGTTTTATGATGCCTTGCACATAGTAAAGGCACCCAGAGCCAGAGGCAGCAAAACAACCCAAAAACATATTTGAACCTCCACCATATTTGACTATAGGTACTGTGTTCTTTTCTTTGTAGGCTTAATTCCATTTTTGGTAAACAGTAGAATGATATGCTTTACCAAAAAGCTCTATCTTGTTCTCAGTTGTCCACAAGAAAGTCTTACTTTCCTCTGTCTTTGTGTCAGCAGTGGGGTCCTCCTGGGTCTCCTGCCACAATGTTAAACTTTATTAAAATGTCAATGATGCTTCATGCTTACACTGATGCATTCCTGAGCCTGCAGGAACGCTTGAACTTTTTGGGGACTGCTTATCCACCATTTTATCTGCTTTCAGGTGTGATTTTTATATTGCCCACACTTCTTACTTGCCCCAGCATCACATGCTTGAAACAAACTTATTTATCTGCAATTTTGAACCGGGTGCCAACTATTTTGGCTGGCACATTTTTTTTGTTTTGTGTGAAATTATGTCAAATGTGCTTTTCTTCTCTCTTTTTTTTGGTGTTGTTCCAGTACACACAAAAGAAATAAACATGTGTATAGAAAAATATGTGTAATAGCAATACCTTTCTTATATAAATACTTACTTTTAATCAACTGTTTGCCAATTTTGACCATGACTGTTTAATATTCAAATAGCGTAAGAGGTTTATCTTCATTGTTGCACTTGTTTTCATGTAGGTATTTATTTAATGTAAAATTATTAATAACAGAAATACCCCCCCCAAGTGATGATAAAGTCAAACGTTCAACAAGGCATGTTCAACCATTTACTGCATTTTTTATGATGACAGTACTAATTACAAATTGTTATCTATTGCAATAGTGAAAATGTCTCGCCACCTGAAAAACTCATCTCTGGGTGATCATGTTATCATGTTATGTAATCATGTTACAGTATTAATGTGTCCCCCTAGGAGCGGACTGAGGTGTTCCAGGAGTTCTCTGTCTGCAAGGACGGCGTACTGCTCTGCACTGTGAGTCAAAGACAATTCTAACACATTATTAACATCCCGGTCTGGCTGGACCATCTGGTAAGTTATGAGGCGTAATACAGCCACTTTCTGCTTTAGCTTTGTCTGTTATAACACATTGATCAATCCTGTTAAAACAGCACTTCCTGTTTCTAACCTTTTCAGGATGTGGCATCACGAGGTTTGGACTTACCTAAAGTCACCTGGATAGTACAAGTGAGCACCCCAACTTCCCTTATTTTCATATCACTGTCCTGTTCTTCCCCCCAAACGCTCTTAACCTACTAAAGGTGTTTGTACAGGGGGTTTTGGCTACACACTTAGCCTCCTAAGATAGCCAAAACTAAAAAAGTCCCACTCCAACTTCCAGAAATATTCAGCTTTGATATTATGAGCCTTTGAGTTGATTGAGAACATAGTTGTTGTTCAATAATAAAATGAATCTTCAAAAATACAAATTGCCTAATAATTCTGCACCCCTTGTATGTTTGCATCAGTACAACTCCCCTACCACAGCAGCAGAGTATGTGCACCGTGTGGGTAGGACTGCTCGTATTGGGGCACAAGGAAACAGCCTCCTCTTCATCACCCCTGCTGAGACGGCCTACATAACTGAGCTGGCCAATCACAACATCAGGTTGGTAATTTAGTGATTGTTGGCAGCACTTTCATCCAAACTGATTTATAAACTTTAGGTGGTGGACTGTAATTAAGATTAATTGAAAAATGGTTAGTCTCTGGTATAGCACCGATGATGGTGCCTTGTTCGGTGCACTCTGTTTTGTCTGTTATCAGTGCAGTGTATCAGCAGTTCATTAACGAGATGAATTTCCCTCTTCTGCTTCCAGCAGCAGAAGCAGTGGGCATTCTTGAGTGCTAGCCCTTAAGCCTAGTTTATGCTTCCGCGATGCGTCGCCCGCCGCATGCGCCGCATGCGCCGCTCCTCCCGCACTGCCCCTCCGCGCACCTCCAAAAAATCCTGACTCCGCGTTGCGTTGTCGGCGGCACAAGCGCTGTGATTGGTCCGCTCAGAACGTCATTTCCGGCAGCTGCTTTTTCTGTTTTGGTCTTTCGTTCTACCGCGCCATTTTTAAAGTTCTTCTGGACCGGTAAAATCGATGGACCAAGAAGACGAGCGATTAATCGAGGAGGTCAGAAAATATGACCATCTATAAAACTCCTCTATGAAAGATTACAAAGACTACCAAATGAGTACGAACTCATGGAGGGAGATTGGGGCTGGAGGTCGCCGAGTGCATGAGTAGCAATATCAGAAGCCGAGTGCTACATCATCAGTCATGTGCGTGCTTAAATGTGTTAATTATTTAATACAGAAGAATAAAACACACAAGTTTGTTTTCAAAGAGTTGTTTTGATATTTATTTTCAGAACAACACAGTTTGCACACCATGTATAGTTCACAGTTAACCGATGAGCTCCCACTCCAAAAACAGCAGCTCCTGCTCGGTCTCCATTGCTTGCAGTTGTTTATTGTTGGTACCATAGACATTATAAAGTTAAATGTTATAAATAAATTATAAAGTTAAATGTCGATGGTTGGTACCATATGGCATAGACATTATAAAGGAAATGACCGGAAGAAAGAGCAAGGATTGAAACCACACAGCCACACACCCCTGGCGGCATTCCAGTGAATTGCAGAGTAAACGCGGACCCTCGACGCGGAACTTCGAATGCTCAACAACCGCGCCACGTCCCCGGCGTAGGGAGTGACGCGGGAGCATAAACTAGGCTTTACTCATGCAGTATGCCATAGTCCATCTATGAACCGCATGGTATATAGACGTGACAGTGGTTCTGTAACATTATTCTGCAAATCTGGAATCATTTTTGTAAACTTTTGTACTCGCCTCGCAAGTTTGCTTGTCGCTGGGCCTTCAGGCCAATGTTCAGGAGGCCCAATGTATGCCCGCCGACCAGATTATGAATGTAGAGCGAGCAAATAATTATTGCCTGGTTATTGTATTTCAACAAATTTAACAAGGGTAATCTCAGCCATAAACTCCACAAATACAGACAATTCATGAAATGCCTTCCCCAGAGATGGGAACACTGTAGACCACTGCTACACTATGGTGAGTAAAGCCTACCATGCAGTCCCTTGAGCAGCACTGGAACACTAACTAGATCGACCTGATTCCTGCATAGAGACAGAAAGAGGAGAGAAAGACTCTGCCAGCCTGTAAGGACATCAAAGCAGTGGATCAGAAAGGCTATGGAGGATCTGTGGTCGTGCTTGGAATATACTAACTGAGATGTGACTGCTACCAGTAGTCTGGATGAGCCATCTACTAATGCGTCAATAATGAGTCCCATCTGGCCAAGTTCTACTGAGATTTAAAAGACAATTGGACTGTCCTGAACTATAACTTCCCTCCCAAGAAGCCCATCATCTGCCAACTCTCCATCAAGGAAAGAACTGAACAGACGGTGCAAGAGACAGAACCCATAAAAAGCAGCTGGGCCAGATTCTGTCTCTCCTGCCACCCCCTAGCATTGTACTGTCCAGCTGTCTCTGGTGTTCACAAATATCTTCAACACCTCTCAGGAGCCATGTGCCAGCCTGACTAAATTCATCCACTATCATCCCTGTGCACAAAAAGCCACAGCCAACAGGATTTAGTGACTACAGGTCCAAAGCCCTAAACCTAAAATATTCATCCACATTCACAGAGGTCTCATTCACAGACTTCTGTGGTAATGAAGTCTTTTGAGCACCTGATGCTGGGCAAGCACTCACAGCTGAACGTGCCCGATTCCACCTGCAAGTGGACCACACACTTCCTGCCTGACAGGAAGCAATGTGTTACACTTGAGACACAAGTCTTTGACTCTCTCCCTGTACACCAACAGCTGACACAAATGACAATAGAGATGGTTGTGGATTTAAGGAAGAATAAAGACCTACTCGCCCCTATCACCCTGTGTGTCCAGTCAACACTGTAGAGTCCTGGGCACTCTGCTTTCACAGGACCACAAGTGGGAACTGAACATCAGCTCCCTCACCAAGATATCACAACATAGGATCTACTTCCTATATCACAAGAAGAAATTCAACCTGCCCAAGACGATGATAGTGCACTTCTACACAGCCATCATTGAGGCCATCCTCACCTCTTCCATTACCATCTGGCACACTGCTGCCACTGTAAAGGACAAGAGAAGCCTGCATAGTGTCATCTTGAGGACCCGGAGCGAGGAAGATTGTCTGACTCCTCCCTCCCTGGGCAGTCCATCAGGACCAAAATCTTACGCCATAGGGAAAGTTTCTTCCCATCCACTGCTGACCTCTTCAATAAGGCCAAGAACTCACACTGACATTGACACTATTATTATTATTTTACTTCCCATTTATCTCTTATTGTTTAGCTCCTTAGTAAGGTTTAGATTAGATTAGATTAGATTCAACTTTATTGTCATTACACAGGTACAAGTCCAGGGCAACGAAATACAGTTAGCATCCAACCAGAAGTGCAAAACAGTTATTAACAACAGAATATAATAATATGGATATACTTAGAATATACATATTATGAACAGTATAGACAGAATATACAGGGTATGTACAGATTCAATCCGGGTATGTACAGATACAAATTAGACAAGCAGAAAGCAAGCCGAAATTACCGGGTAGCATGTATATACAGGTAGTGCAAATGATGCGATTGAGCAAAAAGAACAGATGTGCAAAGATTCAGATTCAGAATACTTTATTAATCCCCTTGGGGAAACTCTTTGGCAGGACAGTGCCCACCGAGGCAACACGACAAAGTACATTATTGGCGCACAAGCCTTCTGAAATTGGGAAAACACAAATAGATTTTCGAGGAGAAAAAAAGGATACATGCCAGAGCCTGTAACCAAAAAAAAACACCTCAGCAGACAGATAAGCAACAACAACAAGCAGGTGGAGGCGTTGGATGAGTCTGTGTTCGTAGCCAAAACACAGAACAATCTGCCTCATGGCCTTGAGGTCAGGACATCTTGTTCCAGCCAGACAACTCTCACAGAATGGGGTGGGGGGTGTGGGGTTGGGGTGGGGGAGGGGGTGTAGAGAGACGTCGTACCTCAATCTTGCAAGACAGAAACAGGTAGGGGGAAGGGTAGCCCTGCACGGTACCAGGCACAGCCGTACAGGAATTTGGAGCCGAAAACATATACTCATGTCGTTGCTCGTAGAGTTAGTTTACACTCTACAAACAAGTCTCACTCAATGTCTCTCAAATGTCTCTCAATGTCTCTCAAATGTCTCTCAATGTCCCTCAATGTCTCTCACTCTTCCATTTTGTTGGTCAATACGTTCCTCTGTCCCCTGCAGAGCACACTTTGGCCACCAACAGCCCTGCCCATCACATCAATCAAGTGGGGCAGCTTAAAGGGGCCGTTAACGGCTGCCTCAGTTTTTATAATTTGCCGATGTCCCATGGCACGCTTAATCCAATCAGCAGAAGCCCGGCCATCATAAATCCCAATATGTAGAGATCCTCAAAGTCCTCGACGGAAGGTTCCCACAGGCACACGACACGCCTCTTATCCCACGCGTCCATCATGTATCCCGCTGGAGACGATCCCATGCGGGGACATGCTGGGTCCCCCCAGCCCCAAGATCTCTTTAAATATATGGTGTCAATAGTACTTGACCAGCTAATCAATTCCATGTTTCAGCTTAAAAGGGTGATGCAGTTAGTCTCTCCAGCAGACAGGCAGACGATAGAGCAGGAAAAAGATAAGGGAGCGAAAAAGTTTGCGACCGCCTCCACGAGAGCAAGGACACAAAGTGAACAAATGTGAACAAAATGTGCAGGTGGTGCAGTAACAGATGTGCAAAATGGACAGATAGTGCAAATAACAATTCACATATGCAAGTGGTGCAAATGTACAAACAGAATGTGCAAATATAGGAAGGGGGGGGTTCTATGGGGGGGCGGGGGTTATATAGGGGGGCGGGGGGGTTTACTAATAAAATCAACAATAACATTAAGATCCGTATATGTTTATTGTATTCACCTGCCTGCCACAGTACTGTACTATACAGCTGCACATTTGTCTAAAATCACTTGAATCTGTACATACCCTGTATATTCTGAGTATACCCATATTTATTATATTCTGTTGGATTAACAGTTTTGCACTTCTGGTTGGATGCTAACTGTATTTCGTTACCCTGTACTTGTACCTGTGTAATGACAATAAAGTTGAATCGAATCTAATCTAAACTGTGTGTGAAAAAATTGCAATAAAAACATCTTCCATTGTATGTTTAAGAAATGTTCTACAGAAATTGTATGTTATATTATTTAAGACAAAGCAACTCAAAAAATTATTTAAACTGTGTTATTGTTTTCCTTAATCTGCATTTTGTTAAGTTATTTTGCTCACAACAAAATTGTACCTATAAACTGAACTATCTGCATATAATATATGAAAATGTTTGTACATTTATGTTTATCTAGTTTTCAATAATTTTTATGTAAGATTATTTAAACAGTGATGTGAAACATCATACAAAATGGTTTGATAAAAAATATTTCATAGTTTATTTTCAGAAGTGTTCAGTCAAGTGTTCATTGACCAAAGAAAGTTTTTGTCTGGAACAACCTTAATTCTGATGGTGCTCACTTGGTAAAGACATCTCTTCTTGATTTCCAGCATTTCAGAGATCAAGCTGCAGGAGATCTTGAGTTGCCTGATGCTGGATGACGACTATAAAGGGCGAGGAAAGTACCACAAGGTCAGACCCTGATAACCACTTGTGTGTGTGCTGTGAGGGAGAGCTGTGAGGGAGAGCTTGTCATCCAAGGTAACCCCCAGGTGTCTGGCAGAAGATGAGGGGGTCACTGTTGCAGCTCCCAGAGTGATAGAGAGAGATCATGGGTGATTGAGCGTTTGGCCAGAATGATAAGTTTGGTTTTTGCAAGGCTCAGCTGTAGGTGGCGTCTGTCGGTGAGGCAGACCTTGATTTTAGTTGAGATCCCTGGATCGGTCGGGGGGGAAGGCTAGATATAACTGCATGTCGTCAGCGTAGCAGTGATAGGAGAAGCCATGGGAGGAGATGATTGGTCAGAGTGAGGTGTTTACAGGGAGAATGAGAGCAGTTCAAGGACAGAACCTTGTGGGACCGCAGTGGAGAGCTGGGGAGGACCTGGATTTTTCCTCCCCAAGTGACCTGATAGCCCATCAGGTAGACCCATCAGGTAGGATGAGATACATTCAAGTGCCAGTGATGCCCATCTCAGAGAGTGTGGCGAGCAGGGTCTGATTTAACTGTATCAAATGCTGCAGAGAGGTCTAGCAGAATGACAACAGATGACCTTGAGGCTGCTCTGGCAGACTGGAGGGCAGTGGTAACTGACAGAAGGGCAGTCTCAGTGGAGTGGCCGGTCTTGAATCCTGATTAGCTAGGGTCAAGAAGGTTGTTCTGAAAGAGAAAGTTTGCCAGTTGGTTGGATACGGCGCGCTCAATTGTTTTAGAAAAGAAGGGTAGTGAGACGTCTGTAGTTCTGGAGGGTGACTTGGTTAAAAGAGGGTTTTTTGAGTAAGGGTCTTACTATGGTCTGTTTGAACGCTGAGTGCAAAGTGCCAGAAGCAAGGGAGGAGTTGAGGACATGAAGAAGGAACGGTGTGATGGAAGGAGATATGGTTTGGAATACAGTGGAGGGAATTGGATCGAGGGGGCATTAAGTGGGGGCGGTGGGAGGATGAGGTCAGAGGTCTGCCTCGGATAGGGGGTAGAAGGAGGAAAGGCAAGTAGATGGGTCAGACATAGCGTGGGAGTGGGTAGGCATGGAGGGTTCTGGGAATTTATATTTACATTTATTGGTTTAGCAGACGCTTTTATCCAAAGCTATTACAAGAGAGAGCTTTTACAAACAGCATCGGTCACTGAACGTGATAGACCCTGAACACAGTGGGCTTTTAGATCGTGAAACATACATCGCGAGAACCAATAAGTGCCAAGGGAAGAGCTATAAAAGCATAACACAACGATTGTGAACAATAAAGCAAGAAAACAACAACACTGGTGAGTTACCATATGGGGACCAACAAGTAGTTCTAAACAACATTAGATTATGTTAAGTGCCATACTATTCCTAAGTGCCATTACATTCTCTAAATAAGTGAGTTTTAAGCTTTCTTTTGAAGGTGAGAAGGCAGTCTGTGCTTCTGATGGAGGTGGGGAGTTGATTCCACTATTGGGGAGCCAGGCAGTGGAAGAGTTTGTGTTGGGCTCTTGAGGGGGGGGGGGGGTACCACTAGACGGTTGTCAGCAGACGACCGTAGGTGGCGGGCGGGTGTATAGGGCTGGAGGAGAGAGTTGATATAGCTCAGGGCAGTCATGTTTACAGCCCGGAAGGTCAGCACCAGGGTCTTGAATCTGATGCGGGCCATGACGGGAAGCCAGTGGAGGGCGATGAGGAGTGGGGTGACATGACAGTGTCTGGGTAGGTTGAAGACCAGACGAGCGGCTGCATTTTGAATCCTCTGAAGGGGGAGGATTGCACTTGCAGGAAGGCCGGCTAGAAGCGAGTTGCAGTAGTCCAGCTTTGAGAGGACAAGGGCTTGGACTTAGCAGTTGGGCGGAATGTTGAGACAGGTATTTTCTGATTTTCCTGATGTTGTAGAGGGTTTATCTACATGACCGAGAGACTGCAGCAATGAGCTGTGAGGGAGAGCTCGTCGTCCAAGGTGACCCCCATGGGGAATTGACTGCTGATGTCCGCAAATTTATCCCCAAAGAAGCGGGAGAAGTCATCCGCTGTCAAGGTGGAAGGAGGGTATGGGGGAGGAGGGTTGAGGAGGGAAGAAAAAGTAGAGAACAGTTTATGTAAGTAGTCAGTTTTTGCCTCCATTGTGTGAGCGGAGAAGGACTTGAGGGAGTGATAGTTGTCGAGGTCTTGATCATCCTTGGACTTGTGCCATGTCCTCTCAGCTGCGCGGAGGGTGGAACACATCTTCTGACCGACCTCTGTGAGCCACGGGCAGGGAGGAAAGAATCGAGCAGGTCTAGTTGAGAGGGGGCGTAGTGACGTAGTTAGCGTTGATAGCAAAGTATTGGTGGCCACGTCCTTTTAGTGAGATGTGAACTCATCGATGGGAGCCAGGGATGATGTTACCACTGAGGAGAAGTGAGAGGGAGATAGGCTGATGAGATTGCGGCGGAAGTTTACAAGGGGAGGTGAAGTGGGGGGGGTTGGAGGCAGGGAGACTGAGAGTTGGATTAGGAAGTGCTCAGAGATGTACAATGGGGTTACTGATGTAGGTCAACAATGCAGTCCCTTTTCAGGATGAGATCAAGCTGTTTTCCTGCCCTGTTGGTCGCTTGCTTGTCCATTAGCGCCAGTCCGAATAAGGACAGAAGGGACAAGAAGTCTTATGCTCTTTTGTAAAGCTGTTAAAATATATTCATATTAAGTTTGCTGGCTGGTGTGGACTAGGGCTGTCAACGAATATTCTATATTCGAATATATATTTGAATAGTGTTTAAAAAACGAATTTAGAATATTCAAATGTATATTCGAATGTTAAAAAAAACAGCAGGCAAGACTGTTTGTATTTGGGACAAGAATCGCGACCTTCAATTTCTTGCACAAAACTTTTCATCAACGATCAGCATTTGTTTATTTTTGTCGTTCATGTACACCGCTATGCGCAGAGCGCGACAGTGCGGGAGAGAGAAAAAGAAAAAGTGCGTGTGTGTGAGCGAGGTCTGCGGCCTTGGCCATTAGTTCATCTACTTATTTTTGTGTAGGTAATTATAGGTAGTTGTGTAGGTAGTTGTTAAATTAACTTAAATATATAACCCATACAGGTAGTTATGTCTCGTTGTATTAATTTGTCCTGTTATTGATGTGCCTAATGCGCAACTGGGAAACTCGAATATATTCGAATACATGTGTGGGGAATATTCGAACGTCATTTTTGAGCAGTTTTGACAGACCTAGTGTGGACAAGAATGGCTCTTTTCTTTCAAAGTCAAATACCTGTATAAATTTGAAGTGCTTCTGTCAATGTCCCAAGTAGGCAAATAGCAATCTACCTAGCGAACACATGGATAAATACTGTATTCTGTTGGTTGGCTGTGGCATATATCGGCTGTAAAATGACACTGACACAATAACATTATTTTGTGTGTTTATGTGCATCCATAGTCCACCGGGGCTCTGGAGCAAGACATCCGTGAGAGGGCTACTGTACTCCAGACAGAGTTTGAGAATGCTGTCCATGCCAACGAAGAAAATGTCCAAATGGCAAAGAAAGGTTTCTGTCTCTCTCCCTTTTACTTTTAAAAATCTAGCATTTGTATTGTATTGAGCGTGCTGGTTGTTTCATTGTTTTGCTATAGGGAGAGTGGTAGTGCTAAGCTGTGTGGAACTACTATCCATAGCGCTGCTGTCAAATCTAATTTATTTCAACTCAAACAGAAAGTTAGCAGCAAAAAAGGGAAAATGTAACCATTGAAAACAGCTGTCAAATTGCAACGCACGATATTCTCTGCACCCATATTTATTACTCTTGTATCCTTTCAGCCCTGCAATCCTTTGTGCGAGCATACACTGCCTATCCCTCCAGTGTGAAGCACATCTTCCACATACGCACCCTCCATCTTGGCCATGCTGCAAAGAGCTTTGGCCTGCGAGATGCACCCCAGGGTCTGATACAGGAGGGATCAGTTGACCTTGTCAAAGGCTCTGGGAAAGCTAAGAACCAAGCTAAAAGACATGACGAAAAGCAGAGGTAAGATAAGAGATCATTTAGAACAGGGGTGTCAAACTCGTGCCATCGCGGGCCAAGAGGGTGCAGGTTTTCGCGTCAACCAAGCCACTACACCAGCTGATATCAATAACGAGGTTGATTTCACTAAGTGGAGAAACGCGTTAGTGAAATGAGCTGGTGTAGGGGCTTGGTTGACGCGAAAACCTGCACCCTCTTGGCCCGCGATGGCATGAGTTTGACACCCCTGATTTAGAAGATACATTTTATTTGTGTCTAATTAGCATTATTTAACTTTTCGTTGCACGGTATAATAGTTTATTTTAGGATAAGGATTAACCCTATGACATTAGATTACACCTAAATGATTTGTTGTTGAAATCATCATTTTCTGTGGGTTTTAATCTGGGGTGCTGGTGTGTAGGGCACCAAAATGTCTAGCGGCAGTACTGATCTCCTCTTGCAGGGTATCAGAAGAATGACAGGGTGCTTGCCTTTGGCAAGAGCACAATCTATCTAATGTTCTCTCTTATTTACTTTTAAATTGATTTATTTATATTGATCATTTTCCCACCCCTAAGCCTTTTTCAGTATTTGGACTACATAGAAGATGATGGTGTCTAAATGTTTGTCTTGGTCTCAATTCCGTTGCTTATATTGGGAATTACGTTTCACTGCACGGTTTAGGAATTTACAGTTCTTCATGTTTTGCACAATCTGGGACAAAAAAGAAAGACCATGCTTTATTTGGACGGGATTATATTACCTGTTATATGCTTATCAGGTACTTAACAGGTGATGAGGGCACTACTACCATCTAACAATATGACTGATTGGCCCATTACAGGACAGGTAACAAAAAAAAATAGATTACCAAAAAAGATTAGGTTATGGTTGTTTAGGGTTGACAGGTTAATTTAAAATGAGTTCATATGTAGACTCCTCCCAGAAGGCAGGGCATAGGCAACACAGAGTATCATAAATACTTTGACTTCAGACCATTTTTTATGATTGAGAATGACTCCTAGAAGAGTGTCTAAACGTATTGATTTTAAAACCAGTGTCCAAATGAACAGCTCTGAAACTATGGAACACTCCTGGATAATGAGGGTTTACACAAGTAAACTTAAATATTTCATTAAGTAGCTTTGACTGAAAATATAACCTAAATTATTGTAACAGTAACACTTTCTCTCCTTTTGTTCTTAAGGAATCATAAGAAACTTAGTGCTAAAGAGCGAATGTCGACTCTCCTTCGTTCAGAATTCTCCAGTGGAATTTAGGGAAACTCAACCTCAAACAAGCAGCTGCAGCATATATTAAGGAAGCATGGTAAAACAGAAGAAAAAAGTAAAGAGGAAGAATTTAAAGAGAAAATCATAAGGGAGTCTGATTGGTGCCTGAAGTGGCTAACTTTCCCAACACCAGCAACCTGCTGGCAAGCACCACTTTAAAACCACCCTGACATATCTTTCTTTTCCATGGCTCCTATACCCTTAGCCCCCTGATTTTCAGTTATGTATTGTATAACCAAAGCAGGTACTTGACCTTACAGATGTCTTTCTGTAATATGTTTGTCATCTGAAGTTTTTGTCATATGCCATTAAACTAGTCTACCATATTATACTTTGATCTATTTGTAATTTGTTTGTTTTTTGTCCAGAAGTTATCTTGCTTTGGAAAAGCTGTTTAAGTAGACACATCTATCCGAAATTATATAACATAAATATTTACTTGATTTAAGTTATCTTTTTTTTTTTTTTGCATCTCAAGTCTCAATGATTATATAGCTGTAAAAAATGGTTGGTGCTAAATCTTTTTTTTGGTTTTGCTGAAAAAACTAATTTCTTTTTTACTAGTCGTTTGTTTTCACGGTAGAAAAACATAATATATAAGTTAAATATTTTAATAAACATGAATTAATACTTAAATATTTTCATTACCTGAGAAAACAATATTGTATTTATCTGTGCGGAGTGGTTGACTTCGACCTTTCAACCTTTTATAGGTCAATGAAGCAATACAAACTACCAAAATCAAAAATGTCAACTCAATATTGGATGTTGGTTTATGTTATTTGTTGAAACGGATTATAAAAAATTATTAAATTAGTATTTAGTAGTTTTGACTGAAAATTCTTTCATATAAATTTAGACTATATAAAAAAAACAATTGTCTTGTCTTTTGAAATGAATTTGTTTGGCAAATACTATCAGAAAAGTGCAAGGGCCTTGAGACATGTCTGGACACTGTTATTGAACAATTTAATTTTATCAGGTGGCTCAACGGTTAAGGTGTTGGGCTTGTGATCGGAAGTTTGCGAGTTCGATTCCTGGCTGTGGCTATGTGATGTTGTGTCCTTAGGCAAGGCACTTCACCCTCCTTGCCTCAGGGTGAATGTCAATGGCGGAGCCAGTTCAGGGATGACATTCAGGCTTCCCGCGTCATTCATGCATCACTCATTCACACGCTTAGTATACATCGTCATTCATTTACACACCTCATAATACACATCATTCATCCACACACCTTAGTACACACATCATTCATTCACACACCTCAGTATACATCAACACTCATTCACACACCTCAGTACACGTCATCACTCATTCCCTCACATGCACTAGCAGTACACGTCATCACTCATGAACACCACCTGACTCAGCTAGTGCAAGCCCATTGGGCCTCGTCCGGGAAGACGGCCCTTAAAGGCTGCGCGGATATTCAAACACTCACCCTGACTGTATGATGAGTGTTGCTGCTGCCCACCACCATCCCCTTCCTTCCGCTGTGTCTGTCTGTCTATATGTATGTCTTGTCTGTCTATCAGGGGGATTATATCTCTATTGCTCCATGCCTCTTGTCATATACGTATGCACGTATGTATCGCTTCGAGGCGGTAGGGAGCGCTTCCCTTTTAGACATTACATTCCGCCAAAGGCAAACATATTGCCATGCCATGATTATCAATAAATCATCATTTATTATCAAATCAATCACGTGTCTTAACTGAACTGTACTTGTCGTAAGCCGCTCTGGATCAGAGTGTCTGCTAAATGACTCAAATTTAAATGTAAACAATGATTGACCATATAAATAAATAAATTGTAATAAATAATAATAAAGATAAATTACCATCTATCTCCGGTAGTAAGGCCAAATATGATTGACGCTGACATGGTATGAACATGAAACGAATGAAAATAAAAGTGCAGACTAGAGGTGTACTGGATAAATTAGATTGTCCCTCTTCCTAACCCTCCTTCTTCCATACCTCCCTATCCCTCTCCTTCTCCCTCTCGCTCCATACCCCCTCCCTCCCCTTCTCCCTCTAAACCTCCTCCCTCTCCTTCCATACCTGCTCCCCCCCCCTCCCTTTCCTCTATTCTTTTCTCTTCCCCCCTATTAAGGCCTGCTCAACATCCCACTTCTCTATGCTGCAAGGGAGCATAAAAAAAATCTGTCACATAATTTTAGTTATCTACTTTGGTTACTAAAATGATAAAACTTTGAATTTAGACTGACTCAACCTATCCCCACTTTTCTGGCTCAAATTACCCCACACCTACCAGTTGAACACAATTGCATCATCTAGCAGTTTAGCTAAAATAATGCAGTGTTGTAATTAAATGAATCGCTCATGGGTACGCATATTTAAAATGTCTTACGTGCATGAGCACTACTAAAAGCCAGCGATTAGGGAGCTCCTAGGATTCATTCATTCATTACGGTGTCAAAAAAGGGCCATTAATGGTAAAACTAAATGCACAGTGATCCTGTTGATCAGGGCATGGGTAAAAAAGATGACAAAATGAAATGGTAGTGATTTGTATTTATTTCAGTGCCAGGGCCACTTTGCTTATAGCTCGAAAGACTATTGCTTGTCAAGTTGCTTGGTGCACAGCCAACAATCTTCAACATGGCAAAGACAAAATAACTCATAATAGACTACAGGAAGAAGACTGTGATCCCACCGTTGCTCATCAACGGGGAGAGTGTGGCAGACTTCTGCTTTCTGGGAGTCTACATAAAGTCTTTCCTGGAGTGTGAACACCTCTGAGCTACTGAAGAAGGCCCAGCAGAGACTGTACTTCCTGAGAATTCTCCGAAGGAATAACATCACACAAAGACTGCTGGTGTCTCCATGTCTCTGAGCCTCCATTGAAAGCATACTCACCTACTGCGTAAGCATTTGGTACACCAGCTGTACAGTGGCTCAGAGAAAAGCGCTCCGGAGGGTCATCAACAATGCTCAAAGGATTGTTAGCTGCCCTCTCCCCGCACAGGAAGACAAACAGATCCCGTTGTCTCAAGACAGCCCAGAACATCATAAGAGACACTTCACACCCCGGCAACTCCCTGTTTAAATTGCTGCCGTCAGGCAGACGGTACAGAGCAATTGGTACAAGAACAAATTGATTCAAACAGTTTTTATCCAAATGCAATAGTCACTTTGAATGTTGCCAAAAAATAATGTGCACAATCTATTTGTAATGGGTGAGACGGTATCACTATATGTTGTTTTATTCTTCTTTTAGCATATATATATATATATATATACTAGAGGTGGGCAGATTAATTTTGGAATTAATCTAGATTAAAATGGCTCATTTGAATTCATTCATAATATGTGTGTGCTCCCTAAATAATGACTCAAAGTAAGTCTTTGAGAACGTGTTCCTCAAGCCAGGTGGCGCATCAGACCAGGGGCTCATCTCCTGTTTCCAACATGCATCACAAACTGCTTGAGGAAGCTGTTCTACTATGATAATTGGTGATGAAAAAAAGTAATGTTCAATAAGATGTACTTGTGTTTACAAACTGTTTATTCAGTTAAACATGAACCGCCGTGCTGACAGGCTTGCCTCGGTTGCACTCGGTTGACGAGCACGACTCTTCCCCTGCGCTGCATCAGTGCTTGGCCCGGCATGTTCCGCATTAGCTAAGGGATGCTTTGCGTTTAGGTGATACCTGAGACTGGAAGAACTCCTACAGTAAACCAATTCTGCATTGCACAAGGTGCAAACAACCTTGGTCTTGTCGAGGTTTCCATTGGGAAACTTCTTAAAAATAGATTTTCCCTGAAGCAAACCCGGCGGCTTCCTAGCTGCATCCATGTCAGCACGTTACGTGTGACGTGGTACACAGGTGCGAAGTCGGACTCGTTCTGACTCGTGCACTACAGTGCAATTCGGCCAGGTATATACCCGCGCTAAAATAAGAGGAATAAGAGATTAACGGCGATATTTTTTTTTATCGCCGATAAGTGTCTGGCGTTAACGCAGCACGTTAACGCCGTTATCGGCCCACCACTAATATATACATATATATTTAGTATTTATTATGTGTTTTTAGTACATGTTCAATCTTACTTATTTTAGAACATTTTAATGTCTCAGGCAGGGATGGACTGGCCATCTGGCATACCGGGCATCGTCCTGGTGGGCCGTTGACCCAATGTGGGCCAGTCTGGTCCGCTGTTTTTTAGTTTTAGTTTTTTTTTTGTCCTCTAAATCAGCGGTCCCCAACCCCCGGGCCGCGGACCCAGTTGGTACCGGGCCGCCGCGGATCAGTTGGAATCAGGCCGCGCGCCACTGAAGAAATACGGTAATTAATAACAATAATTTATTTCAAAAAAAATTTGGATGCTCTCAGTTAAATGTCGGTCTTTGGGAATCCCTGGCTAGCTCACATCGGACCCCCACCCGGTTGACCGGTCTGCGGTGATAAAAAGGTTGGGAACCCCTGATGTAGTGTGCTGGGGTCTCATTTATAAAGCTTGCGTACGCACAAAACGGGGCTGAAAACGTGCGTACGCCAGTTTTCACGCGAAGTCTGTGATTTATAAAAAACTAACTTGGCGGTAGAATGTGCAGTCCTCCACGCAAACTATGACCCTCCCGTAAACCTACGCACTTTTTGGAGACGCTGGGAATTGGAGACACATACTGCAAAAAGTAAAAGTCGGAGAAGCGATTACTCGTAATATTTATGTATTTTGTTGTCCCCGCACACATTGACTCAATTTATGATTATAATGAAGATTAAATATATCAGTGTTATTTGAGCTTGAACTGCGTGATAATTGTTCCATACACATCTTGTACAATGCAACTCAAAATGTAAATCAATATTCAGCGCTGTCTGTCTCACAATCAGATTGTCCTTTTACCGCATTGTAGGAGGCTGAAATGCATGTAACTACAGAACACAAAGTATAACTAAATATATTTATTTAATACTGTGCATATATCATCATATGTCAAAAACTGGAAGTACAGTTGTTAAGCTCTCGCGCAATCACTACACTCATTACACTTTAGAATCAGAATTAGTTTTTAATCGCCATGCAAGATACATAAACACGGAATTTACTACTGCAGTTGTTACCGCTTCTTCTCCGGTTCTGCCACTTGGCGCTGTCGCACTATTGTGTTGTTTTTTGTTTGCCTTGATTCACCTTGAAGAATCACCTGCCAGGTTCATGAGAATGATACTAGATTAGCATTCATGAGGTCCTTTGAATTGACCATTTATGGTAAAAAATGGGTGTGTTCAGGGCGGGGTGCAATGATACTTTACGTACGCACACTTGTGGTTAAGCTGTGATTTATAAAGCGAACATTGCCT
The DNA here is from genome assembly GCA_030340665.1 of Neosalanx taihuensis. NCBI lineage: Eukaryota > Metazoa > Chordata > Actinopteri > Osmeriformes > Salangidae > Neosalanx > Neosalanx taihuensis. Next base: position 5,769,572 of record CM059316.1, on the reverse strand, counting down.
ACAGGTGTGCGTACGCACGGTTTTATAAATCTGAATTTTTGGGTGCGTACGCCAATTTACGCTTTTGGGCGTACGCACACTTTTAGTAAGAATTCTACGCGCTCCTTTATAAATGAGACCCCTGGTCTTGACAGAAAATGCCAGGGCTGAAGCTTTGTCCCAGTCCACCCCTGGTCTCAGGTATATTTAGGATTCCTCTAGGATTCCTCCGTCAGGAGGAAACCTATTGTTATTGTAGGAATTCGGAATCTTGTAGCATTGAAGTCAATGGCAGCCCTTGGATCACAGCAGTAAAAAGTTGAGATTTTTGGCATGGTGAAACAGTACAACATTATGAACTACCACGCCAAGTTTGGTCCACTTGAGATCAAAGGGGGCGCTACAGGCCACGCCCCAATTTGACCATTTGTGTCCTTTTTAAAAGTAATGCCATTTGTACCCCTTTTTGTCCTACAATCCTGAAATTCATTACAGCTGCCTTATTTGTCACGATAAACAAAAAAGTCAGCACAACCTATAGTGGCAAACCCATAGATTTGGCTGTACAACATAAATGTATCAAATGGCTTTTTTCACTACTCCTCCTACAATGTTTGCCCAATCTTCCCCATAATTTGCAGTTATCATCGTCAGAAGAAGAATTATCAATAGGATTTTTGACTTTCATAATTGTCAGCTACAGCCAAGGGGGCGCTACAGGCCACACCCCAATTTGCTCTTTTTAAAAGTGATGCCATTTGTATCTCTTTCGTCCTAGAATCCTGTTGGATTCAATCTAAATCTATATTCACATAAGAAAGGAGACAAAGTTCTAAATATACTCATGAGGAGACCAGCAGAGATGTGCTTATTGCAATCCCAAATCTGATCTGGAAGAAGAAAGACAAACTACATGAAAGCAATATAAAACCATAAAACAATACTAATAATGAAAACAATGAAGCAATGATACAATGGTTATAATTTGACACAGAGACAGAGACAAACATGGAGAGAACAGTCAGACAGCGATGCACTTTTGCAATCTCCCCTCCTGCTCTTTCCTGGAGAGAACAGTCAGACAGAGACACCCTTCTTGGCATCTCCCCTGCTCTGCCTGCTCTCCCAAAGTTCATCTCTGAGGCTCCTCATTTTATTAGGAAGCTCACAGTTCATTTACATAGTTCACAGTTCAGCATCAGGTATAGTGTGGACAACACTTCAAAAGTCCATCAATCAACACAAATGTCATTTAAGAATGTCAAAGCCTTATGGCTTGATTGAGTTTGGGCCTGGGTTTTAGGACACAACCCCCCTCTTGCAGATAATAAACCAATCTGGTTTATTTCCACTCCAAGTCATCCTCTCTGCAAGACAAACTCAAAAGCACATACACAAGCTACAACTGTATCAATTTGATGAAAGTTGTAACAGCAAATATGAGATTACTAAAAATGATTCTAACAAATCCTGAAATTCATTCTATGCCTCATTCCTCACGACGAACAAAGCAGCCTCAAAATCTTTCGATTTTCCTGTACATTAAAAATGTACAAAACGTGTTTTTTCGCTACCACTTCTACAATTAATATCCAATCTTCCTCATTTTTGGCTGGCAATATTTTCAGACCAAGCCTCACAAAATATGTCAAAGGTTTTTTGAGATTCCAAACCGTTTGTCCGTTAGAGCCTTTTAAATTTGTTATGGTTTTTAATTTGTCAATAACACGACTAAACAGGAAGTTAATCTTATGATGCCTATGAAAATCAAAAATCTTTGAGAAATCAACGCCAAACTTGATATGCCACCAACAACACACTACAATTTACACAACCCCATTCAATAGCTAAGTTCATATCTTTCAAAATGATTTTAATAAAATAAATTAATTTATCGCTAAGGCTAATTTAATGTTTATACAAGTGCCAAGCAAAAACTCATAGTCTGAATCAATCACAAGTTCCTTTGTAGTAGGGTGGACAGACCAAAAATTTCTTAAATGTTTTGAAAATATTTTTTTTGCTATTCGTATGCAACATAAGCGACAACAGGAGACTTGGCTTTCAAAAGATACTATCTTTCAAAAAAAATATATATATATAAATAATAATAATAATAATATATACATATATATATATATATAGATATATATATATATCTTAGAGTTTTCTCTCATGGAACAGATTTATGTTCCAATTGAGGGGGGCTGGTGCTGTCTTGATGTCTAAGGCTGTGTCAATAGCCCCTTTTTTAAATTGCTGCATTAGCCCACATTGACCGGTGGGGACCTCATTCTGAATATTGCTATAACTGTTAGCTGTTCCTTGCACTCTCTAACATCTCCTCTACTCCGTCTCACTGTCCTCCCCTCCATACCTCCCTTTGGTATGGGGGGACTGAGCTCTCAGCACTTGCGTGGTCATCGGCCAATGTTGGACCTGGTGCCAGTGGACATTGATCTGAGATGGTCTTCCAACCCCGGATCTGGTCGCCAGTCGGACGTCAGTCTCCCTGATGGACAAGGAGAGAGTTCCCGGTCCTTTTCCTCATCCCCCTGCGTGTGATGCTGCGCCAATCATGGGCCCAAGCCCAGTGACTGCCTAAATTGACGTTGTGCAACCTAAGACCCACGTTGAGCATTGAGTATTGATGTTTCAGCAACTTGTTAACTCTCTCTAGAGTTATGACTGTTTTAGCCTGTGTTCCGCCCTTCACTTTCTCCAACCGTCCCTGGAGGAGGGGATCCCTCACTGAATTGCTCCTTCCAAGGTTTCTTCCATTTTTTCTACCTAGTGAGTTTTTCTGGGAGTTTTTCCTTGTCTTCCTTGAGGGTTTAGGTTGGTTGAGGGGCAGTTCTAGGGGCATATGTGAAGCCCTCTGTGACATTGCTTGTAAAAAGGGCTATACAAATAAATGTTGATTTGATTTGATAAGCCAACTTAAACTAATCCGAAGTCAGTTTTTATTTATCTTTTGCCGTTTTCTCACAAAAACCCTTTTTATGCGAGATTTTTGAAAAATTCCACCGATTTAATCTTGGATTTTGTGGCACCGAGAATCTGTCAGGTTCTGATCAGGCTCTGCATTGTTCTACATCACATCTCTGCTTCTATCCAGCGCGCGAGCTGCTCAGACACTCCAATCCTGATGTTACAGGCTGGTAAAAAGTCTTATTCAAGAGGCCAAAACATAAAATGTATATCTTTCGATTTTTTTCAAAATTTGATAGATTGCGTATCATTGCAGGACCCAGCTATACAGAAAGTAAAAAAGTTGTGCTGATATGCTAAAATAGGTTACAAGGGAGAAAACCAACTTTTGTCATCATAGAACGTTCAGATGTCCATGCATTCCTATGGGATTTTCATCAACATGACTTCAACTTGATTTTTCTCAAAATGTATATTTTTAAAAATTGATTAAACATACCTTATTTTGAAGAAAACAACCTAAGCTTTCGTTTAAGATATGTCTCCCGGTTGTGCTGACCCTCTATGAAAGGTAGCCAAAGCTTCAAAAACTATAAGCAATATTTTCATATACTTTCTCAATGTTGATCGCAACCAACATTTGATAGAATTAAGGTGTAAGTGTCTACATGCTAACTGTCATATTTGTTTTTAATTTATTGCAAGTAGTCGCTCGTTATTGAGCTCTAAAAAGGACTTGGACCTGAAAATTCCGGTGCCATTTTCATAGGATTCGCTTTTAGCCACATTCAGGCTAAAGATGACGTCAGAGACGTTCGATTCAATGTGTTTTCTACCTGCGCTCTAGAATCACTTGACAGTTGGTTAGCTTGGCAAGGAAATACGCGTTCTATTGTCCACCCTATTTGTAGGCTCTTGACAATGTGTTGTATACAAATCTGAGAAAAAGTTGAATGTAAGATTAAAAGTAGATTAATGATGAATATTTGAAATGTGACTGCTTGGCTAAAGGCTAAGGCCAATCCTCTCTGCCAGACCCAGTGGCTCCAAAAAAACTCACACGCACAAGAGTCTGTTGACACAGTGGCCTGTGTAAGCCCCCACCTTCACCCTGCTATTAGCTGCTGGATGGATCTTGACACTGGTAGCTGTCTTGTATCTCAGCAAATCTTTGGCATAGTCACACCAAACTTGCAGGGTGCACTTTGCATTACAAGACAATTAAATTATTCTTGTAAAGTGGAAGTAAATGGCAGCCCTTTTTTGGGCATTTCTGGCATGGTGTAACAACATTATGAACTACCACACCCAATTTGGTCCATGTGAGACCAATTTGTATCCCTGACTGTAAACCCGAATAAGTTAACAGAACTCCAAAAAAATTAGGCAATCAATTGCCTCAATTTGTTTTACGTTGATCAACTCAAAAGTCTACAACAACAGTAACAAATGTATATGTGAAATTTGGGTAATCTTGCACAGCCCACAATGGTTGAGAGACATTAAACATTAAACTATACAAAACATTAGTGTTACTTTTGAATTTTATTCAATGAGAACAAATGCACATTGTTTAGACTGTGCCTATTCGCCAAACAACTGCACAGAGTACAGAACCCTTCTGAATAAAGAACTGTTACTCAAAATGCTGTAGTAATTTTACATCAACTCGTTCTTGAGGATCTGCAACCTGGGTGACAGGTTCCATTGTGCTAATGGAAAGACAAAATCAGGATGTTAAAAGTCACAATATACAGCATATTGACTGCTAATACAGAGAGAAAAATTGCACAATAACTGATAAATAAAATAATGATTTTTACCAGAATTCAGTTCTGTCTCACTTGAATGAACCGCTTGGGGGTCAGCAGCAGCAGCAGCAGCAAGCCATCTATCTTGTATGCTGAGAGAGGGACTGTATCGTTGAGTCCAGACTGCAGGTGGATTGACAGGCTTGTGTCCACAGTTGACAGCTCATAGGATCGTAGATGTTCTACATACCAGCAGTCATAATCACGACACTGAAAATATACATTGTGATTCACAAGGTATATCTGTTCTACTTTGCTAAATTTAGACAGTCCACCACTGACTCCTACAGACAGAAACATTCCTCAGACATAGTCTGTGCCATCAATGGCTACCTTTGATGTCTTGTAGATTGTGTCACTGGTTGTTTGTTCTCTAATGTGTACTTGAGCAACCTCTGGTAGAGCTGAAACCAGCACAGTCAACCCTGGATGCCTGAGTTTTTGGTTTGAAAAATGATGGTGCAGCAAGATGATATGCCATCATGTGTTGGTGTCTGATTGCCATTGTCTTCAAAATATTTTTGAAGTTTTGAGCATCATGCACCACTCTTTTGAAAAAGCGGTGCTTGGCCTCGAACCGCATGGTCCAAACATGGAGCAGGGGTCCAAAGCACTTCACTAGAGCAGGATAATGCTCCACATAGTGGTGTTTAGGACATAGCCTAACCTCAGGGAAAGCCTCTAGCAGTGCCTGTCTATGATCACTGATTTTGCACACAAAATAGTCTAAGGTTTCATCAGTAAATGATGGACACAGTGCCAATTCTACCACCTCTTTCAGCTCCATCAAAACTGCCCATGCCTTATCACCCTCTGGTACTACACTACCAACAAGCAATGGAAGAAGTCAGAGCAGAATTGCATTTTCATGTCCATTACCTCCGCGAGAAAGAGACGTTTTGGGAATTGACTTAGGTCTATCCACTTTATCAGTGTACTGATATGGGAATGATGTAATCTTGTGGTTCAAATACTCCAAAGTGAAGTACTTCAGCCGGATCATCTCTTTAACACAAAGAGAAAGCTCCATGGGGACGATACCTTCCAGAAGATCATGGAGTATATCTGGAGGAAACCCCGTAATTGTGTGGAAGTAATTCAGGGACTCACGCAAGACACAGCCTTTTTTTAAACCTAAGGGGCTGCTCAAAGTGTCACTTTCTTGAACGGTTTGTACATGTAGGTCATGGCTGGCTTTGGTGAGCCATCAGAGCATGATGCATATTAACCAGAAACAGTATTTGGTTCAGTAATCTTGTGAAGAATGTCTGTGTTTTTAAACAACTCTTGAATCATTGAAAGGATGGGAACATACATGCTGGTATGTCCAGGTTGCTCCAACTGATACTCCACTGGCATTACACAAGGATAGTTGTGCTCAATAAAAGTTTTTCTGCGCTTGGATGAAGTCAACTCAGCCCCTTTAGAGCTTGATGTTGACAGAACATTGCAGTCCATGACAGTGGCAACAACTTCATTCAGTGTAGGTTCTGCAACATTGTGACCCTGCAACATTGTGACTCTGCAATATGTCACTAACTGCTTCTTTGATCAATGGCTCAGACGAGAAAAAGATCTGATTAAAGTGGTCTACTATTTCTTGTGTAGCTGTGTTTGAGACATGGAGGATAGCCTGCATCTTTAGGAATAAGGAAGATACGTTTTTCTTAAGTTGATTTCTTAGACTGTCAGTGTCACACTGATCATCATTCCCCACTTCTGTGCTCTGGCCTGGGCATTCTTCGCGTAAACCACTAGTTACTTCAGAAGTACTGGCTTGGGGATTATGGGGATCCTCACTGACAAAATCAGTTTGAAAGTCTGATGCAACACTTGCTTGGTGTGCTCTACTTTTCTGGGAATTGAATGAAGAGTACACATTTGTGCTATAGCTACAATCCTTATATGGGCATGTCACTGTTTTGTGACTTTTCAAATGCTTTCTGAGATTACTGAAAATGGCTGGTTCAGAAAAGGGTTGCTGCAATGTACATATAGGGCACTTAAATAAGACAGGCCCCTGACTCTGCTCTAAACAACTGCTAAACTGTGCAGTATGATATCTTGACAAATGAGTACTCAATGCATTACCTGGTATCTCCATCAAATCCCCAGTTGTCTTCCTTTTCTTTGTGTAACTTCTTGAAACTGGAACAGGTATATGCAAAGGAATGAACTGATGAAAGCCAATTAAACAGTGTCAAATTATAAATACTTCAATTTTTCCATGTAAATGATCAATCCCAAAAGCTTGAATGCATTGCCAGTCAAGCTACTAAAGCCATCAAGCACATTCACTGTAAAGAAATGCAGCAGTATTTGAATTTAAACTGCATGGTTAAATCAGGCATATCAACAACTAATACATTTCTATAAACTAAAGCCTCACTGATTAGTTTTCTCCCCCCCAAACATCCGTTCTGCTCATTATTATTTAATATGCATACGCAGCTAATGCCAGTAACTGAATTCCTGCTAGGCCTGCTAGCTCAACGTTACCTTCTGGAAGAGTGGCAAAAGCACATAAAAAAACATGGACCCCCCATTTCTGCTATTTTTTTTCGACACGCGCTCAAAATACAACTGTTGGTAACAATATAAAACATTCAAAACTTACTGTAAATCCAATAAGGCTGACTGTAAGTTCCAACTTCCAGCTATCCTCCGTGTTACCTCTTTTCAATGATACTTCTTGCTGCTCGCGCTCAACTTTTTCTGCTGTGTTCCCCCTCCCCCTCAAAGCCTGCTTTATGTTCCCGCGTCACGTCGACCGCATAGCTACGCAGCCTCGCCGTAGCCTGACGTGCACCTCCAAAAAATGCATTTCAGACAGTTTGCCTCGATCAAATTGTTGTTGGTGTTGTTTTATGATTGCAATTTATTTGTTATGACCGATTTTACTTATTTGGTGAAGCACTTTGACATTTTATAGTGGCATGTGCCAAGCCTATTATTAAATTCCACCTATTTGAAATAATAAAAATAAGAAGACTGCACCATGTATATATAGGCCTACTTAATTCTATAAAGTTGTACTTAAGTTGTTTTTTTTAAGTTATGCTTGCTTAATAAATAAATAGTTCAATGTAATCAAACATTATTAGTAGAAATTATTAGTATAAAGAAAAACATGTTACACAAACTTGACATAATTAAGTTAGTAGAACGTTAAATACATTTTGAGTACAGTGAACCCTCGTTTATCGCGGGAGTTGCGTTCCAAAAATAACCCGCAGTAAGTGAAATCCGCGAAGTAGATAGCTTTATTTTTACTATTATTTTACAATGCAATATTGTACTATAGAATGAAACAAAACATCAAAACTTGTTTTAAGGCCCAAAATAAATACAGATATGAACGTTTTTAACAAAAACTGATAGTTTAAATAACGATTTTGTAAAACAGGAAATATTGTCTCTCGCGTATTTAAAAAAACTGTAAAAATCCGCGAAGCAGCAAAGCCGTATTAAATGAAGCAAGATATAGCGAGGGTTCACTGTATATTGACCCTTTGCACGTGTTGTCACGCTCGTCTGAGGAACGCCCACTCTGCCATGACAGACGGCAATAGTATTCCATGTGCGCGGTAAAGGTATGGAAAGTCTCCCTTGTTAAGCCAAGTTTAATTGATTCTACCTTTTAAAATGGTGATATCATGTTTTGCGGTTGGCTGCACTCACAGACAAGGTTGTAAACCTAAATTAGCTTTTTATTGTATAGCTTTTTATCGTTTATCTACCTGCTGATGAAGACAGAAGAGGCGAGGGGTAGCAGCAATAAATCGTAAGAATTGGAAACCCTCAAAGTACACACAGATTTGCAGTGAGCACTTTTTACAAGGTAAGTCAAATGTATGACATTTTACATAACGCAAATTGTTTTGTTGTGTTTTTATGCGTGTCACGTCTTTAGCGATCTATTTACAGGGTGCCAACTCGGGTAGAAAAATAATTTGTGAATACAATTGTATATTAGTGCAAGTATCCCACACCTGCCTCACAGGTTATATGAATTTAGGAGAGTAGGCTTACTACAAGTATCTGATTGTCTGACTGGTTGGTTTGTTTTAGATATAATTTATAAAGGCATTAATTTATTTTTCCAGGAGAGAAGAGTGATGACCCCTTATCACCTGATTATGTGCCTGGTGATTGCGAGAAGGATACCTCCCGTCTGACGGGAGTCACAATTCAAAACTGAGCCCTGAAAAGTTTGCTTGGTTACAACAATACTTTGCTTTCAAATGTTTTCAGTTTGATTATTTCTGAATGTAATTATATCCTGTATGTTTTATGAAGATAACTTTATTTTTTGGTAATGTGATTGATTGAATAAGCACATGAGCAAAAAAGTCGACTTGTATTGTACATCCACAGTTTATTATTAAATAAAATGTTTTATTCATGTGTGGGAGTTAAACTGGGAGTTGGTACATAAGGGGGTGAATTCGGGTAAAGTTGGCGATTTGATTAAATCGGTGAATATGGACGGAGGGAGAAGGTACGGGTCAGTTTTTAAGCTATCGATCTTGACTTTTCCCAAATGTGAACGCCTAAAAGATGATTTACTTCCACTGACAACCGAACTGAACATGCCCTAGAAGAAGTCATGATTGCTGACAAAAAAATTTGCGATTGCTGTAAATTTATACAGACTAAACTTGCAGTTTCGTAAGTTTTGCGCTCCCTGCAATGCTTCGTTCACTCACTCTTGCCGTCCAGCATGGCACACCCACGTGATCATGTGACGTAGGTGCAAAGGATCAATACTCAATCAATTTAATTCATTTGAACGTTCGGGTTTACAGTGCTTTTGTTGTTGTTGAGTCCTGAAATTCATTACAGATTCCTCATTTGTCACGATGAAGAATAAAGTCTCAACAACTCATAATGGCAAGCCCTTAGTTTTTTCTGTACAATATAGATTTAGGAAACATTTTTCTTCGCTACTACTACAACTTTTGTCCAATCTTCCCTAGGATTGGCAGTTATCATCGTCAGATGATCAACCCTTTCAAAAGTTATCAATAGGATTTTTGATGTTCACAATCCTTTGTCCTTTACAGCACAGGGGGCACTACAGTCTTGGATGTATTCACACCAAACTTGCAGATTGCATTTTGAATTACATATCAATTTCATAAATTGTTCCAGGAGGAATCCACCATCGCTGCTTGCGGCTATATTTATTCTAGTCATTATTTATTTATTATTAGTTATTTTAGCACTAGGTTTTTACTTTCTGTTGCACTGACTAGAAGCACTTTCAATTTCGTTGTACCCGAGGCCGGCAGGGGCAGGGGCAAGAGGGGGCAGCGCCCCCTCAAATAAATGTCTTGCCCCCTCAAATACGCTCACAAAAGTAACATATTACAAGTTGACAAAAAGATCTGCAGTAGCAGAAAAGGTCAGCCGAAAAAGGGACACACAGCTTCCCTCTCATATCGCTGTTGCAGTATGCAAATGAGCCCAGGCGTAGCCTAACAGTGTGGTGTCAGGTTTCACCACGGAGTGGTAAAACTTTGAACAAGCAGCAGCGTTACAAGCACAGAGATGAACATACACATTAGAAATTCATCAGAAATCAGAAATGTGAAGGGGGTGTGTACACATGATGCCCCCCCCCCCAGCAAACATGGGACACCCCATGTTTGCAAACTGTTTCAAGATCCTAACGTGGGTGGGGATTGGTAGAACAACGAGTTTAGGTTAGTTTCACAAAGTGTCCCTGGCAATTTACCAAAATGTTTAGTTACCTCTCTTTCTGGAACGGACAACTCGGTGCCACTTTTCAGGGTTAAACAACTCAGAGATGTTTCACTGTTTTAGTTTCACTAAAGCTGCTACCTGGATACCCCCCAGGCCTCCGGTCAAACACAAACATTTTTTGCGTCCTTCGTTGTCTTGGCAACGAGAGACGAAACACCGTTATGTTGTGCGGTTAAAACAAGTAGCTTTATTTCCCTGCTCAATACTTTAAAAACGAAATTATTCCACCTGAGATTTTTTTGTAACATTAATATTATTTAATTACCAAGACCCATAACTCTCATCTGGTTCTGGTTGGTTGTGTTGTTGGGTTGAGATTATCGAATGTAACACGGTTGTCAAGAATTATTTACGCAGGTGACATCTGAGAAAAGAAATGCAAGCTGCTCATATTGGGATGGTTGGAGACGCCAAGCTACTAACTAACCCCCCGTTAATCAAGGTAAGAAATTAATTAATAGTACTGTCATGGGCCCAAGCCCAGTGGCTGCCTAAATTGACTTTGTGCAACCTAAGACCCAAGTTGAGCATTGAGTATTGATGTTTCAACAATGTATTAACTCTCTCTAGAGATTACATTTATTCATTTAGCAGACGCTTTTATCCAAAGAGATATGACTGTTTTAGCCTGTGTTCTGCTCTTCACTTTCTCCAACCGTCCCTGGAGTAAGGGATCCCTCACTGAATTGCTCCTTCCAAGGTTTCTTCCATTTTTTCTTCCTAGTGAGTTTTCCTTGGAGTTTTTCCTTGTCTTCCTTGAGGGTTTAGGTTGGTTGAGGGGCAGTTCTATAGGCATATGTGAAGCCCTCTGTGACATTGCTTGTAAAAAGGGCTATACAAATAAATGTTGAATTTTGATTTGATTTGACTGTCGGGCTAACTGTAGATTCAGTTAACGATTATACTGCTCCGGGTTTAATTGTCAATGAAACGCAATGGATGAAAGCATACCTCACAATTGCCCTAGAACAGGGGTCTCCAACACGTCGCCAAAGGGTTAATGAATCTGCATACATTTGAAATCTTGTCAAGTCAAATTTTATTAGTCACTCGGAAAACTAACTTGCACGTATATCCAATCAAATTCATTGATGTCCCGCCCCCTTCTTACACTAAACCATTATTTGTCTGTTACTTGTCAATCAATTCGTTGCGCTGCTGTCAAGCCTGATGAGTCAGAGTGATGCCAGGTGGAGCATAATCATGACCTCGGCGGCAGGTACCCACAAAAATAAGAGCCCGAAGACGTACTATTTTAATGAAAAGTGGGAAACCGAGTTTTGTTTTACAATTGTAAACGCTAAGTGTATAGGCCTATGCTTGATTTGCGGTGCTAGCGTGTCAGTCGGTAAAAGATGCAACGTGGAGCGTCATTACACCAAGGTCCACAACAACTTCTCACGGGACTTTCTTGAGGGTTGCAGTCTACGAAAGGAGAAGATAATGGAGCTTAAAGGCACGCTTCAAAGACAACAATCACTGTTCAGCAGACCTACGAAGAAGGCCAGTGCAGCAACAGAGGCCTCGTTTAAGGTGGCGCACATCTTGACAAAGCACAAAAAGCCCTTTACCGATGGCGGGATTGTAAAGGAGGCTATGGCCGCGGTGGCTGAAACCTTATTCAGGGACCATAAAAGTAAAACAGCAATTTTGTCTGCTATTGCCGACGTACAACTTGGTGCAAATATTGTGGCAAGAAGAGTGTCTGCGCTGTCTGCGGATGCAGTAACCCAGCTGGAATCGGACATGAAAAGGTGCAAATGGTTTTCAATTCAGTGTGATGAGTCAATTGACTCCAGTGATACAGCTCAGCTAGCTGTGTTCATTCGCATGGTGTTTGATGACTTTTCAACCAAAGAAGAGTTTTTGACCTTACTTCCACTGAAAACCACAACCAGAGGACTTAGGTAAAGTTAGAAAGATATTCACAGATTCGGACTTACGGGATCAATAAGTAAGCGACGCAACGTTGTTCAAACATAAATGATACATCTTTCACATCATAATAGCATATACTACGCACTACAAAAAAGAAAAACCCGTTTTGTATAAGAATAAGCCGTCCTTCGCGCTCGATGCATACCATTGATTTCTACGAGCAGCCAGCGACCGAAGAGTGCGCAGGGAGCGTCTGCAAAGTTCACTTCCAAGAGTGATGCGCAAACAAAAATCAATAACTCCACTGTTATAAAATGTAGAGACTCCAAAAGTACTCCACACAACAACAGTATCCTCCTGATCATACTACAACAGCTGTTTTGATTAAAATTGTTTTTGCTTAATTTTCATGATAATTGTATTTATTTATTTATCAATAGCTCCACTGTTATGCAATATTATCACTCCAAAATCACTCCACACATCAACTGTGTCCTCCTGGTCATACTACAACTCATATTTTGGAGAAAAATGGTTGTGCTTAATTTTAAGGAATTTTTGAAGATCAACATTTTTTCTTCATTGACATTAATGTGTTTGGAAATATTAATCAATAGCTCCACTGTTATGCAATATTATCACTCCAAAATCACTCCACACATCAACTGTGTCCTCCTGGTCATACTACAACTGCTATTTAGGAGAGAAATGGTTGTGCTTAATTTTATGGAATTTTGGAAGATCAACAGTTTTTCCTCATTTACATGAATGTGTTTGGAAATATTAATCAATAGCTCCACTGTTATGCAATATTATCACTCCAAAATCACTCCACACATCAACTGTGTCCTCCTGGTCATACTACAACTGCTATTTTGGAGCAAAATGGTTGTGCTTAATTTTAAGGAATTTTTGAAGATCAACATTTTTTCTTCATTGACATTAATGTGTTTGGAATTATTAATCAATAGCTCCACTGTTATGCAATATTATCACTCCAAAATAACTCCACACATCAACTGTGTCCTCCTGGTCACACTACAACTGCTATTTTGGAGAAAAATGATTGTGCTTAATTTTCAGGAATTTTTGAAGATGAACAGTTTTTTTCATTTAAATTAATGTGTTTGGAAATATTAATCAATAGCTCCACTGTTATGCAATATTATCACTCCAAAATCACTTCAAACATCAAAAGCCTTGGAAGTGGAAAATATGTTTTGTTTTATTTTCAGGATTGTTTTGGGAGAATATTAATCAATAACTCCACTGTTATACATTATGGACACTCTAAAATCACTCCACTCATCAACAGGTTCCTCATGGTCGAGCTACAACAGTGGTTTTTGAAAAATGTACTTTTTAATTATTGAGAATTGTTATAGCAATGTTGTTTTACAGAATCGTCCGGCTGTGTATGACCAATATTGACCAAAAGCTATTTCTTCTACAAGTTTTGTATTATATTTTTATTTTATTTCTTTCTCTAAATTATCCATCCATCCATCCATCCATTATCTTCCGCTTATCCGGGGCCGGGTCGCGGGGGCAGCAGTCTGAGCAGGGAAGCCCAGACTTCCCTCACCGCACACACCTCCTCCAGCTCCTCCGGGGGGGATCCCGAGGCGTTCCCAGGCCAGCCGAGAGACATAGTCCCTCCAGCGTGTCCTAGGTCTTCCCCGGGGCCGCCTCCCGGTGGGACATGCCTGGAACACCTCCCGGGGGAGGCTTCCAGGAGGCATCCTAAACAGATGCCCGAGCCACCTCAAGTGGCTCCTCTCGACGTGTAGGAGTATTGGTTCTACTCCGAGCTCCTCCCGTGTGACCGAGCTCCTCACCCTATCTCTAAGGGAGCGCCCAGCCACCCTGCGGAGGAAACTCATTTCGACCGCTTGTATCCGCGATCTTGTCCTTTCGGTCATGACCCAAAGCTCATGACCATAAGTGAGAGTAGGAATGTAGATTGACCGGTAAATCGAGAGCTTCGCCTTGCGGCTCAGCTCCTTCTTCACCACGACAGTCCGGTACAGAGACTGCATCACTACAGACGCTGCACCGATCCGCCTGTCAATCTCACGTTCCGTCCTTCCGTCACTCGTGAACAAGACCCCGAGATACTTGAACTCCTCCACTTGAGGCAAAGGCTCCCCACCCACCCAGAGGGGGCAAGCCACCTTTTTCCGGTCGAGTACCATGGCCTCGGATTTGGAGGTGCTGATCCTCATCCCAGCCACTTCACACTTGGCATCAAACCGCTCCAGAGAATGCTGGAGGCCCCGGCTCGAGGAAGCAAACAGGACAACATCATCCGCAAACAGCAGAGATGAGATCCCGTGCTCCCCGAACCGGAAACCCTCCGCCCCCTGGGCGCGCCTAGAAATTCTGGGGCAACCCTGGCGGAGTCCAGCATGCACCCGGAACAGGTCTGACTTATTGCCGGCAATGCGAACACAGCTCCTACTTTGGTTGTACAGGGAACGGATGGCCCCTAATAAAGGGCCCCAGACCCCGTACTCCCGAAGTACCCCCCACAGGACACCACGAGGGACACAGTCGAATGCCTTCTCCAGATCCACAAAACACATGTAGACTGGTTGGGAAAACTCCCATGAACCCTCGAGCACCCGGTAGAGGGTGTAGAGCTGGTCCAGTGTTCCGCGGCCAGGACGAAAACCACACTGCTCCTCCTGAATCCGAGGTTCGACTATCGGCCGGATTCTCCTCTCCAGTACCCTGGCGTAGACCTTACCGGGGAGGCTGAGGAGTGTGATTCCTCTGTAATTGGAACACATCCTCCGGTCCCCCTTCTTAAATAGGGGAACCACCCTGCCAATCCATAGGCACTGTTCCAGACCGCCACGCGATGCTGCAGAGGCGTGTCAACCAGGACAGTCCCACAACATCCAGAGACTTCAGGTACTCAGGACGGATCTCGTCCACCCCCGGAGTCCTGCCACCAAGGAGCCCATTGACTACCTCAGTGACTTCAGCCCGGGTGATAGGCGTGTCCGCCCCGAAGTCCCCAGTCTCTGCTTCCTCCTCAGAAGACGTGACGGCAGGATTGAGGAGATCCTCAAAGAATTCCTTCCACCGTCCGACAACGTCCCCAGTCGACGTCAACAGCTCCCCACCCGCACCATAAACAGTGTTGGTGAAGCACTGCTTCCCCCTCCTGAGGCGCCGAACGGTTTGCAAGAATTTCCTTGGGGCCAACCGATAGTCCTTCTCCATGGCCTCCCCGAACTCCTCCCAGACCCGAGTTTTTGCCTCTGTGACTACCCGAGCCGCGGCACGCTTGGCCTGCCGGTACCGGTCAACTGTTTTGGGAGTCCCACAAGCCAGAGCAGCTCGATAGGACTCCTTCTTCAGTTTGACGGCATCCCTTACTTCCGGTGTCCACCACGGGGTTCTGGGATTGCCGCCGCGACCAGCACCAGAGACCTTGCGCCCACAACTCTGGACTGCCGCATTGACAATGGAGGTCGGAGGTCCATTCAGACTCGATGTCCCCAGCCTCCCCCGGGATCTGTGAGAAGCTCTCCCGGAGGTGTGAGTTGAAGACCCCTCTGACAGAGGGGTCCGCCAGGCGTTCCCAGCAGACCCTCACGATACGTTTGGGCCTGCCAAGTCTGTCTAACTCCCCCCCCCCGCCAGCGGATCTGACTCACAACCAGGTGGTGATCGGTTGACAGCTCCGCCCCTCTCTTCACCCGAGTGTCCAAGACACACGGCCGCAAGTCAGAAGACACGACAACAAAGTTGATCATCGACCTCCGGCCTAGAGTGTCCTGGTGCCACGTGCACTGATGGACACTCTTGTGCTTGAACATGGTGTTAGTTATGGACAAACCGTGACTAGCACAGAAGTCCAAAAACAGAACACCACTCGGGTTCCGATCAGGGGGGCCGTTCTTCCCAATCACCCTTCTCCAGATGTCACTGTCATTTCCCACGTGGGCGTTGAAGTCCCCCAGTAGAACGACGGAGTCCCCAGTCGGCGCACTGTTCAGTACGCCTCCCAAAGACTCCAAGAAGGCCGGGTACTCTGCACTGCTGTTCGGCCCGTAGGCCGCCACAACAGTGAGAGACCTGTCCCCGGCTTTTAGGCGCAGGGACGCGACCCTCTCGTTCACCGGAGTAAACTCCAACACATGGCGACTGAGCTGTGGGGCTATAAGCAAACCCACGCCAGCCCGCCGCCTCTCCCCACGGGGAACGCCAGAGAAATGAAGAGTCCAGCCTCTCTCAAGGATAATGGTTCCAGAGCCCAAGCTATGCGTGGAGGCGAGGCCGACTATATCTAGCCGGTAACGCTCGACCTCCCGCACAAGCTCGGGCTCCTTCCCCGCCAGTGTGGTGACATTCCATGTCCCCAGCGCTAGAGACTGTGTGCGCGGCCCTGGTCGTCCGGGCGCCTGCCCCTGACCACCGCCCAAATCACACAGCACCGGCCCCTTACGGTCCTTCCTGCGGATGGTGGGCCTGCGGGAAGGTGGTCCCACGTCGCCTTTTCGGGCTGGGCCCGGCCGGGTCCCATGGGAAAAGACCCGGCCACCAGGCGCTCGCCTGCGAGCTCCCACTCTGGGCCTGGCTCCATAGTGGGGCCCCGGTTTTGCCGATCCGGGCGACGTAACAGATTTTTCTCTCAATTACTTTTTTTTTTTACCTTCTACATAATTTAGATAATAATTAAAAAAATTCTCTAAATTATGTATAAGGTAAAAAATAAAACCTTCTTCTGTATTTAAGCCATTACATGTTCACACAGAAAGATAAATAACCTCAGTGCTTCATTTAGAGTTTTGGTTTAGAAAATCAAATCAACATAACATTTCCTTGGTCTTGATGAGGAGGTGGTCCCTGGTTCTCACCAACTGGTGTGTATTTGTGAGGAATTCCAGGTACTCCTAAACAGCTGTTGTAGTATGACACAGAGGAGACTGAAAAAATGCAAGTATGTAAATAAATAAAAAAATCCATGAAAGTTCAGCTAAACATGTTTTCTTCAAAACAGCATTTGTACTATGACCAGAAGGGAGACTGTTGATGTGTGGAGTGATTTTGGAGTGATAATATTGCATAACAGTGGAGCTATTGATTAATATTTCCAAACTCATTCATGTCAATGAAGAAAAACTGTTTGGATGAAAGAATTCCTTAAAATAAAGCACAACCATTTTTCTACAAAATAGGAGTTGTAGTATGACCAGGAGGACACAGTTGATGTGTGGAGTGATTTTGGAGTGATAATATTGCATAACAGTGGAGCTATTGATTAATAATTCCAAACACATTAATGTCAATGAAGAAAAAATGTGGATCTTCGAAAATTCCTGAAAATTAAGCACAACCGTTTTTCTCCAAAATAGCAGTTGAAGTATGACCAGGAGGACACAGTTGATGTGTGGAGTGATTTTGGAGTGATGATGTTGCATAACAGTGGAGCTATTGATTAATATTTTCAAACACATTCATGAAAATGAAGCTTTACCTGATTTGATTAAATAATTCATGAAAATTAACCAGAACAGCAGTTGTAGTATGACCAGTAGGAGACAGTTGATGTGTGGAGTGATTTTGGTGTCTACATACAGTTTACCAATGGAGTTATTGATTTTTGTTTGCAGCCTCTCTCTTGGAAGATAACTTTCCAGACGCTCCCTGCGAATCTGTCTGGCCGCTGGCTGCTCGTAGGGATCAAAATTATGCATTCAGCGCGGAATATTGCTTGTTCTGTTACAAAACGTTTATTTTTTGGCTTGTAGCACGTAGTATATGCTATTATGATGTGAAAGAGGCATAATTTGTGTTTGAACAACGTTTCGTCTCTTACTTATTGATCGCGGAAGTCCGAATCTGTGAATATCTTTCTAACTTTACCTAAGTAACCAGAGGAGTCGACATTTATAATGCAGTGAAAGAGTACTTTGTACAAAAAACGTCTCTGTTGAAAAACTTGTGTCTGTGACAACTGACGGAGCACCTGCCATGACGGGTCGTCACTCGGGATTTCTTGCGCACTGCAAAGCGGATCCGGACTTCCCAACGTTTCTGAACTATTATTGCATCATACGTCAACAGGCTATATGCGCAAAAGTTTTGGGATTTGACCATGTCATGGCGCCTGTTGTTAAGATCATCAACTCCATTCGCGCAATGGGAAAGCAACACCGGAGCTTCAAACTGTTCCTGGAGGAATGCTCTGCTGAGTACGGGGATCTCCTGCTCCATACTGAGGTGAGATGGCTCAGTCGCGGCAAGATACTGCAGTGTTTTCTGTCTTAGCTGGCTGAAATCAAGGCTTTTATGGAAACGAGGGGGGAAGACACCACCCTATTAACTGATACGGCTACTCGATCTTGCTTTTCTGACAGATGTAACGGAGAAAATTAACCACTTGAACTTAGAGTTACAAGGCAAAGGTAAAAACATATCTGACATGATCAGTGCTGTGAAGGCGTTTAGTGCAAAACTGTCATTGTACATTCTGCAAGTTAAAAACAAAAGGTTTCAGCACTTCCCCTCTGTCTCAAAGATGTCACACTGACACACTCTGTCAGAAGTCACACAGGCGCAGCTAGTGTTTTTAATATTTTCAAGTACTGTGATCTCTTGTCAAGGCTCGGGCAGGAGTTTGCAGACAGATTCAGTGACTTTGAGAAACTTGAGCTTTGTGTGACATTTATGGCCAATCCCTTCATGGATGTGGACATCAGTGAGATTTCAGAGCTGCTTGGTGAACTTTTTTGTCTTGATCCTGTAGAGATGGAAATGGAGGTTATAAACCTTCCAAATAATGTGCAACTTAAGTCTCAGCAGCATTCTGGGCATTTCTGGAGCTTTGTAGAGCCAGCTATGTATAAGAATGTTCACCAAGCAGCTCTGAAAATGAGTGCTTTGTTTGGGTCTACATACCTATGTGAGTCAGCATTTTCTGAATGTTATGAAATCAAAGTACAGAACAAGACTGACAGATGAACATTTAAATTACTCCATAAGAGTGAACCACAGTGGCTACACTCCACCATACACCTCCCTTGCTGACTCCATGCAGTGTCAGTCATCTCACTAAAAAGACTCACACACACACACATACATCTGGACATGAGAGTACTATTGTGAAGTGATAGACACACACACACCCGGACATGAGAGTACTATTGTGAAGTGATAGACACACACACAGACACACACACACACACACATCTGGACATGAGTACTATTGTGAAGTGATACAATGACATGACAAGTGAATAAGTAATGTGTATTTGTAATTGCATTATACTGTTTTGACAGCATTCAACATTTCAGTTAATAATGTGAGATACACTTCAAAGAAATATATATAGAAATACTTAATGCGTTGTTGTGATGGTTTTATACAAAATGTGAGTTGTGGACGCCAGTATCCAGGCAAATAAGCTTATTCAGTTTGTTTGGGTTGAAATAAGCTATGAGAATAAATGTTTCAAAATGAGTAGCTCTCGATCATTTTCATTTCGTAAAAGTATTTCTCAGAGGAAAAAAGGTTGGAGACCCCTGCCCTAGAACTTGTGCCCTCTAACTGACCCTAGTCAAAAAAGTCCAATATGATTCAAATAAAACAACAATAAAGATTTGGAAGCAGTCTGATTTGGGTATATTCCTGTGTGATATTTAAATCATGTAAGAAAAAGGCTTGTAGTCTAATAGGACTGCTTCTAATATCTTCTGGCATGGTTTTTAATGGATAATTTCCTTTCATGTTCTTATAAAATTGTGTTCTGTTTAGGATAAGCGGCCCTGTCCATTCTAATCCACCAACGTTCCAGACCTCATTATCGTCAACAACCATTTCCCCCCGTACAGTTTGTAGCTTTTATGTAGCTTTTAATTTACAGCTTCTTACTTTGAGATTTGAGTGTGTAATTATGCTCTCAAACCGAATGCGTAGCATCTGCCTTATTCAGCATCAAATTGTAATTTCTCCATTGAAAGTGATTGGCTGGACGATAATGGGACCTCCTGACTAACTGCAAAAATTAGGAAAGTAACATTTCTATGCATATTCTTATTGGATTTTAAATCTAGAATGTTACAGTATAGATGTGTATGTATATATTAAAGTTAAATGCTGTAGCACATTTTTTATTTGTATATCATCCACATTTTTGTAAACTTACAAGTGGCTAGAGCTAGGTGGACGATAATGGGACCCTTTACGCTACATATTTTAAAAGCTAAATTAATTAATTGCATTGGAAATGTGAAAAGTTCATAGTGGTCTGAAAAAGGAACATTAAAGGGGTATAAAAGGATTTTATAAGCCCTGATTAATTGGCATTCCTGGACTTTTGCTTTGTTTTCCCCTGGTTTTCCCTGGGGGGCGCCAGAGGGAAGGCGCAGAACGAGGAAATAAAAATAAATAAAAGAAGTGTATCATCTGCTTAGCTTACTACAGCGTGGCAAAATTGATATATTTGTTGTACCTAAGGGGAAAGTGAGAGTTGACACAGAGTATGATCCAGATTTTTTAAAGTTTGGCTTTTCAAGCATTGTGGCCTGCTGCCACAGTGCATTATTTGCAAAGAGATGCTAGCAAACAACAGTATGCGACCATGTAAACTCCTGCGTCATATTGAAACTAAGCACCACAGTTTAACAACCAAGTTTTTTGATAGGAAACGTAATGAATACGGGGTCACAGAACAAAGCCATCCAGACATTTGCTACTGTAATTACCAGGGCAATCAAGGCATCATACCTCATACCGCGTAGCGTTACGCATTGCGAAGGCGTCGAAACCCCACAACATTGGGGAAACATTTATTATTATTATTAATTATTTGATTTTAGGAATTGCACAGATTATTTTGTTGAATTGAGGTTATGGCTATTAGTTCGCAATTCAGTTACTATGTTCAGCGTTTCAGCTCACAGCGCTAATGTGGGATAACGTCGGATGAGGGAACATGGGTTTAACAAAATCAGTTGAAAAAATTTAAGATGTTAAAAAGTGTTATTAGAAAGATGTTGAAAGCAAATATGTTAAAATGTGTATTAAAAAGAGGTTAACATTTGTTTAAAAAAATGTTAAAAACTTAAAGATTTGTGAGGGGGCACAGCTGCCTTTGAGTTCGCAAAGGGGAGGCCCACTATCCCACGCTTTGAAAACCCCTGGCTTAGAGCATATGCTGAGCAAGCTTGCAAGGGTATTTACGGGTATCTTTAACCTGTCCCTTGCCCAGGCAGCAGTACCAGCATGCTTCAAACCACTTCTATAGTGCCATTGCCAAAACACTCATCACCAACATGCCTGAATGACTACCGCCCTATAACACTGACCCTCAGAGTCATGAAGTGCTTTGAGCGCTTGGTCCTGGCACACCTCAAGAAATACCCACAGTTGACCCACACCAATTGGTCTATCGAAGCAATAGGAGCACAGAGGGTGCACCTGGAAACACCTATGCAAGAATGCTGTTGATTGACCACAGCTCAGCATTCAACACAGTTATTTCCCCCAAGTTAACCTGTAAACTTGTGGATCTTGGAACCAGTACCATCCATCCATTCTTTTTCTGCTTATCTGGGGCCAGGTCATGGGGGCAGAGAGACATCATCCCGAAACAGCAGAGATGAGATCCTGTGCTCCCTGAAAGAGACACACTCTGGCCTCTGGCTGCGCCTAGAAATTCTGTCCATAAAAACAATGAACAGAACCAGATACAAAGGGCAGCCCTGGCGGAAGCTAACATGCACCAGTAACAGGTCTGACTTACTACTGGCAATACGAACACAGCTCTTGCTCCGGTCATACAGGGAAAAGAGGACATAGTTGGGGAGAGAAACAGCATGCCTCCCAAACAACTAAGAGAAACACCTCAAGAGGATGAGTCTCTTGAGACCACCAGCATGTTAACTCAAATGCTTGAGCTGCAAAGATACTTTTATAAGGAGATTCTACAACAACAGGACAACTTTAAGTGGTTTGTGCATCTTATTATTATTACTTTTTGATGAACAAAAGACTGGATGATGTCATCAAAGATATTCAAGGTATAAAACTAAGCCTTGAATTTACTCAAAATAAAGTTGACAGAATGACAAAAGTGCAAGAAGAGATGGAAAAGTTGAAAAAAGTAGAAATGGAAATCCTGACATCAAAGGAGGAGCTGGATAAGATGTTTATGAAGCTGGACTACATTGGGAACCATTCAAGAACAAATAACATAATTGTTGACGTGATCCCAGAAGAGAGAGGTGAGAGCTGGGATGCTTCAGAGAAGAAAAAAGGCACATGTTTGAGAGCAAAATTGGGCTAGATGGCAAAAATGTGGAAATTGAGCGTGCTCACAGAGTGGGTCACTATCAATAAGGTGGGAGACCCAGACAAATAATCATCAATCCTGTATTTCAAGGATAAGCAGACTAGCTTGTCTTCTGCAACAACAAAAAAACTGAGAAACACAAACATCTACATAAATTAAGATTACTCTGAAGCTGTACTGAAGATGAGAAAAGAACTGTTGCCTAAGTTACGTGCTGCTCGTAAGAGGGGAGACATTAGTGTGCATGCGTGAACACCTGTATGACCTGTATGACCAGCTCTGTCTCGCCGACCTTGTTTTCTTTAATTGTGTGCGTGCTGCAAGGCGCACACTATGTTATTACTAGCGTTTATTATTGTGTGCGTGCTGCAAGGCGCACACTATGTTATTACTAGCGTTTATTATTATTATTATTATTGTGTGCGTGCTGCAAGGCGCACACTATGTTATTACTAGCGTTTATTATTATTATTCTTACGCCGTTTTTTGGCTCAAAACATCTCCCAGAGTTTTTGACGCATATACACAAAAGTTATATCAAAACGTGCGGCTCGGCCCCGACATGTGTGCTATGATTTATCTAAGACTTTTGGCGAACAATTTTGCCCCAAAATTGCCAAAAACCACACCAAAAAAATGAATAGGTGTCAATGGAGAGAATGTTTGAGAGGTAGAGTGGTGATGTCATCGCTAGAGTGTGGAGAAGAGAGAGAATTGTGTGCAAAAAATAAAACGTATTTGACTACCATGGCCTCAAATGCACCACTACAGACACAATTTATACATAGAAACGTAGGAAAATGTGTCCTCTAGCTCACACTTGCTTTACTTTATCTGTCAGATTTATTGTTTTAGCTTGACATGCGAAGATTCGGCCGCAGCACCCATGAACAGCCTCATAGACTCCTATGTTAAGAGAGGCGGGGCTGTAACTGAAAAGATAGAAAACGAACACTTTTTAGAATTGCTCCCAAGAGCACATTTCTTCACTTGTCAACACAAAATGCCTATGTAGACGTTCAGGAAGGGCTCAGCCGGCTTCACGTTAACCTGGTTTTATGATTGGAAACACGGTTTGGCCAGAAATCCTTCCTGTTCGAGGGGTGCTGTAAGCCTTTTCTCTCTGTCCAACTGCTATGACCGTTGCAACAGTTGCGAAGTTCGTTACTTAGCAACGTGCTTGAAAGAGGAGAGACGGTGGCCACGAATGACGGTGGCTATTTTACGAACAGTAATTCATTTCACATTTAATAACTTTAATTGGAGGATATTTACTGGAGGAATCAAATTGGTTCTTTTTGTTTCGGGTGTATTTATAAACTGTACTCCAACTCAACTCTTCCTCTCTGGCTCTAAGTCTCTAAGGTAAGCAAACATCTTTTTCAACTCTTTCGCTAGCATCCTATCAAAAATGTAGGTTTTTGACTTCTTTAACATTTGGGCTCATAGGTATTCATGTGCTTACCAGTCAGGATTTACAACTGACATTCCAACTAGCTGTAAAGATATGCTGTTTGCTAACATTAGCAACCAATGCTGAAATTAGCGCCTAAGCTAATTGCTAGTGCATCAGCATATGTTTTGCTAGCATGCTATCTAAGATGTGGGTTTTTGACTTCTTTAACATTTGGGCTTATGTATTCATGTGCTTATCAGTCAGGACGGTGGTGAAGGGTTGTGGGGAGGGTTATTTGTGTGCATTTTGACCGTTTATGGTTGTTTTCGGAGGGGGGGGGGGGGGGGCGATCGGCGTTCGCGGGGGGCGGGGGGCGGGGGGGCTCGTGCGGGGAGGTTTGAGGGCAGGGTTCATGTGGTGGGGTCCATAGGAATCTAACAAGATATTGGGGAGGTGTGTGGGAGGTCGGGATCGGCAGTTAATGGAGTTGCCGCTCCATAGAGAAACAGTGGGGATTAAATACAGGTCTTTTAGGAATTGCTATTTAAATTGTTGGGGGGGCTTGCTGTAAAACATTCATAATCGTCTGGATACTGGTTGACCTTGCAAACTATTGGCTAGTGTTGTATGGGGAGTCCTGTAGTTTATAGATGATTGAACCTGTGTGTCAGCTACTAAGTGATTCATTGCACTGAATGGTTTGATTGACAGTTCATCATTAAGTCATTCATGTACAGACTGCCTGTGTGTATGCACATATATGTATCTATATATATATGTGTGTGTGTGTATGTGCGTGTGTGTATGTGCGTGTGTGTTTTTCTCAATTAATGTTGGATAAAAAGCACTGTTTTTGTTAGTGTGATATCAGAACTGTGTGACCTAGTGCTAGCTTATTGCTGAATCCTGATTTGTTACATGTTTGATTGCATGTGGATTGATTTGACATTTAACACAGCTGTATAACTTTATAATGTTATCTGATATTTATAATGTGGTATCATTTTGATAAAAGGTGTATTTCTAATACCAAAGTCATAGCCATTGATGGCCTAATTCTGGCATTGGATGTATTTGGGTCATTTTACACTCTAAGTTTTTGAAAGCATTTATCACTATTATCAAATTAGAACCAAACTATTACTATGCTACTGAACTGTAATGTAAAGTGCTACCTGACACAGAGTGACCAATTGTTTACTGCTTGCTTACTACTTAAACCTAAACTGTGGCAGTGTGCTCAAGTGGAGCTGTCTTTAATCCTGCTGAAATTAGTGTTAACGCTACTACTAGTGCATCAGCATATGAACACCTGTTGAAAGCTTGATCTGTCACATACCTAAGCAATGGTAGAAGTCATATTCAGAAAATGACTCAACAGTGTCATTGATATATGGGGGAGAGTCCCGGGCCAGAGTCACGCACACTCAAAATTTCTTTAGGAATTTTTTTCTAGTTATTATTCTTATTCTCACGCCGTTTTTTGGCTCAAAACACCTACCAGAGTTTTTGACGCATACACAAAAGTTATATCAAAACGTGCGGCTCGGCCCCGAAATGTGTGCTATGATTTTTCTAAGACTTTTGGCGAACAATTTTGCCAAAAATTGCCAAAAACCACACCAAAAAAATGAATGGGTGTCAATGGAGAGAATGTTTGAGAACTAGAGTGGATGATGTCATCGCTAGAGTGTAGAGGACAGAGAAAAATCAGTGAAAAAATAAAACATATTCGACTACCATGGCCTCAAATGCACCACTACAGACACAATTTATACATAGAAACGTAGGAAAATGTGTCCTCTAGCTCACACTTGCTTTACTTTATCTGTCAGATTTATTGTTTTAGCTTGATTTGCGAAGATTCGGCCGCAGCACCCATGAACAGCCTCATAGACTCCCATGTTAAGAGTGGTGGGATAGTAACTAATAAGAAAGAAAACAAACACTTCTTAGAATTGCTCCCAAGAGCACATTTCTTCACTTGTCAACACAAAATGCCTATGTAGACATTCAGGAAGGGCTCAGCCTGCTTCACGTTAACCTGGTTTTATGATTGGAAACACGGTTTGACCAGAAATCCTTCCTGTTCGAGGGGTGCTGTAAGCCTTTTCTCTCTGTCTTTCGAACTGCCATGACAGTTCCAGCTGCAACTTATTAGTTTGTTACTTAGCAACGTGCTTGAAAGAGGAGAGACGGTGGCCACGAATGACGGTGGCTATTTTATGAACAGTAATTAATTTCCCATTTAATAACTTTAATTGGAGGATATTTACTGGAGGAATCAAATTGGCTCTTTTTGTTTCGGGTGTATTTATAAACTGTACTCCAACTCAACTCTTCCTCTCTGGCTCTAAGTCTCTAAGGTAAGCGAACATCTTTTTCAACTCTTTCGCTAGCATGCTATCAAAAATGTAGGTTTTTGACTTCTTTAACATTTGGGCTCATAGGTATTCATGTGCTTATCAGTCAGGATTTACAACTGACATTCCAACTAGCTGTAAAGATATGCTGTTTGCTAACATTAGCGACCAATGCTGAAATTAGCCCTTAAGCTAATTGCTAGTGCATCAGCATATGTTTCACTAGCATGCTATCTAAGATGTGGGTTTTTGACTTCTTTAACATTTGGGCTTGCATTTTGACCGTTTAGGGTCGTTTTCGGAGGGGGGGGGGCGATCGGCGTTCGCGGGTGCGGGGGGCGGGGGGGCTCGTGCGGGGGGGGTTTGAGGGCAGGGTTCATGTGGTGGGGTCCATAGGAATATAACAAGATATTGGGGAGGTGTGTGGGAGGTCGGGTTTATGAGCTATGAGCCTATTTGGGGGAGAGGTTTGAGAATCGCGATTGATTTACTTGCACTTTCAAGCGGAGATTGTGACGTTGCGGGGGGCTCGGGGGGGGGGGGGTGGGGGCGATTTCGGAGGGGTTTGAGCCCAGAGTTAATGTGGTGGGGTCCAGACGAATCGAACCAGGTATTGGGGAAGTGTGTGGGTGGTCGGGAATCGGCAGTTATGAAGATAATTGAACCTGTGTGTCTGCTACTAAGTGATTCATTGCACTGAATGGTTTGATTGACAGTTCATCATTAAGTCATTAATGTACAGACTGCCTGTGTGTATGCACATATATGTATCTATCTATAGATAGATATATATATGTGTATATGTGTGTGTGTATGTGTGTATGTGCGTGTGTGTTTTTCTCAAGTAATGTTGGATAAAAAGCACTGTTTTTGTTAGTGTGATATCAGAAATGTGTGACCTAGTGCGCTTTGTGAATTTTGATGCTAGCTTATTGCTGAATCCTGATTTGTTACATGTTTGATTGCATGTGGATTGATTTGACACTGCTCATTTAACACAGCTGTATAACTTTATAATGTTATCTGATATTTATAATGCGGTATCATTTTGATAAAAGGTGTATTTCTAATACCAAAGTCATAGCCATTGATGGCCTAATTCTGGCATTGGATGTATTTGGGTCATTTTACACTCTAAGTTTTTGAAAGCATTTATCACTATTATCAAATTAGAACCAAACTATTACTATGCTACTGAACTGTAATGTAAAGTGCTACATGACACAGAGTGACCAATTGTTTACTGCTTGCTTACTACTTAAACTTAAACTGTGGCAGTGTGCTCAAGTGGAGCTGTCTTTAATCCTGCTGAAATTAGTGTTTACGCTACTACTAGTGCATCAGCATATGAACACCTGTTGAAAGCTTGATCTGTCACATACCTAAGCAATGGTAGAAGTCATATTCAGAAAATGACTCAACAGTGTGATTGATGTATGGGGGAGAGTCCCGGGCCAGAGTCACGCACACTCAAAATTTCTTTAGGAATTTTTTTCTAGTTTTTCTTTCTTTTCGTGTCTCGAAAACTCTCATCTAACTGTGGTACATCTTCACAGTGTTTACCGCCTAGAATACAAAGTTTTGACTGGCTGAATGGAATCACGTGGGATGGCTTAACTCGAATGCGATTGGCCTGTGCGTTTTCCCATCCACATACCAACTACCGTAAAGACGATAAAAGCTGCGCCGTTAAAATAGTTGCGCTCCGTTCAATTTTAAATCGTAACCCTCTGTTTGGGACGTAGGTCCAGGTCCGTATGAGACAGCTTCTGGGTCCGGACCCGGACCGCGGTCCGCCAGTTAGTGACCTCTGCCCTAGAGGATCAATAAAGTATTCTGAATCTGAAGTATCACAGTCTGATATGGGAATTGCTCAGTCACTGATCGCAAGGCACTGCAGCGGGTGTTGAAAACCGCCCAAAGCATCATGGGGACTACACTTCCTGCTATTGAGGATGTCCAGAAAAAGAGATGTCCTCCCATCCTGCCCACAGTCTCTTTCAGCGGCTACCCTCCAAAAGGTGCTTCAGGAGCCTTCAAACCAAAACCAGCAGGTTTATGAACAGCTTCTTCCCCACAGCTGTCTCTCTACTGAACCCTACTAAACTCTGTCCCCCGCTGACCAACCTTTACATAGCTACTCATTTAACCAATCAGAATGAAACTAGTCTGTACATAATTTTCTCATAAATTATCTGTACATAACTGCTTCTCTTGCACTCTTCATCTGTACATAATTGCTTCTCTTGCACTTCTGTTCGGATGCTAAACTGTATTACATTTCCTTGTTTTATACATGTGTAATGACAATACAATTTAATCTAATCTAATAGTTTGCATTGTGTTCATTTCTTTGTGAATATCCAGACAATAGGCAGCAATAATGTGATCTGAATTTACTTGTTTCTATATCTCCCATGTAACAACAAAAGGACAGAGACAAAACAATGACATAGTGATACACCAACACACCTGATAACAACCCAGTAATTTACCAATATAGTACTCAAATATATTCTGCAATGTAGCTGACTTCAGGCCCAATGACAAATAAAAATATAGCTGTGAGCAGCAATGGTGGATTCCTCCTGGAACAGTTAATGGAATTGATATGTAATTCAAAGTGCAATATGCAAGTTTGGTGTGAATACATCCAAGACTGTAGTGACCCCTGTGCTGCAAGGGACAAAGATTTAATATGTGAATGAGAAATATTTGCATGGTCTAGTAAAAACTAGTAATCTGTTTGTCACTCTGTGGAAATACAACATTTATTACAATAGAAGAAATACAAAAATAAGGATGACTTTTGAAGTAATATGGTGCAAAGTAAAATGGCAGTGTAACAAGTTGCTAAGGTAAACTGGTAATCGGTTGTTCACTTAATGAAAACACAACCTGTATCACAGTTGAATAAATACCCAAAGTAAGGTGGTTTGAAAGAAGGTGCAAAGAACAATGGCAAAATGAACACAAGAAAGAAGAGAGGAAAACAAGGCAATATTTTCAAATAGTGAAGAAGTATGAACATTATAAGGCACAAATTAAAAGAACAGTAATATTCATTTGAAAAGTATTTGTAGTGCTGTCAACAGATAGTGCTAACAATTTCAATAAGACACATGATTACAAAAGTCTGGAGGGTACAAAATGCTTGTTCAACTTCAATTGAAAAATCATCATGATGCAGCACGTGATGCTGGCAAATCACTTACCAAAATATGATGAGAGTTTAGTTTACATGATTGCAATTCTGCACGGATGTGTAAAGCTCATTTCTGTTTAGTAGAATATTATCAAGGCCACTACTTTCCCATGTGCATACATCTTTAAGTTTGTTCATCAATATTGCTGTCAAACTGTCACACATTGTGCACAAGCATTATATTTACACATCACATGTCCTTGATGGAAAGATCCAGAGGTGGGAAGAGTAGTAGTTCTAGTAGTTAAAGCTTGTGGCTGGGCTTGAGTTCTTCTTTGGCATCTGAAAAACACAGAATAGTTATTTAGGAATGACAAATATACACATCAGCAGTACTGGTCATAAAACTACATTCATGTTATTTCTCCGGGCACATTATTGCTATTACAATTGACCTCACACTGGCCAAGCTAATCAACCTAACAAGTACAGGGTAACGAAATACAGTTTGAACACTGAACAATACAGAATATAAAATACTGTTGGCGCAAAGAACTTCGTTTGCATAGCAACAAGCTAACCATCTGAAAACAAGGCTAACAACAATATTTGAACTATATAATTGTGTTCAAGTTATCATACAATCTGTATCATACAAACATGCTGTTGTACTTACAGTCAAATTAATATGAATCATTTCACTCGACAGAGACATACAGTTGTGGTCAAAAGTTTACATACACTAGTGAAGATCATGTATGCCATGGCAATATAGGGTTTTCAATAAACTCTACAACTCTTATTTTTCTGTGATGGAATGATAAGGAGCACATATTTCTTCGTCACAGAAAACATTCATGAAAAATTGTCCTTTTACGAATTTATTATGGGTCTTTTGAAAATGTGTCAAAATCTTCTGGGTCAAAAATATACATACAGCACCTTGAATTACCAATTTGGTGATGTAGAAAAAGTTGTTTCAATCCAATTTGCTTTTTGGCATGGCCTCCTAACTTCTTACGAGTGATTATGATTGACTCCAGCTGGTGACTTCTTTCAGTCCATGTAAATAGGGCTTGTTTGACACATTCACTAGACTCAGCCAGAAATACTACAATGGGAAAGTCTAAGGAGCTCAGCACGGATCTGAAAAAGCGCATCATTGACTTGAACAAGTCAGGAAAGTCCCTTGGAGCCATTTCAAAGCAGTTGCAGGTCCCAAGATCAACTGTGCAAACAATTGTTTGTAAGTATAAAGTGCATGGCACAGTTGTATCATTGCCACGATCAGGAAGAAAACGCAAGCTATCACTTGCTGCTGAGAGAAAATTGGTCAGGTTGGTCAAGAGTCAACCAAGAACCACCAAAAAGCAAGTCTGCAATGAGTTGGAGGCTGCTGGAACACATGTGTCAGTGTCCACAGTCAAGCGTGTTCTACATCGCCATGGGCTGAGAGGCTGCCGTGCAAGAAGGAAGCCATTACTCCAGAAGCGGCACCTTACGGCTCGACTGAAGTTTGCTGCTGATCACATGGACAAAGACAAGGCCTTCTGGAGGAAAGTTCTGTGGTCAGACGAAACTAAAATTGAGCTTTTTGGCCACAATGACCAGAAATATGTTTGGAGGAGAAAAGGTGAGGCCTTTCACCCCAAGAACACCATACCTACCGTCAAACATGGTGGTGGTAGTATTATGCTGTGGGCCTGTTTTGCTGGCAGTGGAACTGGTGCTTTACAGAAAGTAAATGGAATAATGAAGAAGGAAGACTACCTCCAAATTCTGCAGGAAAACCTAAAATCATCAGCCAGAAAGTTGGGTCTTGGACGTAGTTGGGTGTTCCAACAGGACAATGACCCCAAACATACATCAAAAGTGGTGAAGGAATGGCTAAATCAAGCTAGAATTAAGGTCTTAGAGTGGCCTTCCCAAAGTCCTGACTTAAACCCCATAGAGAATATGTGGACTGTGCTGAAGAGACAAGTCCGACTCAGAAAACCAACAAATTTAGTTGAACTGCACCGATTCTGTCAGGAGGAGTGGTCAAAGATTCAACCAGAAGCTTGCCAGAAGCTTGTGGATGTCTACCGAAAGCGCCTAATTGAGGTGAAAATGGCCAAGGGACATTTAACCAAATATTAACATTGCTGTATGTATATTTTTGACCCAGCAGATTTTGTCACATTTTCAAAAGACCCATAATAAATTCATAAAAGAAAAAATTTTCATGAATGTTTTTTGTGACAAAGAAATATGTGCTCCTTATCATTCCATCACAGAAAAATAAGAGTTGTAGAGTTTATTGAAAACCCTATATTGCCATGGCATACATGATCTTCACTAGTGTATGTAAACTTTTGACCACAACTGTACAATGCCGGCTACTTTACTTCTCGGTTGAGATGAGACTGTTTTCAGCCCACAGCTGATTGCCGAGAGAAAAACAAACACACGGCTTTGCCACTCTGTCATTCAAATAGAAAAATGTAACCTAGCAAAATCTCTCAAATTTTCGCCGTAATTACAACCAAGAGAACTCTTAATAATGCCATCGGCGATTCTACCTCAAAGCGTGGAAAATTAAGTTAAATATCTTACCGAACTGAAGCCATCCGCATGTCCAAAGTCACGTTGTTTCGGCAGCCATGCTTCTTTATTCCACTCTCTCCCGTCCAACCGAAAATGGATGGATGATGAATGACTTGACTCACCTCCCACCGTTGACTTGAACATTTGATCAGCCATTGGCTGTTTTAAGTCAACCTGCTGAGTGGCTTGCCACGGTGTACCAAATCAAAAATACCCGATTGCTGGAAGCTAAAAGCTACTTGTTTACAGCAGTAAAATAATCTTAGCCATAAATTAAATTACCAGTATTGAAATCATTTTTGAAGTTATGAACTTAGCTGTTAGACTGGGTTGTATTTTGTAGTGTGTTCTTCGTGCATATATTGTTAGATATTGATATCTCAAAGATGTGTTGACTTTAATAATATTATAAGACAAACGTCCTGTTTAGTTTCAATGTTGCCGATTTTAAATGGCTGTAGCGAACAAACGGTTTGAAATATCAAAAATCTTTTGATAACATTTGTAAGGCTTGAGCTGAAGTTGTTGCCATAGAAACATGGGGAAGATCGGACAAACATTGTAGGAATAGTATCAAAAACACAATTTCATAACTGTATATTGTAAAAAAATATATATATTTTGTATATTGTAAAGATTTGCCATTATGAGTTGTTGAGGCTTTTTTGTTTGTCGTGAGGAATGAGGCACATGGAATGAATTTCAAGATTATAGGACGAAAGACATACAAGTGGCATCACTTTTAACAAGGACAAATTGGGGTGTGGCCCTTAGCGCCCCCTTGACTCTAGCGGACAAACAATTATGAAAATCTCAAATATTATTGATACCTTTTGTGAGGGTTCTTCTGACGATGATAACTGGCAATTATGAAGAAGATTGGACAAAAATTGCAGGAAGAGTGGCAAAAAAGCATGTCTCATGAATTTATTATGTACAGAAAGATCTAAGGACTTGCCATTATAAGTTGTTGAGACTTTTTTGTTCATTGTGACAAATAAGGCATCTGTAATGAATTTCTGTAATGAATCCTGATGGAGGAATCCTAATAATACCTGCAATAACAATAGGTTTCCTACTGACGGAGGAATCCTAAAAAAAATTAGGATAATAGCTCAATACAGGCAAAGATATATATATATAAATAATTTATAATGCAAATAGTACTGACATTACTGTTCCACCATCTGATATCTGAAGAATTCCTGGTTGAGCAGCTGACAAGTAATCATGTCATATCTGTTTGACAATGTGTACTGTATACATGTTTTCCCAGCCATCCCTGGAAAAGACCAAGGCCAGAGGCTTGCTGTATCAAGGACCAGACTTTGTGTATGGAACATCCACAAACATCCAAGATGGAGGAGTCTCAAAAAGTAAGGCTCTCTACTATCAACCATGCAGCAAGGAGCTGGTCCAGATTAGAGAAGACCATGCCTTTGTGTGAGTGTGTGTGGCGGTGCTGGTTCTCTTTACCAATAATCAGTAATAATTATGGTAAGAAACACCCAGTCTCTACAATGGCAGGCAGAGATAGATAAGCTTCATGTTCATCTTGCAGACCAACTTGATGTACTTAGTGCATCAACAAATACAAAAGGGTTAGGGTACCATCCATCAATACCACCAGAGCAGGAACAGCGAGGCACAGAAAGTGGAAAGGGGCTGGGACATGCCAGGGCTAGGACATCCATGCCGAATGCATAAGGGTCCAATCTGACAGACATGAGAGAAGATGAAAGGCCAGTAAAACATCCAAAGCAACAAAAAGCTTGGCAACAGAGGAGCACACAAAGTAGCATGGATCCTGCACATGTTGGTAGGATGAACTAAACAGAAGAGAAACATATTTAAAGGCAAGGTGTGTCAGATAGCTCAATGGTTAAGGCGTTGGCCTCACGATCAGAAGGTTGTGAGATCGAGCCCCCGCTGTGGCTATGTGACATTGTGTCCTTGGGCAAGGCACTTCACCCTACTTGCCTCAGGGAAAAATGTCCCTGTACTTACTGTAAGTCGCCTTGGATAAAAGCGTCCGCTAAATGAGTAAATGTAAGGTAGCAGTAGGCAATAGTGTACTTGTAAGAAGCAAACAACAAAACAACAGTGCACCTGACAGCGAGGACCAAAAATCCTACGCAGGTTAGGAACATCAAAAAGGCAATAGGTCCCCCAGTAGGAGTCCTTATGACCCTGGAGGAGAGGCTATTATTAGGACCAGCACTTATTCCTAATAATTTTTGAACTACCTATGAGAAAATTCATGCATGTCCATGCTTAACAGGTGATGCATGACACATGAGAATTAAATAACTTATTTGTGCCAGTTACTGTTTGGTTTTGAAAATTAATTGAATTGAAGATTGTGTGTAAAATGCTCTATCCTGTTCTGGTAGACCTACCCCACTGGCATGTCCACTCTCTACCCAGTGGCAGTTCAAGGGCCCATGTCCAAAGGATGGGTTTGGACATTGTTGAACTAAACCGGGAGGGGGTGAAGTTGGGTTTGGTAACAGCAAAGGAGCATTACCATTACCGGGCCACCCAGTTCTGGAAGCGGTTTACACCAGCACCTGGCCCCCGGAGGCCCCCACCCAAGCCCTTCCCCCTTGACACTACCTTTGGCATCTCCACACGGTGAGCAGGAGCCCCCAGATAAAGTAGACATGGGTTTACTGTGGTAACTCTTCAGGGGGTACACAAGATACATTTGTAACAGTTTACAGTGCATTGTATTTAATATAATTTGCAGATCTCTTTTCTATGAACTACAGACAGTTGATAAGATAAAAAATCCTATATTTTTCCCACAGAGGGGAAATTGCAGTTTGTGAAAGCAGCAGGGTACAGTACAGCACAGTAGCAGGTAAAACATGTTAAGTACAGTTAAGAAGCAGTATAAAACAGCAGTATGATACAAAATATAAAGTACAAGATAGTGATCTAAGTGGTAGGGAGTTAGTGTGAGTTAAGTGAGGTGGCTTCTGTCTGGAATAAGAAGTGAGTGACAAACAGCCAAGTTATTGCACGTAAGAATATTGCACGTAGTAGTTATCAGCCCAAGTTAATGCACGTAAAAAGTATTGCATATAGTAGTAAGTAATTAGGATCGTCATATATTCAAAAAAGAGAACATTGCACATTGTAGTTAGTGAGACAGTTAAGAGTATTGCACGTAATAACTACACACAACTGCATGATATTGTATAAATAATATTGCACGTAGTAGTGGTTATGGGCAGCAGTGTTTGTTGAACAGTCTGACGGCAGTAGGAAGGAAAGACTTGTGGAACCTCTCCTTCACACACCGAGGGTGAATCAGCCTATTGCTGAAGCTGCTCTCCAGAGCGGAAAGTGAGTCCTACAGGGGGTGTGACACGTGGTCCAGCATAGATGTCAGCTTTGCCAGGACCCGTCTGTCGCCCACCTCCTTCAGCAAGCCCAGAGGACAGCCTAGGACTGATCTGGACTTCTTGATTACCTTCCAGCTTCTTCCTATCCATCTCCATGATGCTGCTGCTCCAGCAGACCACCAGGATGGCTGAGGCCACCACTGAGTCATAGAAAGTCCTTAGGGGTGCCCATTTTGACCTTTCTTGTACAGTGCGTCAGTGTGGTGAGTCCAGTCCAGTTTGTGGTTCAGATGAACACCCAGGTACTTATAGAACTCTACTCTCTCAATGTCCATTCCCTGGATGTTCACTGGTGGGGTGGCGGATTGGTGTCTGCGGATCATCCATCACCATCTCCTTAGTCTTGACACCAGTAAAGTCCTGCGTCAGTCTACTGTACTCCGCGTCATCATCGTCGCTAATCAGGCCGACGATGGTGGAGTCGTCAGACAACTTGAGCTGGACGCAGCCATCTGAATTGTATCAAGTCAGCAGTGTAGAGGATGAAGAGGAAGGGCGCTAGCACCGTCCCCTGTGGGGCACCCACACTGTAGGTCAGGACATCAGACACACCGTCCCTTGTTCTTACGAACTGGGGCTGTTTGTGAGCTAGTCCAGGGTGCAATCTGCCAGGGATACATCCATCCCAGCTTAAGGCTCAGGTTGAAGACATGCTTCATTATCCCGCAAAGTTTGTCAGCGCAGGATTTCAGAAGCCTGGGGCTGATACCATCTGGACCAACAAAAGTTCGTAGCAACCAAAGTAAAACTTAAAGGTCCTATGGCATGAAAAAGTCACTTAATTTGTTTATGAACACTAATGTAGTGTTCACTAGCCTGCCTAAGGTCTCCAACCGGCTAGAAAATGCGATGTGTGCAAATCAAGTCATAGGTATACTTCTCTGCCATTGAAAAACTTAAAACTCGGAAGAACAAATATACAATTTTACCCTCATTTTGTCATAAGGGTAGGGGTTATGTCTCCTTTCTCTGCTTTACCCATCCAGATAATTTGGCACGCTGAGAAAATTAGCTATGACCATCAGAGCGCAATATTGTTTTTTCCTCAGGAGACATCATGGCTTGCAAATGACCAAAGCATAGCAGTTAGGTCTGCCTCTCTCCTCCTCATAGCATTTGAAGTTACAGACACAGAAATGGTACATTCTAATGAAAGCTCATTGTGGTACTGCTCGTAGTGGCTGTAATTTTGGGAAAGAGACTTCAAATACAGTATTAGGGGACCTCTAACGCCTATGTAAAAGCATCCAAAAACAGCATACCATGGAATATGGTATAGGACAGGGGTATTCAACTAAAATGTAAAGAGGTCCAGTTCGAGAAAATAATATGAGGAAAAGATCTGGAAGATCTTTATGTCTAATTTAGTGTGATATATATTTTAGTGGCCTAGTACTTTTATGAATATCTGCATCTATTCAATACCTGCCTTGTAAACAAAATTATTTCCGTAAAATTCAAAACTTTCTGACAATATTTATTGTCATGTAACACAGAACTGAACTTGGTAGATAAAATTTGCACAATGTGCACATTAAAATAAAGCGCATGACTTAAACAAATAAAACATTTATTTAAGCTTGAATTACAAAAAATGTGCATACTCAGTTACTCAACATATCTTAACCATTGAACTATTTAACTTAACAATTGTGAAGGAATAATAAGACATTATTCTGGACATTTGTTTTTGCTGTTAACAAATTACCAAATCACAGACACTCAAGTGAGATTTTACTTGCGCCATTGCCTTGGGCGCAAGGAGTGACCCTGACAGACTCTCATTCATCTGCCAACAGTATATTTCTGTTCAGAGATTTTGGCGGCTTTTTATTTACTGAACATCAGATGGGCATTTACGGCATACAAATTTATGATTTAATACAGAATCTGCTGATTCATCTGATTAAATGATCAAAGTACAAGTACTGTATATTGCTCAATATATTTGATACAGAATCTGCTGTTTGCCACGTATACACTGAACTGAGTATTCAATCCAGATTGATCTAGTAGTTTATAAGTAACTTTTCTGCAAAGCTTTGATAATAATTGGTTACTGATTGTTATTCTGATATACTTTCCATCCCACAATCAAAATTACCTAACAACAATCTTCCCTGCTTATATTCAACTCCCCCACTTTTTTGCTCAGTGAGAGAATTGAGCTCTAGCTTGTCCTCCCACAATTTTAAACCTGAGACACATGCTACGCCAGTTAAAATAGAAGCGCTCTGTTCGATTTTAAATCGTAACCCTCTGTTTAGGCTGTAGGTCCGGGTCCGTATGAGACACCTTCTGGGTCTGGTCCGCCTGTTAGTGACCTCTGGTATAGGATAACCACTACTGGGTATATAGAGCACTCAAAATACAGTCATAGCCAAAATTGTTGGCACCCCTGACATTTTTCCAGAAGTTAAGTATTTCTCACAGCAAAGTATGCAATTACACGTGATTTATGTTAATTTCCTTTGTGTGTACTGGAACAACACAAAAGTTGTTGACAGTCACACAAAACTCCAAAAATGGTCCAGAAAAAATTATTGCCACCTTAATATTTGTTGGCACACACTTTGGAAAGATATAACAGAATCAATCGCTTCCCACCATAAATAAGCTTATTATGCTGCGTTCACAACAGACGCAAATTGTGCAGCGGTTGGGTTCTTTAATGCTTATCTCTCATGTTTATAGTTCTAATACCATATTGTTCCGTCCAGTTTTCGTGAGGATGTAGTTGACGCGTCTGACTTCAAGTATCACACAGTTTCTCCTTGTTTGTTGATTTATTGCGAATCCCTTTGGCATTACAAATAAATAAAACTTTGGTGATGTTAAACACGGTCAAAACTAGTGTGCTCTCCTCATCTCTTCAAAACAAAAAACTAATTACGCACACCGAACGTCACACACCTCAGCCGATTATAAGCGTGTGATGTCGATCTGGCTCTAACACATATATTTAAGACAATTGTTAGGGTTGTTTGTTATTTTTAGGATTCCTCCATCAGGAGTTATATGAGTGAAGCATGAACTGTAAGAATTGGGTTTTGTAAAAAGAAAAAAAAGGGCAATTCTTTTAAACCAACTATTTACATCAACTAGAACAAATTTGTTAGGAACCAAAAAAAAATTCTTTATCCGAAATGCTGTTTTTCTTAAGAACTATTCTCACATCTGTTAATACAGTATAACATTACACATTGTTGGACATTGTTATTGTTTTTTTTATCTTATGCAGACCTATATTTAGCATTTTGTTTAACCACACAATAGATCTTCAGAATCAGAATAGTTTTTTATTCGCCATGAATGTTTACACATACAAGGAATTTACTTCGGCAGAAACCTGCCATGGCTACTATAAACAGCACCATCTGAAGGTTTCAAAAACATAACATGACATGAGGAGAGGAGAGGAGAAAAAAAAGACAAGCCGCCCCCAGGTTTGGTAACTGCAAAACAAAAAACTCCTCAGCATGGGCACATAAATTGTACAACACAGAGACACATGATTTAACAGGGAATATGGGTGGCGTGCACAGGGAATATGGGTGGGGTAGGTCAGCGGCTGCCAATCCGTCCTCCACGCACTGTAAAGTCACGCTTTGGCCTCCAACAGCCCTACCCATCACATCAATCAAGTGGGGCAGCTTAAAGGGGCCTTTAACAGCTGCAACTGTCTTAATAATTTGTTGATATCCAAGGGCTACGCCTAATCCAATCAGCAGAAACCCGGTAATCATGAATCCCAATATGTAGACGTCCTCCACGGAGAGCTCAGTCAAACACACGACACGCCACTTCTCATACGCGTCCATCGTGTATCCAGCTGGAGACGACCCGCCAGGACAGTTGGGTTTCCCCGAACCCTGAGGTCTCTTCGAAAAAATCGTGTCAATAGCGCTAAGTGACCATAATCAATTCCATGTTTCTGCTTGGAAGGGTGATGCGAGTTAAGCCTCTCCAACAGTCCCGACAGTAGACACGACGATAGCAAGCAGGGAAACGGGGAGGGTAGGGAGCAGATAAAAAATGTGACCGCCTCCGTCAAGAGCTAGAAACCAGATCTTGAATATGTTTAGTGACTTGTCGATTTGAGGAAAACATTGCAGGTCTTGAAAAAGATCAACTTCTATCACTATAATATTCATAGCATTAGCTTTCTACTCATTTTTCAGAGAATTCTGTTACAAACTCATCCATGTCCAGTTCATGTGTTATTGCTTTTTCATGAGCTAAAAGCACAAGGTTTTTTCCTCTCTCTCTCATCTCAGCATTGTTCAGCGGAATGATGTCAAGTTCTTGCATAGTAGAGAATGAGCTCTCACATGAAACATTAGAGACACCCATGACCATAGCAGATACATACAATTTATGAAGACCTGCAAATGCATCCTTGTATTGCTGCAAAAGTTTGCAAACAGCAGAACATTCAGCATCAGATGGAAGTTTTTTGGACAGCATTGGTCTGGGAACAAGAATTTCAGTTCAGTTTTCAGTTCCTGCAAGACTACAGAGAGGTTCAATATGTCAAGAAATGTGTTGGATTTTGGCATTAAACCTAAGAGGGCTTGTATCAGCTGTAAATTATTTGTGGAAAACGTGTTTTCAATCTCTGATACAGCTGTATCTAGTATATTCAACATCTGTCCATCTTAGAGCTGCAGTGGCATATTCAGAACCCGACTGCCCTTCTTGTCCGAAAGGTGAAAAAAACAGTCTCAATAGTCCTTAGACCAGGGGTGCTTAATCCGTCGATCGCATGGCATTAAAACATAAAACGTTTTTTACAGATTTATTGAAATATAAAATCAAGTTTAACAAGACTTACAAACAGCAAGATCAAATCTTATATGGATAGACAAAATGCAAAGAATAAAACCATAAAGAGGATAAAAACAAACCATTACAACGTAGACGTCAGCCAATTATCCTCACTATGACATTTGTCACTTGACTGACAGTCGGTTTGACCAATCTGACATGTGTCACTGTGCATGTGCTCATATTGGCGAGTTATCTTCAAATTTACGACTTCTAAACTTAAGATTATAAAAATGAGTGGGGAAGCTGGACTAAATAAATTGACTAAAACTTACCATCTCCATACGGAATGGGAGTTGGACTTTTTTTTCGCTATGTCATTTTCAAAGTGCGTTTGCCTCATCTTCCAGACTGCTATACCGAAAAAGGGAAATGTGGAGCGGCATTTTCGGACTGTACATAAAAACGACACTAACTTCCCTCCGAAAAAAGTGAGTTGAGAAGGAGAAAGGTTAAGGAACTAAAATCCCAGTTGTCACGACAGCAGTCAAGACTTTGCTTTACTCGAGCCAATCGCTACATTCATGTGCTACCCTTTTCGGGAAGATGCTGATGTTGTTTCACTCGCATAAAAAATTGCAACACTGTTTCCCCTGAACACTTCTGGAGTGGAAGATGAGATTTTGACACTACAAGCCGACATTGAGCTGAAGGCCAGAGCTCATGGACAATTCTGGAGTTTACTCACAGAGAAAAAGTACCCCAACATAAGGAAATGTGCAACATCCTTGACTGCATTATTTGGCTCCACTTATTTATGCGAGTCAGCCTTGAGTGAGGCTTGGCATCTAACACTTAGGTCACTTAGGTTTACCTGTTGTTACAACCCTAGGTTAGAGTGAGCACCACCCACTGTATTTATGGGTGCTTAGCACCTGTCAAGGGGGTGTGGGTTATTATTTTCTTTCATTGGTGCCACTGGCAGGCCTCCTTGATCCCTGTGTTGTTTTTTTGTATATAAACGTTATTGATTTGTAAGCTGATTTCCTCATTTTGTGTTGGGGTTGTAACAAGCAATATGGGTTCACGCAATTATGCAAGGTATACTAACATATATGGTTCTTATAAAGAATTCTCAATATATTTCTGAATAATTATATGTTGCGCAATTTTATAGTAGGTAGATCACTTTGACTTTGACATTTTGTAAGTAGCTCGCATGCTGAAAAAGTGTGT
The DNA here is from genome assembly GCA_030340665.1 of Neosalanx taihuensis. Classification (NCBI taxonomy): domain Eukaryota; kingdom Metazoa; phylum Chordata; class Actinopteri; order Osmeriformes; family Salangidae; genus Neosalanx; species Neosalanx taihuensis. Next base: position 5,727,991 of record CM059316.1, on the reverse strand, counting down.
GCACCCCTGCCTTAGACGTTTTGGTGAGGGCATGACATGTCAGCGCAGTACAGCTGAAATTCACTGTAATTTTCTCTGAGATCTTTCAGTGCACTAAGACATCCCTGCACATTTTCAGCTGCACTGCAGAAATCAACATGGTGAGAGTGTAGGATGGCATTAGCTGGTTTTAAAATGGTGAGAAGATGAAAATAGTTGAGAAAGGTTTACAGAGCTCTGAGTCTAATATTTTGTCCATAAACGCAACAAAGTTGAGGTTGGTTCACAAAGTCCAACTGACACAGCATAATTATTACACACAATTTCATATAAGGGAGTGGTCTCTCCCACAGATAACTCTCGTGCGATAAGCTGCAGCCACATCCCGACCCCTCAGTGTCTTCCTGGTACACACTTCAAATTCCTGTATATCGTAGCAAATTGCTGTAAAATAGCGCCTACTTTTTTGTATTATATTTCATTTTGTGACAACCAACCACAAATACAATGGATAACAGTTTAAATGTAGTTACCTACGGGAATTGGCTACCTAGCACGGGAATTCTTGCCTGTTATTACCAGTGTTACCAGGGCAAGCTACTTGGAAAGTGTAGTGAGCTAAGCTACCAGTTATTCTGCATGAAATTAAGCTTCACCACACCGAAGCCATCTTTCCATCAAGTAACGTAACTCACTCAAGCAAGCTAACTTGTCTGTATTCCCCTGTATCAGAGACGTAGCCAGCCCAAGGATTGGTCCGTGATGTCACCGTCATACGGAAGTGCTTCTGTCAGCTCCACCTACATGGCCTTGTATGGCGGTAGCGTCAGAAGCTCCGCAGAAGCAGAAAGCTCCGCTGCGCTGAACTTCAAAGATTTTATTCAAATGTAGCTTGTGTGGACGCTACCGCACTACTTGGTTAATAAAAGAGCTAAGCTACTGAAAAGCTATTTGATTCAGAAAACAGCGACGCTACCACCACACTACTGAGAAATGTAGTTAAACTAGTAACGCCGCTACTTGTAGTGACGTTACTGCCCAACACTGGTTATTACAATAGCGGTGTATCTTCCCCCCTCAGCTAACGCTGATCCCACATTCACCAAATATGTCACATGCCATACCTGAGACAATAAGACACTGGACCTCTTCTATGCCAACACCAAGGAGGCAAAAAATGTATCACCTCTCCCTCTCCTGCAAAGATCTGACTTAAACCTTGTGCACCTCTTGCCTTTGTTCAAACCGCTTGGGCAGCCAGCTGTGACTCAGTTAAAAGATTGTCAATGGAAGTCGAGGAGGATCTGAAGGGAGGTTTTGACACTAATGTGTTGGAAGTATTCAGTGATGACATAGGATATAGGCAGTCTCACTCAATGCATTGTAGCAGAGACCACACCACCATACCAAAATCAGGAATTACAAACCAGTGCTCAAAGGCCGCAAGGTCTCTGGTGCTGGTCACGGCGGCAATCCCAGAACCCGGTGGTGGACACCGGAAGTAAGGGATGCCGTCAAGCTGAAGAAGGAGTCTTATCGAGTCTTTTTGGCTTATGGGACTCCCGAAACAGTTGATCGGTACCGGCAGGCCAAGCGTGCTGCGGGGACGGAGGGTGTCCGGTTCGGGGAGCACGGGATCTCATCTCTGCTGTTTGCGGATGATGTTGTCCTGCTTGCTACTTCGAGACAGGGCCTTCAACATGCTCTGGAGCGGTTTGCTGCCGAGTGTGAAGCGGCTGGGATGAGAATCAGCACCTCCAAATCCGAGGCTATGGTAGTGACCGGAAAAAGGTGGTTTGCCCCCTCTGGGTGGGTGGGGAGCCTTTGCCTCAAGTGGAGGAGTTCAAGTATCTCGGGGTCTTGTTCACGAGTGACGGAAGGACGGAACGTGAGATTGACAGGCGGATCGGTGCAGCGTCTGCAGTGATGCAGTCTCTGTACCGGACTGTCGCGGTGAAGAAGGAGCTAAGCCTCAAGGCAAAGCTCTCGATTTACCGGTCAATCTACATTCCTACTCTCACCTATGGTCATGAGCCTTGGGTAATGACCAAAAGGATAAGATCGCGCATACAAGCGGTCAAAATTAGTTTCCTCCGCAGGGTGGCCAGGCGCTCCCTAGAGATAAGGTGAGGAGCTCGGTCACACGGGAGGAGCTCGGAGTAGAACTGCTGCTCCTCCACGTCGAGAGGAGCCAGCTGAGGTGGCTCGGGCATCTGTTTCGGATGCCTCCTGGACGCCTCCCTCGGGAGGTGTTCCAGGCATGTCCCACCGGGAGGCGGCCCTCGGGAAGACCTAGGACACGCTGGAGTGACTATGTATCTCGGCTGGCCTGGAAACGCCCCGGGATCCCCCAGGAGAAGCTGGAGGATCTGTGTGCGGTGAGGGAAGTCTGGGCCTCCCTGCTCAGACTGCCGACCCCGCAACCTGGCCCCGGATAAGCGGTGGAAAATGGATGGATGCTCAAAGGCCAGACCAGGCCTTGCATAACTGTTCACCAGTCTGAACAGACGATTTATTCCCTAACAGACATTTAATGGAGTGACAAACGTCTCACAAAGACAATACTGCTCATTGGACAGTAAAAGGATCAGAACTGTGTGAACTTAGAAATTATCTTTAAATGCTGTGTTTCATGTGATGTTTAATGTAACTTCTTTACATTTTATGATAAGAATCAAGTAAGGTATCAAAATGACGGTGTTGTCTCTCATAGCTTTACCAATGTCAGATGAGAGAGGATTAAATGGAGTGTCGTCAGTAACAGGCTTGTTTTTCAACCTGTTCCAAATCCTAACCTGTTATCTGTCTGCCCAACAATGCTCTCAAGTCTCCCACTGCCAGAGTCAAACCTTGTGTGACCTGCCTACATTTAATCATCCATTTCCCACCTCCCTCTGCAGGTGGCGGCATCTGGTCTAAAGCGCACTGAATATCAGCAAATGACCATGGTTTGAATTTTGACATGCCTGGGCATATCGAAACGAGAGGCATCATAAGGGAGGTGTTACTTCCTGTTTTAGGAATGTCTTGGTTAAGCTGTCTCCTAGAACGCAGCCACATCAATCTCCTCTGTTCTATTGTGAGGACAATCCTCAGAGAATACAGTCTCTCTCATCGAGAGATGCATCACATGATGGAGGTCAGGCAAATACAGTGAGTTGATCTGTGCAGCGTGTGTGATGTATCGTCTGGTTCAGACTCCCTGTCACACCCGCCATCGTAACTGGCCTGTAATTTACTAATTTCTCTACGTGAGGTTGCCTCTGCTTCATCGATCACAACCCGCGTTTCTCTTATAATCTGATCAAGTTTTTGCCCCTGTGGTATTGCATTTTTCTCTATCTTTCTTCCATTTGAGCCTTTTAAGCAGTCCAGGTGTCTCTCTGTCTAACACTTTTAGTTTTTCAATCGCTTGAGATCCCCCTTTAATCATTAAGTCTTTAAGTGAGCCTTTATCTGTTTTAGGATTTATGTTATTGTCTGTAAGAAACTTTTCCCAGTGTTCAACATGTTGTTTTTCCTCTTTTTCTTTTCTCTCTCCTATTTTAGTACCGCTGAGAAACATCTGAGAAAGGGCTGCCTGAAATTGGAAGCCGTAGGTGTTGCGGGGACCGCCCCCGTACTCAATGCACTCTTTGTTAAATTCACCTTCCTTCGTTCACTATTAAATTCACTATTAATTCACAGTTACCCTGTGTCTTACTCACATAAAGATGGGACCCATCGATCAATAACCAAAATCACACGGCTGGGACTCGATCCACCGATCAATAACCAGAATCACACAGATGGGACTCAAACCCACTGATCAATAACCAAAATCACACAGATTGGACTCTAACCCATCGATCAACCTTAAGGTATTAGTATCAGTAACCTTTTTCAACCTTTTCAACCTGATCGGAGCTTGAAGTCCGAACTCCCTCTTTTCAGCGTCGGGGGTCACCAAATTGTTGGAAAAATATAGCCATGTATCTATCATCTGAGTTGTCAAAATATCCAAGTATGTGTAAGGCTTTTCCCCTGCGTGTTCTTTTAAAAGAGATACGGAGTCACGTACTTCAAGTCTAATATGGTTTAATGAAAATAGTTTAAAAAGGTTTACAGAGCTCCGGGTCGAAAATAGTGTCCCTAACCGCAACAGAGTTGAGATTGGTTCACAGGCCGGTTCCCTGACCCGGTTCCCTGACCCGGCATATTTATTACACACAGTTTCATATTAGGGAGGTCTTTGTACCGTATTTTTCGGACTATAAGCCGCTACTTTTTTCCTAGGGTTTGAACCATGCGGCTAATAAAAAGGAGCGGCTATTCTGTGGATTTTTTTCCACCGCTAGGGCCGCTCTAACTCGGAACTAGAATCAAAACTAAGATAAAATAAATGCAACGAAGAATACGCTAGCTCCTCTTTAGGAGATATATGGTAACTGGTAGAAGCAGATAGAAGGACGACAAATTTCCAATCCTATTATCTTCATCTTCTTCACCCCTTCATCATGAAACCCACACGAAGAAGTTCGTATGATGCCAGTTTTAAGTTGAAGGCCATCGATGTCGCTATACAGGAAGGAAACCGCGCTGCTGCTCGGAAGCTAGGCGTCAATGAGTCTATGGTGAGACGCTGGAGGAGGCAGCGGGAAGACCTTATGCAATGCCCGAAGTCGAAGAAAGCTTTAAGGGGACATAAAAGCAGGTATCCAGAACTCGAAAATGTCCTGGAGGACTGGGTGAACACGCAGAGAGCAGGTGGCCGTGGTGTATCCACTGTACAGATCCGACTTAAAGCCCTAACCGTCGCCCGCGAAATGGAAATTGAAGATTTCAAAGCGGGGCCGTCATGGTGTTTCAGATTTATGAAGCGCAAGAACCTGTCCATCAGGGCACGGACCTCTCTCTCTCAGCAACTCCCTGCGGACTATCAGGAAAAAATTAAAAACTTCCACAAATTCGTCGAAACAAAGACACAAGAACACTCCATCGGACCAGATGAGATAATAAATATGACGTTTGATCTGCCTCTGACCAGGACCGTTAACAAGACGGGCGCATCATCCGTGCTGCTGAAAACAACGGGCCATGAGCGAACGCATTTCACCTGCGTTCTGGCATGCACCGCATCTGGACAAAAACTTCCACCAATGGTGATATTTAAGCGCATTACTATGCCTAAAGAACAACTTCCGAAAGGCATAGTGGTCAAAGTTAACGCCAAAGGGTGGATGATGGAAGGCGTGATGAAGGAATGGTTAATGGAGTGCTACAGCAAGCGGCCGGGAGGATTTTTTCACCGGAAAAAAGCACTGCTTGTTTTGGACAGTATGAGGGCGCACATCACAGAGTCTGTAAAAGAAGCGATCAAGAAAAATAACTCAATTCCAGTTGTGATTCCTGGAGGTACAACCAAGTATTTGCAGCCACTTGACATCTGCGTCAACCGGTCGTTTAAAGCTGCACTCCGGGTTGAGTGAGAGACATGGATGACAAGTGGTGAGAAGTCATTCACTAAAACCGGCCGCATGCGCAAAGCATCCTTCACTGATGTCTGCCAGTGGATCCTGACAGCGTGGAGTGCAGTTAAAGAATCCACCATCACCAAAGCGTTCAGAAAGGCTGGACTGCTATGCCAAGAGAGCGACGCACCTCTAGAGCCAACCTCACCGAAGGATGACAGTGACATGGAGAGCGAGACTGATGGAGACAGATGTGACGAAGCGCTGCTGAGCTTGTTCAACTCTTTTTTTTAAACTTAAATTTTTATTGGGTTTTTTGCACATTTTACAAATATCAAACCACATCTATGCAAAAATACTTCCAGAATAAAGAATAGTCTCAAATAGAGCTGCATGTGCTTAGATTATCAATTCTTATACATACATACCCATATATTTAGGTCAAAAGGACATTGAAAGGAAACAAAAGACAAATCCAAAGCCACAACAAAAACAAAAACAGGAAAGTAAAAGACAATAAAAGAAAAAAAAAATAAAAACAACCGTGACATGTAAGCGTTCTTCCTTACTTGAAATGCAACGTCAAGATCTAATTTCGAGCTTCCTAATCTGTGGTGTCATTAATTTTTCTTTTATATTCAACCCATTTTTCCCATCTTGAATCAAACTTCCCCTCCTGGACCCTCAATATGTACGTGAATCTTTCCATGTCGTATATTTCTTCAACTACCCCAAGCCATTGCTTCTTTGTTGGCGGATCTGCTTTGTACCACGCTCTTGTTATTGTTTTCTTGCTGGCTGCCAGCAGAGCTTTTATCAGGTATAGGTCCCCACCCTCAACGTTTTCCTGAACCAGATTCCCCAGATACAGCACCAAGCCGGTGTTAGGCATTTCATAACCCATTATTTCCTTTAATTCTTTCGAAACATCTTCCCAATATTGCTCTAACTTTTGGCACTTCCAAAATATATGTGTGTGGTTTGCCCCCTCCTGCCCACACAACCTCCAACATGCGTTCTGTTCCGGTGCATACTTCCCTTTCATATTCGGAGTTATGAAATATCTTATGATGTTCTTCCACCCGAACTCCCTCCATAACCTGGAAGCAGTTGTCGAGTGCTGTATCCTGCACACATTATACCATTCTTCCTCAGTTATCTCGATCCCAAGCTCTCTTTCCCACTTTTCCTTTACATACAGAGTAGAGTTCCCCCTACTCTTCAGCAGACCTTGGTATAGGGCTGAGATCACCCTGCTCTTCCCCTCTGTATATGCATCAGTCAGCACCTTAATTGTGTGCGTGCTGCAAGGCGCACACTATGTTATTACTAGCGTTTATTATTATTATTCTTACGCCGTTTTTTGGCTCAAAACATCTCCCAGAGTTTTTGACGCATATACACAAAAGTTATATCAAAACGTGCGGCTCGGCCCCGACATGTGTGCTATGATTTATCTAAGACTTTTGGCGAACAATTTTGCCCCAAAATTGCCAAAAACCACACCAAAAAAATGAATAGGTGTCAATGGAGAGAATGTTTGAGAGGTAGAGTGGTGATGTCATCGCTAGAGTGTGGAGAAGAGAGAGAATTGTGTGCAAAAAATAAAACGTATTTGACTACCATGGCCTCAAATGCACCACTACAGACACAATTTATACATAGAAACGTAGGAAAATGTGTCCTCTAGCTCACACTTGCTTTACTTTATCTGTCAGATTTATTGTTTTAGCTTGACATGCGAAGATTCGGCCGCAGCACCCATGAACAGCCTCATAGACTCCTATGTTAAGAGAGGCGGGGCTGTAACTGAAAAGATAGAAAACGAACACTTTTTAGAATTGCTCCCAAGAGCACATTTCTTCACTTGTCAACACAAAATGCCTATGTAGACGTTCAGGAAGGGCTCAGCCGGCTTCACGTTAACCTGGTTTTATGATTGGAAACACGGTTTGGCCAGAAATCCTTCCTGTTCGAGGGGTGCTGTAAGCCTTTTCTCTCTGTCCAACTGCTATGACCGTTGCAACAGTTGCGAAGTTCGTTACTTAGCAACGTGCTTGAAAGAGGAGAGACGGTGGCCACGAATGACGGTGGCTATTTTACGAACAGTAATTCATTTCACATTTAATAACTTTAATTGGAGGATATTTACTGGAGGAATCAAATTGGTTCTTTTTGTTTCGGGTGTATTTATAAACTGTACTCCAACTCAACTCTTCCTCTCTGGCTCTAAGTCTCTAAGGTAAGCAAACATCTTTTTCAACTCTTTCGCTAGCATCCTATCAAAAATGTAGGTTTTTGACTTCTTTAACATTTGGGCTCATAGGTATTCATGTTCTTATCAGTCAGGATTTACAACTGACATTCCAACTAGCTGTAAAGATATGCTGTTTGCTAACATTAGCGACCAATGCTGAAATTAGCGCCTAAGCTAATTGCTAGTGCATCAGCATATGTTTTGCTAGCATGCTATCTAAGATGTGGGTTTTTGACTTCTTTAACATTTGGGCTTATGTATTCATGTGCTTATCAGTCAGGACGGTGGTGAAGGGTTGTGGGGAGGGTTATTTGTGTGCATTTTGACCGTTTATGGTTGTTTTCGGAGGGGGGGGGGGGGGGGGGCGATCGGCGTTCGCGGGGGGCGGGGGGGCTCGTGCGGGGAGGTTTGAGGGCAGGGTTCATGTGGTGGGGTCCATAGGAATCTAACAAGATATTGGGGAGGTGTGTGGGAGGTCGGGATCGGCAGTTAATGGAGTTGCCGCTCCATAGAGAAACAGTGGGGATTAAATACAGGTCTTTTAGGAATTGCTATTTAAATTGTTGGGGGGGCTTGCTGTAAAACATTCATAATCGTCTGGATACTGGTTGACCTTGCAAACTATTGGCTAGTGTTGTATGGGGAGTCCTGTAGTTTATAGATGATTGAACCTGTGTGTCAGCTACTAAGTGATTCATTGCACTGAATGGTTTGATTGACAGTTCATCATTAAGTCATTAATGTACAGACTGCCTGTGTGTATGCACATATATCTATCTATCTATCTATCTATATATATATATATGTGTGTGTGTGTATGTGCGTGTGTGTATGTGTATGTGCGTGTGTGTTTTTCTCAATTAATGTTGGATAAAAAGCACTGTTTTTGTTAGTGTGATATCAGAACTGTGTGACCTAGTGCTAGCTTATTGCTGAATCCTGATTTGTTACATGTTTGATTGCATGTGGATTGATTTGACATTTAACACAGCTGTATAACTTTATAATGTTATCTGATATTTATAATGCGGTATCATTTTGATAAAAGGTGTATTTCTAATACCAAAGTCATAGCCATTGATGGCCTAATTCTGGCATTGGATGTATTTGGGTCATTTTACACTCTAAGTTTTTGAAAGCATTTATCACTATTATCAAATTAGAACCAAACTATTACTATGCTACTGAACTGTAATGTAAAGTGCTACCTGACACAGAGTGACCAATTGTTTACTGCTTGCTTACTACTTAAACTTAAACTGTGGCAGTGTGCTCAAGTGGAGCTGTCTTTAATCCTGCTGAAATTAGTGTTTACGCTACTACTAGTGCATCAGCATATGAACACCTGTTGAAAGCTTGATCAGTCACATACCTAAGCAATGGTAGAAGTCATATTGTGAAAATTACTCAACAGTGTCAGTGATGTATGGGGGAGAGTCCCGGGCCAGAGTCACGCACACTCAAAATTTCTTTAGGAATTTTTTTCTAGTTACTCCATTTTGTTCGGTGGCCTTATCCATTTTTATTTCCCTTGTATAGTAATCCCTTGCTTGTAGATATCTAAAGTGGTCACCCCTCTCTAAATCAACCCTCTCTTTTAGATTTTGAAAACTTAGCATTTTCCCCTCTTTTACCATTGTGCATATTGCCGTGATGCCTCCTCTTTCCCATCTCTTGTAACCTTGATCTTTTCCGGGTTGAAATTTATTGTCATGCGTTAGCCATCTCAAAATCTTCGTCTCTTTTCCTAATTTGTATCTCTTTACTATTGTGTTCCAGATGTTTAAAGTAAACTTAGATATTGGGTCTATCAAGGTTTCCTGTTTCTTAAATAGTTCATTATCTCCTACTAGCGCTTGAATTTGATATCCCTCCCCCCTCACTTCAATATCTTTCCATTTGGCTACGTAGTTTCTGTTACACCAACATGCAATGGCTCTGATCTGTGCTGCATAGTAATAATCCTTGAAACTGGGCACCGCCATTCCTCCTCTCTCCTTAGGTAACTGTAGTGTTGCAAGCCTAATCCTGGGTCTCTTGCCCATCCAGATGAACCTTGAGATCCACTTGTCCCACTCCGTAAATTGACTTTGTGGTATAGGTATGGGTAAAGATTGATAGAGATACAATAACCTTGGCAATATGTTCATTTTTACAATTTCGATCCTTGAACTGAGGTCCAAGACCTGACCTGACCACCTTGCTAAATCCCCCTTAATGCTCTGATTGAGCTGTGTGTAGTTTGGGTTATATAATTTGTCTACTCCTTTTGTTATATTCACTCCTAAGTATTTAATCTTCTCACAGTCCCATCTCAATTTGTATTTCTCTTTGATCCCTATTGTTGGTGTGTAATTTAGAGCCAAAATCTGTGTCTTTGCCACATTAAGTCTATACCCTGAATAGTGCCCGTATTCCTCCAGTAGATCCATAAGTATTGGAAAGCTCATGTCTGGTTGTCCTATGTATGCAATCACGTCGTCCGCGAATAGGCCCAATTTGTGTTCTGATCCTCTCATTTCCACCCCTTTGATATTATGATGCTGTCTAATTACTTGAGCTAGTGGTTCGATGAAGATATCGAAAAGTGTTGGAGATAGGCAACAACCTTGTCTAGTCGACCTCTCTAGTTTAATCCGATCCGTCAGACTACCATTCACTTTCACTCTTGCTGTTGGCTCATCATACAGTGACCGTATGCATTTGATAGAATCCCCATTAAAGCCAAATTTAAGGGATTTAAGACTTTATACAAGTAGGTCCATCCCACACAGTCAAATGCCTTTTCTGCATCCAAACTCACTAAGACCACACTATTTCCCCTCCTCTGAACCTCCTCTACTATGTGAATGGTTTTCCTTATATTGTCCTGTGCCTGCCTTCCTTTTATAAAACCAGTCTGGTCTTCATCTATAATATCAGGCATGAACGACTCAAATCTTTTCGAAATAATTGAAGTATAGATCTTATAGTCGACATTAAGCATGGATATCGGTCTGTAGCTACTACACATTTCTTTATCCTTGCCCTCTTTAGGTATTATAGAAATAATAGCCTCCTTCCAGGATGGGGGAGTCCTGCCCTCCTTCATAGAGTATCTAAATGATGCTAACAATAAGGGGTTAAGTTCCTGCCTAAATACTTTATAGAATTCCGATGGGAATCCATCACTACCTGGTGATTTACCATTCTTCATTCTACTAATTGCATTCCCAAACTCTTCCTCTGTGATATCTGAATTGAGGAGTTTATTCTGCCCTTCCCCTATCGACGGTAAGTCTATCCCCTCCAAAAATGTTTCGATACTCTCTTCATCTGCTGCTGCTGGTTGTGTGTATAGTGTTCTATAATATTCCTCAAATATTCCCTCTATCTCCTCTGGCTCTTTTAATAACTCATTAGTTTTGGGGTTCCTAATCTTATGAATAGTGCTTAGTGTTTGTTGTACCCTAATCCTTCTGGCCAGTAATTTATTTGCTTTTGGCCCTCCTTCATAGTACGTCTGCTTTGCAAACCTCACTTTTTTCTCCACCTCTGACAATAGTATCTTATCTATCTTGCCTCTAATTTCTTTGACCCTCGCAAGCGCCTCCGGGTCATTTGTGTTTTTATGTTGTTTTTCAAACTCTTTTAGTTGCCCTGTTAAGTTTTGATACAGTTCCAGTTTGGTTCTTTTAAGGTGCGCTGTTTGTGCTATGAGCTTCCCTCTTATTACTGCCTTCAGAGCGTCCCAGAGAATAATTGGGTTCACTTCTCCATTATCATTTTCTTCCCTATATCTAATTATGTCTCCTTTTATTTCTTTCACTAATTCCTTGTTATTCAGTAGACCTACATTCAACCTCCAGACTGTGTTCTTTCTTCTAGCGGTTAGATTCACTGTCAGATATACTGCACTATGGTCAGACAAGTCAGTAACACCTATCGTACAGTCTTCTACCCTGTGTTTATCCTCCATGGTCATGAGAAAATAATCTATTCTTGCATAATTCGAGTGTGGATGTGAATAATGTGTGTAGTCTCTATCTAGTGTATGCCTATCCCTCCATATATCTGTAATTCCCAGTTGCTTCAGTTGTATGTTCATGTACTTAGAGATATGTGCCCTAGCTTTTCTTGTACTCGTCGTATCTAAATCATGATTTAGTACCACATTGAAGTCCCCCCCACAAATCAGGATCCCATCCATTTCCACAGCAATGATATCAAAAAGCTCCTTAAAGAATGTCTTATCGCTATCAGGTGGCGCATACACATTGATTAATGTAACCATTTGTCCTTCCATTTTTCCCTTAACCACCACGTACCTTCCCTCCCTGTCACATATTTCTTTGCTTGTTTCAAATTTCACTGAGTTTTTAATTAGTGTGGCCACCCCTCTCCTATGCGACTGCTTAAATGAGCTATAGAACGTATTGTTGTATCCATATCTTTTAAATTTTTCATGTTCTTGTGACGATAAGTGAGTTTCTTGTAGAAAAATAACCTGCATCTCTTCCTTTTTAAATTTTGTTAACACTTTCCCCCTTTTTATCGGATTGTTCATACCATTAACATTTAATGACACCATTCTAATACCCCTACGTTGCATAGTAATTCCTCTTGAAACATTCTTCTGTTCTCCCCATGTCACAGAACACAATATGTAAAATAACAGCAACCGCTGAACTTAAAAAACACATTTTAACAATCAGAACATGAACTTCCAAGGCATTCGGGGGTTTCAAACATGTCCCCCTGTTCCCTGTTGGTAGGTGAGGGGTTAAGCCTCTCATAGTGAGAGGGCCCCCCCTAGTGGCGGAGATCTCCTCGGGCGTTGATCTCCCAAGCTCACTATAAATGTCCAACATCTAACTTCCAGAGCTCCCGGCCGAGAGCTTTATGTGCATTTTCCATATATTATTTTAACCCACTGCGGTTTTTCGAAAGGACAGTCAAGCCACAAATTATAGGCTTTATTCAAAAGTTAACTTCCTCTATTCTCACCCGTACGCTCATCTCCCGATTTTGGTCCACTTGCGCGCTGCCTCCAGCCTCTGCAGCGGTGTCGGTCTCTCCTCTCCCGGGTCCGGGACCTGCCATCCTCTCTCCCGCATCGCCCTCGCCGCGTCTTGAGCGCTGTTGTAAACTTTGAATCCTTCAGTCCAGTGCACTCTCAGTGTGTCCCTTGGGGATTGAAATCGAATCCCCCTCTCTTTTAGAATTTTTTTGATACCCGCATATCTCCGACGTTTAGCCGCCACTTCTGCTGCGTAGTCATGGTCAAAAGTCACTCGGTGACCCTCGACTTCCAGCGGCGTTCGCCAGGCCGTCTTGAGGACGTTCTCTTTAACCTCGAACCTCAAAAAGTTGACAATAATCGCTCTCGGGGGTTTGTTTGGTTGTGGTTTCGGTGCTAACGCCCTGTGTGCCCTTTGAATGTCCAGTTTAATATCCTCCGACATTCCCAGCTCCTTATGAATTAATTTGTCCACATATTCAGCGACCGAGTCTCCCTCTACTCCTTCTTTCAGCCCCCAGATTCGAACATTGCTTCTCCTTAACCTCCCTTCCAAGTCGGACAGTTTCTCTTGAAGCTTAGATTGTTGTTCGAGTGAAGCAGTGAGAATGTCCTGTACCTCTGTAGTCCATTCCTCCACCTCAACTGTACGTTCTTCTAGGATGTCGATTTCTTTCTTTTGCGCCCGCATGTCGACGCCCACGGACTCAAATTTTGTATTAGTTTCCTCTCGAAGGCTATCCAGCCCTTGCTTCATCTCCTCCATTTGCTTGCCAATTTTGTCCAGTTTGGCGTCCATTGTACGCTGGCCTTTCTCAATTTTAGCATGTATCTTGTCCATACCAGTAAGAAAGCTAGTCTGTAGCTCAGTCACCCAGCTAGGTTGGTCGGCATCGCTAGCTACCGCTGCGTTAGCCCGTAGCACCTGTTCGTCTTCTTCCTCGTTGTACATATTTCCCGTCTGTTTCTCCGCTTTCTTCTTTTTCTCCTTTCCCTTTCCACTTTGCGAATTACTCATGGCGTCTATTCTTCAAAGTTCGAGTTGCAGCTTTAGGATTTTTTCCGTTTTTTTGCTTAATTGGCCGGGAGCTCTTCTCGTTTGCTGCCTATCGTCTCAGTTGCATACCGGAAGTCTCGAGCTTGTTCAACTCTAACACTGAAGAGGAGGACTTTGTGGGTTTCACCGAAGATGATGAAGATGATTAAGGTGATGTGATTTCACACACAGGAGAAATGAAGATAAATAAATACCGGTTATTTTCTCTTGGTTCTGTCTCGGTTTAATCAAAGTTGCTGTCGTGTTAAAAGACAGGTTGGGAAAGGATCTATTTAGGTACATACATGTTCATTTACAATTCAAAATCGTTTTGTACCTGTTGTAAATATCTAATCTAAAAAAATAAATATCTGTGGCTCGCAAAACTTTTTTTAATGAAGTGGATGCGGCTTGTATGTCTTTGTTTATTATTTTTTTTTAAATAGAGCGGATGCGGCTTATATGCAGGTGCGGCTTGTATGTCTTTATTTAAGTTTTTTTTTTTTTAAAGCGCGGATGCGGCTTATATGCAGGTGCGCTTTATAGTCCGAAAAATACGGTAGATAGCTTTTGTACGATAAGCGGAGAACTCCAAACTCCTCTGTCCTTCACACAGCAGCCTGTTGGCCATCTTCCTGTTTCACACAAAATAGGGAGAGAACAGCACACCTGCCAAACAGTTCTATTTGGCCAAGTTGTAATTACTGTATATAGTAATGCAATTAGCTTGTAGCATGTTTTTCCCACAGTGTTATGCTAACAAAACCATTTCTGAATGTTGTATTGTTAGTTATTGAAGTCAAGAGCTTCCACTGACATTTTAAATATGCCAACTCAAGAGACCTTTTCACACCTACATGCTAATCTCAGGATGAGCTCATCTTCAGACAAGGGGTGAAACCAAACCCCCTTACGAAACAAGTATAAAGGGGTCTTTATGCTTCCGCGATGCGTCGCCCGCATTGCTCCGCAGACAACGCGGACCCTCCCGCCTTGCCGCTCCGCGCACCTCCAAAAAATCCTAACTACGCGTCGCATTGTCTGCGTCGCAAGCGCTGTGATTGGTCCGCTCAGAACGTGACGTAGTTTTGTAAATAGTTGAGATACGTGTGTTGTATCGTTTGAGTGCACTTTTTGCCGTGATTTTTTTTATTTGACTTTTTATATTACATTTATACATACTACAATGCATATTGTTGTTGTATTGTTTTAGTGCTGTGATTTTTTTTATTATACTTTTTGTATTACCGTATTTTTTGCACTATAGGGCGCACTGGATTATAAGGCGCACTGTCAATGAATGGTCTATTTTCGATCATTTTTCATATATAAAGCGCACCGGACTATAAGGCGCATTAAGCGGGAAAAAAACAGTCCGATAAATCAGTCGAATAATATTATGGTGAAGCACAGTATGTTCAACAACCGCGCCACGCCCCACGCGTAAGGTTTGACGCGGGAGCGTAAATCTAGCTTTAGGCCCCGTCTCGATACCCGCACTGCGCCCTACGGTCTTTTGTGAAGTGCGCATTTGGTAGAAGTGCGCGTAAGGGTTCGAGTGTGTAGGCGACAAGCGTGCGAAAATTACAGAATTGGAACAGTCATGATCAGTCAGGGGCTGAAGCCTCCCTTAAATGTTTTGATATTTATTTTCAACACACACAGCACAACACAGTTGTCCTTGCTCTCGTGGAGGCGGTCGCAAACTTTTTCGCTCCCTTATCTTTTTCCTGCTCTATCGTCTGCCTGTCTGCTGGAGAGACTAACTGCATCACCCTTTTAAGCTGAAACATGGAATTGATTAGCTGGTCAAGTACTATTGACACCGTATATTTAAAGAGATCTTGGGGCTGGGGGGACCCAGCATGTCCCCGCATGGGATCGTCTCCAGCGGGATACATGATGGACGCGTGGGATAAGAGGCGTGTCGTATGCCTGTGGGAACCTTCCGTCGAGGACTTTGAGGATCTCTACATATTGGGATTTATGATGGCCGGGCTTCTGCTGATTGGATTAAGCGTGCCGTGGGATATCGACAAATTATAAAAACTGAGGCAGCCGTTAACGGCCCCTTTAAGCTGCCCCACTTGATTGATGTGATGGGCAGGGCTGTTGGTGGCCAAAGTGTGACTTTACGCGCATCGCGGGATACCGATGGCTCTGCAGGGGACAGAGGAACGTATTGACCAACAAAATGGAAGAATGAGAGACATTGAGGGACATTGAGAGACATTTGAGAGACATTGAGAGGCATTTGAGAGACATTTTAGAGACATTGAGTGAGACTTGTTTGTAGGGTGTAAACTAACTCTACGAGCAACGACATGAGTATATGTTTTCGGCTCCAAATTCCTGTACGGCTGTGCCTGGTACCGTGCAGGGCTACCCCTCCCCCTACCTGTTTCTATCTTGCAAGATTGAGGTACGACGTCTCTCTACACCCCCTCCCCCACCCCCACCCCCCACCCCTTTCTGTGAGAGTTGTCTGGCTGGAACAAGATGTCCTGACCTCAAGGCCATGAGGCAGATTGTTCTGTGTTTTGGCTACGAACACACATTCATCCAACGCCTCCACCTGCTTGTTGTTGTTGCTTATCTGTCTGCTGAGGTGTTTTTTTTGGTTACAGGCTCTGGCATGTATCCTTTTTTTCTCCTCGAAAATCTATTTGTGTTTTCCCAATTTCAGAAGGCTTGTGCGCCAATAATGTACTTTGTCGTGTTGCCTCGGTGGGCACTGTCCTGCCAAAGAGTTTCCCCAAGGGGATTAATAAAGTATTCTGAATCTGAATTTACACACCATGCATAGTTCACAGTTTATTATCACTCAATGAGTGTGCTTCGGGACACCAATCTGAAGTTCGAATCATCGGCCACCACTTTTCTTCACTTGCCAGGCTGTATATACGGCGAAGAAGCTCGTCAAATCGGCCCGCTGACATTCAGAAGTATCGAAAGTGCATTTGTTCATCCAGGTCCCTCAGTGGGTGAACCAGTGTTGCAAATTCACCCGTTTCCAGCCTCAAACGATCGTATAGAACCTCCGCAAACGTCTTCTCTGTCGCCTGCGCTTCCACATCATTTGCAAAAAAAGCAAAAAAATTTGCTCTTCAATAATGAGCAAGGATTCGGCTATAACCCTTGAAACCACACAGCCACACCCCCCTGGTGGCATGGCGGTGAATTGCAGAGTAACGCGGACCCTCGACGCAAAACTTCGAATGCTCAACAACCGCCCCACGCGTAAGGTTTGACGCTGGAGCATAAACCTAGCTTTACATTTTTGCCTGGTTCTCTACTTTTAGCTTGCCTCTGTACTTTCGCTGATTTTCATTTTCCTTCAGTACTTAGTATAGGTTTGTAATGTATTCGCTGGTTTTCTTCAGCCAATATTTACCTGTTCAATAAGCGAACAGAGTGGGAATGATGACGTTGATGTTGTAGGTTAGTTTGAGCTGTAGTTCAGAAATGTGGGTGGAGAAAGATGCGAGCGAAGCTATTCAGTCTGTTGTGGCAAATCTGCCTAATATTCAGAAGTGTTAAAAGATTGCGAACGTGTAATATACCTTTTCTATGTACTTTAGCATAAATATGTCTTCTGCGCAATATACATTTCTTGATCACAGATAGTAAAAATACAAGCCAGCCGTCGCACTCTGTAGGGACTTCTCAATTAGTTTAACCACTATCTATACTTTCGATATCACTTAAGGCAAAACAAGGAGTGATAAACACGTCTGCATAATACACTTTTTCAATTTACTGTGCTGCACAGCACACATTTCAGTTATATCTAGTATAAATACAAGTAAGACACTTTTTCAATTCACTTTAGTATGGTTACGTTCATGCACATCAGTCTAATCTTGTGTAACTACACGATATTTGCATAATGATACTCCTTTTCGATATACTTCAGTATGTAAGATAAATACTAACAATTATTGCAATCTTTCAGGAATTTTCAGTTTTTATCATCTCAAAATAAAATAAGGAGTGAGGTTTCCTAAGGGTGAGGCTTCTAGTAAGAACTTTTGATTCCTGCACACGTTGGATATTCACAAGCATCAACATCAGTCCGATAAGGGAGGGAGGCTAAAAAGCCCTCCCTTACCAGCCCGAAATGACACAAAATGAACCAAGTTTCCCTGGCGCTCTCCTTGTTCGGTGCTGGGGATCTCTGGAGATGATCTTACAAACCCAATTCCAATGAAGTGTGAAACCCTGTGAAAAACGTAAAAATAATGCAGAACACAATACATTTGCTAATAATTTTCAACCTAAATTGAACTGAATAAACTAGAAAAAACATTATATAAAAACATGTTCCAAAAAAGCTGGGACAAGGGCATGTTTACCACTGTGTTACATCACCTTTCCTTTTAACAACACTTAATAAGTGTTTGGGAACTTAGGACACCAATTGTTGAAGCTTTGCAGGGGGAATCCTTTACCATTCTTGCTGAATGTATAGCTTCAGTTGCTCAACAGTCAGGGGTCTCCGTTGTCATATTTTGCACTTCATAATGCGCCACACATTTTCAATCTGGTTTGGACTGCAGGCAGGCCAATCTAGCACCTGCACTCATTTACGATGAAACCATGCTTTTGTAACATGTGCAGAATGTGGCTTGGCATTATCTTGCTGAAATAAGCAGGGACGTCCCTGAAAGAGATGTCGCTTAGATGGCAGCGTATGTTGCTCCAAAACCTTTATGTACTTTTCAACATTAATGGTGCCTTCACAGTGCAAGTTATCTGTATTGTCCTTTTCCTCTTTGGCCCGCAGCACAAGACGTCCATGATTTCCAAAAACAATTTGAAATGTGGACTCGTCAGACTACAGCACACTTTTTGTCAGTCCATCTCAGGTGAGCTCGGGCCCAGAAAAGCCGGCGGCGTTTCTGGGTGTTGTTGATATATGGCTTTCACTTGGCGTGGTACAGTTTTAACTTGCACTTGGAGATGTAATGTCAATACATTAAATATCCATTATTTGCTGTTCATTCAGTTCAGTATAGGTTGAAAAGGATTTGCAATTTTTTTGTTTTGCACAGCGTCCCAACTTCATTGGAATTGGGTTTGTAGATCTGGTAGAGGGTTCTGGATCTTTGAAGAACTGTTAGGATGGTAGATGCATTTTATTTTATATATCAAATCTTACAGCAATCAAAGTCCTAACTCCTTAAAAGAGGATAATAAACTATTTCAAAAAAGCTCTGAAGTAACTTTGTTATTTGAGTGTCAAGTAGCATTGTTTGGTTGTCCAGATAGTTACAAACATGCAATCCTCAGTATTCTTTTTTCCCCCTTGGGGCATATCATGCCTGAACATTCTGCATGTAAAACAAAACCACATACATAGGAACACATGATGACCTTTCAGTTAACGTCCTGTTTTTCTACAATTGTTGTTATCAGATGTAACTTTCTTGCGTTCAAGACAAAGCCATATATGTGGAACATCCTTGCACTCAAGACAGAGCTAAATATACCTTGGTATTTATGATTACCTTTCAAATGGAATCCTGTACAGTAATCCCTCATTTTTCACTGGGGTTACATTCCAAAAGCACCCGTGATAAGTGAAATCTGTGAAGTAGAAACCTTAATTCTTTTACAATTATTATACTGTACGATTACATTTTAATTAAAGATTCATGCATTCCGTAATGCCGACCTACAGCCGCACAGCTTTTAACTTTTTCTGGGACTGTTAACATCTTCCTCTGCCTTTTGGGCCCGACCGCAGGTGCCTTTGTCGGTGCAGAACGTTTTGTCGACATAATTGGTTAAGAGAATTTGCTTGTACAAGAGACATTTACATGTATTTTATTTGGCTAGCTGTTTTGCACGTATACAGAGTACATACAGTATTACAGTAAACCGCAACGTTATTGACGCACAGCTAGAGAAGAAGCAGAGAGACTGTTCAGCCAATCAGAATGCAGAACACAATGCACGATAAAAAAAAACGTGAAGTAGCGAAACCGTGAAAAGTGAACCGTGATATAGCGAGGGATTACTGTAAGCTTGCTTATCATACGGGGTATGGGATTCAGATGGCTCAGCGGGTTAAGGTGTTGGCCTTGTGATCGGAAGGTTGTGAGTTAAAACCCTGACTGTGGCTGTGTGATGTTGTGTCCTTGGGCAAGGCACTTCACCCTACTTGTCTTAGGGGGATTGTGGATTGTCCCTGTATCTAAATTTTAAGTCGCTTTGGATAAAAGCGTCTGCTAAATGAGGCATTATTATCCGGAACTTGCTTGCGTCTAAGACAAAACCACACATGAATGTATCTGGTGACCATCCTGTGACCACCCTGTCTTGCTAAGAAGTTTTTGGTCGCATGAAAGATTCTTGCATTTAACACAAAACCATTACACCAGTCTGGTGGCCTCTATGTGACCTCTCAATAAACAGATTGGTCCTCCGTGAATTTAGGCCATCTTTGTTTCTAAGAATGATCTCCAATCGTTCAACAGAAGTTAAAGCCGGAGCAAAAACATTCAAATCTATTCCTCTGCATAGTCTGTCCCTCAGCTCCTCCCGCAATTATTAATTTTTTTTCTTATTTTTGCTGACAATGTATTGAAACTTGTTAGTAGACTGAAATTAAGTGGATTGAAATTAAGCCTACAATGTTAATATTTGTTGGGGTCTGTGTGTCACCAGTCCATCAACTGCCACTGGTGTATTGCTGGAGCACCAGCATGTCCAGCACTGGCAGCCGGAGCAGCATAACAAGCAGAGATTCCTTCAGGGACAGGAGCTAAACAAGGTTTGATAAAAGGATCAGTAGATGATAATAAATTGAAGTGAGTGTTGTCAGTGTAGGCAAAGAAAATTGTTGGGCAGTGGGGAAGATAGATGCTACAAACAAGGAATAATAGCAATAATACAAGAGTTTGAGAGCAATCGCAAATCATCTGAAAATATCCTGAATCCAGCTCCACCATGTGGGGTTAATAATTACATTACATTTATTAATTTAGCAGACACTTTTTATCCAAAGCAAATGAATAAATGCAAATTACATAATTGTAATTCTTTGTGCCTATGACCAATCAAATGTCAAATTCACTCTAAATAAATTCTACATTTACATGTACTTCTATCATTCAGAATATGATAAGATTCTCCTGTTATTCCGTTTGGATATTTTGAATTAGGTCATACTTAGAATGCTGCATGTTATGATGTAAGATAGGACACATATTTTATACGCATTATTTTGATATGGTACACAGCACATGTGCATCTCTGTCGCCACAGTTGCACCACATGACCTCACACTCTGAACAGGAATATTTACTATTATTAGCCAAGAGCTATACTGTCATATTCTGTTTAATTGTGGAATATTAGTGATCAGGTTAATTTAATTTTACAGAGCTTTGTTCAGATTAGATAAACATTTTGTAATATGAACATGAAATATGATGATTTAGACAAGCTCAGCTGAGGTTCTTGGAGAGAGGAATGTAGAGAGGACATCTGAGTCTGTATGAATCTACATATATTTATCTATCTTTCCCTCGATCCACTCCAAGCTGGGCTGTATTCACGACACCAGGACTTCTCTGCTGAGGAAGAATCGGCCTCTTCCTGAATCCATGCCCCTCTGGAAACTTCCCTACCTTCAAAAGGTATGGTAGGTAAAATGGAATTGAGTCCTACACTTCTCTATTAAACTGGAACATGCAACTGTAGTGGTTTATAGCTAAGCTATAATAGGGGGTGTATGCAGAAATGGGGGTGGTATGCAGTTGATATCTGGTAACTTATTGACCCTTTGCACCTACGTCACATGATCACGTGGGTGTGCCATGCTGGACGGCAAGAGTGAGTGAACGAAGCATTGCAGGGAGCGCAAAACTTACGAAACTGCAAGTTTAGTCTCTCTAAACTATAAACTTACAGCGATCGCAAAAAATTTTGTCAGCAATCATGACTTCTTCTAGGGCATGTTCAGTTCTGTTGTCAGTGGAAGTAAATAATCTTTTAGGCGTTCACAAAGCACGATATTTGGGAAAAGTCAAGATCGATAGCTTAAAAGCTGACCCGTACCTTCTCCCTCTGTCCACATTCACCGATTTAATCAAATCGCCAACTTTACCCGAATTCCCCCCCACGATATGTACCAACTCTCAGTTTAACTCCCAGGCATGAATAAAACATTTTATTTAATAATAAACTGTTGATGTACAATACAAGTCGACTTTTTTGCTCATGTGCTTATTCAATCAATCACATTACCAAAAAATAAAGTTATCTTCATAAAACATACAGGATATAATTACATTCAGAAATAATCAAACTGAAAACATTTGAAAGCAAAGTATTGTTGTAACCAAGCAAACTTTTCAGGGCTCAGTTTTGAATTGTGACTCCCGTCAGACGGGAGGTATCCTTCTCGCAATCACCAGGCACATAATCATTTGATAAGGGGTCATCACTCTTCTCTCCTGGAAAAATAAATTAATGCCTTTATAAATTATATCTAAAACAAACCAACCCGTCAGACAATCAGATACTTAGTAATACTAGTAGCAGGGGCGTCGTTAGCCCTGTTTTAGGGGGGCTGAAGCCCCCCTAAAATGTTCTTCAGCCCCCCTAAATAATTATCGGGATTATTATCGGGCCGCCGAATAAATGTGATAATTAATAACAATATTTTACTTTGAAAAATTACCGGATGCCCTCGGTTAAATGTCGGTCACTTGAGCGTCAAAAATGTAACCCACAAGTTCGAAAAACAAGTAAAAAACTGACGTCTTTGGGAATCGCTGGCTAGCTTGCTCGCACCCCCCCCCCTCCCCTGTCGACAGAAAATGCCAGGGGCTAAGCCCCCCCTCTCTTTCAATCCTAGAAACGTCCCTGACTAGTAGTAGGCCTACTCTCCTAAATTCATATAACCTGTGAGGCAGGTGTGGGATACTTGCACTAATATACAATTTTATTCACAAATTATTTTTCTACCCGAGTTGGCACCCTGTAAATAGATCGCTAAAGACGTGACACGCATAAAAACACAACAAAACAAATTTGCGTTATGTAAACCTGCGTTATGTCAAACTATGTATGACTTACCTTGTAAAAAGTGCTCACTGCAAATCTGTGTGTACTTTGAGGGTTTCCAATTCTTACGATTTATTGCTGCTACCCCTCGCAGTCTTCTGTCTTCATCAGCAGGTAGATTAACGATACAAAGCTATACGATGAAAAGCTAATTTATGTTTACAGCCTTGCCTGTGAGTGCAGCCAACCGCAAAACATGATATCACCATTTTAAAAGGTAAAATCAATGAAACTTGGCTTAACAAGGGAGACTTTCTATCCAGGGTTGCACACACTTTTTCAGCATGCGAGCTACTTACAAAATGACCGAGTCCAAGAGATATACCTACTATAAAATGCGCAACATATAATTATTCAGATATATTTTGAGATTTCTTTATAAGAAACATACATGTTACTATACCTTGCATAATTGCGTGAACCCATTTTGCTTGTTACAACCCCAACACAAAATGAAAAAAACAGATTACAAATCAATAATGTTTATTTACAAAAAAACAACACATGTATCAAGGAGGACTGCCAGTGGCACCAAATGAAAGAAAGAAATAACAACCCGCCCCCCCTTGACATATATACAATACCCATAAGCCAAAGGAAGAGGCAGAACTGAACACAAAGGGGAGTGGATATAAAGGTGTGGGATTTCTTGATCGGTGACTGGAAACAGGTGATGGATGATGACAGGAACCAGGGATTTATCTGAGAAAATAATATGTAGAAACAGAAGAGGGAGTCAAAACCAACACAACACAACACAGAACCAAACAAGACATAACATTAACATAACATTGCTCAATAATTTTTTTGTCATTACCTCACTCTGATGACTTGCACTGAATGGAATCAGCCAGGGATGCATAATCCGGACAGTAGCTGCTGATAGCCAGCCTCAAGCACACTTCCAAATGATCATCAGTCATGGTGGAACGGTACTTGGACTTGATGATCTTCATGTGGGAAAAGGCTGACTCGCATAAATAAGTGGAGCCAAATAATGCAGACAAAGATGTTGCACATTTGCAACAAGTGATCTTCATTGCTACATCCATTATTTCTTTCATGTTGAGCATTTTTGCGCATAACGCTTGTTATTATGCAGTGGTAATTAAGGAAGTCTGGGAAAGCATCATCCTCCCTGCACCTAGCAATAAACCCATTTGAGCGGCCAACCATTGCAGGTGCTCCATCTGTGGTGATGGATATCAATTTCCACACTGGGAGCTGAGTTTTTTCTATGAAGTTTTTAAAAGACTGAAATATGTCCTCTCCTCGCGTGTGTTCTTTCATGGACAGGACTGTTAACAGCTCCTCTTTAGCAGTTTTGCAAGGATTTCTTGTTTTTAATGACTATGTGACTCACTCGGAACGAAGCTTCCGTGGCTGCCTTTGCTTTTGAAGGTATCTGTGAGAAAAATGACTGCTGTCCTGACAACTGAGATTTTAGTTCCTTGATTTTTCTCCTTCTCAACTCACTTTTCAGAGGGAAGTTAGTGTTGTAGCTTTTATGAACAGTCTGAAAATGCCGCTCCACGTTTCCCTTTTTCGGCATAGCGACTGCAGTCTGGCAGATGAGGCAAACGCACTTTGCAAATGACATAGTGAAAAAAAAGTCCAACTCCCATTCCGCATGGAAATGGTAAGTTTTAGACTTTTTATTTGGTCCAGCTTCCCCACTCATATTTATACTTAACTCTTTAAGTTTAGAAGTCGTAACTGAACTCGCTAGCTTGCTACAATGGCGGCGATATGAGCACATGAGCAGTGACGATGTCCTTTTCGCACATGCGCAATGTCAGAAAAGGTCTGATTGGTCAAACCGACTGTCAGTCAAGTGACAAACGTCATGGTGAGTATAATCGGCTGACGTGGAAAAAAAAAAAAAAAAAAAGGGCGTTTACGTCTTGCGATCGACCAGTAGTACCTTCGCGATCGATCGACGCATTGTGCACCCCTCTATACCTTTACAACGCCCATGGAGTACTATTGCCGTCCGTCATGGCAGAGTGGGCGTTCCTCAAACGAGCGTGACAACACGTGCAAAGGGTCAATAGGAAAAGACATTCCAAGATTCCATGACCAAGATGGCGGCGCGTGAACAGCGCGAGGCACAGTGTCTGACCAGATTCTGCAAAACAGCAATAATATTCCTGCTTATCTCGGGTCTGTTCATTCAGAACAGCTTGGCACTAACATCCTACACCCAGGAGGAGCTTTTGAATATCAGATTACACAACCAGGTCTCCATTAAGACCAACTTTCGACGGGGTAAAAGAAGTCTGACTACCAGTGTGTGAACTGACTTCAGAGGAAAAACTGACACACCGAGTTGGCAGTGAGTCGATCTCCGATCGGTCAGATACATCTTCCCTCAACACTGGATAACCTCTTCACATTCATCGACAAATACTTCTACAGCAGTGACACCATGTCAAGCAAGCAAGAAAGCAAGAAAAAGAAGAGGGAATCGTCCACCGAAACTGACGATGGGCTCTACATGACAGCTGAGGTCAGTGTACTCGAATCCATAAACTGGCTGTATTGGAATTGCTCCGCGATGACATCAGGGAGCTTATGGCCAGTCTTGAATTCTCGCAATTTCAGATTGAATCGCTAGTACAAGAAAACAACGTACTTAAAGGAACTGTTGAAACTATCCGCGGAAGTAACACAACTCCCCGTCGACAACAAATCAATGAAAGCCACTCTTCTTGATCTTCAGTGCCGCAATATGCGTGATAACTTGATATTCTCCGGTATTTCCATAAAAAACCCTGATGACCCAGAGGGTGCTCTAAAAGAGTTTATGGAAACTTCCCTAAAACTCTCCAAAGACACTGTGGAGCAAATAACATTCCACCGAGTTCACCGCCTCTCAAAAACCAACACAGCGAATAACCCGGCTCCAATAATAGCCAAGTTTGAGCATTTCAAACAGAAAGAGTTGATTAAAAGCAGAGGGAAATATCTAAAAGGTTCCAAATTTGGAATGAATGATCAATTTCCCAAGGAAATACAACAACGACGGAAAATTCTCTTACCCATCATGAAGGATTTTCGAGGAAAAGGAAAACGTGCCGCACTATCAATAGACAAACTTTACGTGGATGGAACTTTATATCGTGACCGTGACATTACCACATGGCTGTAGGCTCTCATATTTACATGTTCCAACAGTTTTCAAGGCTACTGACTGTGCTATTCTCTATCCATGTTCTACTCTCTCCTCCGTCCTCCTCTCCAGTTATCCCTACTCTTCCTAGATCTCTCTATATGTTCAATGCTTGTATGTCTCTATATGTTCAATGTTCTTATGTCTTGTTCACCCGTATTTATGTTATTAGGCCCACATCCATAAGCAAAAATTGGGGACTCCATACCAGATGGAAATTTTGTAACTTCTTAACATCAGTTTTTCTCTTTTTGGGGTTTTTGTGTTTTTCTTTATCTGTCTTTTTCAGACACACACACATGCACACTCTGTTTATTTCTGCCCCTACCTCTGACTATCCCATCCCTCCTCAATACCCATTTAGTCTACACATCCTGAAAACACTTCACATACACTTATGCACTCACTTAACCCTGTAAGCCCTGAACTATGAAAGAATGGTCAGAAAATTCTAATTTTTTGGATATGAACTATTTATTTGGCCCTTTGACAAAATGTAAAAAGAAATTTGACAAAAAGAAATGCAAAAAAAAAAATATTTTTGTATCACATTTGATACAACAGGTATTAAAAAAATTACTGGTGATCAGTGATCAGCCAATATGGATAGTCTAAGTGAAATTCTTGAACCCATTTCAATCTATAAATTGTGTATTTAACTCATCCAAACACTGCATGATGGCCTATGGAAGACATAATCCATGTAAAACACTGGACAGATATACCCGACTTTCTGCTCGATATAACTACAAACTGTAATTATAAAACTGAGTAATACAACGTTTTAAGGACAAACTAACTGTCCATTTAAAATTATTGCTAAGTAATTTAGAGAAATTCTGACCATAAAACTATGAAATGGCTAAGTTTCTTGATGGTGAGTATCACAGATGTGCGCTCGCACGATGCGACCCACTTTGAATGACAGAAAAAGCACACATCCAAACATTGGGAAAGCGAAGTATGTCCACTACGGGGAAGCATACATGTAAAAGAGTTCATGCAAAAGGGTTTCATGCAAAGTTTACGTTTGATGGTGATGCAATGAGCTCCAGAAATGTATGTATCAAATATGATACGTACGGGCTCACAGGGTTAAATTCATAACATGGAATATACGTGGCTTCCACACTCAGTCTAAAAGAATTAAAGTAATCAATCATCTCACAAAGTTGAAGGCTGATGTATGCTTCTTACAAGAAACGCACTTAAGCTGAACTCCCGCTTCTCAAATTCAAACAATTCGACAAAATATTTTCTTCTACCTTCAATAGCAAACAAAGGGGAGTCTCAATCCTGATTAACAAAAACATCCCTCTAACTCTCAATTCATCTGTCAGCGACCCAAATGGTAGATTTATCATTATTAACGTCACAATTAATCACACTGACAACACAATAACACTCAGTAATACAAATGTTATATCTGTCTGTATGTCTATCAAATTATCCACCTGTCCCGTTGATCTGTTTGTCTGAATATCTTGTCCCTGTCTATTGTCTGTACCTGTCTGTCTGTTTGTCCATTGATATGTCTGTCCATCACCTTGTCTGTCCGCATCCCCCTGTAATTAGTTTCATTTGTCTAATTTATTTATTTATTTATTTATTTATTTTTTATTCATAGACTTATTAAGACTTTGCCATAGACTTATTTAAGTAATTATTGTTATTTACTTACTCCTTTTTTTCCCCCTCTACAACCAACACAAATATTGGTAACAGGGCGGATGTGGGCCAGTCTGGAGTACTACTACTTCACTATTTGTACATAAATTGAATAAAAATAAAGTACTCCCCCGACGAGGGGGGGGGGTGGTGGGCCAAAAAAAAAAAAAAAGACCAACTTTCGACTCGTGCTGGAGATCTCCAGAACAGCGGAGTCTTCGCAATACGTCCTGCCAAGCGGAAGCAGATGCAGATGGCGTCGGGATCGTAAACAAAGATGGGGAAAACGCGGAGGAAGGAGAGCTAGGCTAAACTCAACACCACACCGGCTCTCCATACCCAGCATCTTCCTAGCTAATGTGTGGTCCTTGGTGTGACATATGTCTTCGCATTACCAACAGTAAGAGACTTCTGGACTGCAACATTTTTATTTTTACTGAAACATGGCTAAACATCTGCATACCCGACGATGCTATCCAGCTAGCCGGGCGCTACACTCTGAGAGCGGATAGATCGGCCCAGGATTCCGGCAAAACCAGAGGCGGAGGTCTGTGCATCTCTATTAACCAAGCTTGGTGTACAGACTCTGTTATCATCGGAATACACTGTTCAGCTAACCTGGAATTCATCATGGTTAGGCGTAGACCGTTTTATCTGCCAAGGGAGTTCACCTCCACCATTGTTACTGCAGCCTACATTCCACCAGATGCTAATGGTAAGCTGGCCATGAAAGAAGTGTACTCAGCCATTAGCGATCAACAGACTGCTCACCCGCAGGCTGTTTTTATTGTTGCAGGGGATTTTATTACGATTTTAATCACTCAAACTTAAAGACAGTGCTCCCAAAATTCCACCAACATGTTCACTGCAATACTAGGGGGAACAAAACTCTGGATCATGTTTACACTAACATAGCCAGAGCCTACACCGCGACCCCCCTCCCCCACCTAGGACAATCAGACCATGTTTCTTTGTTCCTGATGCCAAAGTACAAGGCACTCATCCATCGTGAGAAGCCATCAACAAGGACCATCAAGTTGTGGCCTGCAGGAGCTGATTCTGCACTCCAGGACAGATTCCAACACACGGACTGGAGTTTATTTGCTTCTCAGGCTACCTGTGGCTCTCACACGGACATTAATACCTTCACCTCCTCTGTACTAGATTGTATCAATAACACCATTGACAGTGTCACAACACAGAAACGGATTACCACATACCCTAATCAAAAGCCATGGATGAACAAGGAGGTTCGGCTTCTGCTGAAGGCTCGCAAGGTCGCTTTCAGATCGGGCGACGAACAGGCCTACAGTGCATCTAGGGCTGACTTGAAGAGGGGCATCAAAAAGGCCAAGCACTGCTACAAGCTGAGGATCGAGGAGCACTTCGACAACTCCGACCCCCGGCGCATGTGGCAGGGCATCTGGATCATCAGTGACTTCAAGTCGAACACCATCACCCCGTCATCCACAGACGTCTCCTTCCTGAACGAGATGAACAAATTCTACGCTCGTTTTGACAGGAACAACAGAGACTGCCACCCCAATCACTCCATCTACAGACCACCAACCCCTAACACTCAACCCAACAGACGTCCTCACCGCACTGAGCCGGATCAACGCGCGCAAGGCTGCTGGCCCAGACGGCATTCCTGGCCGCATTTTCAACCTGTCCCTTGCTCAAGCAGCTGTGCCGGCATGCTTCAAATCCACCTCCATCGTACCGGTGCCGAAGAACTCCAGCCCGTCGTGCCTGAACGACTATCGCCCTGTAGCACTGACACCCATTGTCATAAAGTGCTTCGAGACCAACCTTCCACCCACACTTGACCCTCACCAGTTTGCCTACCGCAGCAATAGGAGCACAGACGACGCAGTTTCCTCAGCGCTGCACTCTGTGCTTATACACCTAGACAATAATAACACTTATGCCCGTATGTTGTTTGTAGACTTTCAAACTTTGTCTCTGCTTTCAAAACTGTCATCCTCTCCAAGCTGATCACCAAACTTGGAGAGCTGGGCATCAACACCTCCCTCTGCCACTGGATTATGGACTTTCTGAGCAACCGACCACAGCATGTTAGGTCAGCCCACTCCTGCTCCTCCACCATCACACTCAACACAGGTGTACCACAGGGATGTGTGCTCAACCCGTTCATCTACTATCTCTTCACCCATGACTGCAAGCCAATGTATGGATCCAACTCTATCATCAAGTTTGCTGATGACACCACGGTGATCGGCCTCATCACTAACAACGATGAGACAGCCTACAGAGAGGAAGTGCAGCACCTGGCCATGTGGTGTGGTGACAATAAACTGCTCCTTAACGCCACAAAGACCAAGGAGCTTATCCTGAACTTCAGGAAGAAGAGGGGAGACACACACGACCCCATTCAAATCAGCGGGATGGCCGTTGAGCGTGTCTCCAAGGCACTGTCTCCAAGGCACTGCAGCGGGTGGTGAAAACCGCCCAACGCATCACTGGGACTATTCTTCCATCCATTGAGGACATCCAGAGGAAGCGCTGTCTACGTAGAGCTCACAGCATCTAAAGAGATTCCTCACACCCCGCCCATAAACTGTTTGCCCTCCTGCCCTCCGGCAGGTGCCTCAGGAGTCTCCGGTCTAAAACCAGCAGACTGAGGAACAGCTTCTTCCCCAGAACTGTGACACTCCTGAACTCCACCCTATATTTGCACATTTCTGTTTGTACATTTTGCACCACTTGCATAAGTGAGTTGTTACTGCACTATCTGTACATTTTGTTCATTTTGTTCTTTTTGTTCATTTTGCACATCTGCTCATTGCATCATTTGCACTAACTGTACATACATGCAACCCGGTAATTTCTGTTTAATTTCTGTTTAATACTGTAGTATATTGTACTGTACAGTTGCACATTTGTCTAAAATCACTTGAATCTGTACATACCCTGTATATTCTGATTATACTGTTCATACTATGTATATTCTGAGTATACTCATATTTATTATTCTGTTGGATTGACTGTGTTGCACTTCTGGTTGGATGCTAACTGTATTTCGTTACCCTGTACTTGTACCCAAGCCCCAGGTCTGCCTCTCAGCAGCTGTGCTGCCGATGTTTCCCGGTGGCCACTCGCGGTATTGCAACATAAAATCCCCATGGGGCCCAGAAAGCATTTTTCCCATAGACCGTAATAGTAAAAGAGAAGCCTGTAAAAAGGTTCTCAGGACACCTACAGCTGTAACCACTATTAATTGCAAATCTTTTTAGTCCATATTTTTAATTCATGGACTTTTAAACCGTCAACATTTTTTTCTAAAGGCCAGAAAAGCCCCCGCAAAATCTTATTCTTATGGTGACGTCACAGCTGTGCGCCTACACTCTCAAGCGCGGTCCCGCTGTGTCTTGGGAGCATCACACTGTTCAGCCACTCTGTCGCAAGTTTGTAGTTTTTGTTTTATTATGTTCGTTATATTGTAAATCAGTGATACTCATTGCACGGCTTGCGAGCCACATGCGGCTCATCAAGCTTTAATTGGTGGCTCGCACTGGCATACTAGCTTATAACAACATGGTAACACAGCTACAAAAAAATATATATTTAAAAAATTACTATAAATTCAGTAATTTTCTGCGGTCTCGCGTGAATACGGCCGCCAAACCCACGCGCCGTTACGCACCAAGCGGGGATTGACGACAGAGGATGGAGCAAGCCAGCTTGAGCTGCGGGCACAATGGGTCGTTTTTTAATGAAAAAAGGGCGAAACCCAGCAGTAACACCAAACGAAAATCCGCATGAAGACGACGGAGAGGGGGCGAGCAGGACAGACAAATTCTTATTTATTCTTCATGGCATGAATCATCTGTGCTTAATATGAAAAACACAAACCCGCGCCTGTTTCAAACGAAGCAACTTGGAGCACCATTTCAAAACTGCGCATCCACCTGGCAGTTAAATAAGAAAGAGTAAATTAGCGCAGCTCACTGCTTCACTTTGTGAACAGCAAAATCTTATCCACATGACAACCTCCACTGCAGAGCGTTGCAGAGGCATCTTTTGAGATGGCTTGGATTTTGGCGCGGGCCAAAACACCGTTCTCAGACTCAGAAATAGTAATAGTTAATAGTGGGGGTGCGAGCCAGCGATTCCCAAAGATGTCCTTTTTTTTACTAGTTTTTCAAACTTGTGGGTTACATTTTTGACGCTCAAGTGACCGACATTTAACCGAGAGCATCCGGTAATTTAAAAAAATAAAATATTGTTATTAGTTAGCGTATTTCTTCGGCGGCCCGATAATAATCCCGATAATTATTTAGGGGGGCTGAAGAACATTTTACGGGGGCCCCCCTAAAACAGGGCTAACGACGCCCCTGGAGCAGGTGTTGGCCACTTCTGGAGTTTGGTTTCTGAAGCAGACTTTCCCAGTTTGAAACCACTTGCACAGAAAGTGATGTCTTTCTTCATGAGCAAATACACCTGTGAGTCAACATTTTCACATTATTACTTAAAAGTTTGAACTTATTTAATTATAAAGCCTTGCATAGGAACACCTAATTATGTTAAATACACCACGCAATGGAATTTGTATTTATTTATTCAGTAGCATGTGGCTCAGTATAGGTTCTGACATCTCACTACAGGAGAAAACTGTGTTTTAGGGTGGACTATAAAAAGATATCAGGCTAGGAATTACACTTAATGTCCAGGAGCTCCTTCCTCCAAACTATATCACGTAGCTGTAAAAGAAACAGAGAAGCTGCATAACGCTAACGAAAGACTTGCCTGTTTGAATGTGCCGATATAGCCTATAAAATGATAAGAACTTTAAACTTAATCTGACAAGAAGTCGTAGGCTATATCACATACGGGATCATTGATTGACAAAACAGATTTGACGACCGGCATTTGGTTGATAAATATGACAGCTTGTGGAGAATACCATATTTTTTATTTTAGATTAACCTTAATAAAAATGACTCGTTTTATCCTTACTTAAACTTGAAAAATAAACAAACCAAACAAATTAACCTCGTGTAGTCTATAACCATGATTATGAAAACATAATCGGTTTATGTGTCCTATAAATTTGATTGTGTAGATTCGTCATTATCGGTCAAACTCTTCCACAAGCACTCATGAGCGCGCAGCCCTTGTCCAGAACGCAATTTGCTCGTTCTCATTGCCCCAGAGCGTCATCAGCCTCCCGTCATTCCATTCCCCATACCGCGGAAGTAAACCAGGAAGTCAAAAAACGTTTTCGGCACATGCGCCAGGTGAGCAACTTCATTGAAATCAACGGCCGCCATTTTTCGATACCGTATCCATTCTTTATTAGATCCATGTTTAGAATTGAAACGTCAACGATCAACGGAAAATCAATGCAAAGAAGAATAGAGTATGCTACTTTAGCAGATAGAACCATAGACATGTATAAAGAATCTACGCCTCATAGACTGCTGCTGCCTATGGACGGTGACGAGCTGTGGGGCCGCCATTTTGGAAAGGTCCCCCACTCTACTTAGTTAAATCTGTTTGACAGGAGAAATGAAGCGTCATCACATTTAATCCATCTGAAATCGCTCAACAGATAAACAGATTTTCACAGGATTTCCGGTGTCATACATGTAGGCATGACACCGGACACATGATTTGGCGTATTTTAATGTTCATAGTAGGATTAAAGGGGATGGGATACTGTGACAATAGCATAAATATTAAAACTAATGTTAAAACGACGGGTCCCACCCTCCAAGTTTATTGCTGTCTTTCTTCATTGCCAGTGGGATATTGCGTTCGACAGGTAGCAAACCATGAATAAAGGTTTTCAGAGGAAAATAGATAATTGAGTTCTGCGTGGACAGATGCATTTACTTTCACTGTCGACTATGCTGACTTACATGTGGGACAGACTATGCGTGAAATGTGACGATAAATGATAAAACACCATAAAATTATGCTAAAATACATGTTCAGAACATACACGCAGCTTCTGCTATTAGTTTCTGGTGTCCTTTGACAGCTCTTTGGTCTTGGCCATAGTCGAGTTTTGAGTCTGTTTGGGGTTGTGGACAGGTGTCTTTCATACTGAACGAGTTCAAACTCTTTTACCCCACTGTATATATATATATATATTTATATATTTATATATTGACCCCTAAAAGGCACGTACAGTTTTATCTTTTAGGGGTGAAATGGGCTAGATACATTTGCTTGCTACCCTGGAGTATGACGAAACTTCTTCTCTGGTTCTGGTTCTTCTCTTCTCTTCTCTCAAGAGTCTGTTTGTGGCATTATAATGATCCCTCCTAAAGAGGACATCTGATCAGTTGGGACAGCAATCAGACTTGTCTCTTTGCCGGCAGGCATTAAAACTTCCTTGTCATTTTAATTTTACAATACCTAAAAGAAACTGTAAACCCAAAGAAGTAAACCCATCTTCCCATTATGCTTATTTACAAATCTGTGAGTAAACAAATATTGGGTTTGTGTGTATATGAACAGAAAGAAAGCAATATAAATGTACTGTATTCTAAAATTGTGTTTCGAACATCCAATCTTTTATTTTACTGTCTCCCTCCAGGTGGGTCCAGCTCTGAGCACCTTTCGGGACATGGATGCCACAACAACTTCAATGGCCACATCTAAGAGTGACCCTGGGCCGGGAACATACACCATAACGTAGACCTTACATGGTCACAGCTAGGGTTGGATGTTTAACGTCCACATTACTTAAGTCTCATTACTCTGCTTATACATAATAGGTTGAAGTGAAACAACATATCTCAGTCCTGTGATGGGTAACATCACTTTTGCATGTGACATTGTGTAATTTGCAGTAAAAGCTTAAACACAACTAGATGAGTGTGTTGTGTTTGTTATTATTTTTGTGCATGGGCTTGTTCATCTGTTTCAGTATGTAAATGTTTATTTGATCCAGTTTCACCAATTTCACAGAATGTTATCATTTAAATTAAACAGTAATTTACAATGTTGTCTCGATCTTTTAACTGTGTGCAGGAGTCAGGGACGTTTCAACGGGGGGGTGATGTCATCGCTAGAGTGTGGAGAAGAGAGAGAATTGTGTTTAAAAAATAAAACGTATTTGACTACCATGGCCTCAAATGCACCACTACAGACACAATTTATACATAGAAACGTAGGAAAATGTGTCCTCTAGCTCACACTTGCTTTACTTTATCTGTCAGATTTATTGTTTTAGCTTGACATGCGAAAATTCGGCCGCAGCACCCATGAACAGCCTCATAGACTCCTATGTTAAGAGAGGCGGGGCTGTAACTGAAAAGATAGAAAACGAACACTTTTTAGAATTGCTCCCAAGAGCACATTTCTTCACTTGTCAACACAAAATGCCTATGTAGACGTTCAGGAAGGGCTCAGCCGGCTTCACGTTAACCTGGTTTTATGATTGGAAACACGGTTTGGCCAGAAATCCTTCCTGTTCGAGGGGTGCTGTAAGCCTTTTCTCTGTCTGTTCAACTGACATGACCGTTGCAACAGTTGTGAAGTTCGTTACTTAGCAACGTGCTTGAAAGAGGAGAGACGGTGGCCACGAATGACGGTGGCTATTTTACGTACAGTAATTCATTTCACATTTAATAACTTTAATTGGAGGATATTTACTGGAGGAATCAAATTGGTTCTTTTTGTTTCGGGTGTATTTATAAACTGTACTCCAACTCAACTCTTCCTCTCTGGCTCTAAGTCTCTAAGGTAAGCAAACATCTTTTTCAACTCTTTCGCTAGCATCCTATCAAAAATGTAGGTTTTTGACTTCTTTAACATTTGGGCTCATAGGTATTCATGTGCTTATCAGTCAGGATTTACAACTGACATTCCAACTAGCTGTAAAGATATGCTGTTTGCTAACATTAGCGACCAATGCTGAAATTAGCGCCTAAGCTAATTGCTAGTGCATCAGCATATGTTTTGCTAGCATGCTATCTAAGATGTGGGTTTTTGACTTCTTTAACATTTGGGCTTATGTATTCATGTGCTTATCAGTCAGGACGGTGGTGAAGGGTTGTGGGGAGGGTTATTTGTGTGCATTTTGACCGTTTATGGTTGTTTTCGGAGGGGGGGGGGCGATCGGCGTTCGCGGGGGGCGGGGGGGCTCGTGCGGGGAGGTTTGAGGGCAGGGTTCATGTGGTGGGGTCCATAGGAATCTAACAAGATATTGGGGAGGTGTGTGGGAGGTCGGGATCGGCAGTTAATGGAGTTGCCGCTCCATAGAGAAACAGTGGGGATTAAATACAGGGGCCTCATGTACAAAGGTTGCGTACGCACAAAAACGTGGCGTACGTCCTTTCCCACGCTCACGTTCAGATGTATCAAACGTGAAATGACCGTGGAAATGTGCGGTGCCCCACACCAACTTCATAGCTGTCGTACGCACGTTTCTACAGCTATTGTTCATTTGGCGACACTTAGAGGTGATGCTGGGAAACTGTTAATAATGTGAAAACAGTCATCAGAGTGATGTGCACATCAGAGACACCGTCATGAACAATTTACACACCCAGGCGTTTGTAATAGTATAGGTGAATATAAAAGCATGCGCAAAGTGATGAAGAAAATGGTATTAACAATGGCAGCGTTAGCGTTGTTTAAGGACCTTGCAAATGGTGCAATCCGACGTGAGCAAGCTTTTAGGGAACGCAAGGATTTACTTGCAAACAATAACGGGCTCATAAGTAAAACAGCGAAATGCACATTTGGGCAAGTGTGCATTCATATGTTTTTATTTTATTGAAATTAGAGCTGCAAAGCTTTCTATCAAGCCACTGATTGACTCTTTTCTTCCCTCTACTCATTTTGATTTATCTGATCCAGGGCCGGCTCTACTTAATAAAACGTCTTCACACAAAACGGCATGATTAAGGGTGCCTGGCAGCGCCCCTCCAACCGATGGCGCTCTAGGCGACCGCCTATGTCGCCTATGCCAAGAGTCGGCCCTGATCTCATAAAAAGCATGCGCAATGTGAGACACAAGAGGGAAATCTCAGGTCCAGGGCCTATTTACATTAATTTGCATATTTAAATGGGGGCGTGGACAGGGAGGAGTTCGGCACCTCTGCATGTGCGCTCAATTCCACGGTGATTGTGATGTACAAAAGAAACGTGCTTGGATTCATGCCTACGCACACTTTGATACATCTGAATTTATTTGTGCGTACGACAGTTTCTGGGTTTTGGCGTACGCCAAGTTTCAGTAGGAAATCCACGCAAGTCTTTGTACATGAGGCCCCAGGTCTTTTAGGAATTGCTATTTAAATTGTTGGGGGGGGCTTGCTGTAAAACATTCATAATCGTCTGGATACTGGTTGACCTTGCAAACTATTGGCTAGTGTTGTATGGGGAGTCCTGTAGTTTATAGATGATTGAACCTGTGTGTCAGCTACTAAGTGATTCATTGCACTGAATGGTTTGATTGACAGTTCATCATTAAGTCATTAATGTACAGACTGCCTGTGTGTATGCACATATATGTATCTATCTATATATATATATGTGTGTGTGTGTGTGTGTGTATGTGCGTATGTGTATGTGCGTGTGTGTTTTTCTCAATTAATGTTGGATAAAAAGCACTGTTTTTGTTAGTGTGATATCAGAACTGTGTGACCTAGTGCTAGCTTATTGCTGAATCCTGATTTGTTATATGTTTGATTGCATGTGGATTGATTTGACATTTAACACAGCTGTATAACTTTATAATGTTATCTGATATTTATAATGCGGTATCATTTTGATAAAAGGTGTATTTCTAATACCAAAGTCATAGCCATTGATGGCCTAATTCTGGCATTGGATGTATTTGGGTCATTTTACACTCTAAGTTTTTGAAAGCATTTATCACTATTATCAAATTAGAACCAAACTATTACTATGCTACTGAACTGTAATGTAAAGTGCTACCTGACACAGAGTGACCAATTGTTTACTGCTTGCTTACTACTTAAACCTAAACTGTGGCAGTGTGCTCAAGTGGAGCTGTCTTTAATCCTGCTGAAATTAGTGTTAACGCTACTGCTAGTGCATCAGCATATGAACACCTGTTGAAAGCTTGATCTGTCACATACCTAAGCAATGGTAGAAGTCATATTCAGAAAATGACTCAACAGTGTCATTGATATATGGGGGAGAGTCCCGGGCCAGAGTCACGCACACTCAAAATTTCTTTAGGAATTTTTTTCTAGTTCTGCTTATTCTTACGCCGTTTTTTGGCTCAAAACACCTACCAGAGTTTTTGACGCATATACACAAAAGTTATATCAAAACGTGCGGCTCGGCCCCGACATGTGTGCTATTATTTATCTAAGACTTTTGGCGAACAATTTTGCCCCAAAATTGCCAAAAACCACACCAAAAAAATGAATAGGTGTCAATGGAGAGAATGTTTGAGAGGTAGAGTGGTGATGTCATCGCTAGAGTGTGGAGAAGAGAGAGAATTGTGTACAAAAAATTAAACGTATTTGACTACCATGGCCTCAAATGCACCACTACAGACACAATTTATACATAGAAACGTAGGAAAATGTGTCCTCTAGCTCACACTTGCTTTACTTTATCTGTCAGATTTATTGTTTTAGCTTGACATGCGAAAATTCGGCCGCAGCACCCATGAACAGCCTCATAGACTCCTATGTTAAGAGAGGCGGGGCTGTAACTGAAAAGATAGAAAACGAACACTTTTTAGAATTGCTCCCAAGAGCACATTTCTTCACTTGTCAACACAAAATGCCTATGTAGACGTTCAGGAAGGGCTCAGCCGGCTTCACGTTAACCTGGTTTTATGATTGGAAACACGGTTTGGCCAGAAATCCTTCCTGTTCGAGGGGTGCTGTAAGCCTTTGCTCTCTGTCTGTTCAACTGACATGACCGTTGCAACAGTTGCGAAGTTCGTTACTTAGCAACGTGCTTGAAAGAGGAGAGACGGTGGCCACGAATGACGGTGGCTATTTTACGAACAGTAATTCATTTCACATTTAATAACTTTAATTGGAGGATATTTACTGGAGGAATCAAATTGGTTCTTTTTGTTTCGGGTGTATTTATAAACTGTACTCCAACTCAACTCTTCCTCTCTGGCTCTAAGTCTCTAAGGTAAGCAAACATCTTTTTCAACTCTTTCGCTAGCATCCTATCAAAAATGTAGGTTTTTGACTTCTTTAACATTTGGGCTCATAGGTATTCATGTGCTTATCAGTCAGGATTTACAACTGACATTCCAACTAGCTGTAAAGATATGCTGTTTGCTAACATTAGCAACCAATGCTGAAATTAGCGCCTAAGCTAATTGCTAGTGCATCAGCATATGTTTTGCTAGCATGCTATCTAAGATGTGGGTTTTTGACTTCTTTAACATTTGGGCTTATGTATTCATGTGCTTATCAGTCAGGACGGTGGTGAAGGGTTGTGGGGAGGGTTATTTGTGTGCATTTTGACCGTTTATGGTTGTTTTCGGAGGGGGGGGGGGCGGGGGGGCTCGTGCGGGGAGGTTTGAGGGCAGGGTTCATGTGGTGGTGTCCATAGGAATCTAACAAGATATTGGGGAGGTGTGTGGGAGGTCGGGATCGGCAGTTAATGGAGTTGCCGCTCCATAGAGAAACAGTGGGGATTAAATACAGGTCTTTTAGGAATTGCTATTTAAATTGTTGGGGGGGCTTGCTGTAAAACATTCATAATCGTCTGGATACTGGTTGACCTTGCAAACTATTGGCTAGTGTTGTATGGGGAGTCCTGTAGTTTATAGATGATTGAACCTGTGTGTCAGCTACTAAGTGATTCATTGCACTGAATGGTTTGATTGACAGTTCATCATTAAGTCATTCATGTACAGACTGCCTGTGTGTATGCACATATATGTATCTATCTATATATGTGTGTGTGTGTGTGTATGTGCGTGTGTGTATGTGCGTGTGTGTTTTTCTCAATTAATGTTGGATAAAAAGCACTGTTTTTGTTAGTGTGATATCAGAACTGTGTGACCTAGTGCTAGCTTATTGCTGAATCCTGATTTGTTACATGTTTGATTGCATGTGGATTGATTTGACATTTAACACAGCTGTATAACTTTATAATGTTATCTGATATTTATAATGCGGTATCATTTTGATAAAAGGTGTATTTCTAATACCAAAGTCATAGCCATTGATGGCCTAATTCTGGCATTGGATGTATTTGGGTCATTTTACACTCTAAGTTTTTGAAAGCATTTATCACTATTATCAAATTAGAACCAAACTATTACTATGCTACTGAACTGTAATGTAAAGTGCTACCTGACACAGAGTGACCAATTGTTTACTGCTTGCTTACTACTTAAACTTAAACTGTGGCAGTGTGCTCAAGTGGAGCTGTCTTTAATCCTGCTGAAATTAGTGTTTACGCTACTACTAGTGCATCAGCATATGAACACCTGTTGAAAGCTTGATCAGTCACATACCTAAGCAATGGTAGAAGTCATATTGTGAAAATTACTCAACAGTGTCAGTGATGTATGGGGGAGAGTCCCGGGCCAGAGTCACGCACACTCAAAATTTCTTTAGGAATTTTTTTCTAGTTAATTATTGTGTTTCTTCGGCGGCCCGATAATAATCCCGATAATTATTTAGGGGGGCTGAAGAACATTTAGGGGGGGCTTCAGCCCCCCTAAAACAGGGCTAACGACGCCCATGGCAGGAGTCCTGCCAAATTACCATTAGTAGTGTTCAACTATAGAAAATGTATTATTTTGCCTTTAGCCTCAGAGTCAGAATTGAGGCTCATGTTGTATGTCACTCCCTTCTACACTAAAAACTTTAGGGAGGACTGCTTTTTGTAGATAGGAGTTTACTAAAGATAGACAGTGTCTCTGATTTATTTTGCAGAGCCTAATTGTAAAAATAATTGACTTCCGGATGGACTGGGGACGTCTTGATTTTGAAAACAGTGCACAGATTAATAACTTTGAAATATTTTCTAACGAATTATGTCTACACCAGGGGTAGGCAACTCTGGACTTTACATCTCATAATTAGGTTTTTTGGGGGGGAATAAAAGGCTATTTTTCCCAACAATTTTGGTGACCCCAACGCAGAAAAGGGTGAGTCTGGACTTCGACCTCCAATCTACTAGAAAAACAGAGATAAAAACGATGTGTGCAGACAGGAGGGACAACCGATGAGCATCTTATAAAAAGGGTAGGCAGACACCTGTTTAAAAAAAGTCCTGCTATTGGTATATTGAACTAAATTTAACGATACCCCTTTGTCGAAATGTACCTAGGTTGAAAAAGCTGATATTAAAACCCCTGACGGTAAAAAGATGGGTTTGAGTCCCATCTGTGTGTGTTTCTTTTAAATAGTTAGTATAAGCTAGTACAAGTTGCAACAAGTGTGCATCGTGAAGAAACTCCTTATAGCGTTGGTGAATTAGACAGCATTAATTCATCCTGATTAGCCGAAAGTTAGAGTCAAGAGCTGCAGAAGTTAGCGCCTTGATTTGATTTACGAAGATCAGTTGGAAAATCTGTCTCCAAGAGTACCTGCCTGCAGTCCTCTGCTGTGGGGCAGCTCTACGAGGCGGCAGCTCTAAACCAAGGCAGGAAGTAACGCATTTATTTTTATTTTTTTCGGGGGGCGGTGGGGGGAAGTGAGGACATTTAAACCTGGATTTCACGACACAGACCACATCTGTTCCTAGTTGCGGTAAATTGCTGATTTTCCACAGAAAGTAAATGCATGATTTCTTGTCAATATAAGTGCCGTAAAATAATAACGTTATAGAAGTCATTAATGATTTACCGAATAATTACCGAATGTTACAAGTCTACTTAACGTCAAAGTTTACTTTCATCAACAAATTATCAGGGCTTATTAAACGTTCGCATTTGTATGTAACGTTACAAAACATGTGTGTAAACTCTCCTTGCATTAGCTGTTATCATGGTTTATTAAATGTATAGAGCATAACGTTAAGTAACTTTTCGCATTAGTTTGTGTGTAATGTTATAATACATTTTTGTAAACTCAATTTCAATTTAATGTCATTACACAGGTACAAGTACAGGGTAACGAAATACAGTTAGCACCCAACCAGAAGTGCAAAGCAGTTATTACAACAGAATCTAATTGTATACTTTGTCACTATGTTACTCTGTGTAATTCATGTTTAATACTGTAGCATCATACATTTGTCTTAAATCACTTTAATCTGTACCTACCCTGTATATTCTGATTATACTGTTCATACAGTGTATATTCTGAGTATACTTATATTTATTATATTCTGTTTTAATAACTGTTTTGCATTTCTGGTTGGATGCTAACTGTATTTCCTTATCCTGTACTTGTACCTGTGTAATGACATTAAATTGAATCTAATCTCAGAATATACACAGTATGAACAGTATAATCAGAATATACAGGGTACATGTGAAAGAGTACATGGCTCATTTTTACTTTTTTAATTTTCTACCTCTGTTGTATACTACAGTATGTAAACTAAACGAATACGAATAGCTTCTGCATCATCAGTACTTTTTGATACTGAGGGTGGAATTTCACATTTAGAAGGGCCCTCTGACCTCCAGATGTAAATGTTGATTCCTGTCTGTCTCCTAAACCTGTAGATACACATTTGCGTAACACCAGTTAATCAAAGGACGTCTAGTCCCAGTTTGAATGTTAAAAGGTGTGCAGATCACTTTCCAAAGAGTGGTTTGATCACTATGTTCAGGGGTCTCCAATCCTGGTCCTCAAGGGCCGCTGTCCTGACAGTTTTAGATGTTTCCTTGCTCCAGCACACCTGATTCTAATGAAGTGTTGTTATCAAGCTCTGTGGAGGTGTGCTGGAGCAGGGAAACATCTAAAACCGTCAGGACAGCCAGCGGCCCTCGAGGACCAGGATTGGAGACCCCTGACTAGTTAAATGTGCCCCCACCTAATGTCTAGATGGTGATATTAGAGGAGGGTACTGATGGGATCTTTTCTTTTTGGAGCTTGTGTTTTGTGTATTACAACTCATCATTTTGCTTGTCTATATATATTTTCAGGAAGAAGAGAAGCAGGCTGCCAATGTGGACATTGCCAATGTGGACCTGCCAATGTGGACCTGCCAATGTGGACACATCAGTGGAAGGGGTAATCTTTTTCACAGTATCTATTGGTCAGATACCGTTGATGCAGCAGCTATGGTATCATCTTTTTTTCTTTTCCATAGGACTCAATTGAAGTTCGCATTCTTCACAATTAAAGACATGTAGCAGAGTGGACCTGCAACCTACCATCCTTTGTGGACCTGAGATGATTGTGATCGCTCCTCCCACCCAGGACAACCTCTGCTTCAGCTGCTCCCGTCTGGCAGGAGGCTGCAGTCCATCAGGACTAAAACCTCTCGCCATAAGAACAGCTTCTACCCTTCGGCCATTGCACTCTTCAATAGGGCCGAGGACTCGGAATGACTTTGCCACAAACTCCAACACCCCCCGATCCAGCATCCCACTGCACAAGCCACTTTGCACACAACACCTCAAAACCCCTTTTGACACCTTAAAATAACTTACTGCTGTGTTTGCACCACTGTTTTGTAATGCTGTGTATACCCCCCCCCCCCGACATTTTTACACCATATTTTTATTGTACAATATTCTGTTCTTGTTAAATATGTTCTCATGTTGCACTTCCCTGCAAATGTAAAATCTGTGTTTGTATAACTTACATAGCCATTAAAACAAATTCTGATTATGAGTGGGTTGATTCTAAGAACTGTTCTCAGTGGACCTGCCTGGCATCCTGGGCATGGGGGAAGAGAACAAGGCTAAGGTAGTATGGGAGGGTGTGGAATGACCTAGAAAAGGAAACAATCCTGGAGCCCTTCAAGTTCACATTTCACAACACAGAAGACGTTGCAATACTGTGCAGAAATAATGGACCAAAGAAAATATTTGGCCTATTCTGAATGTCAGATGAATGCGTTTATTGTATGTGAGAATAAAGTCTAATCATGTTGTGATTTGGTGTGTTGTACATGTTATCACTGATCATTTAATTATTGGCTTGGATTACACTGTACATATAAGCACAAGAACATAATTGGCATAGATATAGAGCCAAACATGAAAAACAGCAGTGCAATAAGGTTCAATGACAATTTATTATTAATATAATGAAAAGGCAGTGAAGTATTATTAAGTACACAATAAACAATAATAAAATGATAATAAAATATAAAAATAATAACAAAACAAAAAAATAATGATAAATATGATATAACGATTTAAACTATAGACAAGGAATTAATGAATTTAACGTCATCTAATGTGTTTACTAATTAATGCATTTGGGAGGAAAACCCGATATGCGCTTTTATATGCATTTGCGCTTTTATTTTGA
Organism: Neosalanx taihuensis; assembly: GCA_030340665.1. Taxonomy (NCBI): domain Eukaryota; kingdom Metazoa; phylum Chordata; class Actinopteri; order Osmeriformes; family Salangidae; genus Neosalanx; species Neosalanx taihuensis. The sequence continues at coordinate 5,683,973 of CM059316.1, read as the reverse complement.
AATTTCGCGCTTTTATTTTGAAATTCACTTCCTACCCTGGTGTAGAGCTGCCGCTCCGTAGAGCTGCCCCACTGCATAGGACTGCAGCCAGGTGCCTCTCAAATCTACTTTCCAAAGTATAAACCACCAATGAGAACATATTAGAATAGTAAAAGTTAATTACAAACTGTTCACTGAGAGATTATATACAAAACTTTGCAGTTGCATTAAAAAACGCTACTAAGGAGCTGAAAAGCACTTTAAGGCAATAAACAACAGAGAGTTATATTGACCAGCTTTCGTCAGAATTAATGTGACAGGTGGGCCCGCCCCTTTTTGACCTGTTGGCTCCGCCCCTTTTTTAGGAAAGACTATTTTATGACCGTACATGCCATTGTTCCTGTTTTATAGTTTTATAGTGTTATTGTTCATGGTGGTTGTAGTGTGAGAGTTTTAAAGATAGGTGGGTTTTATGAGTGTAGCAGGTGTCCTGCAAAAGTGTGTTGTGTATTCAGTTGGGTGTGAGTCGATTTGTCTTTATAGTTTTATAGTTTTTTAGGCCCTATTGTTCCGTGCCTGTAACGTGAGGGGGGAGGGCTACACTGTTTTTTCAGTCGGGAGGCTTCCTGCAGGTGTCCTCCTATAGTTTGCTGTGACTGTAATCAGTAAGGAGGCCTATTGTATTCGTACACATCTTTAGTTCCCATGATATTCATGGGGGTAAGAGGTTTTAGTGGGAAGAGGTTAGTTATTATAATACATGATTCACTTTCAGTCAGTCAACAAGATACTCTTCACCTCAGGATTCATTCCAGCCATCCAGCGACTCCTGAACGGATATGGCATCGTGGAGGACAGTGACAGAGTTAGATACGTGGCTCAGACTATATTATATACCATTAGGGTGTCTGACGATTTTCAGGACATCATTGATAAAGCGTTTGATTATGTTCATGACTCTGGCAGTCTAATTGTGAGGAGATTGGGGCTATGCTAAAGATTTGGAATGCTGAATAAGATTTAATGTATTGTACGTATTATTCTGATGTACCCGGAAATGTTTCATAAATAAGAAGTCAAACCATCGCCCCGAGTTTTTCAGTAAGCCTCTAGAGTCTGCTGATGCAGGTACACACACACACACACACACACACCATGGATGTGGAAGGAGTATTATGAATGAGTATGAGGAATGTATGAGTATGAGGAATGAGTATTATGCCGGAGAGTTGATAGAGGGATCCTTCTATGAGGCAGAGTTACAGAAAATAAAGATAACCAAAGACAGGCCGTATCATGTGGAGGAAATACTGAAACGCCGTACCTTCAAGGGGGTAAAACAGGTTTTTGTTCGTTGGAAGAATTGGCCTGCTAAATTTAATAGTTGGATAAAAGCCTCAGAGCTGAAAAATATATAAATGCAGCTCCGTGACCAGGGGAGGTATTCATACAGTCATGGATAACGGTGCTGGATTCTACGTCACTTTGCCTTCAAACGCTAGCAAGGATACGTTTAAAAATAACACCAGCTCAGATTATACGGTGGACTTGGCTAAAGCTATCGAACTGAGTGGCGAATGGGAGGTGGGCCTCTGTGAGATCACCTATCCGCACACTTGGTATACCCTGCCTCTGGAAGATGCTTATATCGAGTTAAGATCCAACCTAAAGCCCTCTACAGTGAAATACGACGAGCTAAGATCAAACTTTAATAACCCCGTAGCTACATCACCGACAGTAACAGCATCAGCCCCCACAGTTTTTCGCCTCGAAATATTAACGGGTCCAGGCGGATATTACAGCCATCCTAAACAACTACTTGATCTACTCACGGTTAAACTTGTGAAATACGACCCCTCAGCCGCTACTTCTTACAACTAATTAAACAAATGCGTCGACTTCAGAGGTAGCTCGCGTTTCCAAATTCGAGCTCAGGGCTCTATGGCGTACATGCTAGGTCTTGAGGCGGGGGAGTGGTGGACTCTCTTCAACGCTACAGCCCCCCACCCCTGCGATCTAAAAACAGGCCTATATAACTTCTTTCTCTACACGGACATCATTCACTATCAGCCGATAGGTGATAGCTACGCCCCGCTTCTTAGTGTCGTTAACATTGGGGGAAGCTTTGGTGACGTGATCAGTCATCGCTATAATAAGCTTCATCACGTAAGAGTTTCAAAAAGCTACATTAAGACTTTACACGTAGAGATTAAGACTGACAGCAATCGGTGTGTCGATTTTGTCTACGGTAAAGTGATCCTGAAGCTCCACTTTAAACCAGTAGGGTCAGGCTGCCTATATAAATAATAATAAAAAAAAAATAAATAAAAAAAAGCCTCAGATATGGCTCATCTGAGAGAGAATCATGAGCGTTTCGTGAGTTATTATGAAAACCAGGTGGGGGGTGCCCTGCCCGGCTTTTACGGCGCGCCGGTTATGTACGGCCGAGGGATAGGATCGATCTTCTCAAGACTATTCCGCTTCGTATCCCCTCTGATGAAAAAAGGCTTCGCCATTGCGACTCCTCATCTAAAATCAGCTGCTGGTAGCATTGCTTCTGATATGTTAAAGTCAGCTATGGGGGGTATAGCTAACCGCCAGAAACAGGAGGGGGCCGGAGGCATTATGGCCCTGGCCCGTAGAGAGAGAAGAAGACCACCAGGGAAGCGTCTTTCTAATAAAAAAGTTCAATCGAAAAAGAAGAACTCACTTGACAGAAGAACTCTCAAGAGGAAGAGGTGTTCCAGGGCTGGCAACATGGGAGGGAGCAGACCATGGCTTTGATACATCAGAAGTCAACGGAATGCACGCTGGCCGAATTGGATCTATTTACAGTTCCGATGACCCAGCTATCAATTGAAAATAAGATTTACACAGAGGTCCTCCCTATATCGGCTATAACAGAAAATGGCCCTATTGAATTCTTTCTTCCAGGGGAGGGGGACCGTTATGTCGATTTGAATGATTTATTATTACACTTAAGAGTGAAGATTACTAATGTGGATGGTTCAAACCTGGCTGATGATGTTCGAGTAGGTCTGATTAATTACCCTTTGAATACAATCTTCATCAGTCAATGCGATGTTATTCTGGGAGATAGATTGATTTCCCAATCCAGTTCGACACACGGCTACAGATCTTTGATTGAAGCGCTTTTAAATTATTCCGAAGCCACCCTCAAAAGCCAGTTTGGGGCGGGTCTTTTTTACAAAGATACAGCCGGCGCCATCGATTCTAGTGATGTAGCAGGAGCAAACCTGAGCTATAACTCACGAGCCGCCTTCTCTAGTGAATCGAAAGAGATTCATCTGCTGGGTTCTCTTCACGGCGATGTTTTTTTCTGCGAGAGACTCCTTTTGAATTCTGTAGATATGAGAATAAAACTTACTCGGGCCAGCGATGCCTTCTGTCTCATGGGGACAAACACCTCTACCTTCCGACTGCAGATCCTATCGGCATAACTGTTTGTTAAAAAGGTAACCGTCTCTCCTGCGGTTAGATTAGGACATGAAGCAGCCCTGCTAAAAGGCAACGCCCTCTACCCCCTGTCCAGAGTGAATGTCAAAACGTATTCGATTCCAGCCAACTCTCGAATGTGTAATCTGGAGAATCTCTCTCTGGGAGTTATGCCCAAGTATGTGGTTGTAGGCATGGTGCATCATGAAGCATTCACGGGGAAGAGGAACCTGTCACCCTTCAATTTTCTGCATAATGATATCGAATATCTGGCACTCTGTCAGGACGGCAGACAAGTTCCGGCTAAGGCATTCCAACCCCATTTTGAGCAAGGATGTTCAGTCAGAGAGTATTATAACATGTTTACAGCAACTGGTAGACATCTTAAAGATTTGCCACTAAGCGTTCACAGAGAGGAATTTAATGAGGGGTATTCATTATTTGTCTTTAATCTGAATCCGTGCGAGGACAGTGAAGCAATGTCTCCTGTCTCCAACGGAAATTTACGGATGGAGATGCGTTTCCGTTCACCCCTCCCCCACTCAGTGACATTGATTGTCTACGCGTCTTACGATTCAATTCTGGAGATTAATGCCAAGCGAGAGGTATTAGTTGATTATTATTAATTATTATTAATATTTTTTATTATTTTTTATTATTATTATTTTATTACCTAGAAACATGAACAATCATGAATTGGAGAATCTAATGCATCGGTTGCTAGGAGGTGCATTCTGTGGTGTTTGGGCGTCTGACCAATTGCCCTTATTAAAACAGACATTCACCAAGCTTTATAGTTTATAGTTTACTTTATAGTTAACACGCATCCTGCTCATCTTTCCGGCGAACACTGGTTAGCTCTGACTTTGGAGGAAGGGGACGTAGCCACTTTTTTCGATCCCTACGGGTTCGGACCTGAGTTTGAGCACTACCCCTCCAGCATCCTTCAGTTCCTGGAGAAACGATCCAAAAAGATTTTATACCACGACCGTCAGCTTCAACATACTCTATCAGCGGTGTGCGGTCAACATTGCGTTGTCAAACCGCTTAGTTTCACGTTTTGTGGAGAAATACCAAAGATGTATCAGAAATCGTCGCTCAGAATGTTTTAATCATGGAACTTGTTCTCTGCAAATGTTTAATCAGTGTTATAACTTAATCATAAGTTATATAATCATAAGTGTCATAACTTGGCTCTGGAGTGATCTGTGATGTATTTCCTGAAAATAACTATGTAAACCGTAATCAATCAATTAAAAAAAAAACTTTATTGAGAAAAAACTATTTTCCCTGCATTACATTCATTTGCGATCAAACAGGATCCAGGGTGATTTAATCTTTTCACGGCCATCTACCTCGTAAGGCGTTTTCCTAGGCTGTGGACGCAATCTTTCTGAAACTAGCTTGACAGAGGGGGAGGCTGTACTTCCCCCCTCTCCTGCTTGAAAATCCTCTAAGGATTCACCCGCTTGGAGCTGACGAAACTGTTTGCGAGCTCGGGGGTTGGTCAGATAGGATACAGGAATATTCATATCTGCTTGAGAATTTAAGAAGCTGACCCATCCTTGGGGTTGATAAGAGCGCTCTTTTTTTATAAGGGAGGACGGTGTTTTTAAATAAATCAATCATGTGAGACCCTTTAATGACCTGCCCCTTGTAACTAAATTCCCCTTTAGAGTTCCACCCAGAGGAATGATGCAATAATTTCTTTATGATGTATTCAACATTCTTACGATGTCGTTGTGGTAGGTTTAATAAGATCTCGCTGGAAGAGTCATCGGCGTCGATAGTCGGCTCACTAATGTTAGGAGATGACTCTGGAGCTGAAGCATAGGGCTTCTCTGGGGGTTTCCCCCGGAGGTCACGCTGCAGGGATAAAGTTACTCGTGGTTCCTCTTGCCGTCCTTGTTTTATCAGAGTTAGATATTTCTGTAGCAATGCCTCGTATTTTTTTATTTTTTCATAAGATCCAAGGCCTGTCTCGTTTAAAATGGCTCTCAGTCTAAATCGTCTTCAGCAGTTTTACGGATTGAAGAGGAGTCGGGTGGTGTCATACGGTTTATTTGATGTGATGGTACCAGAAACATCTTTTGTGAATTTTTGAGACTCATGTCTGGTTTAAAATAGAATATTCCACCCAAGAGATTTCCTAGGAAGGGGACAGCTGCAGCCAGCATAGGGAGGAGGAAGCCACCTGACTGTCTCATCAGCGCTCGTCGTCTATGCTTTAAGTCGTGCTTTTTATCTGCCAAGAGTTTTATAACATGTCGCTGTTTCTTCAGCTCCCTGAACTGATGTTTAGAGACTGGAATGTTGCCTTTTAAAAGATTCAAAGCAATCTCACACAGTGCTTGGAGAAAGTCAGCTGAAGAGTGCGCTAGAATATCCGTTTCGTTTGTGAGGAGTAGATTTATTGAGTGCCTTTATCAGACACGCGTTTCGTCTTATACAAGCCGACATGACTTACTTGGATATATTTCTTGGTAGATATACACAAGGCCTCTGCGGATACAATCCTGATCTCAATCTGTAGGCTTCTGGACAGGAGGGTGTGAGGTCTACTAATAAATAACCTCGTTCCTCGCGAGTAGCGTCTTCAAAGCATTCTAAAAAGTAGCTCTTCTGGGAAGGAAATATTTGATGCGATAATACACTTATCTGCAATTTATCACGGGGAACAACACCATATAATTACAATTCAGACTTATGGTTCTGCTATGTTTGCCTTTTTGGAATACATTCTGAGTCAACATAATCACACTCATATTTCGGTGATGTCTGTATTGTGTAAAGATTCTGACTACATCAGGATGGTCTGAAGCTTGATGAATAACATCGGCAAAAATAATCAAATGCGTAAGGTCAGGTGGAAACATTTCAGGATCGTCAAAACTGTCAGGCAGTCCTTCAACAAAATGTATATCTTTATTCATTCTCTGCAATTCAGTATACATGGGTTGAAATGAAGTGTAAATCCATACAATTTTATCAGGTACATTATTCAATACATATGTACAATTTTCAATAATACTTTTTACAAGATAAGTCTTACCACAGCCACTAGGACCAGCTAATACACAGGAGAATGGTGTAACAAAACGTGTATCAAAATTAAATTCCTGCAGAGGAAGCAAGAGAGCTTTTTCTTTTTTCCTAGTTTCTCCTTTACTGCTGCAGATTTTTTATTTTCCTCAGTAACCAAAAGGCTGTGTTGTCCCGTCAGAAAAAAGCCTCCGCTTGTCATAAACTACACGAAACTTTTTCTGGAAAGAGCAATTCTTCAAAACAAAACCTTTTTTATCACGTCTGATCGTCTGCTGAGGGGTGTGGATAAAACCATCACACGATCCCTCAAGATAACCTTCCACGAGAAGCCTGACCGCATCAAAGTTAACCTTCTGACTACACTCCGTTGTCTGAGTAATCCCCTTCACTTTGAGAACAACCTTTTTAAGGTTTCTCGTCTGATAAGCATAGCTCTTGGGACCTGCGGCTGCAAATTCCTGAATGGTATCTCCGTCTAGCTCGTCAGTCAGGTCGCCCAGATAATTGCCCAGTTTCAGGGGGGTATCACCCTCTCTTCCCACGTAGATCAGACTATCAGTATCCATATACAGCACATTATGCTGCACCTGCTCGAGGTAACTGTACAATTTGATTCGGGCGTAGGCAGTAGTGAATGCAGCTACAAAGATATTGGTAGATTTACCTGGACGTACAAGACACCGGCTGAGCTGTGTAAACTGCACCATCGCAGTCTCTGCATTTAGAAAAGTAAAGTACTTTACACTGTACAGACCTGAGAATATGTAACGATGTAATTCGCCTGGATCTGAAACCAAGGCAGTTTGGGGCATATTACTACTCTGAGCGAATTTACCCCAAAAACTGTTGAGACACAATGTCGCCACCTGCCTCTTGGCAGGATTCACACAAATCTGAGATGGATCGAGCTTCACACCCTGATGCAGCTCATAGTCCTCCACGTATTTGTCTCTGCTCTCTTGATCAATCGCGTTAACAGGGAAGCCTGAGGCCTCCTGTTTACCTTTCAAAAAAGTGTGAATATAACCCTCAAAAATTGAGTCACTGGCTTTATCGAAATGCCAAACTTCAATCATCTTCCCGATTCTATAGCCTAGCTCAAGAGCTTTGATCACCTCCACGCTAACCCACACCCCTGTCAATGCTCTGGCCTGCTCGTCATGTTCACAGCAGCCGTCCTGCTGGTTAACTTCTGCACATGTTCGACAGAGTGTAAATACTAGTTTACCTCCAGCAGTTTTGTACGGTAGCACAGGAAACAACAGGCCCCTAGGCGGGTGAATGGTTGCCTTGATGAGCCCGAAATAGTTCACAGGGTCGTCAAAATCTTTGTGTATCAAAACTGGATGGCCCAGAGGATACGATCCTGTCGAATTTATGAAAGGATAGAGAGAACACACGTCTACATAATGAACGATTTCGTCCGGTGCAGCACTGTAACGTAATCTGACCGCACTGGTTCGCCCTCCGAAAAGAGCCTGTCGGGGGTTCAGAGGCTCTGGAGGCTGGAACTCTGCCAGGAATGCTTTTACTCCTACATGCATTTTTTTTCCTCTGATTCCAGTCATGTTCCCAAATGACAATCATCCTCAGGCCCTGAGTTGTCTGCAAAACCTGTAGCCGCCTCATAGTAGCCTCATACAACTCTTCGAAGGGTACTCCACTCAGAGGACTAACCTCTCGAGGGCTGAAGCAGGTTGGACATCCATGAAAAAAACATCCCATGAACTCAAATGCGTGAGCAACGCCACCTATCACAGCATAACCATCCGTGAAATACGATCCAATCTGTTTTTCACCCTGGTTTAAAGCATGCTGTATAAAAACCTGTCTATCCTGCCCTTCCCACTCTATCCACTGGATGGCAGCATGGGAAAAGCTCTTGGTTTGACTATGGTAATCATCGGCGGCAGGGATAGCCAGACTGTTGGTCGGCAGGAAGTTTGTGAGAAATACCTTCATGCAGGCTGAAGCAATAGTGATGCATGAGAACGGATCAATTTGTGTCTCAGTCAGAAACTGTCTTCTAAACAAAAGGCATCCCTTAGCCAGGATATCCACATCATTCTCACAGTACCTCATAGCCTCCGCCTTAAAATCAAACACGCCGTGTTTAACTTCATCATACCATGCTTGGAACTCTAGCTGCTGCGCAGACTTCAAGCGCTGTACGGCATATTCACTGGGCTGCGGGTAGCCCCCTACGTACATCAAGTTCTCAGCCGAGCTGAAGAGGTGGGGAAAATGCCCTTTTCCCAGATCATTAAAACCTAAAGCTCTAGGCATGTCGGAAAGGGCCATCATGAGAAAGGACAGAGAGTCTATGAATTTTAGACCAAAGTCAGGGTCTTGGAAACACAGAACTTTACTACCTTGCATAGTTATAGAAGGCTTAATACCCAACTCCACCATGCAGTTAAGCAGCAAAGAAGCATCGAATCCTTTTGCGTTATGAGCTATGAAAACAGTGTTTTTGTACAGGGGCCTACGGAAACGCAGCAGAAAGCTCTGGACACAGTTCAGTCCATAAGCCGACCACCGCTTGCCAGACATGGTTCTGGTAGACACTAGAAAGGGCTTGTGGATATTGCCCTCAACGACAAAAGTTTCAAAATCATAGAAAATCAGCTTTTCAGAGGGGGGCTCGGAAGGAGGCTCTGCATGAAGCAGAGATGCCCTGTAGCCTCAAGGGGCTTAGAGCAAGTGGGTCACACAGATTGCATGCATTTATGGCTGCTTGCTGTGACAATTCGCATACAAAGAGTACATCGTCTTATCTTTGAGCATAAACTAGCGCATTCAGATGTAGACTCCTTGTGTCGTTCAAAGCAGCCTGCCGTACGACACTTCCTATTACAGTCTGTACAGGTTACCGGCTTGAGGCCACACAAATTGACACCACAATTTTGCGGTTCAGTATGTTCTCAAATTTACTTACATCATTTAAAGAAACCGGTTGCTGAGCACTGAGCCCCGCCTGTCTCTGAAGCTCTCTACCTTGTTCTAACGCCTGTCGGTAGGTGATTAGAGGGTTGATCACGTGCGCCAGGCTTATGGCCAAGCACAGTTGAACGTAGTTGTCCACTATGTAGAGATGGCGTCTTTTTGTACGTAATATCTCACAGTCTAACGTCTTGTCCAGTCTGCGTTTAACACCTGCGCCGCCTGAGGGGCTTTAAATAATCTGAACTATCATTTCAAGACTTTCCTCGTCACTCACAATGCCCATTCGACTGAACCAGGCACTCGAGTAGCGCTTCAAACGCCTGCAGAATAGATCCGTCTTGATCATCGTCCACAGTGATTAAAGAATGGTGGCGTATGTTCACCCCGCGAATTTCCACCTGAACAGCATCGTTACGGCCAACATGCAAGGATGCTTCATCAGCCATCTCTCTAATATTAATCATAACTGCCTCATGGAACTGTGCCAAATCAGGAACGTCCGCAACTGGTGGAATTCTGAAAACGCAACGTAACTCTGTATTATTAAATCTAGGTCTCGTGATAACGGTTATGTTATCATCCCCCAGACCTCGACCTGTCTGCATATCAACTAAATCAGGATCTTGATGTATTTGCGGTTCTGATGGGCTAGCGCTTATTGAGGATGCCTCAGGCGCCTGGGGGGAATGAGGTGGGGGAGGTGATGAGCTGTTTATGACCAAGTCATCAACTTCCATGGGTGTGGAAGGTGTAGAAGGAGAACGCAAAAGTGCTTCTTCTAACACTAGAAAATAACCGTCAATAGACGCTGATTCTAACTGGTGGCGTTCATCAACCTCGTCTAACTGCTCCTCAGGAGGAATTTGACTTACTAAATCTAAAATACCAGCCAGACCAACTTGTGAACCAAGCGGCTGTCTTTCATTATTAGGCAGACCCTCTGTATGCGGGGTTGTTGAAACTTGATTCAATATCTCTAATATTCCCCGCAGATCAGAATTCAATACCTCTAATATTCCCTCCAGATCAGAGCGGTTAAATTATTCCATTTTTTATTTGTAAAAACAACAACGCATGAAAACAAACAAAAAAACAAAACAGACTTTTTAGAGATTCATTCTAGTAAATTCAACGAACTCAGCCACCAGTTGCAATCTTAAAACTCGGTGTGCCAACCCTTCGTGGTTAATTAGATCGCTGAAGTCAATCATCAGATCAAACCTTCGTCTTTGACCAGCAGCAAGATCTTGAATGGACGGACCCGTCGGCTCACTCGCTGATTCAACAGCAGTGAGGTCAGATGAAACACCTTCGAGCGCTGTATAGCTCACTGCAGGGTTGGTTCGGCGTCTGACGTTTCCCTGCTGAGTCTTCACTCCTCCACCCCTCTTCTTGGATTGGGCTGTTGAGCTATTGCTTCTCCGATCCACAACTGGGGGAGCGAAAAAACGCGTTAAAGCCTTCACAACTAATGAATAATGTCTTGACCACTTGTTTCTGCATTAATCTTTTTTTTCAATTCTGCATGTAGTTTCTCAGAAAGATCCGCTAGGGGACCCTTCATATCAACACCTCCTCACACACCCACTTCGTAGCTCGGTCAAATAATTAAATAAACAGAACGGCTTACCTGAGTCATTGACTGTATTAGCCGCAGCGCGTATAAACTCTACATTTCCATTCCTGATACGCGGATCTAGAAAGACATATACAGCAGAATTTAAATTATACGTCATGTATATATTCAGTAAAACATTTTAAAAAAATGATGTATTCTGTAATGTTGCAAATAATATATTAGCAAATCACCTTGAACGTTCCTATAAACATTCCCTTCAATTTCAGATCCCGAGGCTGTAAGGAGAATCAGTACTTTAAATGAGCATTTTCTGTTAAAAAAAAAAAAAAAAAGACGCTTTACATCAGGGTAAATAACGAAATTGGCAATATTAATACGTTTTTTAAAAAAAAGCGCTCACCTGCTAGAATCATTTCTTCATCACTTATTGCCAGGTGAAATTCTGCTTCGAAATCCTCACGATCCATCACAAACGGTTTTACAAAGTGTAGAGCTTCGTTTTTTGAAGTGATTTAACCCCGAGACGCCACGACACTTATAGGCCATCTTACAGAGATAGCGATCCGCTCGCGTCTGCGTAGGAAAGCCACTCTTACTCTTAGAAAGTAATTCAAACAATAGACCTCTGTTCTACTGAAAAAACTTCTCATCAGCATCGAATGGTCAAAGACCTGCAGACTGCACGTCTCTCACCCCCTAAATTGAATTAACATACTTAGCAAAATAGGATCAGTCTTTTACCCCCGCGCGTGAACACACTCGACGTAATACATCTGGAACATCGGGCCAAAGACTTTTATCCCTGTCTAGGATTTTTTTTTACCTCAAGGATCTTTACCTGTAGGAAATTAAAGCACATTCGCAGTAACTCGCAGGATCAGATGATCCATGAAGCCATTAACCAGGCTGACGGCTCACCCCTCACTGAATTAACACATTTATCAGTAAATAAACCTCTTCCCACTAAACCTCGTCCCCACTCTGAATGTCATGGGAACTAAAGATGGACATGAATACAATAGGCCTCCTTACTGATTACAGTCACAGCAAACTATAGGAGGACACCTGCAGGAAGCCTCCCGACTGAAAAACAGTGTAGCCCTCCCCCCTCACTTTACCTGCACGGAACAATAGGGCCTAAAAAAAACTATAAAACTATAAAGACAAATCGACTCACACCCAACTGAATACACAACACACTTTTGCAGGACACCTGCTACATTCATAAAACCCACCTATCTTTAAAACTCACACACTACAACCACCATGAACAATAACACCATAAAACTATAAAACAGGAACAATGGCATGTACGTTCATAAAATAGTCTTTCCTAAAAAAGGGGCGGAGCCAACAGAGGAGAGGCGGGCCCACCTGTCACATTAATTCTGATGAAAGCTGGTCAATATAACTCTCTAACAACTCCAATATGAGAATAGAATAGAGTAGAAAATTATTAGACACTGGTCATTCAAACGTTACATACAATTTTTTGTTGTTGCATTGAAAACGTTACAAAGGCACTGAAAAGTACTTTAAGGCAATAAAAAACTAAACATGCTATTACTGACTATTAAGTCATGATTTCAGTGCATAAACTCTTTTCCCATGTATGCAACTCCAAAATGAACATATTGAAATGGTAGAAAATGTTTAGAAAATGGTCATTCAGAAGTTAAATACAATTCTTTGCCGTTGCTTTGAAAACATCACAAAGGCGCTGAAAAGCACTTTAAGGCAATAAAAACCTGAAAATACTTTTATGGACTTGTATTGGACAATTCCAGTGCCAAAACAACTTTCCAATGTATAAACCATCTATGAGACCATGTAAGATTAGTAAAACTGATTACAAACTGATCGCTGAGAGGTTACACAAAACTATGCAGTTGCACTGAAAATGCTACTAAGGCGCTGAAAAGCACTTTAAGGCAATAAACAACTAAACATGCTATTACTGACTAGTAAGTCATGATTTCAGTGCATAAACTCTTTTCCCATGTACACAACTCCAAAATGAACATATTGAAATGGTAGAAAATGTTTAGAAAATTGTCATTCAGAAGTTAAAAACAATTATTTGCCGTTGCATTGAAAACGTTACCAAGGCGCTGAAAAGCACTTTAGGGAATAAAAACCTCAACATACTTTTATGGACTTGTAATGATCTATTTCAGTGCCAAATCAACTTTCCAATATATAAACCACCAATGAGAACATATTAGAATAGTAAAAGTTAATTACAAACTGTTCACTGAGAGATTAGATTCTCAGAGATTAGATTAGATTCAACTTTAATTTCATTACACAGGTACAAGTACAGGGTAACAAAATACAGTTAGCATCCAACCAGAAGTGCAAAACAGTACATGGCTCATTTTTTTTACGTATTTATTTTTCTACCTATGTTGTATACCACAGTATATAAACGAAACAAATACGAATAGCTTTTGCATCATCAGTACTCTTTTTTTGGATACTGAGGAATGAATTTCATAATTAGAAGGGCCCTCTGACCTCCAGATGTAAATGTTAATTCCTGTCTGTCTCCTAAATCCTGTAGATATACATTTGCATAACACCAGTTAATCAAAGGACCAGTTAATCTGGTCCAAGAGTGATCACTATGTTAAAATGTGTGCCTCCAACCCCTGCAGATCACAATCCCATAAAAGTGACTGAACGGTGTGCCCCCACCCCCTGCAGACCACACTCTTCAAAGGGTGGGCCTTCAACCTTCATCCTGCCCAAGAGCAGCTGGTATGTATTCTTAAAGGAAAGAGTTGTGTGATACATAAGACAGACATATGTCATCTTGAAGGTCTACCACCCATGTTCCTATATCATAATTGTGTGCGTGCTGCAAAGCGCACACTATGTTATTACTAGCGTTTATTGTGTGTGTGCTGCAAGGCGCACACTATGTTATTACTAGCGTTTATTATTATTATTGTGTGCGTGCTGCAAGGCGCACATTATGTTATTACTAGAGTTTATTATTGTGTGCGTGCTGCAAGGCGCACACTATGTTATTACTAGCGTTTATTATTATTGTGTGCGTGCTGCAAGGCGCACACTATGTTATTACTAGCGTTTATTATTGTGTGCGTGCTGCAAGGCGCACACTATGTTATTACTAGCGTTTATTATTATTATTATACTTATTCTTACGCCGTTTTTTTGGCTCAAAACACCTACCAGAGTTTTTGACGCATATACACAAAAGTTATATCAAAACGTGCGGCTCGGCCCCGACATGTGTGCTATGATTTATCTAAGACTTTTGGCGAACAATTTTGCCCAAAAATTGCCAAAAACCACACAAAAAAAATGAATAGGTGTCAATGGAGAGAATGTTTGAGAGGTAGAGTGGTGATGTCATCGCTAGAGTGTGGAGAAGAGAGAGAATTGTGTTTAAAAAATAAAACGTATTTGACTACCATGGCCTCAAATGCACCACTACAGACACAATTTATACATAGAAACGTAGGAAAATTTGTCCTCTAGCTCACACTTGCTTTACTTTATCTGTCAGATTTATTGTTTTAGCTTGACATGCGAAGATTCGGCCGCAGCACCCATGAACAGCCTCATAGACTCCTATGTTAAGAGAGGCGGGGCTGTAACTGAAAAGAGAGAAAACGAACACTTTTTAGAATTGCTCCCAAGAGCACATTTCTTCACTTGTCAACACAAAATGCCTATGTAGACGTTCAGGAAGGGCTCAGCCGGCTTCACGTTAACCTGGTTTTATGATTGGAAACACGGTTTGGCCAGAAATCCTTCCTGTTCGAGGGGTGCTGTAAGCCTTTTCTCTGTCTTTCGAACTGCCATGACAGTTCCAGCTGCAACTTATTAGTTCGTTACTTAGCAACGTGCTTGAAAGAGGAGAGACGGTGGCCACGAATGACGGTGGCTATTTTACGAACATTAATTCATTTCACATTTAATAACTTTAATTGGAGGATATTTACTGGAGGAATCAAATTGGTTCTTTTTGTTTCGGGTGTATTTATAAACTGTACTCCAACTCAACTCTTCCTCTCTGGCTCTAAGTCTCTAAGGTAAGCAAACATCTTTTTCAACTCTTTCGCTAGCATCCTATCAAAAATGTCGGTTTTTGACTTCTTTAACATTTGGGCTCATAGGTATTCATGTGCTTATCAGTCAGGATTTACAACTGACATTCCAACTAGCTGTAAAGATATGCTGTTTGCTAACATTAGCAACCAATGCTGAAATTAGCGCCTAAGCTAATTGCTAGTGCATCAGCATATGTTTTGCTAGCATGCTATCTAAGATGTGGGTTTTTGACTTCTTTAACATTTGGGCTTATGTATTCATGTGCTTATCAGTCAGGACGGTGGTGAAGGGTTGTGGGGAGGGTTATTTGTGTGCATTTTGACCGTTTATGGTTGTTTTCGGAGGGGGGGGGGGTGGGGGGGCGATCGGCGTTCGCGGGGGGCGGGGGGGCTCGTGCGGGGAGGTTTGAGGGCAGGGTTCATGTGGTGGGGTCCATAGGAATCTAACAAGATATTGGGGAGGTGTGTGGGAGGTCGGGATCGGCAGTTAATGGAGTTGCCGCTCCATAGAGAAACAGTGGGGATTAAATACAGGTCTTTTAGGAATTGCTATTGAAATTGTTGGGGGGGCTTGCTGTAAAACATTCATAATCGTCTGGATACTGGTTGACCTTGCAAACTATTGGCTAGTGTTGTATGGGGAGTCCTGTAGTTTATAGATGATTGAACCTGTGTGTCAGCTACTAAGTGATTCATTGCACTGAATGGTTTGATTGACAGTTCATCATTAAGTCATTAATGTACAGACTGCCTGTGTGTATGCACATATATGTATCTATATATATATGTGTGTGTGTGTGTATGTGCGTGTGTGTATGTGTATGTGCGTGTGTGTTTTTCTCAATTAATGTTGGATGAAAAGCACTGTTTTTGTTAGTGTGATATCAGAACTGTGTGACCTAGTGCTAGCTTATTGCTGAATCCTGATTTGTTACATGTTTGATTGCATGTGGATTGATTTGACATTTAACACAGCTGTATAACTTTATAATGTTATCTGATATTTATAATGCGGTATCATTTTGATAAAAGGTGTATTTCTAATACCAAAGTCATAGCCATTGATGGCCTAATTCTGGCATTGGATGTATTTGGGTCATTTTACACTCTAAGTTTTTGAAAGCATTTATCACTATTATCAAATGAGAACCAAACTATTACTATGCTACTGAACTGTAATGTAAAGTGCTACCTGACACAGAGTGACCAATTGTTTACTGCTTGCTTACTACTTAAACTTAAACTGTGGCAGTGTGCTCAAGTGGAGCTGTCTTTAATCCTGCTGAAATTAGTGTTTACGCTACTACTAGTGCATCAGCATATGAACACCTGTTGAAAGCTTGATCTGTCACATACCTAAGCAATGGTAGAAGTCATTCAGAAAATGACTCAACAGTGTCATTGATATATGGGGGAGAGTCCCGGGCCAGAGTCACGCACACTCAAAATTTCTTTAGGAATTTTTTTCTAGTTATTATTATTATTATACTTATTCTTACGCCGTTTTTTTGGCTCAAAACACCTACCAGAGTTTTTGACGCATATACACAAAAGTTATATCAAAACGTGCGGCTCGGCCCCGACATGTGTGCTATGATTTATCTAAGACTTTTGGCGAACAATTTTGCCCAAAAATTGCCAAAAACCACACCAAAAAAATGAATAGGTGTCAATGGAGAGAATGTTTGAGAGGTAGAGTGGTGATGTCATCGCTAGAGTGTGGAGAAGAGAGAGAATTGTGTACAAAAAATAAAACGTATTTGACTACCATGGCCTCAAATGCACCACTACAGACACAATTTATACATAGAAACGTAGGAAAATTTGTCCTCTAGCTCACACTTGCTTTACTTTATCTGTCAGATTTATTGTTTTAGCTTGACATGCGAAGATTCGGCCGCAGCACCCATGAACAGCCTCATAGACTCCTATGTTAAGAGAGGCGGGGCTGTAACTGAAAAGAGAGAAAACGAACACTTTTTAGAATTGCTCCCAAGAGCACATTTCTTCACTTGTCAACACAAAATGCCTATGTAGACGTTCAGGAAGGGCTCAGCCGGCTTCACGTTAACCTGGTTTTATGATTGGAAACACGGTTTGGCCAGAAATCCTTCCTGTTCGAGGGGTGCTGTAAGCCTTTTCTCTCTGTCCAACTGCTATGACCGTTGCAACAGTTGCGAAGTTTGTTACTTAGCAACGTGCTTGAAAGAGGAGAGACGGTGGCCACGAATGACGGTGGCTATTTTACGAACAGTAATTAATTTCACATTTAATAACTTTAATTGGAGGATATTTACTGGAGGAATCAAATTGGTTCTTTTTGTTTCGGGTGTATTTATAAACTGTACTCCAACTCAACTCTTCCTCTCTGGCTCTAAGTCTCTAAGGTAAGCAAACATCTTTTTCAACTCTTTCGCTAGCATCCTATCAAAAATGTAGGTTTTTGACTTCTTTAACATTTGGGCTCATAGGTTTTCATGTACTTAGCAGTCAGGATTTACAACTGACATTCCAACTAGCTGTAAAGATATGCTGTTTGCTAACATTAGCGACCAATGCTGAAATTAGCGCTTAAGCTAATTGCTAGTGCATCAGCATATGTTTTGCTAGCATGCTATCTGAGATGTGGGTTTTTGACTTCTTTAACATTTGGGCTTATATGTATTCATGTGCTTATCAGTCAGGACGGTGGTGGAGGGTTGTAAGGAGGGTAGTGGGGGGGGGGGGTTATTTGTGTGCATTTTGACCGTTTATGGTCGTTTTCGGAGGGGGGGGGGGCGATCGGCGTTCGCGGGGGGCGGGGGCGGGGGGGCTCGTGCGGGGGGGTTTGAGGGCAGGGTTCATGTGGTGGGGTCCATAGGAATCTAACAAGATATTGGGGAGGTGTGTGGGAGGTCGGGATCCGCAGTTAATGGAGTTGCCGCTCCATAGAGAAACAGTGGGGATTAAATACAGGTCTTTTAGGAATTGCTATTTAAATTGTTGGGGGGGCTGTGTGCGTGTGTGTATGTGCGTGTGTGTTTTTCTCAATTAATGTTGGATAAAAAGCACTGTTTTTGTTAGTGTGATATCAGAACTGTGTGACCTAGTGCTAGCTTATTGCTGAATCCTGATTTGTTACATGTTTGATTGCATGTGGATTGATTTGACATTTAACACAGCTGTATAACTTTATAATGTTATCTGATATTTATAATGCGGTATCATTTTGATAAAAGGTGTATTTCTAATACCAAAGTCATAGCCATTGATGGCCTAATTCTGGCATTGGATGTATTTGGGTCATTTTACACTCTAAGTTTTTGAAAGCATTTATCACTATTATCAAATTAGAACCAAACTATTACTATGCTACTGAACTGTAATGTAAAGTGCTACCTGACACAGAGTGACCAATTGTTTACTGCTTGCTTACTACTTAAACTTAAACTGTGGCAGTGTGCTCAAGTGGAGCTGTCTTTAATCCTGCTGAAATTAGTGTTTACGCTACTACTAGTGCATCAGCATATGAACACCTGTTGAAAGCTTGATCAGTCACATACCTAAGCAATGGTAGAAGTCATATTGTGAAAATTACTCAACAGTGTCAGTGATGTATGGGGGAGAGTCCCGGGCCAGAGTCACGCACACTCAAAATTTCTTTAGGAATTTTTTTCTAGTTATTATTATTATTCGTTTTTTTGGCTCAAAACACCTACCAGAGTTTTTGACGCATATACACAAAAGTTATATCAAAACGTGCGGCTCGGCCCCGACATGTGTGCTATGATTTTTCTAAGACTTTTGGCGAACAATTTTGCCCAAAAATTGCCAAAAACCACACCAAAAAAATGAATGGGTGTTAATGGAGAGATTGTTTGAGAGGTAGAGTGGTGATGTCATCGCTAGAGTGTGGAGAAGCGAGAGAATTGTGTAAAACAAATTAAATGTATTTGACTACCATGGCCTCAAATGAACCACTACAGACACAATTTATGCATAGAAACGTAGGAAAATGTGTCCTCTAGCTCACACTTGCTTTACTTTATCTGTCAGATTTATTGTTTTAGCTTGACATGCGAAAATTCGGCCGCAGCACCCATGAACACCCTCATAGACTCCCATGTTAAAAGTGTCAGGAAAATTTCAGTAGGAAAACAAAACTAACACTTTTTAGAATTGCTCCCAAGAGCACATTTCTTCACTTGTCAACACAAAATGCCTATGTAGACGTTCAGTAAAGGCTCAGCCGGCTTCACGTTAACCTGGTTTACCAGAAATCCTTCCTGTTCGAGGGGCGCTGTAAGCCTTTCCTCTCTGTCTGTTCAACTGACATGACAGTTGCAACTGTCAGCTTTAGTTCGTTACTTAGCAACGTGCTTGAAAGAGGAGAGGGGAAGACGGTGGCCATTCTATGAAAAGTAATTCATTTCACATTTAATAACTTTAATTGGAGGATATTTACTGGAGGAATCAAATTGGCTCTTTTTGTTTCGGGTGTATTTATAAACTGTACTCCAGCTCAACTCTTTCTCTCTGGCTCTAAGTCTCTAAGGTAAGCGAACATCTTTTTCAACTCTTTCGCTAGCATGCTATCTAAATGTAGGTTTTTAACTTCTTTAACATTTGGGCTCATAGGTATTCATGTGCTTATCAGTCAGGATTTACAACTGACATTCCAACTAGCTGTAAAGATATGCTGTTTGCTAACATTAGCGACCAATGCTGAAATTAGCCCTTAAGCTAATTGCTAGTGCATCAGCATATGTTTCGCTAGCATGCTATATAAGATGTGGGTTTTTGACTTCTTTAACATTTGGGCTTATATGTATCCATGTGCTTATCAGTCAGGACGGTGGTGGAGGGTTGTAAGGAGGGTAGTGTGGGGGGGTTATTTGTGTGCATTTTGACCGTTTAGGGTCGTTTTCGGAGGTGGGGGTGGGCGTTCGGCGTTCGCGGGGGGCGGGGGGCGGGGGGGGCTCGTGCGGGGGGGTTTGAGGGCAGGGTTCATGTGGTGGGGTCCATAGGAATCTAACGAGATATTGGGGAGGTGTGTGGGAGGTCGGGTTGATGAGCTATGAGCTTATTTGGGGGAGAGGTTTGACAATCGCGAATGATTTAGTTTCACTTTCAAGCGGAGATTGTGACGTTGCGGGGGGCTCGGGGGGGGCGATTTCGGAGCGGTTTGAGGCCAGAGTTAATGTGGTGGAGTCCAGACGAATCGAACCAGGTATTGGGGAGGTGTGTGGGTGGTTGGGATCGGCAGTTCCATAGAGAAACAGTGGGGATTAAATACAGGTCTTTTAGGAATTGCTATTTAAATTGTTGGGGGGGCTTGCTGTAAAACATTCATAATCGTCTGGATACTGGTTGACCTTGCAAACTATTGGCTAGTGTTGTATGGGGAGTCCTGTAGTTTATAGATGATTGAACCTGTGTGTCTGCTACTAAGTGATTCATTGCACTGAATGGTTTGATTGACAGTTCATCATTAAGTCATTAATGTACAGACTGTACATTATATACATATGTATGCACAATGCACATATATGTATATATCTATATATATATATGTGTGTGTGTGTGTATGTGCGTGTGTGTATGTGCGTGTGTGTATGTGTATGTGCGTGTGTGTTTTTCTCAATTAATGTTGGATAAAAAGCACTGTTTTTGTTAGTGTGATATCAGAACTGTGTGACCTAGTGCTTTTTGTGAATTTTGATGCTAGCTTATTGCTGAATCCTGACTATTACTATGCTACTGAACTGTAATGTAAAGTGCTACCTGACACAGAGTGACCAATTGTTTACTGCTTGCTTACTACTTAAACATAAACTGTGGCAGTGTGCTCAAGTGGAGCTGTCATTAATCCTGCTGAAATTAGTGTTAACGCTACTACTAGTGCATCAGCATATGAACACCTGTTGAAAGCTTGATCTGTCACATACCTAAGCAATGGTAGAAGTCATATTCAGAAAACTAGAAAAAAATTCCTAAAGAAATTTTGAGTGTGCGTGACTCTGGCCCGGGACTCTCCCCCATATATCAATGACACTGTTGAGTCATTTTCTGAATATGACTTCTACCATTGCTTAGGTATGCTAAGCAATGCTTTCAACATGCTTTCAACAGGTGTTCATATGCTGATGCACTAGTAGTAGCGTTAACACTAATTTCAGCAGGATTAAAGACAGCTCCACTTGAGCACACTGCCACAGTTTAGGTTTAAGTAGTAAGCAAGCAGTAAACAATTGGTCACTCTGTGTCAGGTAGCACTTTACATTACAGTTCAGTAGCATAGTAATAGTTTGGTTCTAATTTGATAATAGTGATAAATGCTTTCAAAAACTTAGAGTGTAAAATGACCCAAATACATCCAATGCCAGAATTAGGCCATCAATGGCTATGACTTTGGTATTAGAAATACACCTTTTATCAAAATGATACCGCATTATAAGTATCAGATAACATTATAAAGTTATACAGCTGTGTTAAATGTCAAATCAATCCACATGCAATCAAACATGTAACAAATCAGGATTCAGCAATAAGCTAGCACTAGGTCACACAGTTCTGATATCACACTAACAAAAACAGTGCTTTTTATCCAACATTAATTGAGAAAAACACACACGCACATACACATACACACACGCACATACACACACACACACATATATATATATATAGATAGATACATATATATGTGCATACACACAGGCAGTCTGTACAGTAATGACTTAATGATGAACTGTCAATCAAACCATTCAGTGCAATGAATCACTTAGTAGCTGACACACAGGTTCAATCATCTATAAACTACAGGACTCCCCATACAACACTAGCCAATAGTTTGCAAGGTCAACCAGTATCCAGACGATTATGAATGTTTTACAGCAAGCCCCCCCAACAATTTAAATAGCAATTCCTAAAAGACCTGTATTTAATCCCCACTGTTTCTCTATGGAGCGGCAACTCCATTAACTGCCGATCCCGACCTCCCACACACCTCCCCAATATCTTGTTAGATTCCTATGGACCCCACCACATGAACCCTGCCCTCAAACCTCCCCGCACGAGCCCCCCCGCCCCCCGCGAACGCCGATCGCCCCCCCCCCCCTCCGAAAACAACCATAAACGGTCAAAATGCACACAAATAACCCTCCCCACAACCCTTCACCACCGTCCTGACTGATAAGCACATGAATACATAAGCCCAAATGTTAAAGAAGTCAAAAACCCACATCTTAGATAGCATGCTAGCAAAACATATGCTGATGCACTAGCAATTAGCTTAGGCGCTAATTTCAGCATTGGTCGCTAATGTTAGCAAACAGCATATCTTTACAGCTAGTTGGAATGTCAGTTGTAAATCCTGACTGATAAGTACATGAATACCTATGAGCCCAAATGTTAAAGAAGTCAAAAACCGACATTTTTGATAGGATGCTAGCGAAATAGTTGAAAAAGATGTTTGCTTACCTTAGAGACTTAGAGCCAGAGAGGAAGAGTTGAGTTGGAGTACAGTTTATAAATACACCCGAAACAAAAAGAACCAATTTGATTCCTCCAGTAAATATCCTCCAATTAAAGTTATTAAATGTGAAATTAATTACTGTTCGTAAAATAGCCACCGTCATTCGTGGCCACCGTCTCTCCTCTTTCAAGCACGTTGCTAAGTAATGAACTTCGCAACTGTTGCAACGGTCATAGCAGTTGGACAGAGAGAAAAGGCTTACAGCACCCCTCGAACAGGAAGGATTTCTGGCCAAACCGTGTTTCCAATCATAAAACCAGGTTAACGTGAAGCCGGCTGAGCCCTTCCTGAACGTCTACATAGGCATTTTGTGTTGACAAGTGAAGAAATGTGCTCTTGGGAGCAATTCTAAAAAGGGTTCGTTTTCTATCTTTTCAGTTACAGCCCCGCCTCTCTTAACATAGGAGTCTATGAGGCTGTTCATGGGTGCTGCGGCCGAATCTTCGCATGTCAAGCTAAAACAATAAATCTGACAGATAAAGTAAAGCAAGTGTGAGCTAGAGGACACATTTTCCTACGTTTCTATGTATAAATTGTGTCTGTAGTGGTGCATTTGAGGCCATGGTAGTCAAATACGTTTTATTTTTTAAACACAATTCTCTCTCTTCTCCACACTCTAGCGATGACATCACCACTCTACCTCTCAAACATTCTCTCCATTGACACCTATTCATTTTTTTGGTGTGGTTTTTGGCAATTTTTGGGCAAAATTGTTCGCCAAAAGTCTTAGATAAATCATAGCACACATGTCGGGGCCGAGCCGCACGTTTTGATATAACTTTTGTGTATATGCGTCAAAAACTCTGGTAGATGTTTTGAGCCAAAAAACGGCGTAATAATAATAATAATAATAATAATAACTAGAAAAAAATTCCTAAAGAAATTTTGAGTGTGCGTGACTCTGGCCCGGGACTCTTCCCCATACATCACTGACACTGTTGAGTAATTTTCACAATATGACTTCTACCATTGCTTAGGTATGTGACTGATCAAGCTTTCAACAGGTGTTCATATGCTGATGCACTAGTAGTAGCGTAAACACTAATTTCAGCAGGATTAAAGACAGCTCCACTTGAGCACACTGCCACAGTTTAAGTTTAAGTAGTAAGCAAGCAGTAAACAATTGGTCACTCTGTGTCAGGTAGCACTTTACATTACAGTTCAGTAGCATAGTAATAGTTTGGTTCTAATTTGATAATAGTGATAAATGCTTTCAAAAACTTAGAGTGTAAAATTACCCAAATACATCCAATGCCAGAATTAGGCCATCAATGGCTATGACTTTGGTATTAGAAATACACCTTTTATCAAAATGATACCGCATTATAAATATCAGATAACATTATAAAGTTATACAGCTGTGTTAAATGTCAAATCAATCCACATGCAATCAAACATGTAACAAATCAGGATTCAGCAATAAGCTAGCACTAGGTCACACAGTTCTGATATCACACTAACAAAAACAGTGCTTTTTATCCAACATTAATTGAGAAAAACACACACGCACATACACATACACACACGCACATACACACACACACACATATATATAGATAGATACATATATGTGCATACACACAGGCAGTCTGTACATTAATGACTTAATGATGAACTGTCAATCAAACCATTCAGTGCAATGAATCACTTAGTAGCTGACACACAGGTTCAATCATCTATAAACTACAGGACTCCCCATACAACACTAGCCAATAGTTTGCAAGGTCAACCAGTATCCAGACGATTATGAATGTTTTACAGCAAGCCCCCCCAACAATTTAAATAGCAATTCCTAAAAGACCTGTATTTAATCCCCACTGTTTCTCTATGGAGCGGCAACTCCATTAACTGCCGATCCCGACCTCCCACACACCTCCCCAATATCTTGTTAGATTCCTATGGACCCCACCACATGAACCCTGCCCTCAAACCTCCCCGCACGAGCCCCCCCGCCCCCCGCGAACGCCGATCGCCCCCCCCCCCCCCCCCCCCCCTCCGAAAACAACCATAAACGGTCAAAATGCACACAAATAACCCTCCCCACAACCCTTCACCACCGTCCTGACTGATAAGCACATGAATACATAAGCCCAAATGTTAAAGAAGTCAAAAACCCACATCTTAGATAGCATGCTAGCAAAACATATGCTGATGCACTAGCAATTAGCTTAGGCGCTAATTTCAGCATTGGTTGCTAATGTTAGCAAACAGCATATCTTTACAGCTAGTTGGAATGTCAGTTGTAAATCCTGACTGATAAGCACATGAATACCTATGAGCCCAAATGTTAAAGAAGTCAAAAACCTACATTTTTGATAGGATGCTAGCGAAAGAGTTGAAAAAGATGTTTGCTTACCTTAGAGACTTAGAGCCAGAGAGGAAGAGTTGAGTTGGAGTACAGTTTATAAATACACCCGAAACAAAAAGAACCAATTTGATTCCTCCAGTAAATATCCTCCAATTAAAGTTATTAAATGTGAAATTAATTACTGTTCGTAAAATAGCCACCATCATTCGTGGCCACCGTCTCTCCTCTTTCAAGCACGTTGCTAAGTGACGAACTTCGCAACTGTTGCAACGGTCATAGCAGTTGGACAGAGAGAAAAGGCTTACAGCACCCCTCGAACAGGAAGGATTTCTGGCCAAACCGTGTTTCCAATCATAAAACCAGGTTAACGTGAAGCCGGCTGATCCCTTCCTGAACGTCTACATATGCATTTTGTGTTGACAAGTGAAGAAATGTGCTCTTGGGAGCAATTCTAAAAAGTGTTCGTTTTCTATCTTTTCAGTTACAGCCCCGCCTCTCTTAACATAGGATTCTATGAGGCTGTTCATGGGTGCTGCGGCCGAATCTTCGCATGTCAAGCTAAAACAATAAATCTGACAGATAAAGTAAAGCAAGTGTGAGCTAGAGGACACATTTTCCTACGTTTCTATGTATAAATTGTGTCTGTAGTGGTGCATTTGAGGCCATGGTAGTCAAATACGTTTTATTTTTTGTACACAATTCTCTCTCTTCTCCACACTCTAGCGATGACATCACCACTCTACCTCTCAAACATTCTCTCCATTGACACCTATTCATTTTTTTGGTGTGGTTTTTGGCAATTTTTGGGCAAAATTGTTCGCCAAAAGTCTTAGATAAATCATAGCACACATGTCGGGGCCGAGCCGCACGTTTTGATATAACTTTTGTGTATATGCGTCAAAAACTCTGGGAGATGTTTTGAGCCAAAAAAACGGCGTAAGAATAAGTATAATAATAATAATAAACGCTAGTAATAACATAGTGTGCGCCTTGCAGCACGCACACAATAATAAACGCTAGTAATAACATAGTGTGCGCCTTGCAGCACGCACACAATGACTCAACAGTGTCATTGATATATGGGGGAGAGTCCCGGGCCAGAGTCACGCACACTCAAAATTTCTTTAGGAATTTTTTTCTAGTTACTAATATTATGCTTGTTACAATTTTCTTTACTTCTGTTCAACAATAATAAGCTCATACATATGATAAATATATATATATATATATTGGACACCGACAACCCAGCCGGCGAGCTCATTGTCAGAACAGGAAAAAGTTGCCTGACACGCTCTGACTTCTGGGGGCTTGGATTGAACCAAGAAATGGAAACAACCGTGATTTAACATTTGAACCTATATAATTGTGAGCCTATGTTTATATGTCATTGACAACTTTTTGCTTTTGTGTGGTTTGCAGATAGGAAATGCGTGCTTTGAAGCTATTGAGCAAATTGCTCAATCACAGGTTCACAAACATAAACATCAGCATAATCTAGATAAGCACAGCACAGCATCTACACCCGCCCCCCCCCCCCCCTCCGTCTCTCTTGTGACCCTCTTACCCATCAGTACACCCTGCCGTTCTCCAGCCACCTAGCACCCACGCCTCGAGTCTCCAGAGCAGCATGTTTACTCTTAGTCCTCTCACCTCGCTAACTTGACCAGGGGTTGGAGTGTTGCACTGCATTTACCTGCTGCAGTGTTTTCCAGTGACATGTCAAGAGTTGAACGAGGGCCCAGTGTGCTGTGTCTAGATGGAGCTTTAGAGCTAAACCGTGTACCCTCCTTAACGCACCTTAGCTAAACCTCCTGGAACCATAGAATGGTTCTCATGTTGGATTATGTTTTAGTTCTTAGTTTTCCTGACCCAAACGCATTCCTTCTTTTGTAAACTCATGTTTGATTGGATTGTTGCCAACTCATCACCCATACATAATTGTGTTGTAGTTCTAAATGGGTCTTATGTTTTAGTTTTTTTTAGTTTTACCACCATTTAATTCATTGCTCAATCACAGGTCATCTCTCATCTAAAGCCGTCTTGCAAGGTGAAGTGCTGCCAGTGTTTAGGCTGATGAAAAAGAAGGTGGATAACATTACTGAGGTAAAATTGGTAATTTTTTGGAGTTCCATCTGAGTTTTCTTTCGTTTCAGGTCAGAAACCAGCATTTTCATTTCCCTATTTATTTAATTTTAGCCATGTCTAGATCAAGGATCACCAATCCTGGTCCTCGAGGTCCACTGTCCTGACAGTTTTCAATGTTTCCCTGCTCCAGCACACCTGATTCTAATGAATGGGTCGTTATCAAGCTCTGTAGAATAATGACCCTTTATTTGAATCAGGTGTGCTAGAGCAGGGAAACATTGAAAACTGTCAGGACAGCGGACCTCGAGGACTAGGATTGGTGATCCCTGGTCTAGATGGACATATTAAAGGAGGGCACTGATGAGATCTTTTCTTTTTGGAGCCTGTGTTATGTATATTACAACTGACCATTTTGCTTATCTATATATATTTTCAGGAAAAATCTCAGTCAGACTTACCTCCCACCCAGGACACCCTCTGCTTCAGCTGCTCCCCTCGCGGTCCACCAGGACTAAAACCTCTCGCCTCTCAGCTTCTACCCTTCGGCCATTGCACTCTTCAATAGGGCAGGACTCGGAATGACTTTGCCACAAACTCCAACACCCCCATCCAGCATCCCAATGCACAAGCCACTTTGCACACAACACTTCAAAACCCCTTTTGACACATTAAAATAACTTACATATTTTTTGCACTATAGGGCACACTGGATTATAAGGCTCACTGTCAATGAATGGTCTATTTTTGATCGTTTTTCATCTATAAAACGCAGCGGACTATAAGGCGCATTAAGCGGGAAAAAAAGTCAGATAAATCCGTGTCGTAAACGTGTCTTTTGACAGATGCCACTTTGGGATCCTTATACACACACTGTAATATTATGGTGAAGCACAGTATGTATTAATCTGCGACGCACCTGGCTACGGTAACCGTAATACTGGGGTCAGTAAGCAAAACCAAGTCGCTTTGGATAAAAGTGCTAAATGAAATGTAAAATGTAAAATCAGAATTAATCCATATATAAAGCGCTTCGGATTATAAAGCGCACTGTTGTTTTTTGAGAAAATTAAAGGCTTTTAAGTGCGCCCTATAGTCCGAAAAAGACGGTACTGCTGTGTTTGCACCATTGTTTTGCAATGCTGTATATATACCCCCCTTACATTTTTACACCATATTTTTAGTGTATTATACTATGTTCTCATCATGTTACATATATGTTCTATGTTGCTCTTCCCTGCTAATGTTAATTCTGTGTTTGTTTAACTTGCATGCCATGCATGAAAAATAAGCTTATGAATAACAGCCCTACCCTCCAGAGTTGGCAAATACGGTAAGTCAGTGAGCTTATATGAAGCACTGCAGAGATCACTACTAGGACATGGCAGCTGTTTTTGTCACTGAATGATTGTACTTGTGCCATTATTGAACATACTACTGATTATGCAGTGTTTGATTCCCACTCACGTAGTAAAGATGGTCTCGTTCATCCAAACGGGAGAAGTGTCGTGTGTCTTCCAGTCATTTGCAACACATTAATATGCTTGCAAATTCAATGAATACCTTTGAAAAACCTTTTGAAATAACTGGAATTAGAGTGACAATGAAATCCGAAGACAGCAATAACGTAAGCAGTAAACTACTACACGGGCCTAGTAGACAGAAACTGACAACGGACTGCGTGTAAATTCTGTTGGAGCCACAGGTTACTTTCAACTTGTTCTAGATTTGTAAGTAACATATGAACTTGTGATTGAATCGCACTATCAGTTTTTGATTGGCACTTGTAAAAAGCATATTCTATTTCTATTCTAGTTCTATTTATTTGCCTATACAATCGTAATTATAAATATAGCTGCAAACAGCAATAGGGGATTCCTCCTCAATATTGCAACAATTTCTGAAATTGATACGTGAGTCAAGGTGCACTCAGCAAGTTTGGTGTGAATACTTCCAACACTGTAGCATCCCCTGTGCTGTACCGGGGGGAAAAATCACATCTAAAATCCTATCGATAAGTTTTGTGAGAATTGGTCTGAAGCCAAATTTGAGGAACATTTGACAATAATTTGTTGAAGAAGTGAACCCATTTACATCAATTTTAGGAGAAGTAGAGAAAAGAACGTTTTATTTCACCGTTCACTGGAAATATTTGCGTGATCTTTGTTGCCACCTATGGCTGCAAATGTGTAATTTATGGTTCAATGTTGCGCAACGTGAATGATTTGGCTGATAAATGAACCACTTTCTTCGACATTTTCAATTTCAAAACCTTTAAAAATATATATCTTTACGAAACACCAATATGGAGATGTTAGAATAGTAAGAGTTTATTGAAAGCCGTTGATTCAAACGTAATTTCCAAAAGATGCAGATGCCTTCAAATGCCTATGATGTCTTACTTATTACTTCAGCTCTCAGTAGCTTTTTCAATAAGTAAATTGTAAGAAACTTCCTAATATAAGGTTTCTTTTCAAGTTTACTATTCCAACATGTTCCCATTAGGTGGGAGAATAGTTAAGGCACTGAAAATGTATATTACTGGAGAATGGTTAAGGCACTGAAAATGTATTTCTACAGGAGAATTAAAGCCAGTTTAATTTTTTATTGCCTTAAAGTGATTTTAGGCCTTCAGTAGCTATTTCAATTAATCTTTTTGTTTTGTATGAAACATATAAGGTTTCTCATCAAGTCTTATTATTCTAACATGGTCAGATTAGGTCCATCCATAGGAAAACAGTTAAGGCACTGATTTTGTGTATTACTTGTCAGTTATAGCAAGCTCGGTTTTTCATTGCCTTAAAGTGATTTTCAGCTCTCAGTAGCTTTTTTAAATTAATCTTTTTGTTTTGCAAGAATTTCCTTACATGTCTTACAAGTCTTACATGTTCAAACATGTTCATTTTAGGTGGGTGTACATTGAAGAATGGTTAAAGCAATGAAAATGTGTATTACTGGAGAATGATAGCTAGTTTCAGCCTTCAGTAGCTTTTTCAATAGATATTTTTTGTTTTGTATGAAACTTATATAAGGTTTTGTATCAAGTCTTATTATTCTAACATGGTCACATTAGGTGAATATACGTAGGGAATAGTTAAGGCACTGATTCTGTGTATTACTTGTCAGTTATAGCAAGCTCAGTTTTTTTACTGCTTAATGTGACTTTCAGCTCTCACTAGCTATTTCAATGAATCTTAATTGTTTTGTGTAAAACTTCTTAATATAAGTATAAGGAGTTATAGGTGTATAACTTAGTATAAGGATCGTGCAGGTGTCCAAAGTTGTGGTCGTAAGGTCTCTGGTGCAGGTCACGACAGCATTCCAGAACCCGGTGGTGGACACCATGCTCACATCTTAATTATTGACTTTAACATTCACGTAGATTACCCAAAAGATTGTTTAAGTAAGGCCTTTAATGCCCTCATACATTCTACGAGCTTCACACAGGTAGTTTCCAAACCTACCCATCTTCATTCACATACTTAGTGTCCTCACACGGGGTATTGAGATTACTAATCTCACTGTTCATCCTCACAATCCTACATATTCAGATCATTATCTTGTTACTTTTAGAATGGACCTTTGGTAGAACCTAGGAGGTGCTATGAACATTTCTAGTAGCCGTCACATAACTCTAACTACAACTCTGGAAATGGCAAGTATTCTGTTCTATGGGTTAACCCCTCGAGAGGTAACAATTAGTAGCATCATTTGAATGATGAATTTCACTCCATAATTGTAATAACTATTATGAACAGGATTTATTTACAGCTATCCACAACAATTGGTGTTACTTGTTGCACCAAGGTGTCATACATCCTTCATGGGGATAACATGTTCCTGATCCTTGCTTTTAGGTCAGGAAGTTTGCATACCAGCTGGTAGGACAATAACTGCAACCCCATTCATGGGTGGATTTCTTCAGGAATCACTTTGTAAACCAAACAAAAGTTAATCCTGAGAAGGAGGTGTTACTGTTGTTGGACAACCACAGTTCTCATCTTTCAGTGAAGGCAGTCACTTACTGCAAAGAAAATTGGCTAGTTCTCCTTTATTTGCTAGTTCTCCTTTATTTACCACCCCACTGCTCTCATAAGCCCCTCGAAAGCGCCTATGCTCTTTTCAAGAAGTTGATCAACAACAGCTAGTGATTAGGTAGTAATTTCCTGACTTAAAATGATTCCTGTAAAACCAATAACAATCTATGACATCCCAGGTCTGATCAGGATTGCATTTTTCCAATGCTGCTACGCCTAGCAAAGACCCAGCTGGTTTTAGATGTACAGGCATCTTGCCTTTCAATACAGACATTTTCCAGGAGATGGACTATCACAGGTCACAGTTCGCCCTGAACCATCTGCCTCTCCGGCATCCATCTCTGCTGAACAGGCCCAAGCCTCCCTTTCAGCTGACTAGGCAGGTCAAGCCTTTTCTCAGACTCAGCTGTACCTTTCAACTCAAACTACTCAAAAAGATTTCAATCTGCTTTCCGTCCATTCCCAAAGCAGGACTAAGGATGATTTCAAAAAAAAAGAAAAAATACAATCGGAAATCCTGACAGAAACACCACCTGTGAAACAGGCACTTGAAAATGACCTTTAAAAAAAGAATAACCCTGCCATCTGAAAGTGGCAAAAAAAGAAAGCAAAGCAAACAATTTATGAAGAAAGTGTTTTGTCCGTCTCTTCATAAACGGACAACCTGTACTTTACAACCTGCAGAATGGGAGCGAAATGACCAGACCTCTGGCACAAAATGAAGACATAGATAGTGACAGTCAAGCAGTAATGACGTTAGTGCTTCAGAGAAAGGGTGTTCAGTAGTGATTAGTATAAGTATGTGTACTTATACACATAAGTATGTGAAATCAAATATCTTCCACAGTTCCCACCTTTTTACATTTAACGTCAACAAAACATGTATTTATCACTCATTATCTGGGGCCTGTTTTAGTGCCGTATACATTTCACAAGTTACATAAGCATAAAACTCAACAATCTAACAATACATTATGTTATTGTTGCATGCTCTACTCAGCACAGCATACCTTATTATAGGATTGTAATTGTGATTAGATAGAACCCAATTTCTTTGAAAGTATCAGGTCAATTAAGTGAATAGCTCTTGTTTAGTTCACTTTATAGGACTCCCAAAAATTGTAAATTTTCCTTGTTTAAGGTTGCATGGCATTATGCACTTTGGAAAATTTGCGACCACTGTACCTGTCCTAGTGTCACAAGCATTTACTAGTCAGACCCCACAGAGAACTATCTAATAGCTATTCACATCATGAGCAAACATCATAACAGTTTATCAATGACACAAGAAACATGAGTATATCTCTTTCCCGGACATAACCAGAGCTCACGTGAGCTCAACACAACCAAACACCATTCATACAATTCAAATTATTTCAGACAGCATAACGGTATTGATATCACCTTTATCTGTATGTTGACTGGTCTGAGATTTAGGACAGATAAATTCAGACTGCATACAACATGGGTCATAAGGTTGTCCGGCAGTTTACCAGGTATAGTATAACAAAAGAGTTATCAACTTTAATTCCAAAAATTGAACTTATTTCTTTGGAAATCTCATCCCAAAATGGATGGATAACAGAGTAGTCCCAAAATATATGAAAATGATCAGCCATGGGTTTACCGCACTGCCTCCAACATCCACTCAGGCCCTGAGATCCCTGCTGAATGTATTTAATTTTCGGGGTCACAAAGAGACGTAATGTATTCTTCCAGGAAAATTCACGCCAAGATCTTGAGTTGGTAGTTTTAACCTGGTTTTCCCAAATATCACTCCATTCTTCTTCAGTTATCTCCAGGCCCGATTCCTTCTCCCATTTTTGTCTGACATGGTCAGTGGACTGGTCTTTAGAATTCTGCAGTTCCTTATATATCCGAGGGATCAAATGTTTGCTACCTTTGGCCTTGTATGCCTCAGTAAATATATTTATCAATTTAGAGTCACTTTCCGCTAGATGTTTAATTTCTCTATTAAAATAATCCCTGACCTGGAGATACCTGAAGAAGTCACCTTTTTCAAGGCCAAATACATTTGAAAGACGATTAAATGACTCCAAGATACACCCGTTGGTTATAGAACAATAAGCAGTTATACCTTTGTGGACCCACTGTTTAAATTGCTTATCGAGCCTAGATGGTAGAAAGCTAGAGTCATAAGCCACCCATTTCAATATTCTTGAATACTTTGTCCTGTACAGGGGTCTGGGACACTTACAGCGTGAAAGAACCCTGGTCACCGGAAAGTATTGGGAAGGAAGTAATATTATGTTGGACATATATTCTTGATCAGTGTATGGTTTTCCTGGGTACAGACCAGGGGTGACCCTAAAAACTAAATATGCTTTTACTAACTAGTAATGAACAATTTCTGAGCCAAAACTCTTTTTCTATGACTAAACCACGGAAATAAACATGTTTAGAATAGTAAGAGTTGAAAGTGAGCATTTAGAATTTACATGCAAGACTTTGCAGTTGCATTTTAAACGCTACTATGGGGCTGAAAAGCACTTTAAGGCAATAAAAACGAAACATACATTTACTGAATAGTAATGAACAATTTATGAGCCAAAACTCTTTTTGTATGACTAAACCACGGATATAAACATGTTAGGATAGTAAGAGTTGATTATGAAATGATCATTTAGAACTTACATACAAGACTTTGCAGTTGCATTTGAAACGCTACTATGGGGCAGAAAAGGCAATAAAAACGAGACATACATACATACATACATACATTACTGACTAGTAATGAACAATTTATGAGCCAAAACTCTTTTTCAACGTATAAACCACGGATATAAACATGTCAGGATAGTAAGAGTTGATTAGAAAGTGATAATTTAGAACTTACATACAAGAATTTGCAGTTGCATTTTAAACGCTACTATGGGGCTGAAAAGCACTTTAAGGCAATAAAAACTAAACATGCATTTACTTGACAAGTAATGAACAATTTATGAGTCCAAACTATTTTTCTATGTATAAACCACGGATTTAAACATGTTGAAATAGTAAGAGTTGATTATGAAATGATCATTTAGAACTTACATACAAGACTTTGCAGTTGCATTTGAAAGGCTACTATGGGGCGGAAAAGCACTTTAAGGCAATAAAAACGAGATATACATACATACATACATTACTGACTAGTAATGAACAATTTGTGAGCCAAAACTATTTTTCTATGTATAAATTACGGATATAAACATGTTAGGATAGTAAGAATTGATTGGAAAGTGATCATCTAGAACTTACATACAAGACTTTGCAGTTGCATTTGAAACGCCTATGGGGCTGAAAAGCATTTTAAGGCAATAAAAACTAAACATGCATTTACTGACTAGTAATGAACAATTTTGCAGCCGAAACGGTTGTCCCATGTATAAACCACGGATATAAACATGTTAGGATAGTAAGAGTTGATTGGAAAGGGATAATTTAGAACTTACATACAAGACTTTGCAGTTGCATTTGAAACGCTACTTTGGGGCTGAAAAGCACTTTAAGGCAATAAAAACGAAACATACATTTACTGACTAGTAATGAACAATTTATGAGCCAAAACTCTTTTTCTATGACTAAACCACGTATATAAACATGTTAGGATAGTAATAGTAGATTAGAAAGTGAATATGTAGAACTTAAATACAAGACTTTGCAGTTGCATTTGAAACGCTACTATGGGGCTGAAAAGCACTTTAAGGCAATGAAAACGAGACATACATACATTCATACATACATACATTAAGGCAATAAAAACGAGATATACATACATACATTACTGACTAGTAATGAACAATTTATGAGTCAAAACTATTTTTCTATGTATAAACCACGGATTTAAACATGTTAGAATAGTAAGAGTTGATTATGAAATGATCATTTAGAACTTACATACAAGACTTTGCAGTTGCATTTGAAACGCTACTATGGGGCTGAAAAGCACTTTAAGGCAATAAAAACGAGACATACATACATTCAGACATACATACATTAAGGCAATAAAAACGAGATATACATACATACATACATACATACATACATACATACATACATACATACATACATACATACATACATACATACATACATACATACATACATACATACATACATACATACATACATTACTGACTAGTAATGAACAATTTATGAGCCAAAACAATTTTTCCATGTATAAATTACGGATATAAACATGTTAGGATAGTAAGAGTTGATTGGAGCTGATTATAATTCCATAATAATACATATATTATCAACTAATGTTGTGTTAGATGTTTTAAGCAACTTAAGTTCTTGTTAATATTTCAAGTTTTAAACTTCTGTTTCCCCTTTATGGTCTGTAGGCCTCATTGACCTAAGCACATGCAACTCGTTTTTGAGTGAAAACAGCAAAATTATGGATTATTTTGAATATAACAAGTATCCAGATGACAAATATTGTTCTATTTATGATAGACTACTTTGTATAAAGACCTTACAAGGACATGATTATCATTTCAATGGACTCTGAACAGTTCCAAGCAGGATTTGATGTCTAAACCCGGGAGATGGCCTATCTCATGGGTGTCCAATCCTGGTCCTCAAGGGCCAATGTCCTGAAGGTTTTAGATGTTTCCCTGCTCCAGCACACCTGATTCAAATGAAAGGTCATTATCTAGGCTTCCATATAGCTTGATAACAGCCCATTCATTAGAATCAGGTGCTGGAGCAGGGAAACATCGAAAGCCTTCGAGGACCAGGATTGGACACCCATGGCCTATCTGGTTGGCCCTGTGGTCATCCGGATGACATTTTCTGTCGACAGTCAACCTCTCCTCACAGGTGGTGATGAACCCCAGGACAAACTCCAATTTTGAAACTCCCTACTGACACTCATCAGTGCCAGGGTCAAAGATGTGATCAATAGCCTCACATACAGAATACCGTTTGGTCATCGTCCTGCCATAGCATGAATTATAAGCAAATCCAACAGGTTTGGTTCCCGTGGGTGGGTGAAAGATTGTATTTGGGCATGGTCTCCATGGGTTAAAGATTCTATCTGGGTGTGGTTCCCATGGGTGAAAGATTCTATTTGGGCAAGGGTCTCGTGGGGGTAGCAAGGGAAGCCAAGAAGGGGAGTAGTGTGTGTGTATGTAGTATGTTTGTGTATTTTGGGGGCTGGGAGTGTAAGTGTGTCCATCTGTTGAATGTGTGTGTGCCTGGACAAAATATTATAGAATATTTTTTGTCTTAACCATTAATTTGAATGACTGGTCATTTTTGACCGGGAACATCATGGGTGTAACAAAGTTAAATAAAACACCCAGATTTTTTTTGAAATTCTTAAAGAATCCTCTTGGCTGTTTAGATACCCTGTGTGAACAAAGTCATTGAATCTCATGGCAATCAGAATGAATTTACTACATTTTTTTTGAGAGAAAACATGTAAATCGGTCACTTTTGACCGGAACACAACAGGAGGGTTAAACGCTACTATGGGGCTGAAAAGCACTTTAAGGCAATAAAAACTAATTATGCATTTACTACCTAATAATGAACAATTTATGAGCCAAAACACTCTTTCTATGACTAAACCACGGATATAAACATGTTACGATAGTAAGAGTTGATTAGAAAGTGAATATGTAGAACTAACATACAAGAATTTGCAGTTGCATTTAAACGCTACTATGGGGCTGTAAAGCACTTTAAGGCAATAAAAACTAAACATGCATTTACTGACTAGTAATGAACAATTTTGCAGCCAAAACGGTTTTCCTATGTATAAACCACGGATATTAACATGTTAGGATAGTAAGAGTTGATTAGAAAGTGATAACTTAGAACTTACTTACAAGACGTTGCAGTTGCCTTTGAAACGCTACTATGGGGCTGTAAAGCACTTTAAGGCAATAAAAACGAGACATACATACATACATACATTAAGGCAATAAAAACGAGACATACATACATACATTACTGACTAGTAATGAACAATTTATGAGCCAAATTTTTTTCTACGTATAAACCACGGATATAAATGTCAGGATACATGTCAGGATAGTAAGAGTTGATTAGAAAGTGATAAATTAGAACTTACATACAAGAATTTGCAGTTGCATTTTAAACGCTACTGAAAAGCTGAAAAGCACTTTAAGGCAATAAAAACTAAACATGCATTTACTTGACAAGTAATGAACAATTTATGAGTCAAAACTATTTTTCTATGTATAAACCACGGATTTAAACATGTTAAAATAGTAAGAGTTGATTATAAAATGATCATTTAGTACTTACATACAAGACTTTGCAGTTGCATTTGAAACGCTACTAGGGGGCTAAAAAACACTTTAAAGCAATAAAAACGAGACATACATACATATATACATTACTGACTAGTAATTAACAATTTATGATCCAAAACTATTTTTCTATGTATAAATTACGGATATAAACATGTTAGGATAGTAAGAGTTGATTGGAAAGTGATCATCTAGAACTTACATACAAGACTTTGCAGTTGCATTTGAAACACTACTATGGGGCTGAAAAGTATTTTAAGGAAATTAAACTAAACATGCATTTACTTGACAAGTAATGAACAATTTATGAGTCAAAACTATTTTTCTATGTATAAACCACGGATTTAAATATGTTAGGATAGTAAGAGTTTATTATGAAATGATTATTTAGAACTTACATGCAAGACTTTGCAGTTGCATTTTAAACGCTACTATGGGGCTGAAAAGCACTTTAAGGCAATAAAAACGAGACATACATACATTCATAAATACATATATTAAGGCAATAAAAACGAGATATACATACATACATACATACATACATTACTGACTAGTAATAAACAATTTATGAGCCAAAACTATTTTTCTATGTATAAATTACGGATATAAACATGTTAGGATAGTAAGAGTTGATTGGAAAGTGATCATGTAGAACTTACATACAAGACTTTGCAGTTGCATTTGAAACGCCTATGGGGCTGAAAAGCATTTTAAGGCAATAAAAACTAAACATGCATTTACTGACTAGTAATGAACAATTTTGCAACCAAATTGGTTTTACTATGTATAAACCACCGATATAAACATGTTAGGATAGTAAGAGTTGCTTAGAAACTGTTCATTTAAAACTTACATACAAGACATGCAGTTGCATTTGAAAAGCTACTATGTGGCTGAACAGCACTTTAAGTCAATAAAAACTAAATGTGCATTTACTACCTAATAATGAACAATTTTGCAGCCAAAATGCTTTTCCTATGTTTAAACCACGGATATAAACGTTAGGATAGTAAGAGTTATTTGGAAAGTGATCATTTAGAACTTACATACAAGAATTTGCAGTTGCATTTGAAACGCTACTATGGGGCTGAAAAGCACTTTAACGCAATGAAAACTAATTATGCATTTACTACCTAATAATGAAAAATGTATGAGCCAAAACACCCTTCTCATCAGCATCGAATGGTCAAAGACCTGCAGACTGCACTGGAACATCGGGCCAAAGACTTTTATCCCTGTCTAGGATTTTTTTTTTACCTCAAGGATCTTTACCTGTAGGAAATTAAAGCACATTCGCAGTAACTCGCAGGATCAGATGATCCATGAAGCCATTAACCAGGCTGACGGCTCACCCCTCACTGAATTAACACA
This sequence comes from Neosalanx taihuensis, assembly GCA_030340665.1. Lineage (NCBI taxonomy): Eukaryota > Metazoa > Chordata > Actinopteri > Osmeriformes > Salangidae > Neosalanx > Neosalanx taihuensis. The sequence goes on along the minus strand of CM059316.1, from coordinate 5,645,282 downwards.
TTTATCAGTAAATAAACCTCTTCCCACTAAACCTCGTCCCCACTCTGAATATCATGGGAACTAAAGATGGACATGAATACAATAGGCCTCCTTACTGATTACAGTCACAGCAAACTATAGGAGGACACCTGCAGGAAGCCTCCCGACTGAAAAACAGTGTAGCCCTCCCCCCTCACTTTACCTGCACGGAACAATAGGGCCTAAAAAAAACTATAAAACTATAAAGACAAATCGACTCACACCCAACTGAATACACAACACACTTTTGCAAGACACCTGCTACATTCATAAAACCCACCTATCTTTAAAACTCACACACTACAACCACCATGAACAATAACACCATAAAACTATAAAACAGGAACAATGGCATGTACGTTCATAAAATAGTCTTTCCTAAAAAAGGGGCGGAGCCAACAGAGGAGAGGCGGGCCCACCTGTCACATTAATTCTGATGAAAGCTGGTCAATATAACTCTCTAACAACTCCAATATGAGAATAGAATAGAGTAGAAAATTATTAGACACTGGTCATTCAAACGCTACATACAATTTTTTGTTGTTGCATTGAAAACGTTACAAAGGCACTGAAAAGTACTTTAAGGCAATAAAAAACTAAACATGCTATTACTGACTATTAAGTCATGATTTCAGTGCATAAACTCTTTTCCCATGTATGCAACTCCAAAATGAACATATTGAAATGGTAGAAAATGTTTAGAAAATGGTCATTCAGAAGTTAAATACAATTCTTTGCCGTTGCTTTGAAAACATCACAAAGGCGCTGAAAAGCACTTTAAGGCAATAAAAACCTGAAAATACTTTTATGGACTTGTATTGGACAATTCCAGTGCCAAAACAACTTTCCAATGTATAAACCATCTATGAGACCATGTAAGATTAGTAAAACTGATTACAAACTGATCGCTGAGAGGTTACACAAAACTATGCAGTTGCACTGAAAATGCTACTAAGGCGCTGAAAAGCACTTTAAGGCAATAAACAACTAAACATGCTATTACTGACTAGTAAGTCATGATTTCAGTGCATAAACTCTTTTCCCATGTACACAACTCCAAAATGAACATATTGAAATGGTAGAAAATGTTTAGAAAATTGTCATTCAGAAGTTAAAAACAATTATTTGCCGTTGCATTGAAAACGTTACCAAGGCGCTGAAAAGCACTTTAAGGCAATAAAAACCTCAACATACTTTTATGGACTTGTAATGATCTATTTCAGTGCCAAATCAACTTTCCAATATATAAACCACCAATGAGAACATATTAGAATAGTAAAAGTTAATTACAAACTGTTCACTGAGAGATTAGATTCTCAGAGATTAGATTAGATTCAACTTTAATTTCATTACACAGGTACAAGTACAGGGTAACAAAATACAGTTAGCATCCAACCAGAAGTGCAAAACAGTACATGGCTCATTTTTTTTACGTATTTATTTTTCTACCTATGTTGTATACCACAGTATATAAACGAAACAAATACGAATAGCTTTTGCATCATCAGTACTCTTTTTTTGGATACTGAGGAATGAATTTCATAATTAGAAGGGCCCTCTGACCTCCAGATGTAAATGTTAATTCCTGTCTGTCTCCTAAATCCTGTAGATATACATTTGCATAACACCAGTTAATCAAAGGACCAGTTAATCTGGTCCAAGAGTGATCACTATGTTAAAATGTGTGCCTCCAACCCCTGCAGATCACAATCCCATAAAAGTGACTGAACGGTGTGCCCCCACCCCCTGCAGACCACACTCTTCAAAGGGTGGGCCTTCAACCTTCATCCTGAACAAGAGCAGCTGGTATGTATTCTTAAAGGAAAGAGTTGTGTGATACATAAGACAGACATATGTCATCTTGAAGGTCTACCACCCATGTTCCTATATCATAATTGTGTGCGTGCTGCAAAGCGCACACTATGTTATTACTAGCGTTTATTGTGTGTGTGCTGCAAGGCGCACACTATGTTATTACTAGCGTTTATTATTATTATTGTGTGCGTGCTGCAAGGCGCACATTATGTTATTACTAGAGTTTATTATTATTATTATTATTCGTTTTTTTGGCTCAAAACACCTACCAGAGTTTTTGACGCATATACACAAAAGTTATATCAAAACGTGCGGCTCGGCCCCGACATGTGTGCTATGATTTTTCTAAGACTTTTGGCGAACAATTTTGCCCAAAAATTGCCAAAAACCACACCAAAAAAATGAATGGGTGTTAATGGAGAGATTGTTTGAGAGGTAGAGTGGTGATGTCATCGCTAGAGTGTGGAGAAGCGAGAGAATTGTGTAAAACAAATTAAATGTATTTGACTACCATGGCCTCAAATGAACCACTACAGACACAATTTATGCATAGAAACGTAGGAAAATGTGTCCTCTAGCTCACACTTGCTTTACTTTATCTGTCAGATTTATTGTTTTAGCTTGACATGCGAAAATTCGGCCGCAGCACCCATGAACACCCTCATAGACTCCCATGTTAAAAGTGTCAGGAAAATTTCAGTAGGAAAACAAAACTAACACTTTTTAGAATTGCTCCCAAGAGCACATTTCTTCACTTGTCAACACAAAATGCCTATGTAGACGTTCAGTAAAGGCTCAGCCGGCTTCACGTTAACCTGGTTTACCAGAAATCCTTCCTGTTCGAGGGGCGCTGTAAGCCTTTCCTCTCTGTCTGTTCAACTGACATGACAGTTGCAACTGTCAGCTTTAGTTCGTTACTTAGCAACGTGCTTGAAAGAGGAGAGGGGAAGACGGTGGCCATTCTATGAAAAGTAATTCATTTCACATTTAATAACTTTAATTGGAGGATATTTACTGGAGGAATCAAATTGGCTCTTTTTGTTTCGGGTGTATTTATAAACTGTACTCCAGCTCAACTCTTTCTCTCTGGCTCTAAGTCTCTAAGGTAAGCGAACATCTTTTTCAACTCTTTCGCTAGCATGCTATCTAAATGTAGGTTTTTAACTTCTTTAACATTTGGGCTCATAGGTATTCATGTGCTTATCAGTCAGGATTTACAACTGACATTCCAACTAGCTGTAAAGATATGCTGTTTGCTAACATTAGCGACCAATGCTGAAATTAGCCCTTAAGCTAATTGCTAGTGCATCAGCATATGTTTCGCTAGCATGCTATATAAGATGTGGGTTTTTGACTTCTTTAACATTTGGGCTTATATGTATCCATGTGCTTATCAGTCAGGACGGTGGTGGAGGGTTGTAAGGAGGGTAGTGTGGGGGGGGTTATTTGTGTGCATTTTGACCGTTTAGGGTCATTTCGGAGGTGGGGGTGGGCGTTCGGCGTTCGCGGGGGGCGGGGGGCGGGGGGGGCTCGTGCGGGGGGGTTTGAGGGCAGGGTTCATGTGGTGGGGTCCATAGGAATCTAACGAGATATTGGGGAGGTGTGTGGGAGGTCGGGTTGATGAGCTATGAGCCTATTTGGGGGAGAGGTTTGACAATCGCGAATGATTTAGTTTCACTTTCAAGCGGAGATTGTGACGTTGCGGGGGGCTCGGGGGGGGCGATTTCGGAGCGGTTTGAGGCCAGAGTTAATGTGGTGGAGTCCAGACGAATCGAACCAGGTATTGGGGAGGTGTGTGGGTGGTTGGGATCGGCAGTTCCATAGAGAAACAGTGGGGATTAAATACAGGTCTTTTAGGAATTGCTATTTAAATTGTTGGGGGGGCTTGCTGTAAAACATTCATAATCGTCTGGATACTGGTTGACCTTGCAAACTATTGGCTAGTGTTGTATGGGGAGTCCTGTAGTTTATAGATGATTGAACCTGTGTGTCTGCTACTAAGTGATTCATTGCACTGAATGGTTTGATTGACAGTTCATCATTAAGTCATTAATGTACAGACTGTACATTATATACATATGTATGCACAATGCACATATATGTATATATCTATATATATATATGTGTGTGTGTGTATGTGCGTGTGTGTATGTGCGTGTGTGTATGTGTATGTGCGTGTGTGTTTTTCTCAATTAATGTTGGATAAAAAGCACTGTTTTTGTTAGTGTGATATCAGAACTGTGTGACCTAGTGCTTTTTGTGAATTTTGATGCTAGCTTATTGCTGAATCCTGACTATTACTATGCTACTGAACTGTAATGTAAAGTGCTACCTGACACAGAGTGACCAATTGTTTACTGCTTGCTTACTACTTAAACATAAACTGTGGCAGTGTGCTCAAGTGGAGCTGTCATTAATCCTGCTGAAATTAGTGTTAACGCTACTACTAGTGCATCAGCATATGAACACCTGTTGAAAGCTTGATCTGTCACATACCTAAGCAATGGTAGAAGTCATATTCAGAAAATGACTCAACAGTGTCATTGATATATGGGGGAGAGTCCCGGGCCAGAGTCACGCACACTCAAAATTTCTTTAGGAATTTTTTTCTAGTTACTAATATTATGCTTGTTACAATTTTCTTTACTTCTGTTCAACAATAATAAGCTCATACATATGATAAATATATATATATATATATTGGACACCGACAACCCAGCCGGCGAGCTCATTGTCAGAACAGGAAAAAGTTGCTTGACACGCTCTGACTTCTGGGGGCTTGGATTGAACCAAGAAATGGAAACAACCGTGATTTAACATTTGAACCTATATAATTGTGAGCCTATGTTTATATGTCATTGACAACTTTTTGCTTTTGTGTGGTTTGCAGATAGGAAATGCGTGCTTTGAAGCTATTGAGCAAATTGCTCAATCACAGGTTCACAAACATAAACATCAGCATAATCTAGATAAGCACAGCATCTACACCCGCCCCCCCCCCCCCTCCGTCTCTCTTGTGACCCCCTTACCCATCAGTACACCCTGCCGTTCTCCAGCCACCTAGCACCCACGCCTCGAGTCTCCAGAGCAGCATGTTTACTCTTAGTCCTCTCACCTCGCTAACTTGACCAGGGGTTGGAGTGTTGCACTGCATTTACCTGCTGCAGTGTTTTCCAGTGACATGTCAAGAGTTGAACGAGGGCCCAGTGTGCTGTGTCTAGATGGAGCTTTAGAGCTAAACCGTGTACCCTCCTTAACGCACCTTAGCTAAACCTCCTGGAACCATAGAATGGTTCTCATGTTGGATTATGTTTTAGTTCTTAGTTTTCCTGACCCAAACGCATTCCTTCTTTTGTAAACTCATGTTTGATTGGATTGTTGCCAACTCATCACCCATACATAATTGTGTTGTAGTTCTAAATGGGTCTTATGTTTTAGTTTTTTTTAGTTTTACCACCATTTAATTCATTGCTCAATCACAGGTCATCTCTCATCTAAAGCCGTCTTGCAAGGTGAAGTGCTGCCAGTGTTTAGGCTGATGAAAAAGAAGGTGGATAACATTACTGAGGTAAAATTGGTAATTTTTTGGAGTTCCATCTGAGTTTTCTTTCGTTTCAGGTCAGAAACCAGCATTTTCATTTCCCTATTTATTTAATTTTAGCCATGTCTAGATCAAGGATCACCAATCCTGGTCCTCGAGGTCCACTGTCCTGACAGTTTTCAATGTTTCCCTGCTCCAGCACACCTGATTCTAATGAATGGGTCGTTATCAAGCTCTGTAGAATAATGACCCTTTATTTGAATCAGGTGTGCTAGAGCAGGGAAACATTGAAAACTGTCAGGACAGCGGACCTCGAGGACTAGGATTGGTGATCCCTGGTCTAGATGGACATATTAAAGGAGGGCACTGATGAGATCTTTTCTTTTTGGAGCCTGTGTTATGTATATTACAACTGACCATTTTGCTTATCTATATATATTTTCAGGAAAAATCTCAGTCAGACTTACCTCCCACCCAGGACACCCTCTGCTTCAGCTGCTCCCCTCGCGGTCCACCAGGACTAAAACCTCTCGCCTCTCAGCTTCTACCCTTCGGCCATTGCACTCTTCAATAGGGCAGGACTCGGAATGACTTTGCCACAAACTCCAACACCCCCATCCAGCATCCCAATGCACAAGCCACTTTGCACACAACACTTCAAAACCCCTTTTGACACATTAAAATAACTTACATATTTTTTGCACTATAGGGCACACTGGATTATAAGGCTCACTGTCAATGAATGGTCTATTTTTGATCGTTTTTCATCTATAAAACGCAGCGGACTATAAGGCGCATTAAGCGGGAAAAAAAGTCAGATAAATCCGTGTCGTAAACGTGTCTTTTGACAGATGCCACTTTGGGATCCTTATACACACACTGTAATATTATGGTGAAGCACAGTATGTATTAATCTGCGACGCACCTGGCTACGGTAACCGTAATACTGGGGTCAGTAAGCAAAACCAAGTCGCTTTGGATAAAAGTGCTAAATGAAATGTAAAATGTAAAATCAGAATTAATCCATATATAAAGCGCTTCGGATTATAAAGCGCACTGTTGTTTTTTGAGAAAATTAAAGGCTTTTAAGTGCGCCCTATAGTCCGAAAAAGACGGTACTGCTGTGTTTGCACCATTGTTTTGCAATGCTGTATATATACCCCCCTTACATTTTTACACCATATTTTTAGTGTATTATACTATGTTCTCATCATGTTACATATATGTTCTATGTTGCTCTTCCCTGCTAATGTTAATTCTGTGTTTGTTTAACTTGCATGCCATGCATGAAAAATAAGCTTATGAATAACAGCCCTACCCTCCAGAGTTGGCAAATACGGTAAGTCAGTGAGCTTATATGAAGCACTGCAGAGATCACTACTAGGACATGGCAGCTGTTTTTGTCACTGAATGATTGTACTTGTGCCATTATTGAACATACTACTGATTATGCAGTGTTTGATTCCCACTCACGTAGTAAAGATGGTCTCGTTCATCCAAACGGGAGAAGTGTCGTGTGTCTTCCAGTCATTTGCAACACATTAATATGCTTGCAAATTCAATGAATACCTTTGAAAAACCTTTTGAAATAACTGGAATTAGAGTGACAATGAAATCCGAAGACAGCAATAACGTAAGCAGTAAACTACTACACGGGCCTAGTAGACAGAAACTGACAACGGACTGCGTGTAAATTCTGTTGGAGCCACAGGTTACTTTCAACTTGTTCTAGATTTGTAAGTAACATATGAACTTGTGATTGAATCGCACTATCAGTTTTTGATTGGCACTTGTAAAAAGCATATTCTATTTCTATTCTAGTTCTATTTATTTGCCTATACAATCGTAATTATAAATATAGCTGCAAACAGCAATAGGGGATTCCTCCTCAATATTGCAACAATTTCTGAAATTGATACGTGAGTCAAGGTGCACTCAGCAAGTTTGGTGTGAATACTTCCAACACTGTAGCATCCCCTGTGCTGTACCGGGGGGAAAAATCACATCTAAAATCCTATCGATAAGTTTTGTGAGAATTGGTCTGAAGCCAAATTTGAGGAACATTTGACAATAATTTGTTGAAGAAGTGAACCCATTTACATCAATTTTAGGAGAAGTAGAGAAAAGAACGTTTTATTTCACCGTTCACTGGAAATATTTGCGTGATCTTTGTTGCCACCTATGGCTGCAAATGTGTAATTTATGGTTCAATGTTGCGCAACGTGAATGATTTGGCTGATAAATGAACCACTTTCTTCGACATTTTCAATTTCAAAACCTTTAAAAATATATATCTTTACGAAACACCAATATGGAGATGTTAGAATAGTAAGAGTTTATTGAAAGCCGTTGATTCAAACGTAATTTCCAAAAGATGCAGATGCCTTCAAATGCCTATGATGTCTTACTTATTACTTCAGCTCTCAGTAGCTTTTTCAATAAGTAAATTGTAAGAAACTTCCTAATATAAGGTTTCTTTTCAAGTTTACTATTCCAACATGTTCCCATTAGGTGGGAGAATAGTTAAGGCACTGAAAATGTATATTACTGGAGAATGGTTAAGGCACTGAAAATGTATTTCTACAGGAGAATTAAAGCCAGTTTAATTTTTTATTGCCTTAAAGTGATTTTAGGCCTTCAGTAGCTATTTCAATTAATCTTTTTGTTTTGTATGAAACATATAAGGTTTCTCATCAAGTCTTATTATTCTAACATGGTCAGATTAGGTCCATCCATAGGAAAACAGTTAAGGCACTGATTTTGTGTATTACTTGTCAGTTATAGCAAGCTCGGTTTTTCATTGCCTTAAAGTGATTTTCAGCTCTCAGTAGCTTTTTTTAATTAATCTTTTTGTTTTGCAAGAATTTCCTTACATGTCTTACAAGTCTTACATGTTCAAACATGTTCATTTTAGGTGGGTGTACATTGAAGAATGGTTAAAGCAATGAAAATGTGTATTACTGGAGAATGATAGCTAGTTTCAGCCTTCAGTAGCTTTTTCAATAGATATTTTTTGTTTTGTATGAAACTTATATAAGGTTTTGTATCAAGTCTTATTATTCTAACATGGTCACATTAGGTGAATATACGTAGGGAATAGTTAAGGCACTGATTCTGTGTATTACTTGTCAGTTATAGCAAGCTCAGTTTTTTTACTGCTTAATGTGACTTTCAGCTCTCACTAGCTATTTCAATGAATCTTAATTGTTTTGTGTAAAACTTCTTAATATAAGTATAAGGAGTTATAGGTGTATAACTTAGTATAAGGATCGTGCAGGTGTCCAAAGTTGTGGTCGTAAGGTCTCTGGTGCAGGTCACGACAGCATTCCAGAACCCGGTGGTGGACACCATGCTCACATCTTAATTATTGACTTTAACATTCACGTAGATTACCCAAAAGATTGTTTAAGTAAGGCCTTTAATGCCCTCATACATTCTACGAGCTTCACACAGGTAGTTTCCAAACCTACCCATCTTCATTCACATACTTAGTGTCCTCACACGGGGTATTGAGATTACTAATCTCACTGTTCATCCTCACAATCCTACATATTCAGATCATTATCTTGTTACTTTTAGAATGGACCTTTGGTAGAACCTTGGAGGTGCTATGAACATTTCTAGTAGCCGTCACATAACTCTAACTACAACTCTGGAAATGGCAAGTATTCTGTTCTATGGGTTAACCCCTCGAGAGGTAACAATTAGTAGCATCATTTGAATGATGAATTTCACTCCATAATTGTAATAACTATTATGAACAGGATTTATTTACAGCTATCCACAACAATTGGTGTTACTTGTTGCACCAAGGTGTCATACATCCTTCATGGGGATAACATGTTCCTGATCCTTGCTTTTAGGTCAGGAAGTTTGCATACCAGCTGGTAGGACAATAACTGCAACCCCATTCATGGGTGGATTTCTTCAGGAATCACTTTGTAAACCAAACAAAAGTTAATCCTGAGAAGGAGGTGTTACCGTTGTTGGACAACCACAGTTCTCATCTTTCAGTGAAGGCAGTCACTTACTGCAAAGAAAATTGGCTAGTTCTCCTTTATTTGCTAGTTCTCCATTATTTACCACCCCACTGCTCTCATAAGCCCCTCGAAAGCGCCTATGCTCTTTTCAAGAAGTTGATCAACAACAATTAGGTAGTAATTTCCTGACTTAAAATGATTCCTGTAAAACCAATAACAATCTATGACATCCCAGGTCTGATCAGGATTGCATTTTTCCAATGCTGCTACGCCTAGCAAAGACCCAGCTGGTTTTAGATGTACAGGCATCTTGCCTTTCAATACAGACATTTTCCAGGAGATGGACTATCACAGGTCACAGTTCGCCCTGAACCATCTGCCTCTCCGGCATCCATCTCTGCTGAACAGGCCCAAGCCTCCCTTTCAGCTGACTAGGCAGGTCAAGCCTTTTCTCAGACTCAGCTGTACCTTTCAACTCAAACTACTCAAAAAGATTTCAATCTGCTTTCCGTCCATTCCCAAAGCAGGACTAAGGATGATTTCAAAAAAAAAGAAAAAATACAATCGGAAATCCTGACAGAAACACCACCTGTGAAACAGGCACTTGAAAATGACCTTTAAAAAAAGAATAACCCTGCCATCTGAAAGTGGCAAAAAAAAAGAAAGCAAAGCAAACAATTTATGAAGAAAGTGTTTTGTCCGTCTCTTCATAAACGGACAACCTGTACTTTACAACCTGCAGAATGGGAGCGAAATGACCAGACCTCTGGCACAAAATGAAGACATAGATAGTGACAGTCAAGCAGTAATGACGTTAGTGCTTCAGAGAAAGGGTGTTCAGTAGTGATTAGTATAAGTATGTGTACTTATACACATAAGTATGTGAAATCAAATATCTTCCACAGTTCCCACCTTTTTACATTTAACGTCAACAAAACATGTATTTATCACTCATTATCTGGGGCCTGTTTTAGTGCCGTATACATTTCACAAGTTACATAAGCATAAAACTCAACAATCTAACAATACATTATGTTATTGTTGCATGCTCAGCATACCTTATTATAGGATTGTAATTGTGATTAGATAGAACCCAATTTCTTTGAAAGTATCAGGTCAATTAAGTGAATAGCTCTTGTTTAGTTCACTTTATAGGACTCCCAAAAATTGTAAATTTTCCTTGTTTAAGGTTGCATGGCATTATGCACTTTGGAAAATTTGCGACCACTGTACCTGTCCTAGTGTCACAAGCATTTACTAGTCAGACCCCACAGAGAACTATCTAATAGCTATTCACATCATGAGCAAACATCATAACAGTTTATCAATGACACAAGAAACATGAGTATATCTCTTTCCCGGACATAACCAGAGCTCACGTGAGCTCAACACAACCAAACACCATTCATACAATTCAAATTATTTCAGACAGCATAACGGTATTGATATCACCTTTATCTGTATGTTGACTGGTCTGTGATTCAGGACAGATAAATTCAGACTGCATACAACATGGGTCATAAGGTTGTCCGGCAGTTTACCAGGTATAGTATAACAAAAGAGTTATCAACTTTAATTCCAAAAATTGAACTTATTTCTTTGGAAATCTCATCCCAAAATGGATGGATAACAGAGTAGTCCCAAAATATATGAAAATGATCAGCCATGGGTTTACCGCACTGCCTCCAACATCCACTCAGGCCCTGAGATCCCTGCTGAATGTATTTAATTTTCGGGGTCACAAAGAGACGTAATGTATTCTTCCAGGAAAATTCACGCCAAGATCTTGAGTTGGTAGTTTTAACCTGGTTTTCCCAAATATCACTCCATTCTTCTTCAGTTATCTCCAGGCCCGATTCCTTCTCCCATTTTTGTCTGACATGGTCAGTGGACTGGTCTTTAGAATTCTGCAGTTTCTTATATATCCGAGGGATCAAATGTTTGCTACCTTTGGCCTTGTATGCCTCAGTAAATATATTTATCAATTTAGAGTCACTTTCCGCTAGATGTTTAATTTCTCTATTAAAATAATCCCTGACCTGGAGATACCTGAAGAAGTCACCTTTTTCAAGGCCAAATACATTTGAAAGACGATTAAATGACTCCAAGATACAACCATTGGTTATAGAACAATAAGCAGTTATACCTTTGTGGACCCACTGTTTAAATTGCTTATCGAGCCTAGATGGTAGAAAGCTAGAGTCATAAGCCACCCATTTCAATATTCTTGAATACTTTGTCCTGTACAGGGGTCTGGGACACTTACAGCGTGAAAGAACCCTGGTCACCGGAAAGTATTGGGAAGGAAGTAATATTATGTTGGACATATATTCTTGATCAGTGTATGGTTTTCCTGGGTACAGACCAGGGGTGACCCTAAAAACTAAATATGCTTTTACTAACTAGTAATGAACAATTTCTGAGCCAAAACTCTTTTTCTATGACTAAACCACGGAAATAAACATGTTTAGAATAGTAAGAGTTGAAAGTGAGCATTTAGAATTTACATGCAAGACTTTGCAGTTGCATTTTAAACGCTACTATGGGGCTGAAAAGCACTTTAAGGCAATAAAAACGAAACATACATTTACTGAATAGTAATGAACAATTTATGAGCCAAAACTCTTTTTGTATGACTAAACCACGGATATAAACATGTTAGGATAGTAAGAGTTGATTATGAAATGATCATTTAGAACTTACATACAAGACTTTGCAGTTGCATTTGAAACGCTACTATGGGGCAGAAAAGGCAATAAAAACGAGACATACATACATACATACATACATTACTGACTAGTAATGAACAATTTATGAGCCAAAACTCTTTTTCAACGTATAAACCACGGATATAAACATGTCAGGATAGTAAGAGTTGATTAGAAAGTGATAATTTAGAACTTACATACAAGAATTTGCAGTTGCATTTTAAACGCTACTATGGGGCTGAAAAGCACTTTAAGGCAATAAAAACTAAACATGCATTTACTTGACAAGTAATGAACAATTTATGAGTCCAAACTATTTTTCTATGTATAAACCACGGATTTAAACATGTTGAAATAGTAAGAGTTGATTATGAAATGATCATTTAGAACTTACATACAAGACTTTGCAGTTGCATTTGAAAGGCTACTATGGGGCGGAAAAGCACTTTAAGGCAATAAAAACGAGATATACATACATACATACATTACTGACTAGTAATGAACAATTTGTGAGCCAAAACTATTTTTCTATGTATAAATTACGGATATAAACATGTTAGGATAGTAAGAATTGATTGGAAAGTGATCATCTAGAACTTACATACAAGACTTTGCAGTTGCATTTGAAACGCCTATGGGGCTGAAAAGCATTTTAAGGCAATAAAAACTAAACATGCATTTACTGACTAGTAATGAACAATTTTGCAGCCGAAACGGTTGTCCCATGTATAAACCACGGATATAAACATGTTAGGATAGTAAGAGTTGATTGGAAAGGGATAATTTAGAACTTACATACAAGACTTTGCAGTTGCATTTGAAACGCTACTTTGGGGCTGAAAAGCACTTTAAGGCAATAAAAACGAAACATACATTTACTGACTAGTAATGAACAATTTATGAGCCAAAACTCTTTTTCTATGACTAAACCACGTATATAAACATGTTAGGATAGTAATAGTAGATTAGAAAGTGAATATGTAGAACTTAAATACAAGACTTTGCAGTTGCATTTGAAACGCTACTATGGGGCTGAAAAGCACTTTAAGGCAATGAAAACGAGACATACATACATTCATACATACATACATTAAGGCAATAAAAACGAGATATACATACATACATTACTGACTAGTAATGAACAATTTATGAGTCAAAACTATTTTTCTATGTATAAACCACGGATTTAAACATGTTAGAATAGTAAGAGTTGATTATGAAATGATCATTTAGAACTTACATACAAGACTTTGCAGTTGCATTTGAAACGCTACTATGGGGCTGAAAAGCACTTTAAGGCAATAAAAACGAGACATACATACATTCAGACATACATACATTAAGGCAATAAAAACGAGATATACATACATACATACATACATACATACATACATACATACATACATACATACATACATACATACATACATACATACATACATACATACATTACTGACTAGTAATGAACAATTTATGAGCCAAAACAATTTTTCCATGTATAAATTACGGATATAAACATGTTAGGATAGTAAGAGTTGATTGGAGCTGATTATAATTCCATAATAATACATATATTATCAACTAATGTTGTGTTAGATGTTTTAAGCAACTTAAGTTCTTGTTAATATTTCAAGTTTTAAACTTCTGTTTCCCCTTTATGGTCTGTAGGCCTCATTGACCTAAGCACATGCAACTCGTTTTTGAGTGAAAACAGCAAAATTATGGATTATTTTGAATATAACAAGTATCCAGATGACAAATATTGTTCTATTTATGATAGACTACTTTGTATAAAGACCTTACAAGGACATGATTATCATTTCAATGGACTCTGAACAGTTCCAAGCAGGATTTGATGTCTAAACCCGGGAGATGGCCTATCTCATGGGTGTCCAATCCTGGTCCTCAAGGGCCAATGTCCTGAAGGTTTTAGATGTTTCCCTGCTCCAGCACACCTGATTCAAATGAAAGGTCATTATCTAGGCTTCCATATAGCTTGATAACAGCCCATTCTTTAGAATCAGGTGCTGGAGCAGGGAAACATCGAAAGCCTTCGAGGACCAGGATTGGACACCCATGGCCTATCTGGTTGGCCCTGTGGTCATCCGGATGACATTTTCTGTCGACAGTCAACCTCTCCTCACAGGTGGTGATGAACCCCAGGACAAACTCCAATTTTGAAACTCCCTACTGACACTCATCAGTGCCAGGGTCAAAGATGTGATCAATAGCCTCACATACAGAATACCGTTTGGTCATCGTCCTGCCATAGCATGAATTATAAGCAAATCCAACAGGTTTGGTTCCCGTGGGTGGGTGAAAGATTGTATTTGGGCATGGTCTCCATGGGTTAAAGATTCTATCTGGGTGTGGTTCCCATGGGTGAAAGATTCTATTTGGGCAAGGGTCTCGTGGGGGTAGCAAGGGAAGCCAAGAAGGGGAGTAGTGTGTGTGTATGTAGTATGTTTGTGTATTTTGGGGGCTGGGAGTGTAAGTGTGTCCATCTGTTGAATGTGTGTGTGCCTGGACAAAATATTATAGAATATTTTTTGTCTTAACCATTAATTTGAATGACTGGTCATTTTTGACCGGGAACATCATGGGTGTAACAAAGTTAAATAAAACACCCAGATTTTTTTTGAAATTCTTAAAGAATCCTCTTGGCTGTTTAGATACCCTGTGTGAACAAAGTCATTGAATCTCATGGCAATCAGAATGAATTTACTACATTTTTTTTGAGAGAAAACATGTAAATCGGTCACTTTTGACCGGAACACAACAGGAGGGTTAAACGCTACTATGGGGCTGAAAAGCACTTTAAGGCAATAAAAACTAATTATGCATTTACTACCTAATAATGAACAATTTATGAGCCAAAACACTCTTTCTATGACTAAACCACGGATATAAACATGTTACGATAGTAAGAGTTGATTAGAAAGTGAATATGTAGAACTAACATACAAGAATTTGCAGTTGCATTTAAACGCTACTATGGGGCTGTAAAGCACTTTAAGGCAATAAAAACTAAACATGCATTTACTGACTAGTAATGAACAATTTTGCAGCCAAAACGGTTTTCCTATGTATAAACCACGGATATTAACATGTTAGGATAGTAAGAGTTGATTAGAAAGTGATAACTTAGAACTTACTTACAAGACGTTGCAGTTGCCTTTGAAACGCTACTATGGGGCTGTAAAGCACTTTAAGGCAATAAAAACGAGACATACATACATACATACATTAAGGCAATAAAAACGAGACATACATACATACATTACTGACTAGTAATGAACAATTTATGAGCCAAATTTTTTTCTACGTATAAACCACGGATATAAATGTCAGGATACATGTCAGGATAGTAAGAGTTGATTAGAAAGTGATAAATTAGAACTTACATACAAGAATTTGCAGTTGCATTTTAAACGCTACTGAAAAGCTGAAAAGCACTTTAAGGCAATAAAAACTAAACATGCATTTACTTGACAAGTAATGAACAATTTATGAGTCAAAACTATTTTTCTATGTATAAACCACGGATTTAAACATGTTAAAATAGTAAGAGTTGATTATAAAATGATCATTTAGTACTTACATACAAGACTTTGCAGTTGCATTTGAAACGCTACTAGGGGGCTAAAAAACACTTTAAAGCAATAAAAACGAGACATACATACATATATACATTACTGACTAGTAATTAACAATTTATGATCCAAAACTATTTTTCTATGTATAAATTACGGATATAAACATGTTAGGATAGTAAGAGTTGATTGGAAAGTGATCATCTAGAACTTACATACAAGACTTTGCAGTTGCATTTGAAACACTACTATGGGGCTGAAAAGTATTTTAAGGAAATTAAACTAAACATGCATTTACTTGACAAGTAATGAACAATTTATGAGTCAAAACTATTTTTCTATGTATAAACCACGGATTTAAATATGTTAGGATAGTAAGAGTTTATTATGAAATGATTATTTAGAACTTACATGCAAGACTTTGCAGTTGCATTTTAAACGCTACTATGGGGCTGAAAAGCACTTTAAGGCAATAAAAACGAGACATACATACATTCATAAATACATATATTAAGGCAATAAAAACGAGATATACATACATACATACATACATACATTACTGACTAGTAATAAACAATTTATGAGCCAAAACTATTTTTCTATGTATAAATTACGGATATAAACATGTTAGGATAGTAAGAGTTGATTGGAAAGTGATCATGTAGAACTTACATACAAGACTTTGCAGTTGCATTTGAAACGCCTATGGGGCTGAAAAGCATTTTAAGGCAATAAAAACTAAACATGCATTTACTGACTAGTAATGAACAATTTTGCAACCAAATTGGTTTTACTATGTATAAACCACCGATATAAACATGTTAGGATAGTAAGAGTTGCTTAGAAACTGTTCATTTAAAACTTACATACAAGACATGCAGTTGCATTTGAAAAGCTACTATGTGGCTGAACAGCACTTTAAGTCAATAAAAACTAAATGTGCATTTACTACCTAATAATGAACAATTTTGCAGCCAAAATGCTTTTCCTATGTTTAAACCACGGATATAAACGTTAGGATAGTAAGAGTTATTTGGAAAGTGATCATTTAGAACTTACATACAAGAATTTGCAGTTGCATTTGAAACGCTACTATGGGGCTGAAAAGCACTTTAACGCAATGAAAACTAATTATGCATTTACTACCTAATAATGAAAAATGTATGAGCCAAAACACCCTTCTCATCAGCATCGAATGGTCAAAGACCTGCAGACTGCACTGGAACATCGGGCCAAAGACTTTTATCCCTGTCTAGGATTTTTTTTTTACCTCAAGGATCTTTACCTGTAGGAAATTAAAGCACATTCGCAGTAACTCGCAGGATCAGATGATCCATGAAGCCATTAACCAGGCTGACGGCTCACCCCTCACTGAATTAACACATTTATCAGTAAATAAACCTCTTCCCACTAAACCTCGTCCCCACTCTGAATATCATGGGAACTAAAGATGGACATGAATACAATAGGCCTCCTTACTGATTACAGTCACAGCAAACTATAGGAGGACACCTGCAGGAAGCCTCCCGACTGAAAAACAGTGTAGCCCTCCCCCCTCACTTTACCTGCACGGAACAATAGGGCCTAAAAAAAACTATAAAACTATAAAGACAAATCGACTCACACCCAACTGAATACACAACACACTTTTGCAAGACACCTGCTACATTCATAAAACCCACCTATCTTTAAAACTCACACACTACAACCACCATGAACAATAACACCATAAAACTATAAAACAGGAACAATGGCATGTACGTTCATAAAATAGTCTTTCCTAAAAAAGGGGCGGAGCCAACAGAGGAGAGGCGGGCCCACCTGTCACATTAATTCTGATGAAAGCTGGTCAATATAACTCTCTAACAACTCCAATATGAGAATAGAATAGAGTAGAAAATTATTAGACACTGGTCATTCAAACGCTACATACAATTTTTTGTTGTTGCATTGAAAACGTTACAAAGGCACTGAAAAGTACTTTAAGGCAATAAAAAACTAAACATGCTATTACTGACTATTAAGTCATGATTTCAGTGCATAAACTCTTTTCCCATGTATGCAACTCCAAAATGAACATATTGAAATGGTAGAAAATGTTTAGAAAATGGTCATTCAGAAGTTAAATACAATTCTTTGCCGTTGCTTTGAAAACATCACAAAGGCGCTGAAAAGCACTTTAAGGCAATAAAAACCTGAAAATACTTTTATGGACTTGTATTGGACAATTCCAGTGCCAAAACAACTTTCCAATGTATAAACCATCTATGAGACCATGTAAGATTAGTAAAACTGATTACAAACTGATCGCTGAGAGGTTACACAAAACTATGCAGTTGCACTGAAAATGCTACTAAGGCGCTGAAAAGCACTTTAAGGCAATAAACAACTAAACATGCTATTACTGACTAGTAAGTCATGATTTCAGTGCATAAACTCTTTTCCCATGTACACAACTCCAAAATGAACATATTGAAATGGTAGAAAATGTTTAGAAAATTGTCATTCAGAAGTTAAAAACAATTATTTGCCGTTGCATTGAAAACGTTACCAAGGCGCTGAAAAGCACTTTAAGGCAATAAAAACCTCAACATACTTTTATGGACTTGTAATGATCTATTTCAGTGCCAAATCAACTTTCCAATATATAAACCACCAATGAGAACATATTAGAATAGTAAAAGTTAATTACAAACTGTTCACTGAGAGATTAGATTCTCAGAGATTAGATTAGATTCAACTTTAATTTCATTACACAGGTACAAGTACAGGGTAACAAAATACAGTTAGCATCCAACCAGAAGTGCAAAACAGTACATGGCTCATTTTTTTTACGTATTTATTTTTCTACCTATGTTGTATACCACAGTATATAAACGAAACAAATACGAATAGCTTTTGCATCATCAGTACTCTTTTTTTGGATACTGAGGAATGAATTTCATAATTAGAAGGGCCCTCTGACCTCCAGATGTAAATGTTAATTCCTGTCTGTCTCCTAAATCCTGTAGATATACATTTGCATAACACCAGTTAATCAAAGGACCAGTTAATCTGGTCCAAGAGTGATCACTATGTTAAAATGTGTGCCTCCAACCCCTGCAGATCACAATCCCATAAAAGTGACTGAACGGTGTGCCCCCACCCCCTGCAGACCACACTCTTCAAAGGGTGGGCCTTCAACCTTCATCCTGAACAAGAGCAGCTGGTATGTATTCTTAAAGGAAAGAGTTGTGTGATACATAAGACAGACATATGTCATCTTGAAGGTCTACCACCCATGTTCCTATATCATAATTGTGTGCGTGCTGCAAAGCGCACACTATGTTATTACTAGCGTTTATTGTGTGTGTGCTGCAAGGCGCACACTATGTTATTACTAGCGTTTATTATTATTATTGTGTGCGTGCTGCAAGGCGCACATTATGTTATTACTAGAGTTTATTATTATTATTATTATTCGTTTTTTTGGCTCAAAACACCTACCAGAGTTTTTGACGCATATACACAAAAGTTATATCAAAACGTGCGGCTCGGCCCCGACATGTGTGCTATGATTTTTCTAAGACTTTTGGCGAACAATTTTGCCCAAAAATTGCCAAAAACCACACCAAAAAAATGAATGGGTGTTAATGGAGAGATTGTTTGAGAGGTAGAGTGGTGATGTCATCGCTAGAGTGTGGAGAAGCGAGAGAATTGTGTAAAACAAATTAAATGTATTTGACTACCATGGCCTCAAATGAACCACTACAGACACAATTTATGCATAGAAACGTAGGAAAATGTGTCCTCTAGCTCACACTTGCTTTACTTTATCTGTCAGATTTATTGTTTTAGCTTGACATGCGAAAATTCGGCCGCAGCACCCATGAACACCCTCATAGACTCCCATGTTAAAAGTGTCAGGAAAATTTCAGTAGGAAAACAAAACTAACACTTTTTAGAATTGCTCCCAAGAGCACATTTCTTCACTTGTCAACACAAAATGCCTATGTAGACGTTCAGGAAGGGCTCAGCCGGCTTCACGTTAACCTGGTTTACCAGAAATCCTTCCTGTTCGAGGGGCGCTGTAAGCCTTTCCTCTCTGTCTGTTCAACTGACATGACAGTTGCAACTGTCAGCTTTAGTTCGTTACTTAGCAACGTGCTTGAAAGAGGAGAGGGGAAGACGGTGGCCATTCTATGAAAAGTAATTCATTTCACATTTAATAACTTTAATTGGAGGATATTTACTGGAGGAATCAAATTGGCTCTTTTTGTTTCGGGTGTATTTATAAACTGTACTCCAGCTCAACTCTTTCTCTCTGGCTCTAAGTCTCTAAGGTAAGCGAACATCTTTTTCAACTCTTTCGCTAGCATGCTATCTAAAATGTAGGTTTTTAACTTCTTTAACATTTGGGCTCATAGGTATTCATGTGCTTATCAGTCAGGATTTACAACTGACATTCCAACTAGCTGTAAAGATATGCTGTTTGCTAACATTAGCGACCAATGCTGAAATTAGCCCTTAAGCTAATTGCTAGTGCATCAGCATATGTTTCGCTAGCATGCTATATAAGATGTGGGTTTTTGACTTCTTTAACATTTGGGCTTATATGTATCCATGTGCTTATCAGTCAGGACGGTGGTGGAGGGTTGTAAGGAGGGTAGTGTGGGGGGGTTATTTGTGTGCATTTTGACCGTTTAGGGTCGTTTTCGGAGGTGGGGGTGGGCGTTCGGCGTTCGCGGGGGGCGGGGGGCGGGGGGGGCTCGTGCGGGGGGGTTTGAGGGCAGGGTTCATGTGGTGGGGTCCATAGAAATCTAACGAGATATTGGGGAGGTGTGTGGGAGG
Organism: Neosalanx taihuensis; assembly: GCA_030340665.1. Lineage (NCBI taxonomy): Eukaryota > Metazoa > Chordata > Actinopteri > Osmeriformes > Salangidae > Neosalanx > Neosalanx taihuensis. The sequence continues at coordinate 5,624,797 of CM059316.1, read as the reverse complement.
TCGGGTTGATGAGCTATGAGCCTATTTGGGGGAGAGGTTTGACAATCGCGAATGATTTAGTTTCACTTTCAAGCGGAGATTGTGACGTTGCGGGGGGCTCGGGGGGGGGCGATTTCGGAGCGGTTTGAGGCCAGAGTTAATGTGGTGGAGTCCAGACGAATCGAACCAGGTATTGGGGAGGTGTGTGGGTGGTTGGGATCGGCAGTTCCATAGAGAAACAGTGGGGATTAAATACAGGTCTTTTAGGAATTGCTATTTCAATTGTTGGGGGGGCTTGCTGTAAAACATTCATAATCGTTTGGATACTGGTTGACCTTGCAAACTATTGGCTAGTGTTGTATGGGGAGTCCTGTAGTTTATAGATGATTGAACCTGTGTGTCTGCTACTAAGTGATTCATTGCACTGAATGGTTTGATTGACAGTTCATCATTAAGTCATTAATGTACAGACTGTACATTATATACATATGTATGCACATTAGGGTGCATCAAATTTCAATGGGAAAATTTTTATTTAATAATATCAATTTGGCTGGCATTCCACTTTTTTCCAATGAACATAAAAATGTCTTCTGCAAAGTTTTGAGGAAATCCATTGAGATTTAGGGGTGCCACCTCACACGTAAACTTTTGTACATTTTCGGAAAATTTGAAATTTCTAGCCTTAATTGCCAAAAGGTTTACCTGGAAATGTACAGTGAACTCTTATAAAACAACATTCTCTATAGGGTTATCAAAGTAAATATATTTGTCTGCCCTTTGGGCAGATATGGTATTTCTCAGAATTAAACTTTCAATATACTCCATTAATTTGCTCTATTGACAAAATGAATGGCAGTCAATGGGACATGTTCAGGTGGACTTACCCTGAATTTTATGTAGCAGTGATGGATATCGGACACAGATATAAAGTTTAAACAATTGATTGTTAAACACAAGGGGCAATAGTAACACAATTAAATAACAAACTATTGGCAAGTTCACTAGAAAATCTTGATTGCTCAGTCTACTGTGCTAGAGTCTGCTCTACTGAGCAACATCACCAGGGAGACAGGGCAAATCTGAACTGAACCTCGCTAGTGTGTCTAACCCCAGATTTGTCATCCCACCTGCCACCCAAGAGTAACCCTCCTATTCAGCTTGCGTTTGCAGTGACAAAGGTTGGGTGTTGGCTACGGTCATGTTCAACCACCTGCAGCACATTCTGCAGGTGTTGCTCCTTCCTGGCCACTGAGACAAAGTCAGATTTACATTTTACATTTATTCATTTAACAGACGCTCTTATCCAGAGCGACTTACAGCAAGTACAGGGCCAATCCCCCTGAGGCAAGTAGGGTGAAGTGCCTTGCCCAAGGACACAATGTCATATAGCCACAGCCGGGGCTCGATCTCACAACCTTCCCATCATGAGGCCAACGCCTTAACCCGCTGAGCCATCTGAACCCCGATGTGAGCTTGACGCCACGCTCGGCACAGTCATTTGCCACATTCATTGCACAGACAGTCGGACACTGACCTCACTTTTTTTAAACGCAGCATTGGTAGCCCATTCTTTCACCTCCAGAGACAGGAATGCTGGATCAATGTGCAGCTGGTGCATCCCAAACCAACAATCTGCATTGGCGAGGTCAGCCAAGGTGGTTGTTGCCAAGAGGGTGGGAAACTTTGGCTTGCCATAGCCAGTTCCAAAGCGCTGCTGGGGGACATGCATCGGAAGATCAGCAGGCTTGTGCTTGTCATCGATGGGCACCTTGCTGCTGAAGAGAGCCAGGGGAAGCATCTCACCTGTTGTATTGCAATGCAGGCTGCTGTCAGATGGCCAGTGTTTGATGGTGTCGTATCAAATGCCATGTTGACAACCTGGTCAGTGCAGCACCGGTCTTCCAGAAACTTGCATGTCAACCGGGCAATAATAGCTCCACATGCCTCATGATTCTTATACACAGGGACACCAAGCAGTTTCAAAAGCAGTTTCACCCGCAGGAACCCGCTCCAGTCCCCAACCACCACTGTAAGATGCTCCTCAAGGACAGTCTCCAACACCTGGCGTCTTGCTCGGTATGTGTAAAATCACCACCTGACTCTGTGACCAGGGTGTCACAGAGTCACAGAGGGCGTGAAGGCAGCCTGTTGCATTGGAGACATCTTCAACCTTGTAGCCAGTGACACAACACTTGGTCGGCTAAGAATATCAGGTGGAATGACGACGTTTGTTCCACTCTTCTTAAGGTTCAGGGATGGTTTGGCCTCAGATGGTGGACAGACTGTGTTAGAATCATCCTCTGGCTCCTCATCACTTTCTGACACCAAGGTGGACATTTCCATCTTCTCCTTCAGCTCCTTTTCACAGCGGGACTGCCTGGCTGCTGCGGCAGCAGGACGCTCCTCTCGCCGCTTCACCTTGAGCTGTAGCTTTTTATCTAATGCACCAAATGTGGCCACTCTGTCGGTCTTCATGCTGGCCAAGAAGCTAGGTCTTCAGGGTTATCAATCAGCTTCTCAACATTTGGAGGCCACAGTGGAAATGTGGCATCAAGTCTGCACTCCATTTTCTCCAATTGTTTCACTGCAACCTCACTGACTCTATCTATGACTACAAATCTTTCAAATTACAAAGACAAAACCACATATTTGGTAGTAATGTATAATAGGAATATAAATAACAACAAAAAACATAAAGATCACCTCAGATTTCTTAAGTTGCAGTCTTTGTTTACCTAAAATCTCCATGGCGACCACTGAGCACTGTTCACCACTTTATTCCACTAAAACAGGTGTGTGGTGGCACCCCTAAATAATCATGGATTTGATTTTTTTTTGCATGTGTTGTTTTTACATATATTGGAACACTTTTAACACCCAGCCATATCAATATTCAAGAATTGTGTTTTTTGATGCACCCTAATGCACATATATGTATATATCTATATATATATATGTGTGTGTGTGTATGTGCGTGTGTGTATGTGCGTGTGTGTATGTGTATGTGCGTGTGTGTTTTTCTCAATTAATGTTGGATAAAAAGCACTGTTTTTGTTAGTGTGATATCAGAACTGTGTGACCTAGTGCTTTTTGTGAATTTTGATGCTAGCTTATTGCTGAATCCTGACTATTACTATGCTACTGAACTGTAATGTAAAGTGCTACCTGACACAGAGTGACCAATTGTTTACTGCTTGCTTACTACTTAAACATAAACTGTGGCAGTGTGCTCAAGTGGAGCTGTCATTAATCCTGCTGAAATTAGTGTTAACGCTACTACTAGTGCATCAGCATTTGAACACCTGTTGAAAGCTTGATCTGTCACATACCTAAGCAATGGTAGAAGTCATATTCAGAAAATGACTCAACAGTGTCATTGATATATGGGGGAGAGTCCCGGGCCAGAGTCACGCACACTCAAAATTTCTTTAGGAATTTTTTTCTAGTTACTAATATTATGCTTGTTACAATTTTCTTTACTTCTGTTCAACAATAATAAGCTCATACATATGATAAATATATATATATATATATTGGACACCGACAACCCAGCCGGCGAGCTCATTGTCAGAACAGGAAAAAGTTGCCTGACACGCTCTGACTTCTGGGGGCTTGGATTGAACCAAGAAATGGAAACAACCGTGATTTAACATTTGAACCTATATAATTGTGAGCCTATGTTTATATGTCATTGACAACTTTTTGCTTTTGTGTGGTTTGCAGATAGGAAATGCGTGCTTTGAAGCTATTGAGCAAATTGCTCAATCACAGGTTCACAAACATAAACATCAGCATAATCTAGATAAGCACAGCATCTACACCCGCCCCCCCCCCCCCTCCGTCTCTCTTGTGACCCCCTTACCCATCAGTACACCCTGCCGTTCTCCAGCCACCTAGCACCCACGCCTCGAGTCTCCAGAGCAGCATGTTTACTCTTAGTCCTCTCACCTCGCTAACTTGACCAGGGGTTGGAGTGTTGCACTGCATTTACCTGCTGCAGTGTTTTCCAGTGACATGTCAAGAGTTGAACGAGGGCCCAGTGTGCTGTGTCTAGATGGAGCTTTAGAGCTAAACCGTGTACCCTCCTTAACGCACCTTAGCTAAACCTCCTGGAACCATAGAATGGTTCTCATGTTGGATTATGTTTTAGTTCTTAGTTTTCCTGACCCAAACGCATTCCTTCTTTTGTAAACTCATGTTTGATTGGATTGTTGCCAACTCATCACCCATACATAATTGTGTTGTAGTTCTAAATGGGTCTTATGTTTTAGTTTTTTTTAGTTTTACCACCATTTAATTCATTGCTCAATCACAGGTCATCTCTCATCTAAAGCCGTCTTGCAAGGTGAAGTGCTGCCAGTGTTTAGGCTGATGAAAAAGAAGGTGGATAACATTACTGAGGTAAAATTGGTAATTTTTTGGAGTTCCATCTGAGTTTTCTTTCGTTTCAGGTCAGAAACCAGCATTTTCATTTCCCTATTTATTTAATTTTAGCCATGTCTAGATCAAGGATCACCAATCCTGGTCCTCGAGGTCCACTGTCCTGACAGTTTTCAATGTTTCCCTGCTCCAGCACACCTGATTCTAATGAATGGGTTGTTATCAAGCTCTGTAGAATAATGACCCTTTATTTGAATCAGGTGTGCTAGAGCAGGGAAACATTGAAAACTGTCAGGACAGCGGACCTCGAGGACTAGGATTGGTGATCCCTGGTCTAGATGGACATATTAAAGGAGGGCACTGATGAGATCTTTTCTTTTTGGAGCCTGTGTTATGTATATTACAACTGACCATTTTGCTTATCTATATATATTTTCAGGAAAAATCTCAGTCAGACTTACCTCCCACCCAGGACACCCTCTGCTTCAGCTGCTCCCCTCGCGGTCCACCAGGACTAAAACCTCTCGCCTCTCAGCTTCTACCCTTCGGCCATTGCACTCTTCAATAGGGCAGGACTCGGAATGACTTTGCCACAAACTCCAACACCCCCATCCAGCATCCCAATGCACAAGCCACTTTGCACACAACACTTCAAAACCCCTTTTGACACATTAAAATAACTTACATATTTTTTGCACTATAGGGCACACTGGATTATAAGGCTCACTGTCAATGAATGGTCTATTTTTGATCGTTTTTCATCTATAAAACGCAGCGGACTATAAGGCGCATTAAGCGGGAAAAAAGTCAGATAAATCCGTGTCGTAAACGTGTCTTTTGACAGATGCCACTTTGGGATCCTTATACACACACTGTAATATTATGGTGAAGCACAGTATGTATTAATCTGCGACGCACCTGGCTACGGTAACCGTAATACTGGGGTCAGTAAGCAAAACCAAGTCGCTTTGGATAAAAGTGCTAAATGAAATGTAAAATGTAAAATCAGAATTAATCCATATATAAAGCGCTTCGGATTATAAAGCGCACTGTTGTTTTTTGAGAAAATTAAAGGCTTTTAAGTGCGCCCTATAGTCCGAAAAAGACGGTACTGCTGTGTTTGCACCATTGTTTTGCAATGCTGTATATATACCCCCCTTACATTTTTACACCATATTTTTAGTGTATTATACTATGTTCTCATCATGTTACATATATGTTCTATGTTGCTCTTCCCTGCTAATGTTAATTCTGTGTTTGTTTAACTTGCATGCCATGCATGAAAAATAAGCTTATGAATAACAGCCCTACCCTCCAGAGTTGGCAAATACGGTAAGTCAGTGAGCTTATATGAAGCACTGCAGAGATCACTACTAGGACATGGCAGCTGTTTTTGTCACTGAATGATTGTACTTGTGCCATTATTGAACATACTACTGGTTATGCAGTGTTTGATTCCCACTCACGTAGTAAAGATGGTCTCGTTCATCCAAACGGGAGAAGTGTCGTGTGTCTTCCAGTCATTTGCAACACATTAATATGCTTGCAAATTCAATGAATACCTTTGAAAAACCTTTTGAAATAACTGGAATTAGAGTGACAATGAAATCCGAAGACAGCAATAACGTAAGCAGTAAACTACTACACGGGCCTAGTAGACAGAAACTGACAACGGACTGCGTGTAAATTCTGTTGGAGCCACAGGTTACTTTCAACTTGTTCTAGATTTGTAAGTAACATATGAACTTGTGATTGAATCGCACTATCAGTTTTTGATTGGCACTTGTAAAAAGCATATTCTATTTCTATTCTAGTTCTATTTATTTGCCTATACAATCGTAATTATAAATATAGCTGCAAACAGCAATAGGGGATTCCTCCTCAATATTGCAACAATTTCTGAAATTGATACGTGAGTCAAGGTGCACTCAGCAAGTTTGGTGTGAATACTTCCAACACTGTAGCATCCCCTGTGCTGTACCGGGGGGAAAAATCACATCTAAAATCCTATCGATAAGTTTTGTGAGAATTGGTCTGAAGCCAAATTTGAGGAACATTTGACAATAATTTGTTGAAGAAGTGAACCCATTTACATCAATTTTAGGAGAAGTAGAGAAAAGAACGTTTTATTTCACCGTTCACTGGAAATATTTGCGTGATCTTTGTTGCCACCTATGGCTGCAAATGTGTAATTTATGGTTCAATGTTGCGCAACGTGAATGATTTGGCTGATAAATGAACCACTTTCTTCGACATTTTCAATTTCAAAACCTTTAAAAATATATATCTTTACGAAACACCAATATGGAGATGTTAGAATAGTAAGAGTTTATTGAAAGCCGTTGATTCAAACGTAATTTCCAAAAGATGCAGATGCCTTCAAATGCCTATGATGTCTTACTTATTACTTCAGCTCTCAGTAGCTTTTTCAATAAGTAAATTGTAAGAAACTTCCTAATATAAGGTTTCTTTTCAAGTTTACTATTCCAACATGTTCCCATTAGGTGGGAGAATAGTTAAGGCACTGAAAATGTATATTACTGGAGAATGGTTAAGGCACTGAAAATGTATTTCTACAGGAGAATTAAAGCCAGTTTAATTTTTTATTGCCTTAAAGTGATTTTAGGCCTTCAGTAGCTATTTCAATTAATCTTTTTGTTTTGTATGAAACATATAAGGTTTCTCATCAAGTCTTATTATTCTAACATGGTCAGATTAGGTCCATCCATAGGAAAACAGTTAAGGCACTGATTTTGTGTATTACTTGTCAGTTATAGCAAGCTCGGTTTTTCATTGCCTTAAAGTGATTTTCAGCTCTCAGTAGCTTTTTTTAATTAATCTTTTTGTTTTGCAAGAATTTCCTTACATGTCTTACAAGTCTTACATGTTCAAACATGTTCATTTTAGGTGGGTGTACATTGAAGAATGGTTAAAGCAATGAAAATGTGTATTACTGGAGAATGATAGCTAGTTTCAGCCTTCAGTAGCTTTTTCAATAGATATTTTTTGTTTTGTATGAAACTTATATAAGGTTTTGTATCAAGTCTTATTATTCTAACATGGTCACATTAGGTGAATATACGTAGGGAATAGTTAAGGCACTGATTCTGTGTATTACTTGTCAGTTATAGCAAGCTCAGTTTTTTTACTGCTTAATGTGACTTTCAGCTCTCACTAGCTATTTCAATGAATCTTAATTGTTTTGTGTAAAACTTCTTAATATAAGTATAAGGAGTTATAGGTGTATAACTTAGTATAAGGATCGTGCAGGTGTCCAAAGTTGTGGTCGTAAGGTCTCTGGTGCAGGTCACGACAGCATTCCAGAACCCGGTGGTGGACACCATGCTCACATCTTAATTATTGACTTTAACATTCACGTAGATTACCCAAAAGATTGTTTAAGTAAGGCCTTTAATGCCCTCATACATTCTACGAGCTTCACACAGGTAGTTTCCAAACCTACCCATCTTCATTCACATACTTAGTGTCCTCACACGGGGTATTGAGATTACTAATCTCACTGTTCATCCTCACAATCCTACATATTCAGTTCATTATCTTGTTACTTTTAGAATGGACCTTTGGTAGAACCTAGGAGGTGCTATGAACATTTCTAGTAGCCGTCACATAACTCTAACTACAACTCTGGAAATGGCAAGTATTCTGTTCTATGGGTTAACCCCTCGAGAGGTAACAATTAGTAGCATCATTTGAATGATGAATTTCACTCCATAATTGTAATAACTATTATGAACAGGATTTATTTACAGCTATCCACAACAATTGGTGTTACTTGTTGCACCAAGGTGTCATACATCCTTCATGGGGATAACATGTTCCTGATCCTTGCTTTTAGGTCAGGAAGTTTGCATACCAGCTGGTAGGACAATAACTGCAACCCCATTCATGGGTGGATTTCTTCAGGAATCACTTTGTAAACCAAACAAAAGTTAATCCTGAGAAGGAGGTGTTACCGTTGTTGGACAACCACAGTTCTCATCTTTCAGTGAAGGCAGTCACTTACTGCAAAGAAAATTGGCTAGTTCTCCTTTATTTGCTAGTTCTCCATTATTTACCACCCCACTGCTCTCATAAGCCCCTCGAAAGCGCCTATGCTCTTTTCAAGAAGTTGATCAACAACAATTAGGTAGTAATTTCCTGACTTAAAATGATTCCTGTAAAACCAATAACAATCTATGACATCCCAGGTCTGATCAGGATTGCATTTTTCCAATGCTGCTACGCCTAGCAAAGACCCAGCTGGTTTTAGATGTACAGGCATCTTGCCTTTCAATACAGACATTTTCCAGGAGATGGACTATCACAGGTCACAGTTCGCCCTGAACCATCTGCCTCTCCGGCATCCATCTCTGCTGAACAGGCCCAAGCCTCCCTTTCAGCTGACTAGGCAGGTCAAGCCTTTTCTCAGACTCAGCTGTACCTTTCAACTCAAACTACTCAAAAAGATTTCAATCTGCTTTCCGTCCATTCCCAAAGCAGGACTAAGGATGATTTCAAAAAAAAAGAAAAAATACAATCGGAAATCCTGACAGAAACACCACCTGTGAAACAGGCACTTGAAAATGACCTTTAAAAAAAGAATAACCCTGCCATCTGAAAGTGGCAAAAAAAAGAAAGCAAAGCAAACAATTTATGAAGAAAGTGTTTTGTCCGTCTCTTCATAAACGGACAACCTGTACTTTACAACCTGCAGAATGGGAGCGAAATGACCAGACCTCTGGCACAAAATGAAGACATAGATAGTGACAGTCAAGCAGTAATGACGTTAGTGCTTCAGAGAAAGGGTGTTCAGTAGTGATTAGTATAAGTATGTGTACTTATACACATAAGTATGTGAAATCAAATATCTTCCACAGTTCCCACCTTTTTACATTTAACGTCAACAAAACATGTATTTATCACTCATTATCTGGGGCCTGTTTTAGTGCCGTATACATTTCACAAGTTACATAAGCATAAAACTCAACAATCTAACAATACATTATGTTATTGTTGCATGCTCTACTCAGCACAGCATACCTTATTATAGGATTGTAATTGTGATTAGATAGAACCCAATTTCTTTGAAAGTATCAGGTCAATTAAGTGAATAGCTCTTGTTTAGTTCACTTTATAGGACTCCCAAAAATTGTAAATTTTCCTTGTTTAAGGTTGCATGGCATTATGCACTTTGGAAAATTTGCGACCACTGTACCTGTCCTAGTGTCACAAGCATTTACTAGTCAGACCCCACAGAGAACTATCTAATAGCTATTCACATCATGAGCAAACATCATAACAGTTTATCAATGACACAAGAAACATGAGTATATCTCTTTCCCGGACATAACCAGAGCTCACGTGAGCTCAACACAACCAAACACCATTCATACAATTCAAATTATTTCAGACAGCATAACGGTATTGATATCACCTTTATCTGTATGTTGACTGGTCTGAGATTTAGGACAGATAAATTCAGACTGCATACAACATGGGTCATAAGGTTGTCCGGCAGTTTACCAGGTATAGTATAACAAAAGAGTTATCAACTTTAATTCCAAAAATTGAACTTATTTCTTTGGAAATCTCATCCCAAAATGGATGGATAACAGAGTAGTCCCAAAATATATGAAAATGATCAGCCATGGGTTTACCGCACTGCCTCCAACATCCACTCAGGCCCTGAGATCCCTGCTGAATGTATTTAATTTTCGGGGTCACAAAGAGACGTAATGTATTCTTCCAGGAAAATTCACGCCAAGATCTTGAGTTGGTAGTTTTAACCTGGTTTTCCCAAATATCACTCCATTCTTCTTCAGTTATCTCCAGGCCCGATTCCTTCTCCCATTTTTGTCTGACATGGTCAGTGGACTGGTCTTTAGAATTCTGCAGTTCCTTATATATCCGAGGGATCAAATGTTTGCTACCTTTGGCCTTGTATGCCTCAGTAAATATATTTATCAATTTAGAGTCACTTTCCGCTAGATGTTTAATTTCTCTATTAAAATAATCCCTGACCTGGAGATACCTGAAGAAGTCACCTTTTTCAAGGCCAAATACATTTAAAAGACGATTAAATGACTCCAAGATACAACCATTGGTTATAGAACAATAAGCAGTTATACCTTTGTGGACCCACTGTTTAAATTGCTTATCGAGCCTAGATGGTAGAAAGCTAGAGTCATAAGCCACCCATTTGTCCTGTACAGGGGTCTGGGACACTTACAGCGTGAAAGAACCCTGGTCACCGGAAAGTATTGGGAAGGAAGTAATATTATGTTGGACATATATTCTTGATCAGTGTATGGTTTTCCTGGGTACAGACCAGGGGTGACCCTAAAAACTAAATATGCTTTTACTAACTAGTAATGAACAATTTCTGAGCCAAAACTCTTTTTCTATGACTAAACCACGGAAATAAACATGTTTAGAATAGTAAGAGTTGAAAGTGAGCATTTAGAATTTACATGCAAGACTTTGCAGTTGCATTTTAAACGCTACTATGGGGCTGAAAAGCACTTTAAGGCAATAAAAACGAAACATACATTTACTGAATAGTAATGAACAATTTATGAGCCAAAACTCTTTTTGTATGACTAAACCACGGATATAAACATGTTAGGATAGTAAGAGTTGATTATGAAATGATCATTTAGAACTTACATACAAGACTTTGCAGTTGCATTTGAAACGCTACTATGGGGCAGAAAAGGCAATAAAAACGAGACATACATACATACATACATACATTACTGACTAGTAATGAACAATTTATGAGCCAAAACTCTTTTTCAACGTATAAACCACGGATATAAATCCGTCAGGATTTATGTCAGGATAGTAAGAGTTGATTAGAAAGTGATAATTTAGAACTTACATACAAGAATTTGCAGTTGCATTTTAAACGCTACTATGGGGCTGAAAAGCACTTTAAGGCAATAAAAACTAAACATGCATTTACTTGACAAGTAATGAACAATTTATGAGTCCAAACTATTTTTCTATGTATAAACCACGGATTTAAACATGTTGAAATAGTAAGAGTTGATTATGAAATGATCATTTAGAACTTACATACAAGACTTTGCAGTTGCATTTGAAAGGCTACTATGGGGCGGAAAAGCACTTTAAGGCAATAAAAACGAGACATACATACATTCATACATACATACATTAAGGCAATAAAAACGAGATATACATACATACATACATTACTGACTAGTAATGAACAATTTGTGAGCCAAAACTATTTTTCTATGTATAAATTACGGATATAAACATGTTAGGATAGTAAGAATTGATTGGAAAGTGATCATCTAGAACTTACATACAAGACTTTGCAGTTGCATTTGAAACGCCTATGGGGCTGAAAAGCATTTTAAGGCAATAAAAACTAAACATGCATTTACTGACTAGTAATGAACAGTTATGCAGCCGAAACGGTTGTCCCATGTATAAACCACGGATATAAACATGTTAGGATAGTAAGAGTTGATTGGAAAGGGATAATTTAGAACTTACATACAAGACTTTGCAGTTGCATTTGAAACGCTACTTTGGGGCTGAAAAGCACTTTAAGGCAATAAAAACGAAGCATACATTTACTGACTAGTAATGAACAATTTATGAGCCAAAACTCTTTTTCTATGACTAAACCACGGATATAAACATGTTAGGATAGTAAGAGTAGATTAGAAAGTGAATATGTAGAACTTAAATACAAGACTTTGCAGTTGAATTTGAAACGCTACTATGGGGCTGAAAAGCACTTTAAGGCAATAAAAACGAGACATACATACATTCATACATACATACATTAAGGCAATAAAAACGAGATATACATACATACATTACTGACTAGTAATGAACAATTTATGAGTCAAAACTATTTTTCTATGTATAAACCACGGATTTAAACATGTTAGAATAGTAAGAGTTGATTATGAAATGATCATTTAGAACTTACATACAAGACTTTGCAGTTGCATTTGAAACGCTACTATGGGGCTGAAAAGCACTTTAAGGCAATAAAAACGAGACATACATACATTCAGACATACATACATTAAGGCAATAAAAACGAGATATACATACATACAAACATACATACATACATACATACATACATACATACATACATACATACATTACTGACTAGTAATGAACAATTTATGAGCCAAAACAATTTTTCTATGTATAAATTACGGATATAAACATGTTAGGATAGTAAGAGTTGATTGGAGCTGATTATAATTCCATAATAATACATATATTATCAACTAATGTTGTGTTAGATGTTTTAAGCAACTTAAGTTCTTGTTAATATTTCAAACTAAATAATAAAATAATATTTTAAACTTCTGTTTCCCCTTTATGGTCTGTAGGCCTCATTGACCTAAGCACATGCAACTCGTTTTTGAGTGAAAACAGCAAAATTATGGATTATTTTGAATATAACAAGTATCCAGATGACAAATATTGTTCTATTTATGATAGACTACTTTGTATAAAGACCTTACAAGGACATGATTATCATTTCAATGGACTCTGAACAGTTCCAAGCAGGATTTGATGTCATAAACCCGGGAGATGGCCTATCTCATGGGTGTCCAATCCTGGTCCTCAAGGGCCAATGTCCTGAAGGTTTTAGATGTTTCCCTGCTCCAGCACACCTGATTCAAATGAAAGGTCATTATCTAGGCTTCCATATAGCTTGATAACAGCCCATTCATTAGAATCAGGTGCTGGAGCAGGGAAACATCGAAAGCCTTCGAGGACCAGGATTGGACATCCATGGCCTATCTGGTTGGCCCTGGGGTCATCCGGATGACATTTTCTGTCGACAGTCAACCTCTCCTCACAGGTGGTGATAAGTGGTAAGTGTGTCCATCTGTTGAATGTGTGTGTGCCTGGACAAAATATTATAGAATATTTTTTGTCTTAACCATTAATTTGAATGACTGGTCATTTTTGACCGGGAACATCATGGGTGTAACAAAGTTAAATAAAACACCCAGATTTTTTTTGAAATTCTTAAAGAATCCTCTTGGCTGTTTAGATACCCTGTGTGAACAAAGTCATTGAATCTCATGGCAATCAGAATGAATTTACTACATTTTTTTTGAGAGAAAACATGTAAATCGGTCACTTTTGACCGGAACACAACAGGAGGGTTAAACGCTACTATGGGGCTGAAAAGCACTTTAAGGCAATAAAAACTAATTATGCATTTACTACCTAATAATGAACAATTTATGAGCCAAAACACTCTTTCTATGACTAAACCACGGATATAAACATGTTACGATAGTAAGAGTTGATTAGAAAGTGAATATGTAGAACTAACATACAAGAATTTGCAGTTGCATTTAAACGCTACTATGGGGCTGTAAAGCACTTTAAGGCAATAAAAACTAAACATGCATTTACTGACTAGTAATGAACAATTTTGCAGCCAAAACGGTTTTCCTATGTATAAACCACGGATATTAACATGTTAGGATAGTAAGAGTTGATTAGAAAGTGATAACTTAGAACTTACTTACAAGACGTTGCAGTTGCCTTTGAAACGCTACTATGGGGCTGAAAAGCACTTTAAGGCAATAAAAACGAGACATACATACATACATACATTAAGGCAATAAAAACGAGACATACATACATACATTACTGACTAGTAATGAACAATTTATGAGCCAAATTTTTTTCTACGTATAAACCACGGATATAAATGTCAGGATACATGTCAGGATAGTAAGAGTTGATTAGAAAGTGATAAATTAGAACTTACATACAAGAATTTGCAGTTGCATTTTAAACGCTACTGAAAAGCTGAAAAGCACTTTAAGGCAATAAAAACTAAACATGCATTTACTTGACAAGTAATGAACAATTTATGAGTCAAAACTATTTTTCTATGTATAAACCACGGATTTAAACATGTTAAAATAGTAAGAGTTGATTATGAAATGATCATTTAGTACTTACATACAAGACTTTGCAGTTGCATTTGAAACGCTACTATGGGGCTAAAAAACACTTTAAGGCAATAAAAACGAGACATACATACATATATACATTACTGACTAGTAATTAACAATTTATGATCCAAAACTATTTTTCTATGTATAAATTACGGATATAAACATGTTAGGATAGTAAGAGTTGATTGGAAAGTGATCATCTAGAACTTACATACAAGACTTTGCAGTTGCATTTGAAACACTACTATGGGGCTGAAAAGTATTTTAAGGAAATTAAACTAAACATGCATTTACTTGACAAGTAATGAACAATTTATGAGTCAAAACTATTTTTCTATGTATAAACCACGGATTTAAATATGTTAGGATAGTAAGAGTTTATTATGAAATGATTATTTAGAACTTACATGCAAGACTTTGCAGTTGCATTTTAAACGCTACTATGGGGCTGAAAAGCACTTTAAGGCAATAAAAACGAGACATACATACATTCATAAATACATATATTAAGGCAATAAAAACGAGATATACATACATACATACATACATACATTACTGACTAGTAATAAACAATTTATGAGCCAAAACTATTTTTCTATGTATAAATTACGGATATAAACATGTTAGGATAGTAAGAGTTGATTGGAAAGTGATCATGTAGAACTTACATACAAGACTTTGCAGTTGCATTTGAAACGCCTATGGGGCTGAAAAGCATTTTAAGGCAATAAAAACTAAACATGCATTTACTGACTAGTAATGAACAATTTTGCAACCAAATTGGTTTTACTATGTATAAACCACCGATATAAACATGTTAGGATAGTAAGAGTTGCTTAGAAACTGTTCATTTAAAACTTACATACAAGACATGCAGTTGCATTTGAAAAGCTACTATGTGGCTGAACAGCACTTTAAGTCAATAAAAACTAAATGTGCATTTACTACCTAATAATGAACAATTTTGCAGCCAAAATGCTTTTCCTATGTTTAAACCACGGATATAAACGTAACGTAAGAGTTATTTGGAAAGTGATCATTTAGAACTTACATACAAGAATTTGCAGTTGCATTTGAAACGCTACTATGGGGCTGAAAAGCACTTTAACGCAATGAAAACTAATTATGCATTTACTACCTAATAATGAAAAATGTATGAGCCAAAACACCCTTCTCATCAGCATCGAATGGTCAAAGACCTGCAGACTGCACTGGAACATCGGGCCAAAGACTTTTATCCCTGTCTAGGATTTTTTTTTTACCTCAAGGATCTTTACCTGTAGGAAATTAAAGCACATTCGCAGTAACTCGCAGGATCAGATGATCCATGAAGCCATTAACCAGGCTGACGGCTCACCCCTCACTGAATTAACACATTTATCAGTAAATAAACCTCTTCCCACTAAACCTCGTCCCCACTCTGAATATCATGGGAACTAAAGATGGACATGAATACAATAGGCCTCCTTACTGATTACAGTCACAGCAAACTATAGGAGGACACCTGCAGGAAGCCTCCCGACTGAAAAACAGTGTAGCCCTCCCCCCTCACTTTACCTGCACGGAACAATAGGGCCTAAAAAAAACTATAAAACTATAAAGACAAATCGACTCACACCCAACTGAATACACAACACACTTTTGCAGGACACCTGCTACATTCATAAAACCCACCTATCTTTAAAACTCACACACTACAACCACCATGAACAATAACACCATAAAACTATAAAACAGGAACAATGGCATGTACGTTCATAAAATAGTCTTTCCTAAAAAAGGGGCGGAGCCAACAGAGGAGAGGCGGGCCCACCTGTCACATTAATTCTGATGAAAGCTGGTCAATATAACTCTCTAACAACTCCAATATGAGAATAGAATAGAGTAGAAAATTATTAGACACTGGTCATTCAAACGCTACATACAATTTTTTGTTGTTGCATTGAAAACGTTACAAAGGCACTGAAAAGTACTTTAAGGCAATAAAAAACTAAACATGCTATTACTGACTATTAAGTCATGATTTCAGTGCATAAACTCTTTTCCCATGTATGCAACTCCAAAATGAACATATTGAAATGGTAGAAAATGTTTAGAAAATGGTCATTCAGAAGTTAAATACAATTCTTTGCCGTTGCTTTGAAAACATCACAAAGGCGCTGAAAAGCACTTTAAGGCAATAAAAACCTGAAAATACTTTTATGGACTTGTATTGGACAATTCCAGTGCCAAAACAACTTTCCAATGTATAAACCATCTATGAGACCATGTAAGATTAGTAAAACTGATTACAAACTGATCGCTGAGAGGTTACACAAAACTATGCAGTTGCACTGAAAATGCTACTAAGGCGCTGAAAAGCACTTTAAGGCAATAAACAACTAAACATGCTATTACTGACTAGTAAGTCATGATTTCAGTGCATAAACTCTTTTCCCATGTATACAACTCCAAAATGAACATATTGAAATGGTAGAAAATGTTTAGAAAATTGTCATTCAGAAGTTAAAAACAATTATTTGCCGTTGCATTGAAAACGTTACCAAGGCGCTGAAAAGCACTTTAAGGCAATAAAAACCTCAACATACTTTTATGGACTTGTAATGATCTATTTCAGTGCCAAATCAACTTTCCAATATATAAACCACCAATGAGAACATATTAGAATAGTAAAAGTTAATTACAAACTGTTCACTGAGAGATTAGATTCTCAGAGATTAGATTAGATTCAACTTTAATTTCATTACACAGGTACAAGTACAGGGTAACAAAATACAGTTAGCATCCAACCAGAAGTGCAAAACAGTACATGGCTCATTTTTTTTACGTATTTATTTTTCTACCTATGTTGTATACCACAGTATATAAACGAAACAAATACGAATAGCTTTTGCATCATCAGTACTCTTTTTTTGGATACTGAGGAATGAATTTCATAATTAGAAGGGCCCTCTGACCTCCAGATGTAAATGTTAATTCCTGTCTGTCTCCTAAATCCTGTAGATATACATTTGCATAACACCAGTTAATCAAAGGACCAGTTAATCTGGTCCAAGAGTGATCACTATGTTAAAATGTGTGCCTCCAACCCCTGCAGATCACAATCCCATAAAAGTGACTGAACGGTGTGCCCCCACCCCCTGCAGACCACACTCTTCAAAGGGTGGGCCTTCAACCTTCATCCTGCCCAAGAGCAGCTGGTATGTATTCTTAAAGGAAAGAGTTGTGTGATACATAAGACAGACATATGTCATCTTGAAGGTCTACCACCCATGTTCCTATATCATAATTGTGTGCGTGCTGCAAAGCGCACACTATGTTATTACTAGCGTTATTGTGTGTGTGCTGCAAGGCGCACACTATGTTATTACTAGCGTTTATTATTATTATTGTGTGCGTGCTGCAAGGCGCACATTATGTTATTACTAGAGTTTATTATTATTATTATTATTCGTTTTTTTGGCTCAAAACACCTACCAGAGTTTTTGACGCATATACACAAAAGTTATATCAAAACGTGCGGCTCGGCCCCGACATGTGTGCTATGATTTATCTAAGACTTTTGGCGAACAATTTTGCCCAAAAATTGCCAAAAACCACACCAAAAAAATGAATGGGTGTTAATGGAGAGATTGTTTGAGAGGTAGAGTGGTGATGTCATCGCTAGAGTGTGGAGAAGCGAGAGAATTGTGTAAAACAAATTAAATGTATTTGACTACCATGGCCTCAAATGAACCACTACAGACACAATTTATGCATAGAAACGTAGGAAAATGTGTCCTCTAGCTCACACTTGCTTTACTTTATCTGTCAGATTTATTGTTTTAGCTTGACATGCGAAAATTCGGCCGCAGCACCCATGAACACCCTCATAGACTCCCATGTTAAAAGTGTCAGGAAAATTTCAGTAGGAAAACAAAACTAACACTTTTTAGAATTGCTCCCAAGAGCACATTTCTTCACTTGTCAACACAAAATGCCTATGTAGACGTTCAGGAAGGGCTCAGCCGGCTTCACGTTAACCTGGTTTACCAGAAATCCTTCCTGTTCGAGGGGCGCTGTAAGCCTTTCCTCTCTGTCTGTTCAACTGACATGACAGTTGCAACTGTCAGCTTTAGTTCGTTACTTAGCAACGTGCTTGAAAGAGGAGAGGGGAAGACGGTGGCCATTCTATGAAAAGTAATTCATTTCACATTTAATAACTTTAATTGGAGGATATTTACTGGAGGAATCAAATTGGCTCTTTTTGTTTCGGGTGTATTTATAAACTGTACTCCAGCTCAACTCTTTCTCTCTGGCTCTAAGTCTCTAAGGTAAGCGAACATCTTTTTCAACTCTTTCGCTAGCATGCTATCTAAATGTAGGTTTTTAACTTCTTTAACATTTGGGCTCATAGGTATTCATGTGCTTATCAGTCAGGATTTACAACTGACATTCCAACTAGCTGTAAAGATATGCTGTTTGCTAACATTAGCGACCAATGCTGAAATTAGCCCTTAAGCTAATTGCTAGTGCATCAGCATATGTTTCGCTAGCATGCTATATAAGATGTGGGTTTTTGACTTCTTTAACATTTGGGCTTATATGTATCCATGTGCTTATCAGTCAGGACGGTGGTGGAGGGTTGTAAGGAGGGTAGTGTGGGGGGGTTATTTGTGTGCATTTTGACCGTTTAGGGTCGTTTTCGGAGGTGGGGGTGGGCGTTCGGCGTTCGCGGGGGGCGGGGGGCGGGGGGGGCTCGTGCGGGGGGGTTTGAGGGCAGGGTTCATGTGGTGGGGTCCATAGGAATCTAACGAGATATTGGGGAGGTGTGTGGGAGGTCGGGTTGATGAGCTATGAGCCTATTTGGGGGAGAGGTTTGACAATCGCGAATGATTTAGTTTCACTTTCAAGCGGAGATTGTGACGTTGCGGGGGGCTCGGGGGGGGGCGATTTCGGAGCGGTTTGAGGCCAGAGTTAATGTGGTGGAGTCCAGACGAATCGAACCAGGTATTGGGGAGGTGTGTGGGTGGTTGGGATCGGCAGTTCCATAGAGAAACAGTGGGGATTAAATACAGGTCTTTTAGGAATTGCTATTTCAATTGTTGGGGGGGCTTGCTGTAAAACATTCATAATCGTTTGGATACTGGTTGACCTTGCAAACTATTGGCTAGTGTTGTATGGGGAGTCCTGTAGTTTATAGATGATTGAACCTGTGTGTCTGCTACTAAGTGATTCATTGCACTGAATGGTTTGATTGACAGTTCATCATTAAGTCATTAATGTACAGACTGTACATTATATACATATGTATGCACATTAGGGTGCATCAAATTTCAATGGGAAAATTTTTATTTAATAATATCAATTTGGCTGGCATTCCACTTTTTTCCAATGAACATAAAAATGTCTTCTGCAAAGTTTTGAGGAAATCCATTGAGATTTAGGGGTGCCACCTCACACGTAAACTTTTGTACATTTTCGGAAAATTTGAAATTTCTAGCCTTAATTGCCAAAAGGTTTACCTGGAAATGTACAGTGAACTCTTATAAAACAACATTCTCTATAGGGTTATCAAAGTAAATATATTTGTCTGCCCTTTGGGCAGATATGGTATTTCTCAGAATTAAACTTTCAATATACTCCATTAATTTGCTCTATTGACAAAATGAATGGCAGTCAATGGGACATGTTCAGGTGGACTTACCCTGAATTTTATGTAGCAGTGATGGATATCGGACACAGATATAAAGTTTAAACAATTGATTGTTAAACACAAGGGGCAATAGTAACACAATTAAATAACAAACTATTGGCAAGTTCACTAGAAAATCTTGATTGCTCAGTCTACTGTGCTAGAGTCTGCTCTACTGAGCAACATCACCAGGGAGACAGGGCAAATCTGAACTGAACCTCGCTAGTGTGTCTAACCCCAGATTTGTCATCCCACCTGCCACCCAAGAGTAACCCTCCTATTCAGCTTGCGTTTGCAGTGACAAAGGTTGGGTGTTGGCTACGGTCATGTTCAACCACCTGCAGCACATTCTGCAGGTGTTGCTCCTTCCTGGCCACTGAGACAAAGTCAGATTTACATTTTACATTTATTCATTTAACAGACGCTCTTATCCAGAGCGACTTACAGCAAGTACAGGGCCAATCCCCCTGAGGCAAGTAGGGTGAAGTGCCTTGCCCAAGGACACAATGTCATATAGCCACAGCCGGGGCTCGATCTCACAACCTTCCCATCATGAGGCCAACGCCTTAACCCGCTGAGCCATCTGAACCCCGATGTGAGCTTGACGCCACGCTCGGCACAGTCATTTGCCACATTCATTGCACAGACAGTCGGACACTGACCTCACTTTTTTTAAACGCAGCATTGGTAGCCCATTCTTTCACATCCAGAGACAGGAATGCTGGATCAATGTGCAGCTGGTGCATCCCAAACCAACAATCTGCATTGGCGAGGTCAGCCAAGGTGGTTGTTGCCAAGAGGGTGGGAAACTTTGGCTTGCCATAGCCAGTTCCAAAGCGCTGCTGGGGGACATGCATCGGAAGATCAGCAGGCTTGTGCTTGTCATCGATGGGCACCTTGCTGCTGAAGAGAGCCAGGGGAAGCATCTCACCTGTTGTATTGCAATGCAGGCTGCTGTCAGATGGCCAGTGTTTGATGGTGTCGTATCAAATGCCATGTTGACAACCTGGTCAGTGCAGCACCGGTCTTCCAGAAACTTGCATGTCAACCGGGCAATAATAGCTCCACATGCCTCATGATTCTTATACACAGGGACACCAAGCAGTTTCAAAAGCAGTTTCACCCGCAGGAACCCGCTCCAGTCCCCAACCACCACTGTAAGATGCTCCTCAAGGACAGTCTCCAACACCTGGCGTCTTGCTCGGTATGTGTAAAATCACCACCTGACTCTGTGACCAGGGTGTCACAGAGTCACAGAGGGCGTGAAGGCAGCCTGTTGCATTGGAGACATCTTCAACCTTGTAGCCAGTGACACAACACTTGGTCGGCTAAGAATATCAGGTGGAATGACGACGTTTGTTCCACTCTTCTTAAGGTTCAGGGATGGTTTGGCCTCAGATGGTGGACAGACTGTGTTAGAATCATCCTCTGGCTCCTCATCACTTTCTGACACCAAGGTGGACATTTCCATCTTCTCCTTCAGCTCCTTTTCACAGCGGGACTGCCTGGCTGCTGCGGCAGCAGGACGCTCCTCTCGCCGCTTCACCTTGAGCTTTAGCTTTTTATCTAATGCACCAAATGTGGCCACTCTGTCGGTCTTCATGCTGGCCAAGAAGCTAGGTCTTCAGGGTTATCAATCAGCTTCTCAACATTTGGAGGCCACAGTGGAAATGTGGCATCAAGTCTGCACTCCATTTTCTCCAATTGTTTCACTGCAACCTCACTGACTCTATCTATGACTACAAATCTTTCAAATTACAAAGACAAAACCACATATTTGGTAGTAATGTATAATAGGAATATAAATAACAACAAAAAACATAAAGATCACCTCAGATTTCTTAAGTTGCAGTCTTTGTTTACCTAAAATCTCCATGGCGACCACTGAGCACTGTTCACCACTTTATTCCACTAAAACAGGTGTGTGGTGGCACCCCTAAATAATCATGGATTTGATTTTTTTTTGCATGTGTTGTTTTTACATATATTGGAACACTTTTAACACCCAGCCATATCAATATTCAAGAATTGTGTTTTTTGATGCACCCTAATGCACATATATGTATATATCTATATATATATATGTGTGTGTGTGTATGTGCGTGTGTGTATGTGCGTGTGTGTATGTGTATGTGCGTGTGTGTTTTTCTCAATTAATGTTGGATAAAAAGCACTGTTTTTGTTAGTGTGATATCAGAACTGTGTGACCTAGTGCTTTTTGTGAATTTTGATGCTAGCTTATTGCTGAATCCTGACTATTACTATGCTACTGAACTGTAATGTAAAGTGCTACCTGACACAGAGTGACCAATTGTTTACTGCTTGCTTACTACTTAAACATAAACTGTGGCAGTGTGCTCAAGTGGAGCTGTCATTAATCCTGCTGAAATTAGTGTTAACGCTACTACTAGTGCATCAGCATATGAACACCTGTTGAAAGCTTGATCTGTCACATACCTAAGCAATGGTAGAAGTCATATTCAGAAAATGACTCAACAGTGTCATTGATATATGGGGGAGAGTCCCGGGCCAGAGTCACGCACACTCAAAATTTCTTTAGGAATTTTTTTCTAGTTACTAATATTATGCTTGTTACAATTTTCTTTACTTCTGTTCAACAATAATAAGCTCATACATATGATAAATATATATATATATATATTGGACACCGACAACCCAGCCGGCGAGCTCATTGTCAGAACAGGAAAAAGTTGCCTGACACGCTCTGACTTCTGGGGGCTTGGATTGAACCAAGAAATGGAAACAACCGTGATTTAACATTTGAACCTATATAATTGTGAGCCTATGTTTATATGTCATTGACAACTTTTTGCTTTTGTGTGGTTTGCAGATAGGAAATGCGTGCTTTGAAGCTATTGAGCAAATTGCTCAATCACAGGTTCACAAACATAAACATCAGCATAATCTAGATAAGCACAGCATCTACACCCGCCCCCCCCCCCCTCCGTCTCTCTTGTGACCCCCTTACCCATCAGTACACCCTGCCGTTCTCCAGCCACCTAGCACCCACGCCTCGAGTCTCCAGAGCAGCATGTTTACTCTTAGTCCTCTCACCTCGCTAACTTGACCAGGGGTTGGAGTGTTGCACTGCATTTACCTGCTGCAGTGTTTTCCAGTGACATGTCAAGAGTTGAACGAGGGCCCAGTGTGCTGTGTCTAGATGGAGCTTTAGAGCTAAACCGTGTACCCTCCTTAACGCACCTTAGCTAAACCTCCTGGAACCATAGAATGGTTCTCATGTTGGATTATGTTTTAGTTCTTAGTTTTCCTGACCCAAACGCATTCCTTCTTTTGTAAACTCATGTTTGATTGGATTGTTGCCAACTCATCACCCATACATAATTGTGTTGTAGTTCTAAATGGGTCTTATGTTTTAGTTTTTTTTAGTTTTACCACCATTTAATTCATTGCTCAATCACAGGTCATCTCTCATCTAAAGCCGTCTTGCAAGGTGAAGTGCTGCCAGTGTTTAGGCTGATGAAAAAGAAGGTGGATAACATTACTGAGGTAAAATTGGTAATTTTTTGGAGTTCCATCTGAGTTTTCTTTCGTTTCAGGTCAGAAACCAGCATTTTCATTTCCCTATTTATTTAATTTTAGCCATGTCTAGATCAAGGATCACCAATCCTGGTCCTCGAGGTCCACTGTCCTGACAGTTTTCAATGTTTCCCTGCTCCAGCACACCTGATTCTAATGAATGGGTCGTTATCAAGCTCTGTAGAATAATGACCCTTTATTTGAATCAGGTGTGCTAGAGCAGGGAAACATTGAAAACTGTCAGGACAGCGGACCTCGAGGACTAGGATTGGTGATCCCTGGTCTAGATGGACATATTAAAGGAGGGCACTGATGAGATCTTTTCTTTTTGGAGCCTGTGTTATGTATATTACAACTGACCATTTTGCTTATCTATATATATTTTCAGGAAAAATCTCAGTCAGACTTACCTCCCACCCAGGACACCCTCTGCTTCAGCTGCTCCCCTCGCGGTCCACCAGGACTAAAACCTCTCGCCTCTCAGCTTCTACCCTTCGGCCATTGCACTCTTCAATAGGGCAGGACTCGGAATGACTTTGCCACAAACTCCAACACCCCCATCCAGCATCCCAATGCACAAGCCACTTTGCACACAACACTTCAAAACCCCTTTTGACACATTAAAATAACTTACATATTTTTTGCACTATAGGGCACACTGGATTATAAGGCTCACTGTCAATGAATGGTCTATTTTTGATCGTTTTTCATCTATAAAACGCAGCGGACTATAAGGCGCATTAAGCGGGAAAAAAAGTCAGATAAATCCGTGTCGTAAACGTGTCTTTTGACAGATGCCACTTTGGGATCCTTATACACACACTGTAATATTATGGTGAAGCACAGTATGTATTAATCTGCGACGCACCTGGCTACGGTAACCGTAATACTGGGGTCAGTAAGCAAAACCAAGTCGCTTTGAATAAAAGTGCTAAATGAAATGTAAAATGTAAAATCAGAATTAATCCATATATAAAGCGCTTCGGATTATAAAGCGCACTGTTGTTTTTTGAGAAAATTAAAGGCTTTTAAGTGCGCCCTATAGTCCGAAAAAGACGGTACTGCTGTGTTTGCACCATTGTTTTGCAATGCTGTATATATACCCCCCTTACATTTTTACACCATATTTTTAGTGTATTATACTATGTTCTCATCATGTTACATATATGTTCTATGTTGCTCTTCCCTGCTAATGTTAATTCTGTGTTTGTTTAACTTGCATGCCATGCATGAAAAATAAGCTTATGAATAACAGCCCTACCCTCCAGAGTTGGCAAATACGGTAAGTCAGTGAGCTTATATGAAGCACTGCAGAGATCACTACTAGGACATGGCAGCTGTTTTTGTCACTGAATGATTGTACTTGTGCCATTATTGAACATACTACTGGTTATGCAGTGTTTGATTCCCACTCACGTAGTAAAGATGGTCTCGTTCATCCAAACGGGAGAAGTGTCGTGTGTCTTCCAGTCATTTGCAACACATTAATATGCTTGCAAATTCAATGAATACCTTTGAAAAACCTTTTGAAATAACTGGAATTAGAGTGACAATGAAATCCGAAGACAGCAATAACGTAAGCAGTAAACTACTACACGGGCCTAGTAGACAGAAACTGACAACGGACTGCGTGTAAATTCTGTTGGAGCCACAGGTTACTTTCAACTTGTTCTAGATTTGTAAGTAACATATGAACTTGTGATTGAATCGCACTATCAGTTTTTGATTGGCACTTGTAAAAAGCATATTCTATTTCTATTCTAGTTCTATTTATTTGCCTATACAATCGTAATTATAAATATAGCTGCAAACAGCAATAGGGGATTCCTCCTCAATATTGCAACAATTTCTGAAATTGATACGTGAGTCAAGGTGCACTCAGCAAGTTTGGTGTGAATACTTCCAACACTGTAGCATCCCCTGTGCTGTACCGGGGGGAAAAATCACATCTAAAATCCTATCGATAAGTTTTGTGAGAATTGGTCTGAAGCCAAATTTGAGGAACATTTGACAATAATTTGTTGAAGAAGTGAACCCATTTACATCAATTTTAGGAGAAGTAGAGAAAAGAACGTTTTATTTCACCGTTCACTGGAAATATTTGCGTGATCTTTGTTGCCACCTATGGCTGCAAATGTGTAATTTATGGTTCAATGTTGCGCAACGTGAATGATTTGGCTGATAAATGAACCACTTTCTTCGACATTTTCAATTTCAAAACCTTTAAAAATATATATCTTTACGAAACACCAATATGGAGATGTTAGAATAGTAAGAGTTTATTGAAAGCCGTTGATTCAAACGTAATTTCCAAAAGATGCAGATGCCTTCAAATGCCTATGATGTCTTACTTATTACTTCAGCTCTCAGTAGCTTTTTCAATAAGTAAATTGTAAGAAACTTCCTAATATAAGGTTTCTTTTCAAGTTTACTATTCCAACATGTTCCCATTAGGTGGGAGAATAGTTAAGGCACTGAAAATGTATATTACTGGAGAATGGTTAAGGCACTGAAAATGTATTTCTACAGGAGAATTAAAGCCAGTTTAATTTTTTATTGCCTTAAAGTGATTTTAGGCCTTCAGTAGCTATTTCAATTAATCTTTTTGTTTTGTATGAAACATATAAGGTTTCTCATCAAGTCTTATTATTCTAACATGGTCAGATTAGGTCCATCCATAGGAAAACAGTTAAGGCACTGATTTTGTGTATTACTTGTCAGTTATAGCAAGCTCGGTTTTTCATTGCCTTAAAGTGATTTTCAGCTCTCAGTAGCTTTTTTTAATTAATCTTTTTGTTTTGCAAGAATTTCCTTACATGTCTTACAAGTCTTACATGTTCAAACATGTTCATTTTAGGTGGGTGTACATTGAAGAATGGTTAAAGCAATGAAAATGTGTATTACTGGAGAATGATAGCTAGTTTCAGCCTTCAGTAGCTTTTTCAATAGATATTTTTTGTTTTGTATGAAACTTATATAAGGTTTTGTATCAAGTCTTATTATTCTAACATGGTCACATTAGGTGAATATACGTAGGGAATAGTTAAGGCACTGATTCTGTGTATTACTTGTCAGTTATAGCAAGCTCAGTTTTTTTACTGCTTAATGTGACTTTCAGCTCTCACTAGCTATTTCAATGAATCTTAATTGTTTTGTGTAAAACTTCTTAATATAAGTATAAGGAGTTATAGGTGTATAACTTAGTATAAGGATCGTGCAGGTGTCCAAAGTTGTGGTCGTAAGGTCTCTGGTGCAGGTCACGACAGCATTCCAGAACCCGGTGGTGGACACCATGCTCACATCTTAATTATTGACTTTAACATTCACGTAGATTACCCAAAAGATTGTTTAAGTAAGGCCTTTAATGCCCTCATACATTCTACGAGCTTCACACAGGTAGTTTCCAAACCTACCCATCTTCATTCACATACTTAGTGTCCTCACACGGGGTATTGAGATTACTAATCTCACTGTTCATCCTCACAATCCTACATATTCAGTTCATTATCTTGTTACTTTTAGAATGGACCTTTGGTAGAACCTAGGAGGTGCTATGAACATTTCTAGTAGCCGTCACATAACTCTAACTACAACTCTGGAAATGGCAAGTATTCTGTTCTATGGGTTAACCCCTCGAGAGGTAACAATTAGTAGCATCATTTGAATGATGAATTTCACTCCATAATTGTAATAACTATTATGAACAGGATTTATTTACAGCTATCCACAACAATTGGTGTTACTTGTTGCACCAAGGTGTCATACATCCTTCATGGGGATAACATGTTCCTGATCCTTGCTTTTAGGTCAGGAAGTTTGCATACCAGCTGGTAGGACAATAACTGCAACCCCATTCATGGGTGGATTTCTTCAGGAATCACTTTGTAAACCAAACAAAAGTTAATCCTGAGAAGGAGGTGTTACCGTTGTTGGACAACCACAGTTCTCATCTTTCAGTGAAGGCAGTCACTTACTGCAAAGAAAATTGGCTAGTTCTCCTTTATTTGCTAGTTCTCCATTATTTACCACCCCACTGCTCTCATAAGCCCCTCGAAAGCGCCTATGCTCTTTTCAAGAAGTTGATCAACAACAATTAGGTAGTAATTTCCTGACTTAAAATGATTCCTGTAAAACCAATAACAATCTATGACATCCCAGGTCTGATCAGGATTGCATTTTTCCAATGCTGCTACGCCTAGCAAAGACCCAGCTGGTTTTAGATGTACAGGCATCTTGCCTTTCAATACAGACATTTTCCAGGAGATGGACTATCACAGGTCACAGTTCGCCCTGAACCATCTGCCTCTCCGGCATCCATCTCTGCTGAACAGGCCCAAGCCTCCCTTTCAGCTGACTAGGCAGGTCAAGCCTTTTCTCAGACTCAGCTGTACCTTTCAACTCAAACTACTCAAAAAGATTTCAATCTGCTTTCCGTCCATTCCCAAAGCAGGACTAAGGATGATTTCAAAAAAAAAAGAAAAAATACAATCGGAAATCCTGACAGAAACACCACCTGTGAAACAGGCACTTGAAAATGACCTTTAAAAAAAGAATAACCCTGCCATCTGAAAGTGGCAAAAAAAAGAAAGCAAAGCAAACAATTTATGAAGAAAGTGTTTTGTCCGTCTCTTCATAAACGGACAACCTGTACTTTACAACCTGCAGAATGGGAGCGAAATGACCAGACCTCTGGCACAAAATGAAGACATAGATAGTGACAGTCAAGCAGTAATGACGTTAGTGCTTCAGAGAAAGGGTGTTCAGTAGTGATTAGTATAAGTATGTGTACTTATACACATAAGTATGTGAAATCAAATATCTTCCACAGTTCCCACCTTTTTACATTTAACGTCAACAAAACATGTATTTATCACTCATTATCTGGGGCCTGTTTTAGTGCCGTATACATTTCACAAGTTACATAAGCATAAAACTCAACAATCTAACAATACATTATGTTATTGTTGCATGCTCTACTCAGCACAGCATACCTTATTATAGGATTGTAATTGTGATTAGATAGAACCCAATTTCTTTGAAAGTATCAGGTCAATTAAGTGAATAGCTCTTGTTTAGTTCACTTTATAGGACTCCCAAAAATTGTAAATTTTCCTTGTTTAAGGTTGCATGGCATTATGCACTTTGGAAAATTTGCGACCACTGTACCTGTCCTAGTGTCACAAGCATTTACTAGTCAGACCCCACAGAGAACTATCTAATAGCTATTCACATCATGAGCAAACATCATAACAGTTTATCAATGACACAAGAAACATGAGTATATCTCTTTCCCGGACATAACCAGAGCTCACGTGAGCTCAACACAACCAAACACCATTCATACAATTCAAATTATTTCAGACAGCATAACGGTATTGATATCACCTTTATCTGTATGTTGACTGGTCTGTGATTCAGGACAGATAAATTCAGACTGCATACAACATGGGTCATAAGGTTGTCCGGCAGTTTACCAGGTATAGTATAACAAAAGAGTTATCAACTTTAATTCCAAAAATTGAACTTATTTCTTTGGAAATCTCATCCCAAAATGGATGGATAACAGAGTAGTCCCAAAATATATGAAAATGATCAGCCATGGGTTTACCGCACTGCCTCCAACATCCACTCAGGCCCTGAGATCCCTGCTGAATGTATTTAATTTTCGGGGTCACAAAGAGACGTAATGTATTCTTCCAGGAAAATTCACGCCAAGATCTTGAGTTGGTAGTTTTAACCTGGTTTTCCCAAATATCACTCCATTCTTCTTCAGTTATCTCCAGGCCCGATTCCTTCTCCCATTTTTGTCTGACATGGTCAGTGGACTGGTCTTTAGAATTCTGCAGTTCCTTATATATCCGAGGGATCAAATGTTTGCTACCTTTGGCCTTGTATGCCTCAGTAAATATATTTATCAATTTAGAGTCACTTTCCGCTAGATGTTTAATTTCTCTATTAAAATAATCCCTGACCTGGAGATACCTGAAGAAGTCACCTTTTTCAAGGCCAAATACATTTGAAAGACGATTAAATGACTCCAAGATACAACCATTGGTTATAGAACAATAAGCAGTTATACCTTTGTGGACCCACTGTTTAAATTGCTTATCGAGCCTAGATGGTAGAAAGCTAGAGTCATAAGCCACCCATTTCAATATTCTTGAATACTTTGTCCTGTACAGGGGTCTGGGACACTTACAGCGTGAAAGAACCCTGGTCACCGGAAAGTATTGGGAAGGAAGTAATATTATGTTGGACATATATTCTTGATCAGTGTATGGTTTTCCTGGGTACAGACCAGGGGTGACCCTAAAAACTAAATATGCTTTTACTAACTAGTAATGAACAATTTCTGAGCCAAAACTCTTTTTCTATGACTAAACCACGGAAATAAACATGTTTAGAATAGTAAGAGTTGAAAGTGAGCATTTAGAATTTACATGCAAGACTTTGCAGTTGCATTTTAAACGCTACTATGGGGCTGAAAAGCACTTTAAGGCAATAAAAACGAAACATACATTTACTGAATAGTAATGAACAATTTATGAGCCAAAACTCTTTTTGTATGACTAAACCACGGATATAAACATGTTAGGATAGTAAGAGTTGATTATGAAATGATCATTTAGAACTTACATACAAGACTTTGCAGTTGCATTTGAAACGCTACTATGGGGCAGAAAAGCACTTTAAGGCAATAAAAACGAGACATACATACATACATACATACATACATTACTGACTAGTAATGAACAATTTATGAGCCAAAACTCTTTTTCAACGTATAAACCACGGATATAAACATGTCAGGATAGTAAGAGTTGATTAGAAAGTGATAATTTAGAACTTACATACAAGAATTTGCAGTTGCATTTTAAACGCTACTATGGGGCTGAAAAGCACTTTAAGGCAATAAAAACTAAACATGCATTTACTTGACAAGTAATGAACAATTTATGAGTCCAAACTATTTTTCTATGTATAAACCACGGATTTAAACATGTTGAAATAGTAAGAGTTG
The DNA here is from genome assembly GCA_030340665.1 of Neosalanx taihuensis. Lineage (NCBI taxonomy): Eukaryota > Metazoa > Chordata > Actinopteri > Osmeriformes > Salangidae > Neosalanx > Neosalanx taihuensis. The sequence goes on along the minus strand of CM059316.1, from coordinate 5,594,196 downwards.
ATTATGAAATGATCATTTAGAACTTACATACAAGACTTTGCAGTTGCATTTGAAAGGCTACTATGGGGCGGAAAAGCACTTTAAGGCAATAAAAACGAGACATACATACATTCATACATACATACATTAAGGCAATAAAAACGAGATATACATACATACATACATTACTGACTAGTAATGAACAATTTGTGAGCCAAAACTATTTTTCTATGTATAAATTACGGATATAAACATGTTAGGATAGTAAGAATTGATTGGAAAGTGATCATCTAGAACTTACATACAAGACTTTGCAGTTGCATTTGAAACGCCTATGGGGCTGAAAAGCATTTTAAGGCAATAAAAACTAAACATACATTTACTGACTAGTAATGAACAATTTATGAGCCAAAACTCTTTTTCTATGACTAAACCACGGATATAAACATGTTAGGATAGTAAGAGTAGATTAGAAAGTGAATATGTAGAACTTAAATACAAGACTTTGCAGTTGCATTTGAAACGCTACTATGGGGCTGAAAAGCACTTTAAGGCAATAAAAACAAGACATACATTCATACATACATACATTAAGGCAATAAAAACGAGATATACATACATACATTACTGACTAGTAATGAACAATTTATGAGCCAAAACTATTTTTCTATGTATAAACCACGGATTTAAACATGTTAGAATAGTAAGAGTTGATTATGAAATGATCATTTAGAACTTACATACAAGACTTTGCAGTTGCATTTGAAACGCTACTATGGGGCTGAAAAGCACTTTAAGGCAATAAAAACGAGACATACATACATTCAGACATACATACATTAAGGCAATAAAAACGAGATATACATACATACATACATACATACATACATACATACATACATACATACATACATACATACATACATACATACATTACTGACTAGTAATGAACAATTTATGAGCCAAAACAATTTTTCCATGTATAAATTACGGATATAAACATGTTAGGATAGTAAGAGTTGATTGGAGCTGATTATAATTCCATAATAATACATATATTATCAACTAATGTTGTGTTAGATGTTTTAAGCAACTTAAGTTCTTGTTAATATTTCAAGTTTTAAACTTCTGTTTCCCCTTTATGGTCTGTAGGCCTCATTGACCTAAGCACATGCAACTCGTTTTTGAGTGAAAACAGCAAAATTATGGATTATTTTGAATATAACAAGTATCCAGATGACAAATATTGTTCTATTTATGATAGACTACTTTGTATAAAGACCTTACAAGGACATGATTATCATTTCAATGGACTCTGAACAGTTCCAAGCAGGATTTGATGTCATAAACCCGGGAGATGGCCTATCTCATGGGTGTCCAATCCTGGTCCTCAAGGGCCAATGTCCTGAAGGTTTTAGATGTTTCCCTGCTCCAGCACACCTGATTCAAATGAAAGGTCATTATCTAGGCTTCCATATAGCTTGATAACAGCCCATTCATTAGAATCAGGTGCTGGAGCAGGGAAACATCGAAAGCCTTCGAGGACCAGGATTGGACATCCATGGCCTATCTGGTTGGCCCTGGGGTCATCCGGATGACATTTTCTGTCGACAGTCAACCTCTCCTCACAGGTGGTGATGAACCCCAGGACAAACTCCAATTTTGAAACTCCCTACTGACACTCATCAGTGCCAGGGTCAAAGATGTGATCAATAGCCTCACATACAGAATACCGTTTGGTCATCGTCCTGCCATAGCATGAATTATAAGCAAATCCAACAGGTTTGGTTCCCGTGGGTGGGTGAAAGATTGTATTTGGGCATGGTCTCCATGGGTTAAAGATTCTATCTGGGTGTGGTTCCCATGGGTGAAAGATTCTATTTGGGCAAGGGTCTCGTGGGGGTAGCAAGGGAAGCCAAGAAGGGGAGTAGTGTGTGTGTATGTAGTATGTTTGTGTATTTTGGGGGCTGGGAGTGTAAGTGTGTCCATCTGTTGAATGTGTGTGTGCCTGGACAAAATATTATAGAATATTTTTTGTCTTAACCATTAATTTGAATGACTGGTCATTTTTGACCGGGAACATCATGGGTGTAACAAAGTTAAATAAAACACCCAGATTTTTTTGAAATTCTTAAAGAATCCTCTTGGCTGTTTAGATACCCTGTGTGAACAAAGTCATTGAATCTCATGGCAATCAGAATGAATTTACTACATTTTTTTTGAGAGAAAACATGTAAATCGGTCACTTTTGACCGGAACACAACAGGAGGGTTAAACGCTACTATGGGGCTGAAAAGCACTTTAAGGCAATAAAAACTAATTATGCATTTACTACCTAATAATGAACAATTTATGAGCCAAAACACTCTTTCTATGACTAAACCACGGATATAAACATGTTACGATAGTAAGAGTTGATTAGAAAGTGAATATGTAGAACTAACATACAAGAATTTGCAGTTGCATTTAAACGCTACTATGGGGCTGTAAAGCACTTTAAGGCAATAAAAACTAAACATGCATTTACTGACTAGTAATGAACAATTTTGCAGCCAAAACGGTTTTCCTATGTATAAACCACGGATATTAACATGTTAGGATAGTAAGAGTTGATTAGAAAGTGATAACTTAGAACTTACTTACAAGACGTTGCAGTTGCCTTTGAAACGCTACTATGGGGCTGAAAAGCACTTAAAGGCAATAAAAACGAGACATACATACATACATACATTAAGGCAATAAAAACGAGACATACATACATACATTACTGACTAGTAATGAACAATTTATGAGCCAAATTTTTTTCTACGTATAAACCACGGATATAAATGTCAGGATACATGTCAGGATAGTAAGAGTTGATTAGAAAGTGATAAATTAGAACTTACATACAAGAATTTGCAGTTGCATTTTAAACGCTACTGAAAAGCTGAAAAGCACTTTAAGGCAATAAAAACTAAACATGCATTTACTTGACAAGTAATGAACAATTTATGAGTCAAAACTATTTTTCTATGTATAAACCACGGATTTAAACATGTTAAAATAGTAAGAGTTGATTATGAAATGATCATTTAGTACTTACATACAAGACTTTGCAGTTGCATTTGAAACGCTACTATGGGGCTAAAAAACACTTTAAGGCAATAAAAACGAGACATACATACATATATACATTACTGACTAGTAATTAACAATTTATGATCCAAAACTATTTTTCTATGTATAAATTACGGATATAAACATGTTAGGATAGTAAGAGTTGATTGGAAAGTGATCATCTAGAACTTACATACAAGACTTTGCAGTTGCATTTGAAACACTACTATGGGGCTGAAAAGTATTTTAAGGAAATTAAACTAAACATGCATTTACTTGACAAGTAATGAACAATTTATGAGTCAAAACTATTTTTCTATGTATAAACCACGGATTTAAACATGTTAAAATAGTAAGAGTTGATTATGAAATGATCATTTAGTACTTACATACAAGACTTTGCAGTTGCATTTGAAACGCTACTATGGGGCTAAAAAACACTTTAAGGCAATAAAAACGAGACATACATACATATATACATTACTGACTAGTAATTAACAATTTATGATCCAAAACTATTTTTCTATGTATAAATTACGGATATAAACATGTTAGGATAGTAAGAGTTGATTGGAAAGTGATCATCTAGAACTTACATACAAGACTTTGCAGTTGCATTTGAAACACTACTATGGGGCTGAAAAGTATTTTAAGGAAATTAAACTAAACATGCATTTACTTGACAAGTAATGAACAATTTATGAGTCAAAACTATTTTTCTATGTATAAACCACGGATTTAAATATGTTAGGATAGTAAGAGTTTATTATGAAATGATTATTTAGAACTTACATGCAAGACTTTGCAGTTGCATTTTAAACGCTACTATGGGGCTGAAAAGCACTTTAAGGCAATAAAAACGAGACATACATACATACATACATACATTACTGACTAGTAATAAACAATTTATGAGCCAAAACTATTTTTCTATGTATAAATTACGGATATAAACATGTTAGGATAGTAAGAGTTGATTGGAAAGTGATCATGTAGAACTTACATACAAGACTTTGCAGTTGCATTTGAAACGCCTATGGGCGTTTCAATTCATTTAAAACTTACATACAAGACATGCAGTTGCATTTGAAAAGCTACTATGTGGCTGAACAGCACTTTAAGTCAATAAAAACTAAATGTGCATTTACTACCTAATAATGAACAATTTTGCAGCCAAAATGCTTTTCCTATGTTTAAACCACGGATATAAACGTTAGGATAGTAAGAGTTATTTGGAAAGTGATCATTTAGAACTTACATACAAGAATTTGCAGTTGCATTTGAAACGCTACTATGGGGCTAAAAAGCACTTTAACGCAATGAAAACTAATTATGCATTTACTACCTAATAATGAAAAATGTATGAGCCAAAACACCCTTTCTATGACTAAACCACGGATATAAACATGATAGGATAGTAAGAGTTGATTAGAAAGTGAATATGTAGAACTTACATACAAGAATTTGCAGTTGCATTTTAAACGCTACTATGGGGCTGAAAAGCACTTTAAGGCAATAAAAACGAATTATGCATTTACTATCTAATAATGAACAATTTATGAAACAAAACTATTTTTCTATGTATAAACCACGGATATAAACATGTAGGATTGATTGGAAAGAGATCATCTAGAACTTACATACAAGACTTTGCAGTTGCTTTTGAAACGCTACTATGGGGCTGAAAAGCATTTTAAGGCAATAAAAACGAAACATACATTTACTGACTAGTAATGAACAATTTATGACCCAAAAATATTTTTCTATGTAAAAACAACGGATATAAACATGTTAGAATAGTAAGAGTTGATTGGAAAGTGATCATTTAGAATTTACATACAAGACTTTGCAGTTGCATTTGAAACGCTACTATATGGGCAGAAAATCACTTTAAGGCAATAAAAACGAAACATACATTTACTGACTAGTAATGAACAATTTATGACCCAAAAATATTTTTCTATGTAAAAACAACGGATATAAACATGTTAGGATAGTAAGAGTTGATTGAAAAGTGATCATTCAGAATTTACATACAAGACTTTGCAGTTGCATTTGAAACGATGCTATGGGGCTGAAAAGCACTTTAAGGCAATAAAAACGAAACATACATTTACTGACTAGTAATGAACAATTTATGACCCAAAAATATTTTTCTATGTAAAAACAACGGATATAAACATGTTAGGATAGTAAGAGTTGATTGGAAAGTGATTATTCAGAATTTACATACAAGACTTTGCAGTTGCATTTGAAACGATGCTATGGGGCTGAAAAGCACTTTAATAGACGTGCTGCCGTAGCTAGCACCAGAAAGGCAGCGGTCGCGCCCCCTATTTACAGGGCACACCCCTGTGGTGGTGGTCCGGGGGTGGTCGGGGCTTTGCCTGCTCCCATCCTTGAAACTGGGCCAGCTTCCTTTCTGAAGACATCCCGGCTTCGTCCGGGGAGCTAGCCCGTTCATCTCCCTTTCGTTCCAATGTTGTTTTCCGACCTTGTTCCAACGTTGATCCACGACTAGGAAGGGAAAATGTCACGTGTTTACAACCCCCCCCCCAAAAAAAAAAAAACAAAAGGAGGGGAAAATGTGACGTCTTAGGTTTACCAAGGTGTAATTGGTGGTTAGTTTACCATGGGCACCTAATGCTAATCTTCTCTGTATCGATCCAATTTTAACAGACATGCTACCGTAGCTAGCACAAGAAAGCCAGCGGTCGCGCCCCCTATTTACAGGGCACACCCCTGTGGTGGTGGTCCGGGGGTGGTCGGGGCTTTGCCTGCTCCCATCCTTGAACCTTGGCCAGCTTCCTTTCTGAAGACCTCCCGGCTTCGTTTTTTCGTTCCAATGTTGTTTTCCGACCTTGATCCAACGTTGAGCCACGACTAGGAGGGGAAAATGTCACGTGTTTACACCACCCCAAAAAAAAAAAAGGAGGGCAAAAATTGACATCATAGGTTTACCATGGGCACCTAATGCTAATCATCTCTGTATCGATCCAATTTTAACAGACATGCTGCCGTAGCTAGCACAAGAAAGCCAGCGGTCGCGCCCCCTATTTACAGGGCACACCCCTGTGGTGGTGGTCCGGGGGTGGTCGGGGCTTTGCCTGCTCCCATCCTTGAACCTTGGCCAGCTTCCTTTCTGAAGACCTCCCGGCTTCGTTTTTTCGTTCCAATGTTGTTTTCCGACCTTGATCCAACGTTGAGCCACGACAAGGAGGGGAAAATGTCACGTTTTTACACCACCCTAAAAAAAAAAAAAAAAAAATGTGACATCATAGGTTTACCATGGGCACCTAATGCTAATCTTCTCTGTATCGATCCAATTTTAACAGACATGCTACCGTAGCTAGCACAAGAAAGCCAACGGTCGCGCCCCCTATTTACAGGGCACACCCCTGTGGTGGTGGTCCGGGGGTGGTCGGGGCTTTGCCTGCTCCCATCCTTGAACCTTGGCCAGCTTCCTTTCTGAAGACCTCCCGGCTTCGTTTTTTCGTTCCAATGTTGTTTTCCGACCTTGATCCAACGTTGAGCCACGACTAGGAGGGGAAAATGTCACGTGTTTACACCACCCCAAAAAAAAAAAAAAAGTGACATCATAGGTTTACCATGGGCACCTAATGCTAATCTTCTCTGTATCCATACAATTTTAACAGACATGCTGCCGTAGCTAGCACAAGAAAGCCAGCGGTCGCGTCCCCTATTTACAGGGCACACCCCGTGGTGGTGGTCCGGGGGTGGTCGGGGCTTTGCCTGCTCCCATCCTTGAACCTTGGCCAGCTTCCTTTCTGAAGACCTCCCGGCTTCGTTTTTTCGTTCCAATGTTGTTTTCCGACCTTGATCCAACGTTGAGCCACGACTAGGAGGGGAAAATGTCACGTGTTTACACCACCCCAAAAAAAAAAAAAAGGAGGGCAAAAATTGACATCATAGGTTTACCATGGGCACCTAATGCTAATCATCTCTGTATCGATCCAATTTTAACAGACATGCTGCCGTAGCTAGCACAAGAAAGCCAGCGGTCGCGCCCCCTATTTACAGGGCACACCCCTGTGGTGGTGGTCCGGGGGTGGTCGGGGCTTTGCCTGCTCCCATCCTTGAACCTTGGCCAGCTTCCTTTCTGAAGACCTCCCGGCTTCGTTTTTTCGTTCCAATGTTGTTTTCCGACCTTGATCCAACGTTGAGCCACGACTAGGAGGGGAAAATGTCACGTGTTTACACCACCCCCAAAAAAAAAAAGGAGGGCAAAAATTGACATCATAGGTTTACCATGGGCACCTAATGCTAATCATCTCTGTATCGATCCAATTTTAACAGACATGCTGCCGTAGCTAGCACAAGAAAGCCAGCGGTCGCGCCCCCTATTTACAGGGCACACCCCTGTGGTGGTGGTCCGGGGGTGGTCGGGGCTTTGCCTGCTCCCATCCTTGAACCTTGGCCAGCTTCCTTTCTGAAGACCTCCCGGCTTCGTTTTTTCGTTCCAATGTTGTTTTCCGACCTTGATCCAACGTTGAGCCACGACAAGGAGGGGAAAATGTCACGTTTTTACACCACCCTAAAAAAAAAAAAAAAAAAATGTGACATCATAGGTTTACCATGGGCACCTAATGCTAATCTTCTCTGTATCGATCCAATTTTAACAGACATGCTACCGTAGCTAGCACAAGAAAGCCAGCGGTCGCGCCCCCTATTTACAGGGCACACCCCTGTGGTGGTGGTCCGGGGGTGGTCGGGGCTTTGCCTGCTCCCATCCTTGAACCTTGGCCAGCTTCCTTTCTGAAGACCTCCCGGCTTCGTTTTTTCGTTCCAATGTTGTTTTCCGACCTTGATCCAACGTTGAGCCACGACTAGGAGGGGAAAATGTCACGTGTTTACACCACCCCAAAAAAAAAAAAGGAGGGCAAAAATTGACATCATAGGTTTACCATGGGCACCTAATGCTAATCATCTCTGTATCGATCCAATTTTAACAGACATGCTGCCGTAGCTAGCACAAGAAAGCCAGCGGTCGCGCCCCCTATTTACAGGGCACACCCCTGTGGTGGTGGTCCGGGGGTGGTCGGGGCTTTGCCTGCTCCCATCCTTGAACCTTGGCCAGCTTCCTTTCTGAAGACCTCCCGGCTTCGTTTTTTCGTTCCAATGTTGTTTTCCGACCTTGATCCAACGTTGAGCCACGACAAGGAGGGGAAAATGTCACGTTTTTACACCACCCTAAAAAAAAAAAAAAAAAAATGTGACATCATAGGTTTACCATGGGCACCTAATGCTAATCTTCTCTGTATCGATCCAATTTTAACAGACATGCTACCGTAGCTAGCACAAGAAAGCCAACGGTCGCGCCCCCTATTTACAGGGCACACCCCTGTGGTGGTGGTCCGGGGGTGGTCGGGGCTTTGCCTGCTCCCATCCTTGAACCTTGGCCAGCTTCCTTTCTGAAGACCTCCCGGCTTCGTTTTTTCGTTCCAATGTTGTTTTCCGACCTTGATCCAACGTTGAGCCACGACTAGGAGGGGAAAATGTCACGTGTTTACACCACCCCAAAAAAAAAAAAAAAGTGACATCATAGGTTTACCATGGGCACCTAATGCTAATCTTCTCTGTATCCATACAATTTTAACAGACATGCTGCCGTAGCTAGCACAAGAAAGCCAGCGGTCGCGTCCCCTATTTACAGGGCACACCCCGTGGTGGTGGTCCGGGGGTGGTCGGGGCTTTGCCTGCTCCCATCCTTGAACCTTGGCCAGCTTCCTTTCTGAAGACCTCCCGGCTTCGTTTTTTCGTTCCAATGTTGTTTTCCGACCTTGATCCAACGTTGAGCCACGACTAGGAGGGGAAAATGTCACGTGTTTACACCACCCCAAAAAAAAAAAAAAGGAGGGCAAAAATTGACATCATAGGTTTACCATGGGCACCTAATGCTAATCATCTCTGTATCGATCCAATTTTAACAGACATGCTGCCGTAGCTAGCACAAGAAAGCCAGCGGTCGCGCCCCCTATTTACAGGGCACACCCCTGTGGTGGTGGTCCGGGGGTGGTCGGGGCTTTGCCTGCTCCCATCCTTGAACCTTGGCCAGCTTCCTTTCTGAAGACCTCCCGGCTTCGTTTTTTCGTTCCAATGTTGTTTTCCGACCTTGATCCAACGTTGAGCCACGACTAGGAGGGGAAAATGTCACGTGTTTACACCACCCCCAAAAAAAAAAAGGAGGGCAAAAATTGACATCATAGGTTTACCATGGGCACCTAATGCTAATCATCTCTGTATCGATCCAATTTTAACAGACATGCTGCCGTAGCTAGCACAAGAAAGCCAGCGGTCGCGCCCCCTATTTACAGGGCACACCCCTGTGGTGGTGGTCCGGGGGTGGTCGGGGCTTTGCCTGCTCCCATCCTTGAACCTTGGCCAGCTTCCTTTCTGAAGACCTCCCGGCTTCGTTTTTTCGTTCCAATGTTGTTTTCCGACCTTGATCCAACGTTGAGCCACGACAAGGAGGGGAAAATGTCACGTTTTTACACCACCCTAAAAAAAAAAAAAAAAAATGTGACATCATAGGTTTACCATGGGCACCTAATGCTAATCTTCTCTGTATCGATCCAATTTTAACAGACATGCTACCGTAGCTAGCACAAGAAAGCCAGCGGTCGCGCCCCCTATTTACAGGGCACACCCCTGTGGTGGTGGTCCGGGGGTGGTCGGGGCTTTGCCTGCTCCCATCCTTGAACCTTGGCCAGCTTCCTTTCTGAAGACCTCCCGGCTTCGTTTTTTCGTTCCAATGTTGTTTTCCGACCTTGATCCAACGTTGAGCCACGACTAGGAGGGGAAAATGTCACGTGTTTACACCACCCAAAAAAAAAAAAAAAGGAGGGCAAAAATTGACATCATAGGTTTACCATGGGCACCTAATGCTAATCATCTCTGTATCGATCCAATTTTAACAGACATGCTGCCGTAGCTAGCACAAGAAAGCCAGCGGTCGCGCCCCCTATTTACAGGGCACACCCCTGTGGTGGTGGTCCGGGGGTGGTCGGGGCTTTGCCTGCTCCCATCCTTGAACCTTGGCCAGCTTCCTTTCTGAAGACCTCTCGGCTTCGTTTTGTCATTCCAATGTTGTTTTCCGACCTTGATCCAACGTTGAGCCACGACAAGGAGGGGAAAATGTCACGTTTTTACACCACCCTAAAAAAAAAAAAAAAAAAATGTGACATCATAGGTTTACCATGGGCACCTAATGCTAATCTTCTCTGTATCGATCCAATTTTAACAGACATGCTACCGTAGCTAGCACAAGAAAGCCAACGGTCGCGCCCCCTATTTACAGGGCACACCCCTGTGGTGGTGGTCCGGGGGTGGTCGGGGCTTTGCCTGCTCCCATCCTTGAACCTTGGCCAGCTTCCTTTCTGAAGACCTCCCGGCTTCGTTTTTTCGTTCCAATGTTGTTTTCCGACCTTGATCCAACGTTGAGCCACGACTAGGAGGGGAAAATGTCACGTGTTTACACCACCCCAAAAAAAAAAAAAAGGAGGGCAAAAATTGACATCATAGGTTTACCATGGGCACTTAATGCTAATCATCTCTGTATCCATCCAATTTTAACAGACATGCTGCCGTAGCTAGCACAAGAAAGCCAGCGGTCGCGCCCCCTATTTACAGGGCACACCCCTGTGGTGGTGGTCCGGGGGTGGTCGGGGCTTTGCCTGCTCCCATCCTTGAACCTTGGCCAGCTTCCTTTCTGAAGACCTCCCGGCTTCGTTTTTTCGTTCCAATGTTGTTTTCCGACCTTGATCCAACGTTGAGCCACGACTAGGAGGGGAAAATGTCACGTGTTTACACCACCCCAAAAAAAAAAAAGGAGGGCAAAAATTGACATCATAGGTTTACCATGGGCACCTAATGCTAATCATCTCTGTATCGATCCAATTTTAACAGACATGCTGCCGTAGCTAGCACAAGAAAGCCAGCGGTCGCGCCCCCTATTTACAGGGCACACCCCTGTGGTGGTGGTCCGGGGGTGGTCGGGGCTTTGCCTGCTCCCATCCTTGAACCTTGGCCAGCTTCCTTTCTGAAGACCTCCCGGCTTCGTTTTTTCGTTCCAATGTTGTTTTCCGACCTTGATCCAACGTTGAGCCACGACTAGGAGGGGAAAATGTCACGTGTTTACACCACCCCAAAAAAAAAAAAGGAGGGCAAAAATTGACATCATAGGTTTACCATGGGCACCTAATGCTAATCATCTCTGTATCGATCCAATTTTAACAGACATGCTGCCGTAGCTAGCACAAGAAAGCCAGCGGTCGCGCCCCCTATTTACAGGGCACACCCCTGTGGTGGTGGTCCGGGGGTGGTCGGGGCTTTGCCTGCTCCCATCCTTGAACCTTGGCCAGCTTCCTTTCTGAAGACCTCCCGGCTTCGTTTTTTCGTTCCAATGTTGTTTTCCGACCTTGATCCAACGTTGAGCCACGACAAGGAGGGGAAAATGTCACGTTTTTACACCACCCTAAAAAAAAAAAAAAAAAAATGTGACATCATAGGTTTACCATGGGCACCTAATGCTAATCTTCTCTGTATCGATCCAATTTTAACAGACATGCTACCGTAGCTAGCACAAGAAAGCCAGCGGTCGCGCCCCCTATTTACAGGGCACACCCCTGTGGTGGTGGTCCGGGGGTGGTCGGGGCTTTGCCTGCTCCCATCCTTGAACCTTGGCCAGCTTCCTTTCTGAAGACCTCCCGGCTTCGTTTTTTCGTTCCAATGTTGTTTTCCGACCTTGATCCAACGTTGAGCCACGACTAGGAGGGGAAAATGTCACGTGTTTACACCACCCCAAAAAAAAAAAAGGAGGGCAAAAATTGACATCATAGGTTTACCATGGGCACCTAATGCTAATCATCTCTGTATCGATCCAATTTTAACAGACATGCTGCCGTAGCTAGCACAAGAAAGCCAGCGGTCGCGCCCCCTATTTACAGGGCACACCCCTGTGGTGGTGGTCCGGGGGTGGTCGGGGCTTTGCCTGCTCCCATCCTTGAACCTTGGCCAGCTTCCTTTCTGAAGACCTCCCGGCTTCGTTTTTTCGTTCCAATGTTGTTTTCCGACCTTGATCCAACGTTGAGCCACGACAAGGAGGGGAAAATGTCACGTTTTTACACCACCCTAAAAAAAAAAAAAAAAAAATGTGACATCATAGGTTTACCATGGGCACCTAATGCTAATCTTCTCTGTATCGATCCAATTTTAACAGACATGCTACCGTAGCTAGCACAAGAAAGCCAACGGTCGCGCCCCCTATTTACAGGGCACACCCCTGTGGTGGTGGTCCGGGGGTGGTCGGGGCTTTGCCTGCTCCCATCCTTGAACCTTGGCCAGCTTCCTTTCTGAAGACCTCCCGGCTTCGTTTTTTCGTTCAAATGTTGTTTTCCGACCTTGATCCAACGTTGAGCCACGACTAGGAGGGGAAAATGTCACGTGTTTACACCACCCCAAAAAAAAAAAAAAGGAGGGCAAAAATTGACATCATAGGTTTACCATGGCCACTTAATGCTAATCATCTCTGTATCCATCCAATTTTAACAGACATGCTGCCGTAGCTAGCACAAGAAAGCCAGCGGTCGCGCCCCCTATTTACAGGGCACACCCCTGTGGTGGTGGTCCGGGGGTGGTCGGGGCTTTGCCTGCTCCCATCCTTGAACCTTGGCCAGCTTCCTTTCTGAAGACCTCCCGGATTCGTTTTTTCGTTCCAATGTTGTTTTCCGACCTTGATCCAACGTTGAGCCACGACAAGGAGGGGAAAATGTCACGTTTTTACACCACCCTAAAAAAAAAAAAAAAAAAATGTGACATCATAGGTTTACCATGGGCACCTAATGCTAATCTTCTCTGTATCGATCCAATTTTAACAGACATGCTACCGTAGCTAGCACAAGAAAGCCAGCGGTCGCGCCCCCTATTTACAGGGCACACCCCTGTGGTGGTGGTCCGGGGGTGGTCGGGGCTTTGCCTGCTCCCATCCTTGAACCTTGGCCAGCTTCCTTTCTGAAGACCTCCCGGCTTCGTTTTTTCGTTCCAATGTTGTTTTCCGACCTTGATCCAACGTTGAGCCACGACTAGGAGGGGAAAATGTCACGTGTTTACACCACCCCAAAAAAAAAAAAAAGGAGGGCAAAAATTGACATCATAGGTTTACCATGGGCACCTAATGCTAATCATCTCTGTATCGATCCAATTTTAACAGACATGCTGCCGTAGCTAGCACAAGAAAGCCAGCGGTCGCGCCCCCTATTTACAGGGCACACCCCTGTGGTGGTGGTCCGGGGGTGGTCGGGGCTTTGCCTGCTCCCATCCTTGAACCTTGGCCAGCTTCCTTTCTGAAGACCTCCCGGCTTCGTTTTTTCGTTCCAATGTTGTTTTCCGACCTTGATCCAACGTTGAGCCACGACTAGGAGGGGAAAATGTCACGTGTTTACACCACCCCAAAAAAAAAAAAAAAAAGGAGGGCAAAATGTGACATCATAGGTTTACCATGGGCACCTAATGCTAATCTTCTCTGTATCGATCCAATTTTAACAGACATGCTGCCGTAGCTAGCACAAGAAAGCCAGCGGTCGCGCCCCCTATTTACAGGGCACACCCCTGTGGTGGTGGTCCGGGGGTGGTCGGGGCTTTGCCTGCTCCCATCCTTGAACCTTGGCCAGCTTCCTTTCTGAAGACCTCCCGGCTTCGTTTTTTCGTTCCAATGTTGTTTTCCGACCTTGATCCAACGTTGAGCCACGACAAGGAGGGGAAAATGTCACGTTTTTACACCACCCTAAAAAAAAAAAAAAAAAAATGTGACATCATAGGTTTACCATGGGCACCTAATGCTAATCTTCTCTGTATCGATCCAATTTTAACAGACATGCTGCCGTAGCTAGCACAAGAAAGCCAGCGGTCGCGCCCCCTATTTACAGGGCACACCCCTGTGGTGGTGGTCCGGGGGTGTTCGGGGCTTTGCCTGCTCCCATCCTTGAACCTTGGCCAGCTTCCTTTCTGAAGACCTCCCGGCTTCGTTTTTTCGTTCCAATGTTGTTTTCCGACCTTGATCCAACGTTGAGCCACGACTAGGAGGGGAAAATGTCACGTGTTTACACCACCCCAAAAAAAAAAAAAAAAGGAGGGCAAAATGTGACATCATAGGTTTACCATGGGCACCTAATGCTAATCATCTCTGTATCGATCCAATTTTAACAGACATGCTGCCGTAGCTAGCACAAGAAAGCCAGCGGTCGCGCCCCCTATTTACAGGGCACACCCCTGTGGTGGTGGTCCGGGGGTGGTCGGGGCTTTGCCTGCTCCCATCCTTGAACCTTGGCCAGCTTCCTTTCTGAAGACCTCCCGGCTTCGTTTTTTCGTTCCAATGTTGTTTTCCGACCTTGATCCAACGTTGAGCCACGACAAGGAGGGGAAAATGTCACGTTTTTACACCACCCTAAAAAAAAAAAAAAAAAATGTGACATCATAGGTTTACCATGGGCACCTAATGCTAATCTTCTCTGTATCGATCCAATTTTAACAGACATGCTACCGTAGCTAGCACAAGAAAGCCAACGGTCGCGCCCCCTATTTACAGGGCACACCCCTGTGGTGGTGGTCCGGGGGTGGTCGGGGCTTTGCCTGCTCCCATCCTTGAACCTTGGCCAGCTTCCTTTCTGAAGACCTCCCGGCTTCGTTTTTTCGTTCCAATGTTGTTTTCCGACCTTGATCCAACGTTGAGCCACGACTAGGAGGGGAAAATGTCACGTGTTTACACCACCCCAAAAAAAAAAAAAAGGAGGGCAAAAATTGACATCATAGGTTTACCATGGGCACTTAATGCTAATCATCTCTGTATCCATCCAATTTTAACAGACATGCTGCCGTAGCTAGCACAAGAAAGCCAGCGGTCGCGCCCCCTATTTACAGGGCACACCCCTGTGGTGGTGGTCCGGGGGTGGTCGGGGCTTTGCCTGCTCCCATCCTTGAACCTTGGCCAGCTTCCTTTCTGAAGACCTCCCGGCTTCGTTTTTTCGTTCCAATGTTGTTTTCCGACCTTGATCCAACGTTGAGCCACGACAAGGAGGGGAAAATGTCACGTTTTTACACCACCCTAAAAAAAAAAAAAAAAAATGTGACATCATAGGTTTACCATGGGCACCTAATGCTAATCTTCTCTGTATCGATCCAATTTTAACAGACATGCTACCGTAGCTAGCACAAGAAAGCCAGCGGTCGCGCCCCCTATTTACAGGGCACACCCCTGTGGTGGTGGTCCGGGGGTGGTCGGGGCTTTGCCTGCTCCCATCCTTGAACCTTGGCCAGCTTCCTTTCTGAAGACCTCCCGGCTTCGTTTTTTCGTTCCAATGTTGTTTTCCGACCTTGATCCAACGTTGAGCCACGACTAGGAGGGGAAAATGTCACGTGTTTACACCACCCCAAAAAAAAAAAAGGAGGGCAAAAATTGACATCATAGGTTTACCATGGGCACCTAATGCTAATCATCTCTGTATCGATCCAATTTTAACAGACATGCTGCCGTAGCTAGCACAAGAAAGCCAGCGGTCGCGCCCCCTATTTACAGGGCACACCCCTGTGGTGGTGGTCCGGGGGTGGTCGGGGCTTTGCCTGCTCCCATCCTTGAACCTTGGCCAGCTTCCTTTCTGAAGACCTCCCGGCTTCTTTTTTTCGTTCCAATGTTGTTTTCCGACCTTGATCCAACGTTGAGCCACGACAAGGAGGGGAAAATGTCACGTTTTTACACCACCCTAAAAAAAAAAAAAAAAAAATGTGACATCATAGGTTTACCATGGGCACCTAATGCTAATCTTCTCTGTATCGATCCAATTTTAACAGACATGCTACCGTAGCTAGCACAAGAAAGCCAACGGTCGCGCCCCCTATTTACAGGGCACACCCCTGTGGTGGTGGTCCGGGGGTGGTCGGGGCTTTGCCTGCTCCCATCCTTGAACCTTGGCCAGCTTCCTTTCTGAAGACCTCCCGGCTTCGTTTTTTCGTTCCAATGTTGTTTTCCGACCTTGATCCAACGTTGAGCCACGACTAGGAGGGGAAAATGTCACGTGTTTACACCACCCCAAAAAAAAAAAAAAAGTGACATCATAGGTTTACCATGGGCACCTAATGCTAATCTTCTCTGTATCCATACAATTTTAACAGACATGCTGCCGTAGCTAGCACAAGAAAGCCAGCGGTCGCGTCCCCTATTTACAGGGCACACCCCGTGGTGGTGGTCCGGGGGTGGTCGGGGCTTTGCCTGCTCCCATCCTTGAACCTTGGCCAGCTTCCTTTCTGAAGACCTCCCGGCTTCGTTTTTTCGTTCCAATGTTGTTTTCCGACCTTGATCCAACGTTGAGCCACGACTAGGAGGGGAAAATGTCACGTGTTTACACCACCCCCCCAAAAAAAAAAGGAGGGCAAAAATTGACATCATAGGTTTACCATGGGCACCTAATGCTAATCATCTCTGTATCGATCCAATTTTAACAGACATGCTGCCGTAGCTAGCACAAGAAAGCCAGCGGTCGCGCCCCCTATTTACAGGGCACACCCCTGTGGTGGTGGTCCGGGGGTGGTCGGGGCTTTGCCTGCTCCCATCCTTGAACCTTGGCCAGCTTCCTTTCTGAAGACCTCCCGGCTTCGTTTTTTCGTTCCAATGTTGTTTTCCGACCTTGATCCAACGTTGAGCCACGACTAGGAGGGGAAAATGTCACGTGTTTACACCACCCCAAAAAAAAAAAAAAGGAGGGCAAAAATTGACATCATAGGTTTACCATGGGCACCTAATGCTAATCATCTCTGTATCGATCCAATTTTAACAGACATGCTGCCGTAGCTAGCACAAGAAAGCCAGCGGTCGCGCCCCCTATTTACAGGGCACACCCCTGTGGTGGTGGTCCGGGGGTGGTCGGGGCTTTGCCTGCTCCCATCCTTGAACCTTGGCCAGCTTCCTTTCTGAAGACCTCCCGGCTTCGTTTTTTCGTTCCAATGTTGTTTTCCGACCTTGATCCAACGTTGAGCCACGACTAGGAGGGGAAAATGTCACGTGTTTACACCACCCCAAAAAAAAAAAAAAAAGGAGGGCAAAATGTGACATCATAGGTTTACCATGGGCACCTAATGCTAATCTTCTCTGTATCGATCCAATTTTAACACACATGCTGCCGTAGCTAGCACAAGAAAGCCAGCGGTCGCGCCCCCTATTTACAGGGCACACCCCTGTGGTGGTGGTCCGGGGGTGTTCGGGGCTTTGCCTGCTCCCATCCTTGAACCTTGGCCAGCTTCCTTTCTGAAGACCTCCCGGCTTCGTTTTTTCGTTCCAATGTTGTTTTCCGACCTTGATCCAACGTTGAGCCACGACTAGGAGGGGAAAATGTCACGTGTTTACACCACCCCCCCAAAAAAAAAAAAAAAGGAGGGCAAAATGTGACATCATAGGTTTACCATGGGCACCTAATGCTAATCTTCTCTGTATCGATCCAATTTTAACAGACATGCTGCCGTAGCTAGCACAAGAAAGCCAGCGGTCGCGCCCCCTATTTACAGGGCACACCCCTGTGGTGGTGGTCCGGGGGTGGTCGGGGCTTTGCCTGCTCCCATCAGTGAACCTTGGCCAGCTTCCTTTCTGAAGACCTCCCGGCTTCGTTTTTTCGTTCCAATGTTGTTTTCCGACCTTGATCCAACGTTGAGCCACGACTAGGAGGGGAAAATGTCACGTGTTTACACCACCCCAAAAAAAAAAAAAAAAAAGTGACATCATAGGTTTACCATGGGCACCTAATGCTAATCTTCTCTGTATCGATCCAATTTTAACAGACATGCTGCCGCAGCTAGCACAAGAAAGCCAGCGGTCGCGCCCCCTATTTACAGGGTACACCCCTGTGGTGGTGGTCCGGGGGTGGTCGGGGCTTTGCCTGCTCCCATCCTTGAACCTCCCGACCTTGTTCCAACGTTGAGCCACGACCAAGAGGGGAAAATGTCAGGCGTTTACACCCCCCCCCCCCCAAAAAAAAAAAAAAAAACGAAAAGGAGGGGGAAATGTGACGTCATAGGTTTACCAAGGTGTGATTGGTGGTAAGTTTACCATGGGCACCTAGGAGGATGGTGTCCCCCGAGGGGAAAAAAATAAAATAAAAAATTGGTAACGCTTCACGGCCGGGAGTCACTGAAACGGTATGTTCCATTTTTTTGATTCATATCATGACACGGGAAAGGCATCTCCAGCTCATATTACAGGGAGTCTGTAACAGTTCTCTTTTGTTCTAGTGGCATGCTCGGATCAGCCTCGGGTCCTTCAAGTTGGCCGAGCACGAGTCGCCTTGTGGAGGCAATTTGCGTTCGGCTCTGCCATCTCCATCCCAGCGCCGCGCAGTCCGGCGGGGTGAAAAGGACCAGGCCCGAGGTTGATGGCCCAGACCAGTCTACAGCTCTTTGAGCTCAACCAGAGAACCCTATCGCAATGGTGAGATATCTGGAAATGTAACAGCGATCAGGAACAATCAATCTGACGGTGTAATATATGACCGACAGAATGTTGTCTGCGTGTTACAGGTACTGCATGCGTCAGAGGGACAGGGAGGGGACCATCCTCCAGCAGGGCTTGGACGTAGCTCCCAGACCGAGCCTGGCCGCCCAGCCTCTCCCTGCTACCAGGCCCCTCCGTTTCCAGCAGGAGGGACACCGGCAGCCCTTTCAATTTGAGACGCCGCAGGACCTTGCGCGCCAAGCTATCCAGCAGCGACGGCCCGCCCCAGCGCCCATTCTGCCAGCCCAGCCCCCAGCCTCGACCGCTCTGTCCCAGGACAATGACGGTGAACCCCCCCATCCTCCTCTTCCTCCTCCTCCTCCTCCTCCCCCCCCTCCTTCAGAGACGGTCCCCCGCACCACTGCCTGGAGGAAACGGAAGAAGGAGGAGGCAGCGGGTGACACCGACCAGCCCCAGAAGGCCCGGAAAATATTCACCTGCCAGAAGTGCGGGCTGCCAAAGCGGAAGGACACAGGACACAGCCGCTTTGGCAGCTCTAGTTTTTGCTCCGTGGCCTCTGGCGGGAAGAGCGTCGAGGTCTGGCTGGCAGAACAGAGAGACGCTAAGGGGCGAGGTGATGACGGACACTGAGCCTCCTGTTGGGTAGCTTGGACGTTTTGTTGTAAATAGTTCCAAGTTCTTGTTCTGCGTTCCCCTCTAGAAGAACCGAGACCTTGATGAGGTCTAGAGGCTTGCGTGTGTCGAGGATCCTCAGAGCTAGGTTGTCTGCAGTCTTAAGACTACTGGCAGGGACACCCATGGCAAACTGGTCTGAGATGAGACGCCAGACTAAAATCGGTTCCGTTCACTCTATGAAGAAAGGACAGCGACTGTTTGGTGAAATGTATGAATCCGTGTATAACCTTTGTTGCAGAACGCCTACGTTGCAGGTGTGGAAAAGCACAATGTACAGTGTCAAATGCTCGATGGATGTGTTATTACTGTAGGACGTAAACAAACGATCCAAGTGATGTTTTGGCCCGAATAAATATGTAAAGGTGGTTAAGAACTTAAGGCGTTGTCAGACTGTGATTCCTCTCTACTGAAGTACCCATGTCTGCCAGGGGGAGGTGGTGCAAAACCCTTGGCTGTCATTCCTCTCTACCGCAGTACGGCCTGTCTGCCAGGGGGAGGTGCAAAACCCCCTTTCTGTCAGAAAGCACATGGCTACTTGTTTACCTTTTTCAGCCCCCTTTCCCTCCCACCTTCAAGGAGAACAATGGGCAGGATCCTTTGCGCAGGGGTTACGCCGTTCTTCTCCTTGGGCCGTTTCAATTTTTTCAACTTCCGACCAATGGGAGAGCCGCCTCGTTTCAATTTTTTCACACGGCGTTTCGATTTTCGACCAATCCGAGAGCCCCCTCGTTTCAATTTTTTTTCGCGTTCCGATTTTCGACCAATGGCGGCTCCCCTTCTCGAAATCGCGACTCGTACCTTTTCGGAACTCTTTCGCACAGAGGACTTCAGGAGCAGCAAGAAGGGCTGAGAAAAACCTCTCAAAGACGGGAAAAAAAGGACAACTTTCGACGGCTCAAAGTAAGGCTAATTTTTCTCAAGTTCGGTACGTTTCCGCGGTCTAAACGGTGACTTTGAAGATGGTTCTGATGGTTCGTCGTCGTCGTCGTTGTCGTTGTTGTTGTTGTCGTTGTTGCCTGTTGCGCTTTGAGCTAAGACTCTCGAGTGAAAAATGTCACCTTAACCTTCGTAAAGGGCGTCCTTAAGTACAGAAAGCGATTTGGAGTCAATCCGTCGGCTCGGAATTTCATTTAGCCTTTGTTAAATACGACTTATTCGCGACGGAACGCCTGCCCGGTGGTCCTACTCGTCTCCGTTAGGTTCGTTCCAGCTCGGGAAGCCGGTTGCGCTTTGAGCTAAGGTTCCTGAGTGAAAAATGTCACCTAGAAATATTTTAAAGGACGCAGTTAAGCAGAGAAAGCGATTCGGAGTCGATCCGTCGGCTCGGAATCGTATTTAGCCTTTGTCAAATACGAGTCATTCGCGAAGGAACGCCTGCCCGGTAGTCCTACTCGTCTCTGTTAGGTTCGTTCTAGCCCGTTGCACTTTGAGCCAAGACTCTTGAATGAAAAATGTCACCTTAACCTTCGTAAAGGGCATCATCGAGTACAGAAAGCGATTTGGAGTCGATCCGTCGGCTCGGAATTTCATTTAGCCTTTGTTAAATACGACTTATTCGCGACGGAACGCCTGCCCGGTGGTCCTACTCGTCTCCGTTAGGTTCGTTCCAGCTCGGGAAGCCGGTTGCGCTTTGAGTTAAGGTTCCTGAGTGAAAAATGTCACGTAGAAATATTTTAAAGGACGCGGTTAAGCAGAGAAAGTGATTCGGAGTCGATCCGTCGGCTCGGAATCGTATTTAGTCTTTGTTAAACGTGACTAATTTGCGACGGAACGACGGCCCGGTAGCGCTTCTCGTCTCCGCTAGGTTCGTTCCAGCTCGGGAAGCCGGTTGCGCTTTGAGATAAGGTTTCTGAGGGAAAAATGTCACCTAACAAATTCACACGGGACATTTTTAAGTAGAGAAAGCGATTTAGAGTTGAACCGTCGGCTCGGAATTTGATTTAGCCTTTAATTGAAGCCTCTAATTTGCCGCAGAACCCCGTGCCCGGTGGTCCTCCTGTTCGTTTTTCGTCAGAGACCCGCAGCTCACGTTGCGGTTGTGTTCGTTTACGCAGATGGATAAAATCCATTTCCGAAAGACCCCCAAGGGGGACCTGGTGCTCAGGGCCTCCTCCGAAGCCCTGAGCACCCCCAAACCGCCCCAGGGAGCCAAAGCCCTGCCGGCGGAGGAGGTGGAGGCTGAGGCGCGGGCCCGCGTCGTCTCCCAGGGGGGAGACCCCAGTGCTGACCTGCTGGTGCTGAGCCAGCACCGGCTCCAGTTCGGTAAGTACTGGGGTCGAACCTTCCGGTGGCTGATGGAGAACGACGTGGGCTACCTCATCCCGCTCCTGAACTCCCATCAGAAGGAGCGGGAGAGGATCAGCTCCCAGTCTGCCCTGATGTCCAACAAGGACGCCCTCTTTCGCTACGCGCACGCCTTTCCCGAGGTCATGGAGGCCCTCAGGTGAGTCTGAGGAGGAGGGGGGGGTGGGGGGGGAATCGTCACGACGACGACCGTAACGACGTTAACCTTCCTCTCCCTCCTCTCCCCCAGGTTCCACAAGGCGTGCGCCGCCGCGAAAGGGGGCGGCGAATCCCTTGTTGGCTTCGGGCAGTACAAGTGGGAGCTGCTCAAGGACCTGTACGACTCCTTGGACAAGGAGAGAGTCGGGTAAGACCGCCCGAAGACTAGCCCTGACCCTGACCCCTTACCCTAACCGTAACCCTAACCCCTTACCCTAACCCTAACCGTAACCGTAACCCCTTACCCTAACCCTAACCATGACCCTAACCATAACCACGACCCTAACCCTAACCCTAACCCTAACCATAACCATCGGACCTCTTCTTAGATTCGTCAAATGGCTGAGAAGACAGACGCCGCGGCCGGGGACTCAGATGGAGGCGGCCATTGCCTACATCAGGCTGAGAGACGACCAGGCGAGGACGGGAGGGGAGTCTGCCGCGACCTCTGCCGCCGACCCCGCCCCGTCTCCCGTCCCGCCCCCCTGCCAACAGCCCAGGAAAATGGGGTAGGTTAGGTGGCTTCACGCCAAGGGTTCCTTCCTTCCTTCCTTCCTTCCGTCCTGTAAGTTTAACCTCGTCTCCTCTTTCGCAGGCTACTGGGCTCGGTCGTCTCTCAGTACCTCGGCCAGCCGACCACTCTGAGTCCCCAGGCGCTGCAGGCTAAAATGATGAAGGTCATCAAGCCTGCAGCATCAGGTGAGTTACAGATGGATTGTTTCGGGGGGGGGGGATATCGAAAGCGGTGGATAAAGACCTCCGTCTCACGTCGTCTCTCTCTCTCTCCCCCCCCCTTCAGCGGCGTCTTCTCAGCAGCCAGCTCTGCAGCACCTTCACCGGGACCCCACGGACGCAGAGCTGGCCAAACTGGTTGACGACTACGAAAACTGTAAGTGTAAAGCCTTTGTCTCCTATTCTGTTGGAAAAATGTCTTTCGCTGCGTCGTGTCGACACTGCTAAACATGTTTTTTGGTTTGTTTTCCCTTCGAACGCATCTGCACTCAAAGAAGGACTGGTAAGGTTGGGTCTAATTACATATCCCCGCCGCCGCCACCGCTGCTGCCTCCTCCGCCTCCGCCGCCATTTCATACCATGCGTAGTTTAATCCCTCCCTCCCTCCCTCCCTCGCATGCAGCATGATATGAAGCGCCTCTCGCAACCGCAGCCCTCCTCGACCGCCGCCG
Organism: Neosalanx taihuensis; assembly: GCA_030340665.1. NCBI lineage: Eukaryota > Metazoa > Chordata > Actinopteri > Osmeriformes > Salangidae > Neosalanx > Neosalanx taihuensis. Next base: position 5,571,249 of record CM059316.1, on the reverse strand, counting down.
TCGAACAGCCTTTCTAACTTTGCCTTTTTGTCTTTCCTTCGGGCGGGGGAAAGCTTTGAGCGTACAGGTCCTCGCGCCTCAGCCTCCGGAGGGAGACGGGGCGTCCCCAGCCCCTCCGAGGGAGACCTTGGCCCCGCCCCCCAAGGCGTCCCCAGCCCCGAGGCCCAGGGCGTCCCCAGTCCCCTCGAGCGAGACCTTGGCCCCGCCCCCCAAGGCGTCCCCAGCCCTGAGGCCCAGGGCGTCCCCAGTCCCCTCGAGGGAGACCTTGGCCCCGCCCCCCAAGGCGTCCCCAGCCCCGAGACCCAGGGCGTCCCCAGTCCCCTCGAGGGAGACATTGGCCCCCACCCCCTGGGCGTCCCCAGCCCCGACCCCCTTGAGGGAGGCCATGGCCCTCACCCCCCGGGCGTCCCCAGCCCCGACCCCCAGGGCGTCCCCAGCCCCGACGGGGGAAGAGACAGAGGGCAAGGCCCTCGTCCCGTTGAGGGCCCCCCTCCTCCAGGAGCCTGCCGACAGCGCTGAGGTAAACGATCGGGTCTAGGATTGCTTGCTGTTTAGTACTTCTCTCTTTGAAAGCGTAGCACGCAAACTGTCTCCCTCCCTCCCTCCCCTGCAGTTGTGCCCCCCCGGCTGGCGGAGCACACTCAGCGCTGGCCAGCAGCAGTGGATCGGCCGGGTGCTTTTCGTGTGGAAGAACAACCGAGCGGAGGTTCGTCCAGATCTGCAGCTCTGGTACGAGCCTCCGCAGCCCCGGCCGGTCCACAACCAGCCGCCCGTGTCGCCCGACCCCTTCTTCGCATGTCGGCTGTTCCTCTGGATGCCCGTTCGCTTGTGGGCATTCAAGCTGACATGCCCCCAGCCTGCCTGCGGAGGAAAACTGCAAAAGGCTGGGGTGTACACAAAGACCATCCGGAGGGTCTTGGACATCGATGCCTGGTACCTCATGGCCACTGAGTACCTGGCATGCTCTCGGTGTACGAAGAAGGTCGTGGCGTGGTCGCAGGGCATCGTGAGGCAGCTGGACGCGGCGCACCGCTGCCCATTTCCAGCTGTCCTCACCTACAAGTAAGGGAACGTTTTCTCTCTCTCTCCCTCTCTCCCCCCCCGTCCCCCCCGTCGCCACGTCCAAGCGTTGAAGCCTTTCCTCTCTCTCTCGCACTCTCCTTCCTTCAGGTTGTCCTGCGACCTGCGGGTAGTAACCCAGCTGAGGGAGCGCACTCTGGGGAACAGTGCCACTCAGCTGTACACCAAGCTGTGCGAGAGCCACAGCGAAGCCTGGATGCGGCGCGCGATGCAGTATCTCGGCGAGTGCGAGCCCTTTCTGGCCTTGGGCACCGGACGGCGGCAGTTTCCACCACCACCACCCATGCCCCCGGTGCCCACACCCATCTGGCTGCTGACAGTATATGGATACGACGTGCTGTCGCGGCTGGATGAGGTGAAGGCCAGGATCACCTCTGTGTTTGGGTCCATCTTAAAGATGGACGCAACGAAGAAGGTGAATGCACATCAATAAGGAGGATGTTGTTGTTGTTGTTCAAAGGCGTTGTGGCTTAACCCTCTCTCTCTCTCTCTGTCTGTCTGTCTCAGGTGATCAAGAAGCTCGCCGGTACCGCTGCCAACACGGCCGCCTGGGTCACCAACATCGGCAACGAGTACGGGCAGGTCCTCGTCAGCGTACTCACCAGCGCTGAGGGCGAGGGCCTGCTCCCCATGGCGGCCGGACTACAGGAGCGGTACCGACTCGCCGGGGTACCTCCACCCCAGCTGATGTACGTGGACAGGGACTGTTGCTCCAGCTTCGGCGGATCGAAGACAGCTGCCCTCTTCCACACCTGGGACCGGCTGGTGGTTCGGCTGGACATCTGGCACCTGATGCGGCGCTTCGCATCGGGTGTCCTAAACCCGAACCACCAGCTGTACGGTACCTTCATGGGGCAGCTGTCTTCCTGCTTCTTCGAGTGGGACGAGGGAGACGTCCGCCGATTGCTGGAGGCCAAGAGGAGTCAGCTGGAGGTGGAGCAGGGGATGGTCGACCCTACGGACCAAGAGGTCTTCAGCAGGATCACCAGGAAGGAGATGGGCCGCCACTGCCGCCGCCGCACTTGCGACCCGGCGGTGGCGGAACTGCGCATCATCGACCTGCTGGAGACCTTCGGCGGCGACAGAGGGCGCGACACCCTGGGCATCCCCCTTCTGGAGAGAGCAGAGGCGTCACCTCCGCTGCATACAAGATCCACCCGGTGTACAGCTGTACACCGAGACCGGCAGGCTGACCAAGGGCGGCGTCAGTCTGCCGGTTTATCGCTGCGCGCGCGGTTCATCCTCGCTGGAGTCGTTCCACCTCCACATCAACCAGTTCATCCCAGGTACTGGGAGCGCGCCGCACGCAGACAGACGGATCCCCTCGTTTCGTTCTCAGCCTGATGTCACATGCATTTTTCTCTCTCTCTCTCTCTCTCTCCAGGAACGTCAGCCAACGCCGTATACTTCCAGGCGTTCCTGCTGGATGGACTGGTGAGGTGGAACGAGAACCGCGCCGCAGCAGCAGCGGAGGAAGGGGAGCGGCCTCTGCTCTCCTACTGTGGCCGCCTGCAGCACTCCCTTAACCAGCTCAGCCAACGGGTGCTTGGAGTGAGTTTGGTTAAGGATCACACCACCCCAAGGGAGTACACGGGTGAGCAGCTCAAACACTCTGTCTGTCTGTCTGTGTGTGCGCGCGCGTCGCTCTGTCTCTCCTTCTGACCTGTCGTTTGGTTGACAGGAGAGCTCCTGGGGGTGGAGTACCTGTACTCCCAGACGGGCAGAGTGCTGCAGGCCGCCAGCGTGGACCCTGACGTTCCGGACGAGGAGGCCGCCTTCCAGGACATCGAGGCGGAGGACGAGGGCTTCCAAGAGGCAGAGGAAGACGTGGACCCCACCATCCACGTCGAGCAGCTTCCTCTGCCTCTGACGCACGCCTCGTCCTCCGGCGCTACGGCGGCCTCTCGGTCAGGGTATCCCGCTGGCGCACCCCGGTCTGGGCCATCATCGGTTCCGAGCGGCCCCCCTGACGACGACGCCATCGCCCCTCCCGAGGCCCCGGAGCCAGAGGTCGTCGCGCCTCAGAACTCCTCCTATGCCTCCGAGGTGAGACGCGAGTGCGCCTGCCTGCCTGCGTGCGTGCGTGCGTGTTTGAGTTGGCCGCGCGTTGACCTTTAGTTTTCTCTTCAGGTGGAGTGCCAAGGCCCGGATGGCCAGCCTGGATACCAACACGTCCAGAGGCTGGCCAAGGCCTTGGTGGAGGTGCGAGACCTTCCGGGGCTCTCCAACCGCAGGGTAGACAGGCTGGTGGAGCTCTGGCGAGCTCTGCCGGAAAGAGACCAACTCCGCCTGATCTACCCTGCCAGACGCCGGGAGAGGCAAGTCAGGGGGAGGCGTGCGGCAGCCGCCGCTGCCTCCATCCCTGGACAGGACGACGTCCAACGGTAGGTTTGCGGCGTGAACGTTTTGTTTGTGGTGGTGAAACTTTCCGCGTGTCCGCATTAATCGTCCTTGCTCTCCGTCCCCCCTGCGTCAGCTCCATGCTCGGAACAGCCTCGGGCCCTGCAAACTGGCCGGGCGACAGCCGCCTGGTCGAGGCAGTTTGCAGCCGGCTCTGCCGTCTCCACCCCTGCGCCAGGCGGTCCACCGGGGTCCGTAAGACCCGCTGGACCCTAGTAATGGCGGACTACCTGGCCATCAGAGAGGCGGTGCTGGACAGCCCGAGAGACATGTGACGGCGTTTGGTAGAGAGAGGGGTTGTAATCTCGATTCAGCCATTGTACATGATTGACACTTTGTGTGTGTGTGTGGGGGGGGTGCTGCTGCAGGTATTTTGTATGTCAAAGGGAGAGGCAGATACCTCGCCAAGCCGTGGTCCCAGCTTGGTTGTATAAATAAATAAATAAATAATTCCCCTTCTTTGTTTGTTCTTTTCGGCTTCACAATTTTCACCTCTGTCAGATCCAGGTCTATTTAAAACCCTTTTCGGAATTTGGCGAATGTCATAGTATGAAAGCTTACAGAACGCACTCTCTTAATATATAAAGAAGAACAACCTCTCCAATCCAAAAGTGATGCGTCAGATTTACCGTCCCTGACTCTACACCAATGAACTAGCATCAAGACACTCTCCCTTTCGCAAAAACTAGCGACAAACGTTCGCTAGACCTAATTCGCTTTTTCCCTTTAAAACAGTTCCACGCTGGTGCCCTAAGTCAGTTATTTTTTATGCGTGACGCTTTTGTGAAATAGGGCTGTTTGTCAACCAACAGGATTTTTTACTGCAAGCTGAAATTAATTTTAAAAAGTTGTTGAAAATGGAGACATTTCAAATGGCATTGCTGAAAAAGGGTTGATGCCAAAAAGCCAAGACCTGCACTGCGGAAAAAAACATGATAGTAGAATTTCAAGAGGCAGTGTGAAAGTTGAAGTGCATCGTCTATCAATGCTAAGAGCTTAAAGCTTAATTTTTTTACGGAAGAAGAAGTAGGCTAGTCATAAGTAATAGTAGTTAGTAAAAGGGTAAAGTCTGCAGAATTAGTACTTGTAGTAGTGGCATAAGATCTAGTAGTAGTATCAGTAGTGGTAGTAGTTGTGTTGTGCTGCTCTTAGTCTGTTAATGATAGGAGTTGACTGAATAGCTCTGTCTTGTGACTCCACTAATCAGATAATACCAATCACCTGTGGAAGAGACTGAGTGACGTGTCTGTGTTGTTGCCATGGTGATGGTGCAGCTATGACTGCTAACGTGCTAGGGGCAAGAGAATGACATACATTTACCTAGCATCCACACCTCAAACAAGTCAACTTGGACTTAAAACTATAAGTCCAATCAAAAAATTGCCGAAACCAAAGATGTCCATTATATGTACGTGCGGTCAGAAATACCACTATACCGTCAGTTTCAAAATATTGTTCTTTTTGTTTTGTCTGACAAATTTGTCACCATATTTGCATTGATCAATATGAGGCGAGAGTCGGACTTTGTCTCATTCTTGTGGGGCTCTGACCAAATGTGTACGTCTGTTGGATTACCATGACAACTGTCTACGACCAATACTAAATTAGCTATTGATTAAAAAATGAAGCATGAAGAATGAAAACTGTGGCAATGCTGGTAAAGTAGAAATACTTTTGAAAACAGATTTCGAAGCTCCTTTCGACTCTCAGCATTTTAGTCAGCAGCTCTCACATATGCACTCACGTAAATCTCAAAAACAGTTTGAAAAAATCATGACACATCAGTGATATAAAAACAAGTTCAATAGAAAAAAAAGGTTGAAGGATTTGTCAACATCTTAAAGTTGAAATGGTGGCTGTAGCTGAAAGATTGAGGAAGAAAAATGATTCGACCACTGAAGAAGTTTAAGAGGATTTGAAAATTGCAAATTTTGCAGGTTTGAGCTTACGGACCTGTTGCTATGACAACAAGTCTAGGATGAGCTTCGAAGAACCAAACGATCCAAGATCATGCCAAATCGTCAACAATCAAATCCGGCTAACTGAGTTAGCGACGTACGAAGAACGGGCCCCTGGTTGATATTTTAGGTTGTTCTTCTCTTTTGTTTCACCCTATCAACACATGCACATTCACACTTGTCACTCACCACACCCTACTCCACTGATACCACTGCTTCTACACACTCCTAAACTTTAAATCCTTTATGATTGTTTAATTTGGCTGAATTTCATCAAATAAAAATACTGTTGTACAAATGTACATGTGTTTTGCCATGACTCTCAGAGCCAGATCAGGGCAAATGGGGGCTCGTCCGGTGTTTTGAGTGGCTGATATAAGTATTCCATTTAAATATTTTGGGAGTCTTGCCTTAGGGGTTGGACCTAGGGTAGAGGGGCTTGATTGTAGTTGGTCTTGGTTCAGCTTTGTGATTCAAGCAGTTGGTTTGGTTGTTAGGCTGATTGTGGATCAATGATGGGATGCGTTTAAGGCACCGACAGTTTCATTAGTGAATAGGGGTAAGATCAGTTATAGACGATAGCCAAAAACACTTTGGCCACTTGGCTGGAAAAATCAAAGCGCCTGTAACAGACGGGGAAAACGAACAAGAAACTATACAGAAGGTTGTACTAGTAGCTGAAGTTAGTCCAAAACAAACGCACAATACAGGAGAGAATGATACATGCTACGATCTGACAATGGACTTGCTAGAGGCCAGCCTCTAAATACTGCTTGGGATGATGATTGGGTTCAGGTGTGTGCAGTCAGCTCCACTGCAAACCACACCCATGCCTGCAGAGAGAGCACAGAGAGAACTAAGGCCCAACCCCCAGCTCATACACACCACAGCCATTATGATATTGATGTCCATGATAAGTGCTGAAAAAGAGGAGCCAGGCTGGCCAACCAATAACTGGTGGAGCTATAAAAGGGGTGCTGCTGAAGACATTCAGTCTCTTCTCTTGACCTACTCCCAACTGCATCAGGCTGTGGTGTTTTAGATAGTGTATTGTGAAATTGTACTTGTTTGAATTTGTACTTGTCTGCGTTAGCCTAGTCTTCCAGGTAGTTGTAGGGGTGAGTAGCTCTTTTGGTTAATCTCAGTTTTTTTTGTCCTCTGTGTTTGATATGGAGGCAGGTTAGAAACCTGTATCTTGTTTTCCTTGTTTTGGGTAGGTAAGTTCATTTCTGTCAGAGTCTTTTGTTTGTCGTTTTGGCCCATACTCACCCTGAAGTCTAACACTACCATAGCTGATTAAAGTATTGTTTATTTGACTGCAGTAGCTGTGACTTTGGTCATTTGTTTGGGAGCAAAGAAAGAGGGGAACGTCCTTTACTTGTTGGGTTTGGTTCCCCTAGGCCGGACGTAACAAAGTGAGGGCTCGTCACGTTGAACGTTTTCTAGACGACAGTGTTAAGTAGAGAAGGCGATTTTAAAGTTGAACTGTCGGCTCGGATTTTTATTTAGCTTTCGTTAAATACGAGTAATTGGAGACGGAACGCCGTGCCCGGTGGTCCTCCTATTCGTTTTTGACCCGCAGCTCATGTTGTGGTTGTCTTTTTACAGATGGAGAACATTAGGTTTAGAAAGACCCCCAAGGGGGATCTGGTGCTCAGGGCTTCGGACGAGGTCTTGAGCACCCCCAAACCGCCCCAGGGAGTCAAAGCCCTGCCGGTGGAGGCTGAGGCGCGCGCCCAAGTCGTTTCCCAGGGGGAGACCCCAGTGCTGACCTGCTGGTGCTGAGCCAGCACTGGCTCCAGTTCGGTAAGTACTGGGGTCGAACCTTCCGGTGGCTGATGGAGAACGATGTGGGCTACCTCATCCCGCTCCTGAACTCCCATCAGAAGGAGCGGGAGAGGATCAGCTCCCAGTCTGCCCTGATGTCTAACAAGGACGCCCTCCTTCGCTACGCGCACGCCTCATGGAGGCCCTCAGGTGAGTCTGAGGGGAGGAGGGGGGGGGGGATCGTCCTGACGACAACGGTAACGATATTAACCTTCCTCTCCCTCCTCTCCCCAGGTTCCACAAGGCGTGGCCGCTGCGAAAGGGGGCGGCGAATCCCTTGTTGGCTTCGGGCAGTACAAGTGGGAGCTGCTCAAGGACCTGTACGACTCCTTGGACAAGGAGAGAGTCGGGTAAGACTGCCCGAAGACTAGCCCTGACCCTAACCCCTTACCCTAACCATAACCCTAACCGTGACCCTAACCATAACCCCTTACCCTAACCATGACCCTAACCCTAACCATAACCATAACCCCTTACCCTAACCATAACCCTGACCTCTTCTTAGATTCGTCAAATGGCTGAGAAGACAGACGCCGCGGCCAGGGACTCAGATGGAGGCGGCCATTGCCTACGTCAGGCTGAGAGACGACCAGGCGAGGGCGGGAGGGGAGTCTGCCGCGGCCGCCGCGACCTCTGCCACCGACCCCACCCCGTCTCCCGTCCCGCCCCCCTGCCAACAGCCCAGGAAAATGGGGTAGGTTAGGTGGCTTCACGCCACAGGCTCCTTCCTTCCTTCCTTCAAGTTTAACCTCATCTCCTCTTTCGCAGGCTACTGGACTCGGTCGTCTCTCGGTACCTCGGCCAGCCGACCACTCTGAGTCCCCAGGCGCTGCAGGCTAAAATGATGAAGGTCATCAAGCCTGCAGCACCAGGTGAGTTACAGATGGATTGTTTCGGGGGGGGGGGGGGGGGGGGGGGGGATATTAAAAGCGGTGAATAAGGACCTCTGTCTCACGTCGTCTCTCTCTCCCCCCTTCAGCGGCGTCTTCTCAGCGGCCAGCTCTGCAGCACCATCACCGAAACCCCACGGACGCAGAGCTGGCCAAAATGGTTGACGACCTTCGAGGGAGGCCCCGAGCCCCACGGCGTCCCCAGCCCCAAGGCCCAGGGCGTCCCCAGCCCCCTCGAGGGAGGCCTTGGCCCTGACCCCCAGGGCGTCCCCAGCCCCGTCGGGAAGAGAAGGAGGGCAAGGCCCTCGTCCCTTTGAGGGCCCCATCTCCTCCAGGAGCCTGCTGACAGCGCTGAGGTAAACAACCAGCGTAGGATTGCTTGCTGTTTAGTACTTCTCTCTTGTGTAGCACGCAAACTGTCTCTGTCTCCCTTCCTCCCCTGCAGTTGTGCCCCCCCGGCTGGCAGAGCACGCTCAGCGCTGGCCAGCAGCAGCTTTACACTTACAGTTTTCGTAGTCGACATCTAGTTTGGCCAGCTCTGTGTCCGTGGGGTCCCGGTGAAGGTGATGCAGAGCTGGCCAAACTAGTTGTCGACTACGAAAACTGTAACTGTAAAGTCTCCTTTTCTGTTGGAAAAATGTCTTTCTGTTGAGCGTTTCACTTTCCCTGCGCCGTGTCGATACTACTAAACATGTTTGTTTTTTTTTGTTTTCCCTTCGAACGCATCTGCACTCAAAGAAGGACTGTTAAGGTTGGGTCTAATTGCATATCCCCGCAGCTGCCTCCTCCTCCGCCGCCATTTCATACCATGCGTAGTTTAATCGCTCCCTTCCTCCCTCGCATGCAGCATGATCTCAAGCGCCTCTCGCAACTGCAGCCCTCCTCGTGCACATCACGGACCGCCGCCGTCGAACAGCCTTTCTAACTTTGCCTTTTTGTCTTTCCTTCAGGCGGGGGGAAAGCCTTGAGCGTACAGGTCCTCGCGCCTCAGCCTCCGGAGGGTGACGGGGCGTCCCCAGTACCCTCGAGGGAGACCTTGGTCCCGCCCCCCAGGGCGTCCCCAGCCCCGACCCCCTTGAAGGAGGCCTTGGCCCTGACCCCCAGGGCGTCCCCAGCCCCGACGGGGGAAGAGAAAGAGGGCAAGGTCCTCGTCCCTTTGAGGGCCCCCCTCCTCCAGGAGCCTGCTGACAGCGCTGAGGTAAACGATCAGCCTAGGATTGCTTGCTGTTTAGTACTTCTCTCTTTGAAAGTGTAGCACGCTGTTGCAACTTATAATCAGGCACGCACGGAATCTGCGGCCGCGGTGCTCCGACGAAAACTCCGCGGTATTTCCGTGGAATTTTGAACCCAGCAGTGTAGCAGTTTATTGAACGCCTCTCGGCCCTCCCCCTTTATCTGAGAATTTACATTTCCCGCACCTGGAGCCCGTCCCCCACCGCTGTCAATATTGTGTCAGGTGAAATAACGAAATAAAACTACGTACTTTTAATCTACCTGTAAATGATGTCGAAAAACAGATTTACAGCAGAAGAGCTGAGGCGTCGTCATTTAGCGACACGGACCACCGCGGCAGACAGGGCATATGAATTTGCCAATGATTTTTATGCGGACGGGGGCGTGTTGTTCTGTAAAGTGTGTCAACACTCGGTGGATTACCTGAGGAAACAGACAATCCTGGAGCATCTGAAGTCCCAAAGGCACAACAACAGGAAGAAGAGTGGATTGGGTAAGTAGCCTACTTACTAGCTGATAAACATGTTACATTAATTTAAATGTGTTGCCACAATGTTTAGAGTTTTTTGCGTTAGCGAGCTATGTTGAGCCTAAAGCCGGGTTTAACTATAATAAGAGGGTGGCTCTCTTCTAACCCGGCTAGATCACCGTCGCTCCTCACCTGTTGAGCATTTTTATATTTTACTTGTAAATAGTCTATGGAGACAGTCGTGCGCTAGCAGCAGGACAGATAATCAGATGGGTAATCGATAGAGTTAATAATTTCATCTCTCTTATTTGCAGCAACAGTGTTGCTTCAAGCTGTGACCTCTTTTTTGTAAGGCTCATACTTTCTCATTTAAAACAAGTTGCTTTTATTTGTTACTGTTTTGTAGTATTTCTTTTTCTATGGACAAAAATTGGCATCTTTACTAAATTTAGTATATAATCCATCAGATACAGTATACTGCTCTTTAATATGCATGGTCCCATCTAAATAAACAAAGAAATGTACAAGCTTATATTTACTTTATCTGACATCTAAATCTAAATTATTTATTTTCTTTTTTTTTGTCTTCTAGTACGATCTAGGACTCAAACCCTGGCTGCCTGCCTCTCCAAGACCCCATCAACAGGTGAGAGGAAGGAGTTTGTGCTAGATTTTACCAAGGCTCTTGTTGAAGCCGATATTCCACTGCTTCCAAGCTGGCTGCTTTTCTGCAGAAATACTGCAAGCAGGGTGGATCCCTTCCAGCTCCATCCCACCTCCGCTCCGACTACCTACCAGAGCTCTTCCCTCAGTATGTGGAGGACATTAAGTGTGCGGTGGAAGGAAAGCCCATCTACGTTTTAGTAGATGAGACGACAGACGCCTGTGGCCGGTGTGTCCTTGCAATTCTTCTGCAACCTGTTGGCAGGCCCTCTCTGGCAGCAGATATAGTGTTCATCGACAGAGTCAACTTCAACACTGTGTCCCAGGCAGTCATCTCTTGCCTCAACAACTACAGCATCAATTTTAGTGATGTGTGGGCTTTTGTAACCGACTCAGCAAGTTACATGAAGAAAGCCTTTAACACCATGCTTCATGGCCTGTTCCCCAACTCCGTACATGTAACATGTCTGGCACATCTGTTAAATTTGGTGCTGCAGGTCTTCCCAGACACCTTTGAAGACCTCAACAGAGTGTGTACACTGGTGAAGAGAGTGTTCTGTAAGGCACCTCAGCGTCGACAAGAGCTGCGGGCCTATATGCAGGCATTGGACTTGGCTCCTGTTATGCCTGTGTTTGCTGTGATGACCAGATGGGGTTCCTGGATTGAGGCTGTCCAGTACCTTGCAGAGAACCTGGCCATATTGTGTCAATTCATTCCCTCCTTGCCACTGTCCTCTAGGGTTGTTCGGGACCTGAGAGTGCTGCTAGAAGAGAAAGAAGCTACTTTAAAGGCCCATGCAATCTTCATTGTTGAGCACAGCACTGAGATAAAGACCACCATTACCAAACTGCAGGAGACTTCCAACCCCTCTGCTGCCACCATTCATGGTCAACTGGAGAACCTCCTCATGCTATTTGACTATGGCCGCACTGTAGGAGCTGAGGATTGGCATCCCGGGACCACAGAAAAGCTAAGGGAGCTGGATGAGGATGATCGTGCTGCCTGCACTGAGCTCTTCCAGAAGACCATGGCTGACTGCTATGCAAAGTTGCAGAATGTGATGGCGTCACACCCCAGCATGGAGCTCTTCAAAGCCCTCCCAGTGTTTGTCCCAGCAAAGGTGGCTGGTGTGAGAAAAACTATCCAGGACTATGTCCAGGTGGCCCCTGCCCTCACGTGCGTGTCAGCTGAGGAATGGCACCGCTACATCCACATGGACAAAAGTGACGCTGAGGAGGTCAGTCCTGTGGAGTGGTGGGCCACCAGAGAGGACAGAATGCCCACTCTTGCCCCACTTGCAGCATTGTACCTCCATCTCCCCACTACCTCAGTGGATGTTGAGAGACTTTTCTCCCACTACAACATGCTGCTTACACAGTACAGACGGCGCCTTACAGAAAACAATGTTAAAATGATGCTTATTGTAAAATTCAACACTCGGCAGCAGGATTAACCTTTTCACTGACTGAACGACCGACTGACTATCTTACTTGCTCGTTAACTCATGCTTAAATGAGTAAGCCAATTGTTACTTTCTCTTTTATTGATTGTTAATGTAAGTTCTTCATAAACTAGTAGAATTGCAGGGGGGTTCAATGGTTATTTAAAGTTATGTATGGTTTGCATAATATTTATTTATGCAGTTGTTCCTGATTTATTTGTTGGACACATTAATTAATTCAGGTTTCCTTGTTCTAATCTTAAATTAAGATGTTCTTTTACAATGTACATAAAACAAACCTGTGGTTTTGTGGTTCAACTTAATTATATACAGTATTTAGGTTATTTAAAACCTTAAAAAATCATTTTTGGTTTCAGATATCTATTAAATATGAATAAGAATTAGCACTATATTTACCTTTTTATTTATTTATGACTTAATTAATTTAAATATCCAAATCTGTACATATGCTCAGAGTTATACTTTTTTGTAGATTCCATTCCCTGTTACATCTCTGTATTTTTTTTTACACATTTACGTAGCCGAATTTGAATAGGTTCTATGGAATATTCTTAAGAGAGTAAATTGTTTTCTATTGAATAAAAATGTCTGAATCTCATTTTTGACTGTATGGTGACAGTATGGTGAATATATTTTGCTCTAAACACATGTATTATTGTACTAGAGGTACAAACTTAATTGTTTAAATCCTCAAAAGGAAATTAAACTACTCTGCAGAATCCCGCAGATTTTCCGCAGATTTTCCCCCTGAATCACCGCAGAAAACCAGAAAAAAGTCCGCAGATTCCGTTTGTGTTTGCTTATAATGTAATAAAGACTCATAATGTAATAACGGCTCATAATGTAATAATTTCAATGTAATAAAAGTTCATAATGTAATAATCGTCTCATAATGTAATGAAATCACGGACGCTTAACGTAATAAGGGCTTTGCGCATAATGTAATACTGTAATAACTTATTACATTAAGAACCTTATTGATACCGCTCATAATGTTATAACAGCTCATAATGTAATAATAGCACATATAGTGATAATAATAATAATTTAACCTCTCAAACAAAGCTGCAAGTAAAAGCAAAAGGCATGGGCTTCAGTACAATAGTAAACTAAATTTGTGAAACAAAGTACTATTTAATAGTAATTGCACTCTCACATTTTATTGATGTGAAATAACAGTTGAGCCACTAGTTGGGATTCTGAGAACGCCGTGCTCACTTCTACTGTGACTTTTGCAGGTAAGCAGCCCTAGTTGTGACCTTTAAAGTTCAATATATATATATTTGTTAAACCAAGCCATACACCTTATCTGTTTAAATTATGTGTATTAATAAGATGTTTGTAGGATAATGTGTATGTTTAAGCTAGCAGCTATTTTTTGTGTTTTAGCTAGCAGCTATTTCTTGTGTATTAAGATGTTTGTTATAATAGTGTTGTATGTTTTAGCTGGGGCGGCAATAGCTCAGTCCGTAGGGACTTGGCTGGGGGACTTAAAGGTTGCCGATTCAAGTCCCACTTGGACCATAAAAGTATGATGTGGACTGGCGGTTGAGAAGACGTTTTGTTATCAAATTATTTGTAGGGGTACACAACATCCTAAAATGTATGTACATAAATGATTTGTTAAAATCATAATATTTACATTAATCTAGTGATGCTGAATATAAAGAGTTTCTGCATACCCCACCTCAATGTCTACTGATTCACTGAATTTTGTTTTATTCACAGAAAAGGAACAATGAAACTGGGCATGACAATCTTGGTCCTATTCACACTGGCCCTTTTGGTTAGTGACATTCAAGGCCATGGAAGTCGAGAAATGGATGATGAGACATATGATGTCATTGTTAAAGCACTGAGAGGAGAATTTGGCATTCCTGTTAAAGAAAGGACAAGGGTCCAACGCGCTGCCCTTGTTCGTCTCTGGAGGAATAAGCACTTGTTTGGGCTATTGGAAGACGGCAAGACGTTGATATACGATGGGAAATTGGTGGCAAAAAAGACAAGCTTCAAAGGCATTGTGAAGACAGGGCTTGAAGAGACCAAGGGTTGTGGTGCCAGAAAACTTAACGTATACCTAAAGGATAAGTATTTCGGTATCAGTACACAAAATGTGCAAAAGGTATTGGACAGGTCCAGGCGCTATCAACTTCGCAGAGCTACTTTTCAAAACAAGGCCATTCCCAAGCCGATCAGGGCTAAAACAGTTCAAGAGCGTCATCAAATCGACCTTCTCGACATGGGGAGATGGGCTGTCAAGCATAGAAACGTTAGATATAGGTACATTCTAACCATCCTTGATGTGTGTAGCAGATACATATGGCTACGCCCTCTGAAGAGCAAAGAGAGCAAAGAGATTGCTTAACATCTCATTGAAATCTACACTGAACATGGCCCACCAAACATTTTGCAGCATGATCAGGGCAAAGAATTCAAAGGTGCCGTCCAGAAGCTGATGGTATCATATCAGGTCAAAGTCATTCAGAGCTCTCCATACCACCCCCAGAGCCAAGGTAAAGTTGAGAGAACACACCAGGTGCTACGTCGAAAAATCATGTATGACTTTGTGAATTTCAAACGAGGAGGTGTTAACTGGGCAGCACATATGCCAAAGTATGCAAGAGTTATGAATCTGGACAAAAAAGAGGTTCTAAACTGGATGTCTCCATTTGAAGTGTATTATGGGAGGAAGAATAACATCAGGACTCTTCACTTATCCAGCAATACAGGTGATGCTAGCCCCGGCTCAGTTTCTGATGCAGTTCCTGAAGACTTAGAACAGAACATGAGTAAGTTTGAGCAAAACCGCAGGAAGATACGAAGGAGGGCATTAAAGGCTACGGAGCGTTGCATGAAACGTACGATTAAATCAAGGGGAAATCCACCACCATCAGTTTACAACTTACAGGACAAAGTGTTGGTGAGGGTCAGCACAGGTCCCAGATTTTCAAAACGATACGCTGTGATACCAGGTATAGTTGTCAAAAGAAATGCAGATCTGTCGAAATACAAAGTCAAGTTCCGAATGCTAGGCAACCCAGGCCATCTACATATCAAATGGTTTGCAGTATGTGATGTGACAAGTGTCACAAGGGAGCGGGAGAAGCAGCGTTCTGAGCACAAGGCCAGAAAACATCAACGCATACAGTTGTTACAGCCCATCACCCATGGAATGAGGTTAGAATCCTTTGGATCACTAGGTTTCAGGATTCGTTTGGACCCTAATTCAGATGGCAGCTGCCAGTTTGCTGCCATGGTTGACCAACTTGCCTCACTTGGAATTTTTCGGTCTGCAACATCTTTAAGGCAAGAAATTGTATCAGACCTAATGCTTCACCCACATGCCATGAATGGAATACATCTTTCTAATTTTGTGGAAGGGCAATGGGATGACTATGTGCAAAGCATGCAGCACAGTGGTACATATGGTGATCATTTGACTCTACAAAGAACATCCACCATATTCAATGTACAGGGGCCCGTTCTTCGTACGTCGCTTACTACATCCGAGATCAAATGACACATCCAAGATGATTTCATCGTGCGAATCATGATCCGGCTAACTGGGTTCTTCGAACAAACCTGTTGTGTATGATTAGTATCACTGGATACGATCATGTGTTGGCTTAAAAGGGGATATGTATCGATAGTAGAAACATTGATCAGCAACGCTGCTATTGGCTGTTCAGCATGGCCAAAGAACGTGCCCACTTTTTCTCCCAATCAGAACAAGAGCTTTTAATGGAAGATTATGCCGAATTTGAGTCGTTATTTAAAACGACAGGGAACACCTCAAAGTTTGCAAATGCCATGAGAGTGGGCTGGCAAAAAGTAGCAGACAAATTAAAGTAAAAGTGAAATACAAGAATATTCTACAAAATGGTAGCCTTTAATTCATACTGTCTTTATTTTTTAAAAGCCACTTATTTTTCCTCCCTTTTAAAAACCACTGTTAAAGGATGTGTTTGTCTATTTATAACAGCCACAAAGAAAAATGCTGAAAAAAACGGTATCTCTCAACAATTACACTTTATCCCGCAATACCCGATTAATTTGAAAAGCTCTGCAAATTATTCTTCCACCTTCCGCAAGAGGTTGCTCGCGTAAGGCTGCGACAGACTTCCCTATCTCCTCCGCTTATAACGCCTCAATCTAATCTTGTTTACATGAAGTAAACCTGCTCCCGAGCAGGTTTGAGCTTACGGACCTGTTGCTATGACGACAAGTCTAGGATGAGCTTCGAAGAATCAAATGATCCAAGATCATGCCAAATCGCCAACAATCAAATCCGGCTAACTGAGTTAGCGACGTACGAAGAACGGGCCCCAGTTTATGATTGTGTCAACGCTTGGAGTTGATGCAACAGCAATAGTCTCCCCACATGGTCACTACGATGAAAGTCTGCCATTGCTGATTCTAGGCCATTTTGCTGAAGGTTGTGGGGACCATTATGTTAGTCTTGATGGACCAGTCAGACCATTCATTCGAAGAATTCAGAGAGCAGAGAAGCAGAGGGTGCTTCTTTATAGTACTGGCTATGATGCTGTCCCTGACTCTGATCACCATTCAAACCCTGACTCTGACCATCACTCTGACCCCACCAATTACCCTCCTGGAGATTCCAGTGATGTCCTACATGGTGACTCATGTGATGTTCCTTATGGTGATCCCAATGATGTCCTACATGATGACCTCCACACTGTCCGTTACACTGACCCTGATACTGTTCCTTCTGCATGTCCTACAGTGCCAAAACATATCTTCCCTGCTGACCCTGACTTCATTGCTAGCCCTAATTTGCCTTTGATTGTACTGTCAACCATTATCCAGTATTGCCTGTTGATGGATATGACAATGCTGGGCACCTTCAACAGAGTTTCCAACTTGTTCAGATAGCTAACCCTGCCATTCCTACCAAGAATTTTTATACGTGATTCTTTGGTGGAATGTTTAAATATTGTGACGGATGAAGACTGCAGCATTGGTATTTGTAGGTTATATAAAGCAGCTGGACGTAATAGTGGCCTTGCATCCAACATCAGGCAGCTCTTCAGCCAAAATGCCAGGTGGTTTACAGCATGGATCGTGATTCGACATATATCCTTTGGATGGTTCCATATTAAAGACATTCATTGGAAGAAATAAAGTGATTTGAGTGATCACTGGCACAGTCACTGACCACTGACAAATGGAGCCCCCTTAACTTTATTTTTGTTGGCAACTATAATTTATGATCATGTTTATAGGCATATTGTTTAGTTAAATTTATTTGAACTTATATTTTTACTTTTGTGTCCTGACAGGCTGTGTTTACATTTAAAGAGCCTTTGAGCTGGTTCATGTTTTCTATGACATCCCTATGTCTGTTCTAGACTCACAAACTGTATACAGGTACAGGTCGAAAAATTGAGTCTGTATAAGATATTATTTTCACCTATAAAGTTGAATTACTGAAATAAATGAACTTTTGCACGATATTCTAATTTTTCGACCTGTACCTGTATAGCTGGTAGATATTGTGAGACTAATTTGATGTTCAGATATCCAAGTTTTTGATGACTTATTTGTTATTGTTCAAAAGTTCCAAAATAAAAGAAGTTTGAATTAACATGTTATGCTGCTTGTATCATGTATTTCACGTAAGTAGTAGGAAAATAATGTTTAAAAGCCTTTATTAAATTGGCATTAAAGACCAACACAAAAAAAATGCGAAATTTTTATTGGAAGGTCTTCATAAGGTTGTATGGAAAGAGTGTTCACTTACTTTTTTGAAAAGTCCAATTTTAAATGTGTTTATCGCAGGAGTTATTAGTTATTGTAGCAAAGAACATTAAACTACATGAACTACAGTCCCCCTCCTTCTTCACTAATCCAACCTCTTCTCCTGACAGCTTTTGAGTTGGTTACTGTAGCGCAACCTATGTACAAATCATAGTCAAACTCAAAAACAAACCTGTGCCCAAAAGTGCATTAGTTGTCAGTATACAGTTGTTGCCTTTATACCATGGATTTGACCCATGGAGGATGATGCGTTACAGATTAAGGCTTCTCTTCCTTTTTATGAGGCCTGCCACTAATTGGGAGCGAGGTTCAGTATATGGCATCTAAGTTGGCTAATGCTCCAGCATGTTTGCAGAAATGTGTGATCTTGCTGAGAGACAGACACAGGTGAAAGCATTTCCTTCCACTCCTGCAGGGATGGCAGAAGTAAACATTATGATAATGCAACACTTTTCTCACTATATGTGCTATTATTACATTATGAGCTGTTATAACATTATGAGCGGTATCAATAAGGTTCTTAATGTAATAAGTTATTACAGTATTACATTATGCGCAAAGCCCTTATTACGTTACGCGTCCGTGAGTTCATTACATTATGAGACGATTATTACATTATGAACTTTTATTACATTGAAATTATTACATTATGAGCCGTTATGAGCCGTTATTACATTATGAGTCTTTATTACATTATAAGTTGCAACACACGCAAACTGTCTCTGTCTCCCTTCCTCCCTCCCCTGCGCTTAGCGCATGCAGTATCTCGGCGAGTGTGAGCTTTTTTTGGCCTTGGGCACCGGACGGCGGCAGTTTCCACCACCACCACCCATGCCCCCGGTGCCCACACACGTCTGGCTGCTGACAGTATATGGATACGACGTGCTGTCGCGGCTGGACGAGGTGAAGGCCAGGGTCACCTCCGTTTTCGGGTCTATCTTAAAGATGGACGCAACGAAGAAGGTGAATGCACATCGATAAGGAGAATGTTGTTGTTGTTGTTCTAAAGGCGTTGTGGCTTAACCCTCTCTCTCTCTCCAGGAACGTCAGCCAACACCGTATACTTCCAGGCGTTCCTGCTGGATGGACTGGTGAGGTGGAACAACAACCGCGCCGCAGCGGAGGAAGGGGAGCTGCCTCTGCTCTCCTACTGTGGCCACCTGCAGCACTCCCTTAACCAGCTCAGCCAACGGGTGCTTGGCGTGAGTTTGGTGAAGGATCACACCACCCCAAGGGAGTACACGGGTGAGCAGCTCAAACACTCTGTCTGTCTGTGTGCGCGTGCGTCGCTCTGTCTCTCCTTCTGACCTGTCGTTTGGTTAACAGGAGAACTCCTGGGGGTGGACTACCTGTACTCCCAGACGGGCAGAGTGCTGCAGGCCGCCAGCGTGGACCCTGACGTTCTGGACGAGGAGGCCGCCTTCCAGGACATCGAGGCGGAGGACGGGGGCGTGCGTCAGAGGCTACGGCGGCCTCTCGGTCGGGGTATCCCGAGGCCCCGGAGTCAAAGGTCCTCGCGCCTCAGAACTCCTCCTCTGCCTCTGAGGTGAGACGCGTGCCTGCCTGCCTGCCTGCCTGCCTGCGTGTTTGAGTTGGCCTCGCGTTGACCTTTAGTTTTCTCTTCAGGGGGAGTGCCAAGGCCAGGATGGCCAGCCTGGATATCAACACGTCCAGAGGCTGGCCAAGGCCTTGGTGGAGGTGCGAGACCTTCCGGGGCTCTCCAACCGCAGGGTAGACAGGCTGGTGGAGCTTTGGCGAGCTCTGCCGGAAAGAGATCAACTCCGCCTGATCTACCCTGCCAGACGCCAGGAGAGGCAAGTCAGGGGGAGGCATGCGGCAGCCGCCTTCAGGACAGCGTCCAACGGTAGGTTTGCGCACGTACACGTCCGACCGCTGGTCGTGAAACGTTCCGCGTGTCTGCATTAATCGTCCTTGCTCTCCGTCCCCCGCGTCAGCTCCATGCTCGGAACAGCCGCCTGGTCGAGGCCGTTTGCAGCCGGCTCTGCCGTCTCCATCCCTGCGCCAGGGGGTCCGCCGGGGTCCGTAAGACCTGCTGGACCCTGGTGATGGCGGACTACCTGGCCATCAGAGAGGCAGTGCTGGACAGCCCGAGGCTGATGGCCCACACCAACCTCCAGCTCTTCGAGCTAAACCCGAGGACCCTGTCCCAATGGTGAGAGACGCGTGACTGCATTTGGTGTAGAGACAGGGGTTGTAATCTCGATTCAGCCGTTGTACACGATTGACGGTTTGTGTGTGTGTCCGTGTGGGTGGGGGGGGGGGGTGCTGCAGGTACTTTGTACGTCGAAGGGAGAGGGAGAGACAGATACCTCGAGCCGTGGTCCCAGCTCCTGGACCAGGCCGTGCCGCCCAGCCTCTCCCTGCTGCCAGGCCCCGCCGGTACCAGCAGGAGGGACACCGGCAGCCTCCCTTCGACTACGAGAGGGGACAGGGCCTCGCCCCGCGCCAGGCTCCCCAGGATGGACGGGAGCCTGGACATTTGTGTGTATATATGTATTATTCTGTATATATTTTTCTGTTGCATTAACTGTTTTGCACTTCTGGTTGGATGCTATAGTAACCCATCCTCCACTCCACTCTACCTCCCAGTAACAGCGTCCAGACAGACCCAGACACCACCTGCACACCTTTCACAGCACATTCACTGAACCCCTCTATCCTGGGTTAGGGGTTCATAACTATGACTCCTCAGTGTCCCTCTGTCAGGTAGAATAGCCCACACACACTCTCACACACTGTGCTCACGTAGATGCTAGTGAAGATTGAACTGTATAACGCGCAAGTGTCTGACTCCCGGTCCATCAGCACCGGATCCCCTCAAGGCTGCATCTTTTCCCCCCTGCTCTTCTCCCTGTACACAAACAGCTGCACCTCCAGTCATCCATGCTCCTGAAGTTTGCGGACGATACCACCCTGATCGGGCTCATTTCTGATGGGGACGACTCTGACTTCAGGTGGGAAGTGGACAACCTTGGTGTAGCCAGAACAACCTGGAGCTCAACACCCTTAAGACAGTGGAGATGGTTGTGGACTTTAGGAAGGACCCAGCCCCACTCCCCCCCCCCCCCCCCCCCCCCCATCACACTGCGCGACTCCCAGGTCAACAGTGTGAAGTCCCCACACTTCCTGGGCACCACCCTCTCCCAGGACCTTAAGTGGGAGCTGAACATCAGCTCACTCACAAAGAAAGCCCAGCAGAGGATGTACTTCCTGCCGCAACTGAAGAAATTCAGCCTGCCAAAGACAATGATGGTGCAATTCTACACTGCCATCATCGAGTCCATCCTCACCTCCTCCATCACCGTCTGGTACGCTGCTGCCACTGCCAAGGACAAGAGCAGACTGCAGCATATCATACGTGCCGCTGAGAAGGTGATAGGCTGCAACCTGCCATCCCTTGAGGACCTGCACACGGCAAGGTCTCTAAAACGGGTGAGGAAGATTGCGGCCGAGTCCTCCCACCCTGGAAATTCTGTGCTTCAGCTGCTCCCTTCTGGCAGGAGGCTGCGGTCCATCAGGACCAAAACCTCTCGCCACAAGAATAGCTTCTACCCCTCTGCTATTGCCCTCTTCAACAGGGCCAAGGACTCAGTTTGAGACATCCACCAACACCCCACACCCCCCCCCCCCCCCTCCAGAATCCCACTGCACTCTGCCACTTTAGCACACAACACTTTAAACTTTAAAAACTTACTACTGTGATTTTTGCACCACTGTTTACACTACTGTGTATATACCCCCCCTCCCCCCCACATACTATATATACCCATTCCACACTGTACCTATGTTATTTGTACTTCCATGTTACCTGTATCATTTGTACTATTTGCATCATTTGTATTATTTGTATTAGTTTATGTGTCATATCTGTAGTGTATTTTACATTGTATTCATTTTTATTTTATTAGTTTGCCACATACGGTATATGTTCTATGTTCGCTCATTCCTGCCAAAGTGAATTCTGTTTGTTAATCTTGCATACAGTTGTGGTCAAAAGTTTACATACACTAGTGAAGATCATGTATGCCATGGCAATATAGGGTTTTCAATAAACTCTACAACTCTTATTTTTCTGTGATGGAATGATAAGGAGCACATATTTCTTTGTCACAAAAAACATTCATGAAAATTTTTTCTTTTATGAATTTATTATGGGTCTTTTGAAAATGTGACAAAATCTGCTGGGTCAAAAATATACATACAGCAATGTTAATATTTGGTTAAATGTCCCTTGGCCATTTTCACCTCAATTAGGCGCTTTCGGTAGACATCCACAAGCTTCTGGCAAGCTTCTGGTTGAATCTTTGACCACTCCTCCTGACAGAATCGGTGCAGTTCAACTAAATTTGTTGGTTTTCTGAGTCGGACTTGTCTCTTCAGCACAGTCCACATATTCTCTATGGGGTTTAAGTCAGGACTTTGGGAAGGCCACTCTAAGACCTTAATTCTAGCTTGATTTAGCCATTCCTTCACCACTTTTGATGTATGTTTGGGGTCATTGTCCTGTTGGAACACCCAACTACGTCCAAGACCCAACTTTCTGGCTGATGATTTTAGGTTTTCCTGCAGAATTTGGAGGTAGTCTTCCTTCTTCATTATTCCATTTACTTTCTGTAAAGCACCAGTTCCACTGCCAGCAAAACAGGCCCACAGCATAATACTACCACCACCATGTTTGACGGTAGGTATGGTGTTCTTGGGGTGAAAGGCCTCACCTTTTCTCCTCCAAACATATTTCTGGTCATTGTGGCCAAAAAGCTCAATTTTAGTTTTGTCTGACCACAGAACTTTCCTCCAGAAGGCCTTGTCTTTGTCCATGTGATCAGCAGCAAACTTCAGTCGAGCCGTAAGGTGCCGCTTCTGGGGGGTATTGCACAAAACTAGGATAAGGGATTAAGCCGGGCTATGTTGGTTATCCTGGCTGAATTTAGCCTCAAGTCGGTTGCACGAAAGCCGATAAAATTTAGCCTGGCCAAGTTACCATGGTGATTTATTCTCCGCAGCTAGCCTGCTCCGGACCAGGCTAACAGCCAGGCTAAGATTAATCCTTGTGATTCACCTGCATTTCCACAGTCAATCCTGTGAGGAATTCACGTGTTTTACAGCATGTCCATGATCTTTTTAAATATGTTGCATCATTTTAATTATAATGCATTTAACATTTACACATATTTAGTATATTGTCATTTCTCATTTCAATTAAATCTACAACAGTCTTTTAATATTGATTTAAGTGGTATTATTATTACTCTGGCCAAGTGTTATATTGATATGCTGATGAAGACTGCTTGTCAAACTGCCGTCGAGGTTTCATAAATATGTTTTATTGCATTACAGTAAACCATCGCTATATCACGGTTCAGTACTGTGAACCCTCGCGATATCATGGTTCAGTACAGTGAATCCTCGCGATATCACGGTTCACTTCACGGATTTGCCACGTGCATTGTGTTCTGCATTCTGATTGGATAAACAGTCTCTCCGCGTCTTCTCTACCTGTGCATCAATAAAGTTGCGGTTTACTGTAATATTTACTGTGGCTGTACACCTACGTAACATTCGCAGAAAAAGTTAAACTTATGGACATGCTTAATTGTAGCCCAATTATGACAGCTCCAGAGGATTGTACACTTTTTGAATACTAACGCATTAATCCGGCCCGCTATTGTCTGCCAGGTTTATTCTCTTTCTTTTATTATGGCTTGAGTATTGTCCTTTTTAATTAATATCCTTCTCCTCCTCATAAAACTCCATCAGGAGCTGTTGTTCTGCGGCCGTGAAATATGTCGCGTAACTCTTTTCCATGTTCTGATCGGTGATTCTGTGAGCGATCGCGAGGTCTATTTAAGAATGCCGTGAACACGCATTAATCCTGACTACCTACATCTGGCTTGACATAGCCGCGCCTTTTCATCCTGGCTTGGCAAACGTGCAACCAATTAAGCCAGGATACGACGGCCAGACTAGGTCAAGCCGCGCTTGCTCAGTTATTCTGGCTTTCTTTATTCTACTTTCGTGCAATACCCCCCTGGAGTAATGGCTTCCTTCTTGCACGGCAGCCTCTCAGCCCATGGCGATGTAGAACACCTTGACTGTGGACACTGACACATGTGTTCCAGCAGCCTCCAACTCATTGCAGACTTGCTTTTTGGTGGTTCTTGGTTGACTCTTGACCAACCTGACCAATTTTCTCTCAGCAGCAAGTGATAGCTTGCGTTTTCTTCCTGATCGTGGCAATGATACAACTGTGCCATGCACTTTATACTTACAAACAATTGTTTGCACAGTTGATCTTGGGACCTGCAACTGCTTTGAAATGGCTCCAAGGGACTTTCCTGACTTGTTCAAGTCAATGATGCGCTTTTTCAGATCCGTGCTGAGCTCCTTAGACTTTCCCATTGTAGTATTTCTGGCTGAGTCTAGTGAATGTGTCAAACAAGCCCTATTTACATGGACTGAAAGAAGTCACCAGCTGGAGTCAATCATAATCACTCGTAAGAAGTTAGGAGGCCATGCCAAAAAGCAAATTGGATTGAAACAACTTTTTCTACATCACCAAATTGGTAATTCAAGGTGCTGTATGTATATTTTTGACCCAGAAGATTTTGACACATTTTCAAAAGACCCATAATAAATTCGTAAAAGGACCATTTTTCATGAATGTTTTCTGTGACAAAGAAATATGTGCTCCTTATCATTCCATCACAGAAAAATAAGAGTTGTAGAGTTTATTGAAAACCCTATATTGCCATGGCATACATGATCTTCACTAGTGTATGTAAACTTTTGACCCTAACTGTAGCGAATAAACCCCCATTCTGATTCTGATGAATGTTATTACACTGTTCAGTTTAGTTTCCCCATCTTACTTAAAACAATATGAATATCTGTTTAGGTTAAAGATTCAGCTGTCCTTTTTCCATGGGCTGAGAAAGGCCTCAGATAACCTGTTCGGTACAGACTTCCATAAAACTCCCTAAACTACCCTGGATGTAGGAAAGAAGGGAGATCGCTATAACACATGGAAAGTACTAACAGAACGTTGACACCAGTTTATACAGCCAGCATCACCCCCCCCCCCCCAGGGTTTAGTACATGCAACGTTTGGGCTTGGTGTGGTAATAATCATAATGTCTACATGCTGGGAAACAGATATGAGTATGGTGTAGGGCCTGCCTGGAGGTCTGGGAGCAGTGCAGATTTGGTCTAAGTAGCAAAATGGACACTATTTTACTAGCATTGGGTAACATGTTTTTACATGAGGTGGCCTCACCCTCTTTTTGTTTTTTCTATAGTTTGATCATTTTCTTTGGATTGTCTTAGACTTGACCGCCGCTGCATTTCTATTGTTAAGCAATAAAGAATAGTGAATACAGTTTAAAGGATGTGACTTTATTTCAGCGTCAATAATAATTTGATCAGTTCTGAGTGCACAGTAATGATAACTTGGGTATTCATCAGGGAAATAAAGCACACGGAATCAGTCTTACAATCTTCTCCCAGCATAGTTAAAATAATGACTAAATGCAATGTAAAGAACTAAATTTTGTTTGAGATTGGTTGACCGAACCAGGAAACGATATCACAAGCAAGCCAACTGTATCAAGCTCAGAAAGAGGGAGAAGACAGTCATCCGAAATGCAGTTTGTCATGGAAACCTAATAGAGAGAAGGTTAGGTCAAGCAGACTCAGTTACCATGGTCACTGACCCAGTTTTCATTCTGTCTTTCTGGAACAGAAAACCCAGAGTTTGCCTCATTTCAGTGTTACCCAACTCTTTCATCACAAAACCAGCCTTCTGGAGGTATATTGAACTTATTTCCTAGTACAGGCCTCAGCCTCACAACAAAATATATTTTACATTGTTGACACTGATGCAATTTTTCACCTTCATGTGTTCATACAGTGAATCATGTACAGCAAATGTGTTGAATGTGTTGAACCAAACGATGCTTCTGATTAAAAAAAATTCTACTATCCTGACATTGATGTGGTTTCTCCTGTGAGTGTCTTCATGTGTTCAATCTGATTACTCTCCTGAGCTAACGGTTTGTTTCCATCTTTGACATTGATAAGGTTTCTCTCCTGTGTATGTGTACTCATATGAATAACAAGTTTACCATTGTGAGAACACCGTGTGTTAGATTTTAGAGATTTCGGTTTCTCTCCTTTGTGTATTCTCATGTGTTTTTCCAGAGAATCATGTAAAGCAAAGGGTTTGCTACATTCTTGACAGTGATATGGTTTCCCTCTGGTGTGAATCCTCATGTGTCTAACAAAATCATACTTCCCACTAAATCCTTTGCTACATTCCAGACATCGGTAAGGATTCTCTTCTGAATGTACCCTCATGTGTTTAACCATGCTACGTTTCAGAGAAAACAATTTGTTACATATTTGACATTCATATTGTTTATCTCCTGTGTGTCTCTTCATGTGTTTAATCAGATCATAGTTCTTAAAAAAACATTTTCTACATTCTTGACATTCATATGGTCTATATTCTGTGTGTGTTCTCATGTGAATGACCAGTTCACTCTTCAGATTAAACCGTTTGCCACATTTGTGACAGTGATGTATTATTTTTCGTTTGCTACGTCTCTGTGGGACATTTTCCCTGGGAAGAGCCTCAATGTTTAGTGTTCTGATCTCAAACAGCTGCAACCCTCCATGTTTTTTCTTCTCCAAACACGGAGCTGTAGGACAGTCTGGAGCTCCAGCAGAGAGGGGCTGAGAGTCACTGTCTGGTTCTGGTGGTGCACAGTCTTGTCCATCAGACTCTGCTTTCGGTGGCTCCTCAGTGTTGCTGGGTAGAGAGTCTCCTTCTCTGTTGTCCACTTGAACAGCCTGGTCAACAAGTGAACATTCAGAAAAGCCCTCCTGATCCCAGTCCTGTTTCACACTGGTAGAAGTGAATGTGGAGTCTGTAGTTCCAGACTGCAGTCCTTGGAGCTGCTCTTCCTCCTGACTGGTCCACAGCTTCTCTTCCTCTTTAATCTGTGGAGGCTCCAGGAGAGAGAGCTGCTGCACATCTGGGAGGAAGAAGAGGAAAGACAACAGTTACATGTGGCCTGCTTCAATATTCTGCAACCTAGACTGGCAGCTAGAGACCAATTAATGGTAATTTATTATACCAATGCACATTGTAGAAGATCAACAAGAGCCAAATTAACTAATTAATAATCAAACTCAAGTGTGGGATTCAGGTGGTTGAGCGGTTAGGGGATAAGGGTATTAATCAGAAGGTTGCCGGTTCGATTCCCGACTGACGGTGTGTCCTTGGCAAGGCACTTCCCCCTACATGCCATTGCAAATCACTCTGGATAAGAGCATCTGTTAAATGACTAAATGTAAGAGCATAAGGTTGCAAGTCAGTCCTCTCTGCTCACAAGAGCATTCAGTTAAACAAGTTACAATTCCATGGCATGCGTCTCAAACATGGAAATGTACCTGTGGGAAGGCAAGTAATAATAATAAAACAATAAAACACCTCTGCAGTAGAGTTCCAAGCTATCCCCCCACACCAGTAAGAAACTGACGGAGGCAAGAACTGATTTACAATAGAATGCCTTAACTCAGATCAGGCTTTGGCTTCTCCATTCTGAAATAAGGAATTTACTCTAAAAACTGACATTTAATGGATTTATAACAACTCACCATGACAATACTGCTCGTGGACACTAAGAAGAGCTATTGGAATGACTAAAGATTAGACTAATTATTCATTACATTTACATTCATTCTTTTAGCAGACGCTTTTATCCAAAGCGACTTACTTACAAGAGAGAGCTTTACAAAAGAGCGTTGGTCACTTATCAAAGCAACGGGATGGACCCCAAAACATAGCGGGTTTATATATTATGAAACACACGTCGTGAGAAACCAATAAGTACCAAGGAAAGAGCAGTAAGCGTATTCAGCTGAACAAGTTACAAATATAAGGCAAGCATCACCGATGCCATGGGCAATAGTTTATCTGTCGGAAGAAAACAGCAAAGCAACAACAACAGTGCAGGTTAGGACCATCAAAAACACAACAGATCCTCCGGTAGGAAACGTTATGACCCAGGGGGAAAGACTTATTAGGCACAGCAGTTATTCCTAAATATTGTTGAAATCTCGGAACCAACCTGTCACTCAAATTGTAGCCAATCCCTGTGTGAATATCATCCCTCATGTGGCAATGAGGTTTTCCCATTTTTAGAACGTCTGTAATTGTCTGAGACCCCTTTGTGCCATCGTCTACTGGCCTGACCTTCGATGCCACAGTCTCAATTTGCCATCACCATGTACATGAAGATCTCCTCTACCGGACTGTGAAATGGCAACGATTTTCCAGATGGGGTATTTATTTTTATTAAGCTTATCTCTGAGGAGTGCCTCTATTTTGGAGCTCAATTCTGAGCTTTAGTAAACTAACTAGCTTGTTAGAGCCACAACAAGCATTCATCTCCCTGAAGCTTCTCACACAGACTCGCACCTCCACTATTTGACTTAATATTCACAGATCAGTTTCTCCATTGATGACACAAACTATCACTCAAATTGGAGCCAATGCCTGTGTGAATATTGTCCCTTTTGTGGCATTGGGGTTTTAACAGTTTAAGACGTCTGTAATTAGCAGTCATCTTTACATCGTTGGCAAATAACCTGAACTTCAATGCCACAACCGTAACTTGATATCAATCTGTTCAGGAAAGTCTCCCCTACATTACTGTGATGTACTAAATACTAAAATGTCGACATTATTGTGCACACATAGTTTAGTATAATTACTTTGTCATTTAATTCCATAAATTCCCCCAGGAATAACTATTACGGGAAAGCGCTCAAACGGGTTTGTCCTCCCTACTGCTTATCGATACGTGAAAACTCAATCGTCCATAAACTAAAGACACTGGATGATCCAGTGGATCACTACATTCTGACTTTCTATACGATTGAATGAATGAAACATCGCCTTTTCTAATCAACTGCAGTTATCATATTATATCGAACCTGGTGGGTGAATCTTGATTTCAGGTTGAATAAAAGTGTCCAACAACCGTTGTAGTCGAACACTCTCCTCCTGTGAACGAGAAATCTCCTCTTCAAACTCGGAGAAATATATTTCAACAGCTGCGAATATATCCGTAGCTGCTGTTGTTAATCTCTGTCTAACCAAATCCCTGAACACCTCTAGTTTGGACATTTTGATTTGGAAAAACTCGGGATTGCACAATTTGTAGATGGAGAAAGTTAGCTTCTTCCCTCGTGCACTTTCTCTCCGGATGTGAACAAGTCAAGCTTCCGGTGATCAGTTCAGCGGCTTCTTCTAACCTGAGCGCCATCTGCAGGGAAGGAGTGTTTAATCTGTGCTTGACTGCATGTAGGCAGCCTACTGTAGACCAGAGACTGGATGATATAGACCCAGCTGAATCACAGCTGTTTACAGCGGGGTCACGTGAGAGGCACCTGCCTGCAGTCCTCTGTCGGGAGGCCGCTCCGCTGGGAGGCCGCTCGGCTGGGAGGCCGGAAGTACATTTCAAAATAAAAGCGCAAGATTTCAGAATAAAAGCGCAAATTTATATAAAAGCGCATTTCCTCCCAAATGCATTAATTAGTAAACACATTAGATTACGTTAAATCAATGAATTCCTTGTCTATAGTTTCAATCGTTATATCATATTTATATAGTAAACTTTAGACAAGAAGCCAGACTAATATACACTGCACTGCGTAACTTTGTCATTACGAAAAATAAAGGGTGGGTGATATGACTCGGGGCTCAATAATGTATTTGTAGCCTACTACAAAGCTGAGGATCGTGACAAGATAAGGTCAAAATGTTGATAACTGAAAACAATGGAGGTTAGGACTCCTATTCATCAGCCTACATTTCGTGAGACGTCATAAGCCTATACATTTTATTGTGTACTATACAATACTTCACTGCCTTTTCATTATATTAATAATAAATTGTCATTGAACCTTATTGCACTGATGTTTTTCATGTAAAACACACCAAGTCACAATATGATTTGACTTTATTCTGGCAGACAGAAACTCATTTAGCTGTTTGATATTCAGATTAGGCCAAATATTTTCTTTGGTCCATTATTTCTGCACAGAATTTCCACATCTTCTGTGTTGTGAAATGTGAACTTGAAGGGCTCCAGGATTGTTTCCTTTTCAAGGTCATTCCACACCCTCCCATACTACCTTAGCCTGGTTCTCTTCCCCCATGCACAGGATTTCAGGCAGGTCCACTTTGGCAGAGAACAGTTATTAAAATCAACCCACTCATGATCAGAATCAGAATCTGTTTTAATGGCTATGCAAGTTTAACAAACACAGAATTTACATTAACATGGAAGAGCAAGATAGAACATATATGTAACATGATAAGAACATAATATAATACAATAAAAATATGGTGTAAAAAGGTCAGGGGGGTATATATACAGCATTGCAAAACAGTGGTACAACAGTAAGTAATTTTAAGGTGTCAAAAGGGGTTTTGAGTGCAAAAGTGGCTTGTGCAGTAGGATGCAGGATGGGGGTCTTTGTGGCAAAGTCATTCCGAGTCCTTGGCCCTATTGAAGAGTGCAGTGGCTGAAGGGTAGAAGCGTTCTTATGGCGAGAGGTTTTGGTCCTGGGTGAAGCAGAGGGTGTCCTAGGCGGGAGGCAAGTCTGACTGAGACCTCAGCCAGATTTTTCCTGAAAATATATATAGATAAGCAAAATGGTCAGTTGTAATATACATTACAGGCTCCAAAAAGAAAAGATCTCATCAGTGCCCTCCTTTAATATGTCCATCTAGACATTGTTCAAATTACATAAATATGGAAATGAAAATGCTGGTTTCTGACCTGAAACTAAATAAAAACTCAGATGGAACCCAAACAAATTTATAATTGTACCTCAGTAATGTTATCCACCTTCCTTTTCATCAGCCTAAACACTGGCAGTACTTCACCTCGCAAGAGGGCTTTAGATGCATCCGTCCAGTGGGCGAACACCTTTCCATGGCTGAAAAAATGATTCAACAATAGAAAACCCCCAAAATGTTTTTCTAAAAACATTAAGTCGTTCAAATATCATATCATCATTTGCGGTCTCACCTTCCAAGGTCAAAATTTTCCATGAGGATTATACACCACCACCGTCGCAAAAGTGGCATGTCCAGCTGAAAAATTAACAACCCCCCCACAAAAAATAAGCTCATTATGTCATAATGTATGTTTTGTTGTAGTAATTTTGAGCTTACTTTGATTGCATGAATCAACTTACAATAGAAAAGTCAAAGGGAGCATCCAATGTGGTGTAAAGGGCATTCTAGGAATAAAACATAGTAATTTTTAAGTAATTGTGATCTCTTTGAACACACATAATTACAGAAATAATGTGTACTACCATCAACATGAAGATACCACAGTCAATCCCATATGGTTGATGTGGAAAATCCTACATATCAGAAAGAAGTGAAATATTAAATTATTGTTTAGCAGTGTATTTAAAAAAATATATACATTCACATACGTATTTATATATTCTACTACCTGGAATTGTAATCCTGTTTTTTCGGTCCAGTGGCCAGGATTTAGCGACTGGGAAAGGTTTCTACATGAAGACAGTTGCATTTAAGAGAAATGGTCATTAAAATAATCAATATGGGCTCTTTTCATGAACATGCGTCACTGGTTCCGGTTCAGGGCAGAAGATCCATGCATTCTTTCCATGCAGTCAAACTCCACACATCATTTCAACAGCCTTTTTATAGTGCAATTTTCTTAACTAACATTGTATGAAATATGTTTTTAGGCCATCATGTTAAAATTGTCAAACAGAATCAAAATTATAGCCATTATTTGATACACAAAACTCAAAAGACTTATGTTGCACTATAAAAAGACTGCTACACAGATCTG
The DNA here is from genome assembly GCA_030340665.1 of Neosalanx taihuensis. NCBI lineage: Eukaryota > Metazoa > Chordata > Actinopteri > Osmeriformes > Salangidae > Neosalanx > Neosalanx taihuensis. The sequence continues at coordinate 5,539,554 of CM059316.1, read as the reverse complement.
AACATGATCTGGAAAAAAAAGGAACTCTTTTGAACACGAACTCCAAAATAAAGTTTTCAAGTGACCTCAGGAGTTCCCTCATCTCGTTATCCCCAAATCCCAATGGTGCCTGAGCACATTGGGAGTCAAGAAAGACTATTTCTCTCTGTGTTGGTTTCAAAACCTGTTGAGTACAAGATGCTACAGTATTAAACATAAATTACACAGAGTATACAATAATATTCTGTTGTAATAACTGATTTGCACTTCTGGTTGGATGCTAACTGTATTTCGTTAAATAACTGATTTGCACTTCTGGTTGGATGCTAACTGTATTTCGTTAACCTGTACTTGTACCTGTGTAATGACATTACATTGAATCTAATATACGATACCCAGCTAATGCAAGGAGAGTTTACAAAAATGTATTATAACGTTACACACAAATGCGAACGTTTAAGAATCCCTGATAATTTGTTGATGAAAGTAAACTTAGACGTTAAGAAGACTTGTAACATTCGGTAATTATTCTGTAAATCAATAAAGACTTCTATAACGTTATTGTTTTACGGCACTTATATTGACAATAAATCATGCATTTACTTACTGTGGAAAATATGCAACTTACCGCAACTAGGAAGAGATGTGATCTGTGTCGTGAAATCCAGGTGAAATCCAGGTTTAAATGTCCTCACTTCCCCCCGCCGCCCCCCGAAAATAAATTAAAATAAATTAAAATAAATGCGTCACTTCCGGTCCTGGAGCAGAGCGGCCTCCCAGCCGAGCGGCCTCCCAGCCGAGGACTGCAGGCAGGTACTCTTGGAAGTTTTCCCAAGTAGGTTGAAAGACAGGATGGCTGAGCAGTTAGGGAGACACACTTGTAATCACAACATCACTGGTTCGAAATTGGCGTGCCAACTGACGTGAATTGCACATAGACAATAATCAAAAAAGAGTTCAGATATCTGCTCCTATATAAAAGAGATGGAACATAAACGGCAGGAACTCAGCTCTTTAAGTAAACAGGACATTTCTGGTGCAAATGTATTAGATTAGATCAGATTCAATTTTATTGTCATTACACAGGTACAAGTAAACACTAGGCACAATACAGGAGGGGAAGAAACATGCTATAATCCATCAGTGGGCATCAGCCTCTAAATACTGCTCGGGATGATGATTGGATTCAGGTGTGTGCAGTCAGCTCCCCTGCAAACCACACCCATGCCTGCAGAGAGAGCACAGAGAGAACAAGGCCCAACCCCCAGCCTATACACACCACAGGATGTGCTGTAACCATATAGAGGGTCTGAGAATAGCTTGTGAGTTTCAGAGCATCATCTGCTTGGCTGCTCAGATGCTTTTTTATCTTGTCAAATGTGGAGAAAACATTTTCAGCCTTTTGGCTTAAGGAGACAATCTTTAAGAATTTAAATCATGTCCTGGACTTAAAACAAATCTCTTTGCAATGTTGTGACGCAGCCACTAGGATTACTGGGTGTCCCTGATGGTCATGTGACGTCCTTGCTGTGACCTAAGTGCATGAGACCATAGATATCCATAGAAAGGCTAGATGTGTTACAGCAGAATCTCAAACAGCATCATCTGCAGTCATCTTACCACAGGCAAGCTGTCTGGCGAGCTCTGTGCTACCTAATGGGAGAGTAATCTACACAAACACTAACAATTCCTATCTTCTATATTCTTATCTTGCTGAAAACAGCCAGCCACCCAGACAACCAGTTAGGCAACCAGCCAGCCAGTCAGTCAACCAGCCAGCCATCCATCCAGCCAGCCATCCAGCCAGCCAACCAGACAGTCAGCCAACCAGCCAGCCAGCCAGCCATCCAGCCAACCAGACAGTCAGCCAACCAGACAGTCAGCCAGCCAGCCAGGGTTTGGAAGGTGGTAGCCTGCCTACTGAGCTCTCTGGGAGTCTTAACATCTTTCTCCTCATTGATCCTCATCTAGTCTGACCAATGTCTCAGTTTCACCGTCTCGCTCAACCAATCAGTAGCCGCGCAGGGCGGATCATTATATTACATCACTGGCTGATCTATATTGAATGTTTATTAAGAGGAAAAATTCAGAAAAAAATCTCTTTCTCTCTTTCTTTTTGGAAACATCACTACTTGAAACTGCCGGTGCTGTTGCAGCTGTAGAGGGTGGATGTGTGTGTTCCTTCCCTCCGATGTGGCATGTGTAAGTCGCTCTGGATAAGAGCGTCTGCTAAATGTAATGTAGAATGTAATGTAGAATACATTTTACATTGTGTGTGTAACTAGAGGGCCATTGGGTCACCAACAAACACACAGCATGTCTTCTATCATCCTGTATTAAACATCTTTATTTCTCCTTATTTAGTCAGGAAGACACTATTTAGTTCACATTGAGTGCAACTGACATCAAAGACAGGATTGTTGTTTGTCAACAATTAAAACTAAACTCTAATTTAAATTCTACACACAGCAATATTGACAAACACTGTGGAGATCAATTCCAACTGTATACTGTTCAATCGTCACTAGCATTCATGTGAGCACAGTGTGTGAGAGTGTGTGTAGGCTATTCTACCTGACACAGGGACACTGAGGAGTCATAGTTAACCCAGAACCCAGGATAGAGGGGCTCAGTGAATGTGCTGTGGAAGGTGTGCAGGTGGGTCAGTGTGTCAGAGGAGACTGTGTAGAAGGACAGAGTGCCGGCCGGCCAGTCCAGATACACTCCTACTCTGTGGGGTCTGGAGGGGGGGGCAGGTGTGGCAGTGACCTTGTTATTGTGACTGGCAAAGTAATTGTTATCACCACAGTACTGACTCCAGGATTTGTTATTGTTTCCAAGCCTACAGTCATCACCCTTTCCTCTCCTGCTAATTCCTTTATATGTCACTGATATAGAAACCCATCCTCCATTCCACTCTACCTCCCAGTAACAGCGTCCAGACAGACCCTCTCTACACAGCACCTGTCTCCACCAGTCAAATCTCTCTGGGTGATCAGGATACGGCTGCTCCTCCTCTCTCCTCCATGTCACCTTTCTGTTTTCCTCAGACAGAGACAGTTCTCTGTTTGCTGTGTTTGGGTCCAGTGTGAGATCACAGGCATCTGATGGAGGAGACCAAGACACAATATATTACTGATCAGCATCATTCACCAGCATCATTCACCCTTTCATTCTCTCTCATCTACACTCTCCCAACCCCTTCCCCCCCTTATTTAACCCAGTCTCCCCTTATATACCTCCCACCCCCCTTCTACCTCACTCCCCCGTATCTACCTCCCACCCTCTTATCTACCTCAGTCCCCCTTTATCTACCTCCAACCCCACTTATTTATCTCACTCCCCCCTTATCTACCTCCCACCCACCTTATTTACCTCACTCTCCCCTTATCTACACTCTACCCCACCCCCTGACTTCCCCTCTCCTCATCTCCCATACCCAAGTTCCACCCATACCTTACCTACTCTCCCCCACCTCCTCTACCCCCACTATCACCTACTCTCTCCCCCACCTCCTCTCTTCCCATCCTCACCTACTCTACCCCCAGTTTCCTTCCTGGAAAGAGAGGAGAAGAGGGGAGGGGGAACAGGGTAGGGAGGGGGAATTGGGAGGGGAGAAGGGAGCGTGGAGAAAAGAGGGGAAGGGAGAGAGGGGGAACAGGGGAGGGGAGTAGGGAGGGTGGAGGGGAAAAGGAACAGGGGAGGGGAGAAGGGAGAGGGGAGGAGAGAGGGGAGGGACGGGGAACAGGGGAGGGGAGAACTGAGAGTGGAGGAGACACGTGTCCATTTCTGACCGTGTACATTTCTGACAGTGTCCAAGTCACTAATGGTATTGTCCCTTGTATGATCTTGTGTACTAGAGTCAAGTAGCAGTCAATACTCACATTTCCTAAGGCCAGGTTTGATCCTGCACTCTCCACCATGATCCACACTGCAGGGATAAGCAGAGGAAGGATGAAAATACACTTCACCTGTTGAAAAGGTGAAAGGTGAAACTGATGTTCTAGGTAAACATGTAGTTTTTCTCTAATCATCAGAGGTGTATCCCAGAAAGCAGGTTTGACAAACTCTGAGCCTAACCCTGAACTCTAACTTGATGAACCCTGAGATGGGAAGCTCACAGTTATCACTTCCAAAACAGCGCATCTGACTTCAATTCTAACTCACTGGAATTAGGCATTCTCATGTGTGCATCAAGTAAGCAAGCAAACCTAACCCTGAACTCTTCTAACATGAGTAAATGTGTATGCATTCACATTTATTCATTTAGCACACGCTTTTATCCAAAGCGACTTACAGTAAGTACAGGCACATTCTCCCGGAGGCAAGTAGGGTGAAGTGCCTTGCCCAAGGACACAAAGTCATATAGCCACAGCAGGGGGTCGATCTCACAACCTTCCGTTCATGAAGCCAACACCTTAACCCGTTGAGCCATCTGACTCCCAGTATGCTAGATTTACACATTGTGAAGTTGTGAAACATGCATAAATCTAAAGTACACATGTACTCAAATTATAGGTAATGTTTATAACATCAAATATCACAATGATTTCACCTTGTTTGGTAATATTTTTCCTTGTAATTTTGTTTACCAGAATGGGAACTGCTTTGTCTGTGTAGATGAGAGAAGCAAAGAGCATGTGTGTTGCGTACAAGCTACATTATGGCCAAGCCTGCGCCCTTGAAATACCATTTGAATAAAGCGCCACTGACTTTAAACCACCTTCTTCCTGGTCTGTGGCGGAACAGTTTTCTGAAACTGCAAAATAGCCCCTGGGAACGTTTGTGCCAGAACACACCTAATTTCTGCAAAGTCTCAGGATGTTCCTCAAAGATAGACATCAGAACCAGAAGACAAAGTCAAATAACTGTCAAACCCACAGGAATTAGTGGAATTAGAAACTCTGAACTAAAAACCCAAAGTTTCCCTCATCTCAGGGTAAAAAACTCAGATTTCACTAAACCCACATTCTGGAATAGACCCAGGACATGTAATTAGGATTGTAGCTTCAATCACAGTTTCACCATATTATAAACTGTACAGTTTCCATGCCGTCATTAATTGAAACATCATGAAATGCAAGGCCTATTAAAGTAATACGATGTGTATTCAGTGTTAAGCAGCATTCTATAAAAACAAACGTGTCCTTACTTGAGTTTCTCCATTGTGCAGTGTGGATCCTCCAGTCCAGCAGAGAGCAGCTTCAGTCCTTTTTCTCCTGGATGATTGTAGCTCAGGTTCAGTTCCCTCAGGTGGAAGGGGTTGGACTTCAAAGCTGAGGCCAGAGAAGCACAGCCTTCCTCTGTGACCAGACAGCCTGACAGCCTGGAGAAAGAGGATCAATATGGGGACAGACTCCATCTGGGCCTCCCTCCACAGTGAGTCAGCACAGAGTGAGTATAGCACTGTCATAGCTGCACCTCCCCCTCATTAGACAGTGACCCTTTCCCCCTGTTCAGGAAGCTTGTGTTCAGTTTGGTGGTCGTAGTTCTATGGAACCTCAGGACCAGAGGACTGTTGAATAAAGCCCACCAAAAACTAGGATTAAAGTCCCAAACCTGATAAGAATGAATAGATCAGTCTGGGTCATAGCGGTTCCACAAAAGGAGATGCCTTTATCCAAAGCGACTTACAAGAGAGAGCTTTACAAAAGAGCATCGGTCACTGAGCATAGCAACGTAATAAACCCCAAACATAGCGGGCATACGGTTTACGAAACATACATCGTGAGAACCAGTGGGAAGAAGTGCCAAGGGAAGAATATAAGAGCATTCAACTGAACAGGTAATTCTAAACAAAAACACATGCTATTTCTAACTGTCATAATATTTCGAAGTGCCATTCAATTCTCGGAATAAGTGAGTTTTGAGCCTTTTCTTGAAGGTTAGGAGGCAGTCTGTGTTTCTGATTGGGATGGGGAGTTGGTTCCACCTATAAATAAAACTGATGCATGGAATGCAGTTACCCATTCAGTGAATGATGGGGTCAGAACTGATGAAGTAAAAAAGAAATGATTTGATCTAAAATCAGCTGCCAAAAAACATACAGTATATCTTACAAGATAATAGACAGATGCCGGCCTCTGGTGGGAGGAGGCTGGGCCAGAGCTATCTGAGCTGGACCAGCACTTTGGGGCCTTAACTGGTGTGAGACAAAGCATACTAAAATCTAACATAGATCACAATGTTTATTGCTTATGGCATTACAATGTTTTTTGCATTACTAGGGGAGACCAGGGACAGTTGTAATAAGGGACAGTTGTAGGACCTTAAATCAGAGTCGCAATCGCAAATGACCAATAAAAGACTGACATTCTGTGCTCAACTTTCTTGTGTTTGAAATCTCACTTGGAATTGGGGCATTTGTTTGAGTATCCCTGCAACTCAGATGGAATACTGCTAGCCTATGAAGTAAAATGTGTCAATAAATGTCAATAGCCAGTTCCATACATACAGTATTTACCGTAGTATGATATAGAGAACTGCGCGGGACTGTTTTTTTTTATCCCACTCCCGCCCGCTCCCGCTGAATTTCTGACCAATCCCGCCCGCTCCCGCAGAATTTCTGACCATTACCGCCCGCTCCCGCAAAGTGTGCGCAACGTGCCCGCCCAGACCCGCGATGTGTCTCCAATATAGTTAGCGAGCTCTTACCAACAGGGCTGCTTGAATGAGCTACTATACAATCGTTTTAATGGGAACATAAATAGACAAAGCAACACGCATTTAAATATAACTTTGTTTTATTAAAATACCTTTTATATAAACCTTGCATAATCACATGGCACCTAAAACAGGCTGCTTTGCAAATCACAATATAAATATGAAAATTGTCAGCCTACTAGTAACACCGCCAACACGCCCCTTTATGTAGCCTATGACCTCAATAACAAATGGCAACGAGAGGCTGAGTGGCTCAAACAGTAGTAGCATAGCCTAAAATAAACTAAGTTAATAAATGAATTTAACGAATCACTTGCCAATATTGCTATGGAGGAAGAGGATGTTGCTGACCGACTGCGGCCCCATTCGCGTGCGTCTCTCTTCCAAGATGCGCCCACAGACACTAAATGTACTAAACTAGATGCGGGAATACTGAAGATGAAACGCGCTAGCTTTGAGAGCGCTTGTCAGACTTGCCTCGTTTAGTTTTAATGGTGTACACAACTTGTTTAATGTTCTGCTCTACTTCGTTGGTTGACTGAGTCATGACTCAGTAGTACCTAGCTATTACAATCCCGCACAAACCCGCAGTATTTTTTTTTAGCCGCCCGTTCCCGCCCGCAGTTAAGTTGAAACCGCCCGTTCCCGCGAGATTTGCGTTGGGTCCCGCGGGACCCAGCGGGACCCAATCCCAGTGCAGACCTCTAGTATGATACACCAAGCACACTTTGCTTGCCGTTCCTAATTTGAAGCCTTCATGCAGTGGAAGAGGCATCAACCACAAGGACAACAGCCTCCAGATGCTAAACTCACTGTCCAGGTAAATGTACAATAATATGATAATTAGTCAATCTTAACCCTTGTGTTGTCTTCAGGGTCAAACAGGACTTATTATTTTTGAACAGCAGATAGATCCCTTGACATTTCTTCAAATATCTTCCTTTTCCTACTGACCGTATCATTCATCACTAGTTGTTGTCTCCCTTTGAACATGATTACATACCTCAGTGTGTCCAGTTTGCAGAGTGGATTCCCCAGTCCAGCAGAGAGAAGCTTCATACCAGCATCATTCAGATCATTGTTACTTAGATCCAGTTGTCTCAGGAAGGAGGTTGACATTAACACTGAGCCCAGAGAAGCACAGCCTTTCTCTGTGATGTGACAGTCTGAAAGACTAGAGAAGGTTTTCATGATATGGATTACAAACACTACTTTTTTCCAGAGGTAGAATGACTGTCTGTCCTAGTTGGTTGACTTTACCAAATTGAATCCTACCTCTCTATAGTATGTCAGAAATTGTACATCCAGTTACATAGTAATAAAATATACCAAGAATGTATTACAATCTACATCCAATAGCACTTCTGTAATTATACAAAGGTGCACACTCTGACCCAGAATCCTTGATGCAGGGATAGTGGTGTTGACCACAGGGACAGAGTTCCCCTGGTCCTGACCTCTTTCCTGGTCTGACTCTGAACCTGCCTACTGAATGACTCTGGCTTGTGGATTACGACCCTTGACTGCCTTGATATTCATTGGCCGGCCTCCTTGTACCTTCAGTAGACCACAAGTGTACAGCCAGGGTTTGGTGTGTGATTCAGTGAGTGCTCTGCAATTATAGCTATAACTGTGTTATGTCGAATATGATTACATACCTCATGAGGTATGAGGTATTAAATACATACCTCATGAGGTATGAGGTATTAAATACATACCTCAGTGTCTCCAGTTTGCAAAGTGGATCTTTCAGTCCAGCAGACAGCAGCTTCATGCCTGAATCCCTCAGGTCACTGTTGCTTAGATCCAGATCTCTCAGAAGGGAGGGGTTTGTCTTCAGAGCTGAAGCTAGAGAAGTACAGCCTTCCTCTGTGATGTGACAGCCTGACAGCCTGTGGAAGGATCATTACAAGAAAGATTACAACCCCTTTTTCTGCCCAAACAACATGCCCATCCCTACCTCTACCTCCTCCACCACAACCACACTCAACCCCAGGACCAAGCTCCAGACCTGACAGGGCCTTTTCAGTTGCCACCCCCTCCCAAACCAAATACCACCAGGTTTGCCAGTCTTCACAGAGGCCCTCGAAACCTACCTTTTCAAGATTGTGTTCACCAGCTAATCTCCCTGCCGTCTGTCCCCTTCCCCTTCATTACACCACAACTTTTTTTTAACTACCTACTTTTTGTCATTAATACTCACCTATTCAGTTATTTAAGCCTGTTTGCTCACTCTGTGAAGCATATTTTATTGTTCACTATACAAATCTTCTATATATATGACAATATCTTATTATCATGAACACCCAATAATAAACATGAATAAAAAATAATAATTGGAATGCTTTGCCATTTTTCTGCTGTGTTTCATAAATACACCCACCCTGTGGAAGACTAAAGGCTGCACTTCTTTCCTGCACATTGTTTACACCTTTTTAACTTAATAAACAAACATATTTTCTGAATAAACAGCCAATATGATGTGGTATGTGACCTATTAAATGATGATACATACCTCAGTGTCTCCAGTTTGCAGAGTGGATTCCCCAGTCCAGCAGAGAGCAGTTTCATACCAGTTTCCTTCAGATCATTGTTACTTAGATCCAGTTGTCTCAGGAAGGAGGTTGACTTCAACACTGAGCCCAGAGAAGCACAGCCTTCCTCTGTGATGTGACAGTCTGACAGCCTGGAGAAGATTGTCATGATATGGATTACAAACAATAATATCTTCTAGAGGTATGAATAAATTTACATTTACTCAATTAGCAGACGCTTTGAATCCAAAGCGATTTACAAGTGCAGGGACATTCCCCCTGAGACAATTAGGGTGAAGTGCCTTGCCCAAGGACACAACTTCACATAGCCACAGCCGGGAATGGAACTCACAACCTTCCAATCCTGAGCCCACACCTGAACCCACAGAGCCACCAGACTCCCATGAATAAAGAGTAGCAGAAAATCACTCACTCACCTTTCACCACACAGACATTGTTCTAATATATCTTTACTATTGTCTCCCTTTGAACATCATGACATACCTCAGTGTCTCCAGTTTGCAGAGTGGATTCCCCAGTCCAGCAGAGAGCAGCTTCATACCAGCATCCTTCAGATCATTGTTACTTAGATCCAGTTGTTTCAGGAAGGAGGTTGACTTTAACACTGAGCCCAGAGAAGCACAGCCTTCCTCTGTGATGTGACAGCCTGACAGCCTGGAGAAGGTTTTCATGATATGGATTACAAACTACTATTTTCTAGAGCTATAAATAAAGAATAGCAGTTTATCACTCAAACTCTCACCATACAAATACATTGTTCTAATATATCTTTACTATTGTCTCATGTAGAACATAAATAGATTTACATTTACATGTATTCATTTAGCAGACGCTTTTATCCAAAGCGACTTACAAGAGAGAGCTTTACCTAAGAACATCGGTCTGTGAGCATAGCAACGTGATAGACCTCAAACATAGCAGGCTTATAGATTATGAAACATACATAATGAGAACCAATAAGTGCCCAGGGAAGAACTATAAGAGCATTCAGCTGAACATTTTACAAATTTAAGGTGAGTCTCCGACGGACAGTAGTCTACCTGTGGGACGCGAACGATAAAACAACAACACTGGCAAGTTCCCGCACAAGGATTAACAAGTAATTCTGAACAACAACCACAGATGATATTTATAAGTGCCATAATATTTATATTTATACGTGCCATTAAAATATGAATTGTTATTAGTTATTAATACATTCTGAATTATTAAATACATACCTCAGTGTCTCCAGTTTGCAGAGTGGATTCCCCAGTCCAGCAAAGAGCAGCTTCATACCAGCATCCTTCAGATCATTGTTACTTAGATCCAGTTGTCTCAGGAAGGAGGTTGACTTCAGCATTGAGCCCAGAGAAGCACAGCCTTTCTTTGTTATGTGACAGCTTGACAGCCTGGAGAAGGTTCCCATTTAGAATCATTACAGAATATCGGTCTGATTATTTTCCTCTTAAACATTAAGATGGTTTAATCAGTCAGATGACTGTCTGTCCTGGTTAGTTAACGTACATCCATCTGAAATTGAACCATTACATCTTAGAATATGTCAGAAATGGCACATCCAGTTACATACAAGCGCTGCCTGCGTAGAGCTCACAGCATCCAAAACGATTCCTCACACCCCGTCCACAAACTGTTTGCCCTCTTGCCCTCTGGCAGGCGCCTCAGGAGTCTCCGGTCAAAGACCAGCAGACAGCTTCAGGAACAGCTTCTTCCCCAGAACTGTGACACTCCTGAACACCACCCGCACTAGACCCCGCCCTCCTACATAACCCCCGCCCCCCCATAGAACCCCTGCCACCCAATATTTGCACTATAATTTCTGTTTGTTCATTTTGCATCATCTGCATCATTTCGGTTGTTATTTTTGCTATTTGCACTATCTGTTCATTTTGCACATCTGCACATTGCATCATTTGCACTAACTGTACATACATGCAACTCTGTAAATTATGTTAAATACTGTAGCATCTTGTACAATACAGCTGTACATTTGTCTTAAATCACTTTAATCTGTACATACCCTGTATATTCTGATTATACAGTTCATACTGTGTATATTCTGAGTATGCAATTACAATTATATTCTGTTGTAATAACTGTTTTGCACTTCTGGTTGGATGCTAACTGTATTTTGTTAACCTGTACTTGTACCTGCGGAATGACATTAAAGTTGAATCTAATCTAATCTAATCGTAGTACAATCTAAATCCAACAGCAGTTCTGTCAGTACATCACACAGCACACTGTTCTGGATATTTCTGACCCACAACCCTTGATGCTGGGATACTGATGTTGATCATAGGGACAGGTGCAAAACACAATGCCATGTAAATCTACAAATAATATAATGAAGAAGTATATTTGAAACAGATTTCTGTCCCCCCCTGATCTGTTTCACCTGTCTCATGTTTAACTCCACCCCCTCCAGGTGTCTCCCATCTTCCTTCCTCCCTCACTTCTACCTGTGTTTTCTGTTTGGGGTCAGTTGTTCTTGTTTGCCAAGCCTTCAGAAGCCTGTCTTTTGTTTTTTGCTACTTCCTTTGGTCTGGTCTACTTTCTGGAAGTCAGGTGGCTGAGCGGTTAGGGAGTCTGACTAGTAATCAGAAGGTACCCACTTCAAATCCTAGCCAACAGGACCTTGTGTCCTTGAGCAAGGAACTTAATCCTGCTTGCCTCAAGGGGAATGTCCCTGTACTTGCTGTAAGTTGCTCTGGATAGGAGTGTCTGCTAAATGCCATGAACACTGCTGACACACTATTGTACCACAGTAACCACGTCTATGTGCAGTACCATATGCAATCTTGTCTTTTTGTATCAAATATTTTGTGCTTTGTGTATTTTGAGTGCTGAACTGTATTTTGCTGTTACAAACTGCAATTTTCCCACTGCGGGACAAATTAAGGATTATCTTATCTCATGTTCCTGACCATCCTACCTGAATGACTTGTACCTTTAATATACCACAAATTTATGACCATGGTGTGACCATGGTGTCAGTGTGTGGTGTTACATTATAACTATAGATGTTTCATGTTAAACATTAAACTAAACATTTGTGCCATTTTTAACAACCACATTGGAAAAAGAAGGCAAAGAAGCTCAACCTTGACAAAAGACTATGAAACATAAAACATAGTAAAAGGCTTGACTACAGACCTCAGTATCTCCAGTTTGCTGTCTGGGTTATCCAGTCCAGCAGAGAGCAGATTCAAGCCTGAATCCTTCAGATCATTGTTACTTAGATCCAGTTCTCTCAGGAAGGAGGTTGACTTTAACACTGAGCCCAGAGAATCACAGCCTTCCTCTGTGATGTGACAGCCTGACAGCCTGGAGAATGTTATCATGATATGGATTACAACACTACTATCCTCTAGAGGTAGTCATAAAGAGTAGTAGAAAATAACTCAACTCTCACCATTCATTCATTTTCTACCGCTTATTCCCGTTATGGGTCACGGGTGACTGGAGCCAATCCCAGTTACTTCTGGGCCGTAGGCAGGGCACACTCTCACCATACAATGACATTTTTGTAATAAATCTTTGCTATTGTCTCCCTTTGAACATAAATACAGACCTCAGTATATTCAGTTTGCAGAGTGGATTTCCCAGTCCAGCAGAGAGCAGCTTCATACCAGCATCCTTCAGATCATTGTTACTTAGATCCAGTTGTCTCAGGAAGGAGGTTGACTTTAATAGTGAGCCCATAGAAGCACAGCCTTCCTCTGTGATTTGACAGCCTGACAGCCTGGAGAAGGTTATTATGATATGGATTACAAAAACACTACTATCTTTTAGAGGTAGAAATAAAGAGTAGTAGAAAATCACTCTATCAACTCTCACAATACAAATACATTGTTCTAACATATCTATGACTACAGACCTCAGTGTCTTCAGTTTGCAGAGTGGATTCCCCAGTCCAGCAGAGAGCAGCTTCATGCCTGAATCCCCCAGGTTGTTGTTCCTCAAGTCCAGCTCTGTAAGATCTGAGGAGGGGAAAGCTGAGGCCAGCGCTTCACAGCACCGTTCTGAGAGGTTACAGTCATTCAGCCTACATAACATAAGGAGAACATGACACATCATGACACAGTCATGTTTATCATACAATCATGAAATATAATATATAACCCTAATACATACAGAGCAGTTTTGGAGTCTTTGATCACTGGCAGCAGCCTCAGAAGACCTTCCTCTGATCTGGAGTATTTCTTCAGGTCAAACACGTCCATTTTCTCTTCTGAAGTCAACAACACAAAGACCAGAGCTGACCACTGTGTAGATGAGAGCTTCTTCTCACTGAAGAGAATTCCTGAGTTCAGGTAGTGTTGAATCTCCTCCACCAGAGAATGGTCATTCAGTTCATTCAGGCAGTGGAACAAATTCATGCATCTCTCTGCAGAAGGATTCTCTCTGATCTTCTCCTTGACGTAACTGACTGTTTTCTTATGGCTCTGTGTGTTGCCTCTTGTCTGAGTCAGTAGGCCTTGCAAGTGAGTCTGATTGGACTCCAGTGAGAGGCCCAGGAGGAAGCGAAGGAAAAGGTCCAGGTGTCCATTTTTACTCTGCAAGGCCTTGTCCACAGCACTCTTGTAGAATCGGACTGCTGGTTTCTCTCTGAAAAGATCCAACAGTTTGTTGGAGCTGGAAACTGATGGAGTCTCAGACATCAGATTCTGCTTGTTGTTGATGAATGAGACAAACACAAACACAGCAGCCAGAAACTCCTGAAAGCTCAGATGGACAAAGCAGAACACCTTCTCCTGGAAGACTCTACTTTGTCTGAAGATCTGTGTGAGCACTCCTGAGTATACTGAGGCATCACGGACATCAATGCCACACTCTGTCAGGTCTTTCTCATAGAAAATCAGGTTGCCTTTGTCCAGCTGGTGGAAGGCCAGTTTTCCCAGTGACAGAATACTTTTCATGCTGTCTTCATCCCAGTGTGGATCTGTCTCAGTTTCCCCATGATACTTCACCTTCTTCTGTTTGGTCTGCAACACCAGGAAGGTTGTGTACATCTCAGTCAGGGTCTTGGGCATTTTCTTGTTCTTCTCTGTTCTCAGCATGTCTTCAAGGACTTCAACAGTAATCAGAGAGAAGGCTGGTATGTGGCACATGATGTAGAGACTCCCTGATGTCTTGATGTGTGAGATGATTCTCCTGGCCAAGATCTCATTACTGCATTTCTTCATGATGTACTCCTCCTTCTGAGCATTATTGAAGCCCCGAACCTCTGTCACCAGGTCAACCCTCTCAGAAGGGATCTGATTGGCTGCTGCAGGTCGAGTGGTGATCCAGATGAGAGCAGAGGGAAGCAGTGTTCCCATGATCAAGGTGGTCAGCAGCACATCTATGGTTTTTGGCTCTGTTACATGGTGTTTCTCATACTTCTTGTTGTTGAGGGGCATCTGGAACTCATCAAGGCCATCCAAGATAAACAGAACTTTCAGTTCTCTCTTGTTTTCTTCTCTCTTTGTGAAAATGGCAGCAAGAAACTCTTCCTCCATATTTTGGAAAAAAAATTGAATGACATCAATCAAGGTGTGAGCTTCGTGCTTCAACAAATTCAGCTCTCGAAAAGCGAGTGGGAAAATGAAATCAATGTCTTGGTTTTCTTTGTTGTTTGCCCAGTCCAGAGCGAACTTCTGTGACAAAAAAGTTTTGCCAATGCCAGCAATTCCCATGGTTAGAACCGTTCTGATCACTTTGTTTTGTTCATGTTGGGATTTAAAGATGTTGTTTAATTCAATATTTCTTTCTGACCCTCTAATCTTCCTGTATTCTCCCTCGATCCGTCGTACTTCATGTTGGTCGTTGATCTCTCCGCCTCCAGCCTCAGTGATGTAGAGCTCTGTGAAGATGCTGTCCAGGGAGATTTTCACACCATACTGGTTCATCCCATCAACTATTTCTTCATACTTTGATTTCAGTAGTAATTGATGTTTTTCTTTGTTGATTTTGATGTTTTCTGCATATTCATTGACAGAAAGAACATGACGACATGTGAGCTTAACTGTTTAATCCATTTCAATTAATATATACTAACAGAATAAAATAAAGGTATTTTGTTTTTCTTCTTTATCAGTATACACAAGCTTCCTGAGACCCTTAAGGGACCTGGTAAAAAATAAAGGACACTTTTGTCTCCACCTGAAAAAACAATCTCCTACATAATGTAGACTAGAATGTCATACAGTATGAGACAGTATATGACATCTGCTGTATAATACAGACATACACTAACGGTATTTACATTTGATTTATTTATTAAAAGATGTATTCATTTAGCAGTTTTTATCCAACACTACCTCATATGGTTTAGTCCTGAGACAGACTGATGTCAATGTAAGACTATAATGAACAGCGAGACTAAGGAGGGTTTGTACTGTTGAGCATGAGGGGCTGAGCTGTTACTCTTTATCAATCTGATGGCTTTTGAAAGGCAAGTTCAAACAATCATAAAGGAAAGCAAGTTCAAAATCCAGGCTCCCGCTCACCTTCATGTTTCCTCCGGGCTGCTTCCTCTGAAACAAACAGAAAGGTTGGTGTTTAACTTGTTTGACTGAAGATGCCACCATGTATCATCAGAGTAATGAATTACTGACAAATATGGAAGTACATCACATCATATAGATATCTACCATGTTTATTTATCAGTATCTACTGTGTCTATGTACTGTGTGGAGCCTGAGCCTGAGGCTGAGGCTGAGGCTCTGTACTAAGACAGCATTAACCCTGATGAACCCAATTGTCATGATATTGTAGTTGGTTATTCTATTCATCTTTATCATGTCTTACGTACCATGACAGTCTATTATATCATAAAGTGTGTCAGTCATCCCTACAGTATCTGCTGTTCTAAGTGATAGACACACATGCAGAATAACACTGCAGACACTGAAAATAAGGCACCATCTTCTCTAGACTACAATACTTAAGACTTAATAAGTTTTGTTACATGCAAGACAGTGAAAACTAAGAATGTAGACTAAATGTAAATAGCTAAATGTGATACGTGCTGTATAATGAAACGATAAAGACACACAAACAATACATCATATGGTTTAGTCCTGAGCCTACATGGTAATCAGGGTTGAAATAGATCCTAAATCCGTTTTTACCATGCTCCGAGGGGTTTCCACCGGAGGCAGCAGCAAGGCCTGCAGTCTCAGTGTTGCAGGAACCCTGTGCTTCCTGAGGAAGACAGGAAGTTGAACTGTTCCCATCAGCCTCCTCAGCACCACTGACACCTGTGAAGAGAGAGAAGACAGGAAGTCAGGGCTGTCTCATGCTCTCAGGTGTTCCACTCTGTGAAGCTGTTGGTGACATGTAAGGAGCATGTCCTGTGTTTCTGCTGGGTTTCCTGTCCTGCGTGGACTGGGGTCGATGTTAGCATACTGGACTACCACTAACGTAATGTCACGTTGTTTAGTTCTGAGAAGTGTGTCAGTCGTTCTTACAGTGTCTGCAGTCCTAAGTGTTACTGTAGATACACATGCAGAATAACAAACACTGCAGACACTGAAAGGAGGGCGACATTTCCTCTGTACTGATTCTTTGGCAGTGAAAACAACAAAATACTAGATCAAATTATTCCACATTATGACAGTGCAACACGCACCATGACTGCATTTCGATTTGATTCTGATTGGCATATAATATTTAAGAACACTTACTCCTCAGTTGCTCAGAAAGATCATTTCGGTTAATCTTCTTCAGGATCTCCACAGTGATCTTCAGAGCTCCTTGAAGTTTGTATGCCCCCACCATCTTATCCACTGTATCTGTTCTATCAGCTTCCTCCAACACAGCCTTTGAGATGGGTTTAAACCCATCCAGAACATTATTCTGCAGGTACCACTGGAACTTCTTCAGCTCGTTCTTCTCTAGATCCTCCAGAATTTTCAACAGGTGTGTTTCATTACCTGTGGCCATTATGGATCACTGTAGAGAGTGAATTGTGTGCTTAGTAACGAAGTTCAAACAGTTGTTGAACTAAACTTCTGTTTCACACTTCACAACCTGGTCACAGGAAGGTCACCAGACATACCTTCATGTGCGGTTTGGTCTTTAAACACACCAAGTGTTTCCATTCAATAAGCAAGCTTGCAGAGGGACAGGATGCTCACTGAAAGGTCACCATGAAGCCCTATTTATGTGAGTTTGGTGTGCATGGAGAATGTTCGACCAAGAGATGCTCTTAAGGAGGAACTAAAACTGTAGAGAGACAGGATTTTAACTGAAAGGTCACCATGAGTTCCTAGGTATATGGTTTTGGTAAATCTGCAAAGAGTTCAGGCAAGATATGCTCTCTGAGGAAAAAACGTATTCGGATTCGAATTCGGATCGCATGTTTGTAAATGACTGGACAAACAACCAAAGCTGCTAACTTATAACAAATGTGTGTGTGGTGAGAGGCCTGTAAAAACTATATAACCCAAGAGTTGGAGAGTGGTGACATGGGAAGAGCTTGTGGGAAACTGACACTCTTTGAAGACACGGTCCTCAGTGAGGACAATCATCCTCAGTGACTCAATCTGGCACTGAAACCTCAAAACAGAGAAAGGGTATTTCTAATCTTAAAAGAGTGGGAAAAGTTCTAAAATTGAGAGGGAGAAATGGCAAGCGTATCTGAGTGGGGCACAGAACCTGATGACAGGACTCACCCTAATATGACTCGAGAAATGTTGCAGGAGGGACGGGCAGCTGAATGAAGCCCTTCAGAAATCTCTTGTGATCTCCAAATCACCAGAGGAGTTTCCCGAACAGAATAAAAAAAGAGGAAGTAGCAGAAAGTCTACCAACTCTTAATGTTACTAACTCACCATTAATATTGTATAATATTAATTATATTGCAAGTAGTAACGGTTATGGACGCCACATAGACGTAGCAGCCACATAGATGAAAAATATTTTAGTTCAAAACTCATTTAGAGAATTTAATGGCACTTAGGAATAGTATGGTACTTAGAAATATAATCTGATGTTGATCAGAACTACTTGCTTTATTGTTCGCAATCCTTATGTGTTGATGCAATCGTTGTGTTATGCTTTTATAGTTCTTCCCTTGGCACTTATTGGTTCTGACGATGTATGTTTCACAATCTAAAAGCCGACTATGTTTAAGGTCTATCACGTTGCTATGCTCAGTGACCGATGCTTTTTGTAAAAACTCTCTCTTGTAAGTCACTTTGGACAAAAGAGTCTGCTAAATGAATGAATGTAAATGTAAATGTAGTTTGTTTGACTAATGTTCTCTTATTCTCCATCTGGAACATATTTCTTGGCCCATTTCTTTCTCTTCTTCAAAGGTCCTTCGGTTCTTGTGTCATATTATTCCATCTCTCCCTTGGTACTATGGGTGGTGGCTTTGCTTCTACTGGACCCATCCACCAAGATCTGAGCTTGTTCTGGGGACAGTGGTTTAGTGAACTCCCCCATGCTCTGTTTAGTCTTTGATTCTGACTTCCTCATCCAGCACTGAACTTTCCCTCTTCTCCATCTGCTTTTAAGCATTTGTGTGCTATTACATTTAATATTCTTTAATTATGTTTTTAACTAATAGGTGCAATATTTGGGCGATAATCTTCTGGCTGTGCTTGTTAATGCGAGTTGGTGCAAACCAGGACACTGTACCGTGAAAGTGGAGATGTGTAGCAAGGACATCACACTGCTAGAGGTTACTCTGCTCAGTAATATAAATCTAATAAACACACACAAAAAACTATTTTGTCATCTTTTATGCTTCTTCATTCCAATAAAACGTGCACGTAACATGTCCACTTCAGAAATACACCATGAAATGCCACAACAATGTTGTCCTGAAACTAAAAACCTAATAGAAAGTGTTTTACAAAATGTAATTCTGTCCAACAGAAAATAATGCTTATTCTGACAATATTTCCCAACAATATTTGTGACATATCTCATTGTTCCACACTGAGAAATATGAAGAATGTCAATCTTAGTGTATTCTACTCACTTTGCGTGAAACCTGTGTCTGTTTGGATGAACACAGAGCTGATATCCTGGCAGGAATTGAAGAAAGACACATACAAAGCTCTTCCTCAACAGCTCTCAGTCTCTGTTTTCAGGTTTTTTAGCAGTCAGGCTTGAGAAGCTCACTTCACGCAGATATGTCTTCAAAAATGGGAGCAATGTCAGAATAGCTTTGTTTGCCTGAATGGGGAACTCCTTGGCAGTAGCCAACCAAAAACAGTTTCCTCCCCTGTTTCTATTTCTGGCAATGCCTTGCAAAACAGGAAGTCTTCTCTGATTGTGTCTACATCCACAAAATGCACATTGGCCAAGAGTTGAACATGTCCACTAATATCAGTACACTCGTCAAGTTGCAATGCAAATTTCTTACTGAAAGATCTTTTCCAAAACCATATTTTCGATGTCTGCAGATATGTTATCAATACGTCTAGACATTGTGTTATCTGAGAGAGGGACTTTGGCTATTTCTTTAACCGGTCTCAGGTCTGAGCATTTCTTTGATAATGGCTTTACAGACGGGTAATATTAATACCTCCACTACAGTGTGGGACATCTTTGATTTAGCTACACGTTCAGCTACGTGGTAGCTAGCTTTAAGGGTTTTGTTGTTCAAGTGTTTTGTTTGGAGATGGTGTTTAAGCTCATTTGGTACCATAGCACTGTTGGATAGCTTTTCACCACACACCAAGCACAGTGGAGTGGGTGTCGTTGCATCACCGGTGAAAGTAAATCCAAAGATAACTCTCGCTGTATTGCCTGGTGCTCACCAATTTTGCCTTCTTTTGACCCCCACTCATACTAGGGCCTTCATTTGGGTCCGAATTTTGGCCAGGGCCCAGTTCAGAGTTAGTATTTTTCCTTTTCAAAAACTTCTCCGAGACGTAAGGGTGTGAATTGCAGTCTGTCAAAATGACGGACAGCCTTCAGATTTTTCCGTCACCGTTTAAAAAGAAACGGTCAATGACGGAAAATATTCGGTTAACGCGACCCATGACGCCAACACACAGTAGCCTATGATCACATTTACTTTCACTAGACATGTTTAATGGACATGAAATAATGGTGTAATACTGTCCAGGCTAGGATCTCTGCTGATAAACAAATACATGTCCAGTATGTGAAAGGTTAAGACATCAGACCAGGGTCAGGAATTCTCATCATAACCTATCCTGGACTGATCATCCGATCAGTCTCCAACAAGTGAAAAAACAACATTGTACTGACCTTTCTGTCTGGTTTCACCATCAGCTTCCTCTCTGTGCTGCCTCTGGTTCTGTGTGTGTCAGTGATACTAACAGACTGATCACCTGTATTGCTACCTTGTTCTCATCTGATCCCAACTTAGAAGACTCTGCTTACTGCTGTTGGGATTGTTACTGATCATGTGACATACAGTGCATATTTGGACATGTCACGCCCACATACGTACACCCACACAATCGTGTTTGGACCTGTTGGTCAAATTCATCACATCAGGGGATAGAAACATTCCCTGGCAGAGGAGTGCAGTAACGAGTATATGTTTTTGGCTCCAAATTCCTGTACGGCTGTGCCTGGTACCGTGCAGGGCTACCCCTCCCCCTACCTGTTTCTATATTGCAAGATTGAGGTACGACGTCTCTCTACACCCCCTCCCCCACCCCAACCCCCCACCCCCCACCCCTTTCTGTGAGAGTTGTCGGGCTGGAACAAGATGTCCTGACCTCAAGGCCATGAGGCAGATTGTTCTGTGTTTTGGCTACGAACACAGACTCATCCAACGCCTCCACCTGCTTGTTGTTGTTGCTTATCTGTCTGCAGAGGTGTTTTTTTTTTGGTTACAGGCTCTGGCATGTATCCTTTTTTTCTCCTCGAAAATCTATTTGTGTTTTCCCAATTTCAGAAGGCTTGTGCGCTGATAATGTACTTTGTCGTGTTGCCTTGGTGGGCACTGTCCTGCCAAAGAGTTTCCCCAAGGGGATTAATAAAGTATTCTGAATCTGAATCTGAATAACATGTATGGCAATCTGAAAAGGCAGAGAGTACTTTAGGTCAGAAGCAAAGCAAACCATTCATAAAGTCCAACAGAACAGCACATACAGTATATTGTTACGTAAGAATAATCAATAATAACCTTTTAAACAATAATACATTTTTCATATATTTAATATACCATACTTCTTCTATCAACTGCATTTTCTATCATTTTACTTACCAGCTAGAGAAATATTGTATAGTGTGTCTTACAGTTCGGAAGTGTCTTACAGTGTCTTACAGTGTCTCACAGTGATATTTTGGGCTTGTCTTCCTCTCTCTACCTTTGACTTTGCTCTTCTGGATCCGGGGTCTGTGCTCTGTTATCTGTAACTCTTTCCTACATGCTATTTCAGTCTTGAAAGAATTTGTGAGTGTGAAGTTGTAAACACACTCACTTTCACACTGGATCCTCAGGGAAATATACTCCTCTCTCCTGAATGTAGTTGGGGGGACTGGGGGAGATATAGATGTGTGTGAGTGTGCGTGGGGTGAGGCAGGGATGGCTAGGTTGGGAGGAAGACCAGGGGGCAGGGATAATAGGGGGGGGGTGTATAGGTGTGTGTGGTGAGGGTGGGAGGGTTAGGCAATATGAATAGGATACATTTCTTAAAATATCGCTGGAAGGGGAAACCTTAAGGCAGCACCTTGAAGTTATAGAGGTGAGGACTATTTTTCCACCAGATTGTCCAATTTATTTGTTGTGATTACATTTTTCAACTGAGGCTCCTATAACTGATACCCATTCCCTCTTGCAGGGGAAATATCAGAGAATTTGAGAATACATTTGTTATTCTGTTTAAACAAGTATATAAGAAAACCCGACCCTGCCATTCTTCAACTACGACAAAGTAACTGACTTACTTGTGAATATTGGCATTGTTTGTGAAATGTTTATGCTGTGTTAGGTAGTGAATAGTGTGGGCGACCGACAAGTCCTGGCAAAGCTGACATCTATGCTGGACCATGAGTCACACCCCCTGTAGGACTCACTGTCCGCTCTGGAGAGCAGCTTCAGCAATAGGCTGATTCACCCTCGGTATGTGAAGGAGAGATTCAGCGGGTCCTTCCTTCCTGCTGCCATTAGACTGTTTAATAATCATTAAACACTGCTGTCCTTAGCCACTACCATGTGCTATACTATTATTATTATTATTATAATTATTATTATTATTATCATCACTACCTCACCACTATGCAGTATTACTTTACGTGCAATATTTCAAGTGTTCATGTTGTTCAATATTTTCCCATGGTGGTCTTGTTGTTCTTACGCACAACGTGCAATATTCCCCGTGGTGGTGTTGTTGTTTATGCGTACATTACGTGCAATACCCTGTAATATTCCTTACGTGCAATAACCGTCTACATGTCAATATGTGGTTCACATTCGAGACAGGAACCACTCACTTAACCGCGTACTTGACTTACTTATTTTTTATATTATTTTTATATTGTGCTATATTGTGCCCCCCTTATTGTTATTACCCTGCAACTCTGTGTTCTGTACTTTACCCTGCTGCTGTTGTGAACTGCAATTTACCCCCCTGGGGGACAAATAAAGGTTTTCTTATCTTAATTCACCCACCTCGTTAGCCTAGGTTGTGACATATACTGTCCCATTGTCTCCCAAAGCTAACTCGCACCCACTAGCTAGCATTAGCACCCTAGCATCTACCTATTTTTTGCCACAGGTTTTGTTTTTCCCCCTCCTTTCCTTGTATGTTCCTGTCGGTCGAGAATCACTGTATCGTTATCCAACTAACCTACATAAATTCTGGTATTTGTTCATTATCATTACATTTGCTTGAAATACATGTACATTTGCTTTGTGTGTAAAATTCACCTGATCTGCGCTACTTCTAAAGAACTACATGACCTAAAGATGGGACCGATCATTCAAAGGCTATACATTTATAGGGGAGGGGAATCGCACGCCGTAATCTCGCCTAGGGCTCTAAGTAAGGTAGAGCCGGCCCTGTGTACACGATGCCCCCCTTCACATTTCTGATTTCTGATGAATTTCTAATGTCTATGTTCATCTCTGTGCTTGTAACGCTGCTGCTTGTTCAAAGTTTTACCGCTCCGTGGTGAAACCTGACACCACACTGTCAGGCTACGCCTGGGCTCATTTGCATACTGCAACAGCGATATGAGAGGAAAGCTGTGTGTCCCTTTTTCGGCTGACCTTTTCTGCTACTGCAGATCTTTTTGTCAACTTGTTATATGTTAATTTTGTGAGCGTGTGCTTTCTCAACTTCTAAAATTTTGATTTGAGGGGGCAAGACATTTATTTGAGGGGGCGCTGCCCCCTCTTGCCCCTGCGTAGAGCCGGCCTCGATATAATAATTTAAAAAAAGCTCAGAGACCCACACCAAATCACTGAAACCATTATTTTCATGGTTAAGGTAGCCTGGCAACGTAACCAAGAGGGGAGAGACAAATTGGTTGACAGATAATTGTTTTTAGTGTATTTTACAGCTGATTTAAAACATGGGTCCAACGACCTGTTAACACAAGGGATAGTAACAGCAAACTAACACACGTGTTCTTCGTATTTTCTGACACTTGACCGCCAAGCTGTCTAGAATCTACTCCCTGTGTGTAAACTGTCAAAACTTTTGCTGACTACTCATCAATAAAATATTTCACTGGCATTTTGGATTTTTAGTGTCACTCCTCAATTACAGGCATTGGACCTAGTCCAATGTACTATGTTCCTGACACTGATATGGATTCTCTTCTGTGTGTTGAACCAAATGATGCTTCGGATTAAATATTTATGCCCTGACATTGATGTGGTTTCTCCTGTGAGTGTCTTCATGTGTTCAGATTACTCTTCTGAGCAAACGGTTCGTTCCATCTTTGACATTCATAAGGTTTCTCTCCTGTGTGTGTGTACTCATATGAATAACCAGTTTACCATTCTGAGAACACCGTGTGTTAGATTTGAGAGATTTCAGTTTCTCTCCTTTGTGTATCCTCATATGTTTTTCCAGAGAATCATGTAAAGCAAAGTTTTTGCCACATTCTTGACAGTGATATGGTTTCCCTCCGGTGTGAATCCTCCTGTGTCTAACCAAATCATGCTTCCTAATATATCCTTTGCTACATTCCAGACATTGGTAAGGTTTCTCTGCTGAGTGTATCCACATGTGTTTAACTAGGTTACCCTTAATAGAAAACCGTTTGTTACATCTTTGACAATCATACGATTTCCCTTCTGAATGTATCCTCATGTGTTTAACCATGTTACCCTTCAGAGAAAAACGTTTGTTACATCTTTGACATTCATATGGTTTATCTCCTGTGTGTGTCTTCATGTGTTCAATCAGATTATACTTCCGAAAAAAACTTTTTCTACATCTTTGACATTCATATGGTCTATCTCCTGTGTGTGTTCTCATGTGAATAACCAGTTTATCCTTCCGAGAAAACCATTTGCTACATTGTTGACAGTGATGTATTGTTTTTCCTTTGCTCTCTGGAACATTTTCCCTGGGAAGAGTCTCAGTGTTTACTGTTGTGATCTGAAACACCTGCAATTCTTCATGTTCCTCCCCCTCCAAACTCTGAGCTGTAGGACAGTCTGGAGCTCCAGCAGAGAGAGGCTGAGAGTCACTGTCTGGTTCTGGTGCTGCACAGTCTTGTCCATCAGACTCTGCTTTCAGTTGCTCCTCAGTGTTGCTGGGTAGAGAGTCTCCTTCTCTGTTCTCCACTTTAACAGTCTGGTCAACAAGTGAACATTCAGAAAAGCTCTCCTGATCCCAGTCCTGTTTCACACTGGTAGAAGTGAATGTGGCGACAGTAGTTCCAGATTGCAGTCCTTGGATCTGCTCTTCCTCCTGACTGGTCCACAGCTCTTCTTCCTCTTTAATCTGTGGAGGCTCCAGAAGAGAGAGCTGCTGCACATCTGGGGGGAAGAAGAGGAAAGACAACAGTTACATGTGGCCTGCTTCAATAATCTGCAACCTAGACTGACAGCTAGAGACCAATTAATGGTAATTTATTATACCAATGCATAATGTAGAATATCAAGAGACGACAAGATAGCGCTGCTATCAACGCTAACTACGTCCCTTGACACCCTCTGCCCCATGGCAACTAGACCTACTCGGCCCTCTACCCCTGCCCGTGGCTATCAGAGGTCGTTCGGAAAGAGCGCTCCTCCCTCCGGGCTGCAGAGAGGTTGTGGCACAAGTCCAAGGGTAATCAAGACCTCGACAAGTACCACTCCCTTCTCAAGACCTTCTCCACTCACATAACTGAGGCAAAAACCGACTACTACTTGAAACAGGTGAACAACGCTCCTAACCCCCACAAACTGTTCTCTACCTTTTCCTCACTCCTAAACCCTCCTACCTCTCCTCTTCATACTACCTTGACAGCAGACGACTTCTCTCGCTTCTTTGGGGATAAAATCGCAGACATCAGCAGCCAATTCCCTGAACCCTCCCTGCCTAACTGCTCCCACACCTTGTCTGAACCCTCTACTTGCCTCTCCTCCTTTTCCCCCTTATCTGAAACAGGAATGTCTGACCTCATTCTCTCCCACCGCCCCACCACTTGCCCCCTTGACCCAATCCCTTCCCCTCTTTTCCATACTATCTCTCCTTCTATTACTCCGTTCCTTCTTCATGTCCTCAACTCCTCACTCACCTCTGGCACTTTTCCCTCAGCATACAAACAGGCTATAGTCAAACCCTTACTCAAAAAACCCTCTCTTAACCCAGCCGTCCTCCAGAACTACAGACCAGTCTCACTGCTACACTTCTTCTCTAAAACAATCGAGCGTGCTGTAGCCAACCACCTGTCAAGCTTTCTCTCCCAGAAGGACCCTATCCAGTCGGGCTTCAAGACCGGCCACTCCACTGAGACTGCCCTCCTGTCGGTTACCACGGCCCTCCAGTCTGCCAGAGCAGCCCTCAAGATCTTCTGTTGTCATTCTGCTAAACCTCTCTGCAGCATTCGACACAGTCAACCACCAGATCCTGCTCGTCACACTTGAAGAGATGGGCATCACTGGCACTGCGCTTAAATGGATCTCATCCTACCTGACACGAAGATCCTATCAAGTCTCCTGGGGAGGAAAACCATCTGGTACCCGCCTGCTCTCCACTGGGGCCTCACAGGGTTCCGTCCTTGGTCCGCTCCTATTCTCCCTATACACCACCTCACTCGGGCCAATCATCGCCTCCCATGGCTTCTCCTATCACTGCTACATTGACGACGCGCAGCTATATCTATCCTTTCCCCCAACCGATCAAGGGATATCGACCAGAATCAAGGCCTGCCTCTCTGACATCTCAGCCTGGATGACCAGACATCACCTCCAGCTGAACCTCACCAAAACAGAACTCCTCATCATCCCTGCCAAACCCTCAATCACCCACGATCTCTCCATCACTGTGGGATCTGCAACAGTGACCCCTTCATCCTCTGCCAGGAACCTGGGGGTCACCTTGGACGACGAGCTCTCCATCACAGCTCACATTGCCGCAGTCTCTCGGTCATGTAGATTCACCCTCTACAACATCAGGAAAATCAGAAAATACCTCTCTCAACCTTCCACCCAACTGCTAGTCCAAGCTCTTGTCCTCTCAAAGCTGGACTGCAACTCACTGCTCGTCGGCCTTCCAGCAAAGGCAATCCACCCCCTCCAAAGAATCCAAAATGCAGCAGCTTGCCTGGTATTCAATCTACCCAGACGCTGCCATGTCACCCCACTCCTCCTCTCCCTCCACTGGCTTCCCATCATGGCCCATATCAGATTTAAGACCCTGGTACTGACCTTTAGGGCAGTCAACGGGACTGCCCCAAGTTATATCAACTCTCTCCTCCGGCCTTACACTCCTGCCCGCCACCTACGGTCCTCCTCTGACACCCCCCCCCCCCCCCCCCCCCCCAAGAGCGCCAGAGCCCAAAACAAGCTCTTCCCCTGTCTGGCTCCCCAATGGTGGAATCAACTT
Source organism: Neosalanx taihuensis (assembly GCA_030340665.1). Taxonomy (NCBI): domain Eukaryota; kingdom Metazoa; phylum Chordata; class Actinopteri; order Osmeriformes; family Salangidae; genus Neosalanx; species Neosalanx taihuensis. Next base: position 5,512,379 of record CM059316.1, on the reverse strand, counting down.
CCCACCTCCATCAGAAGCACAGACTGTCCCGTCGCCTTCAAGAAAAGGCTCAAAACTCACTTATTCAGATAATTTAATGGCATTTAGAAATATTAAGGCACTTACAAATATCATCTGTTGGTGTTGTTTAGAATTACTTGTTAATCCCTGAGCGGAAACTTGCTAGTGCTGTCGCTTTATTGGTCGCATCCCTCAGGTTGAGTCTGTGGTGACTCACCTTAAACTTGTAATTTGTTCGGCTAAAAGTTCTTATAGCTCTCTCCTTGGCACTTATAGGTTCTCTCGATGTGTGTTTCATAATCTGTAAACCAGATATATTTTCGGGTCTAAACCGTTGCTATGCTTAGTGACCAAGGCTCTTTTGTAAAGCCTTCACTTTAAGTCGCTTTGAATAAAAGCGTCTGCTAAATGAATACATGTGAATATATTATGCCTGTAAAATGTTATCTTTAAGGGGTCAGATGGCGTTGCAGCTCCAGATACATTTTCGTTCGTGGGAGAGGGGCTAAAATGGTTCTTTAGTTTGAGAAGTTTGCCGACCCCTGATCAAGTCAATACGTAACAACTCTAGTATCGTCCATTCATTAAAGACACTGGATCACTAGATTCTGACTTTATCAACGACCCACAGTGGGACTAGACCTCTAACTGTGCAACATCAAATCAGACATAATGAATAAAACACCGCCATTTTGTAATCAACTGTAGTTATTATATCAAACCTGCTCGGTGAATCTTGAGTTCAGGTTTAATAACAATGTCCAACAACCGTTGCAGTCGAACACTTTCCTCCTGTGAACGAGAAATCTCCTCTTCAAACTCGGAGAAAGATTTTTCAACGGCCGCGAATATCTCCAAAGCTGCTGCTGTTAATCTCTGACTAATCAAATCCCTGAACACCTCTAGTTTGGACATTTTGATGTTGAAAAACTCGGGATTGTAACTTTGGCAAGTTAGCTTCTTCCTTCTGGTTCTTTCTCTAGTCGGATGTGAACAAGTCAAGCTTCCGGTGATCAGTTCAGCGGCTTCATCTAACCTGGGCGCCATCTGCTGGGAAGGAGTGGGATCATTCTGGGCTTGAAAGCACTGGGCTTGACCCTTTGCACCTACGTTACATGATCACGTAGGTGCGCCATGCTGGACGGCAAGAGTGAGTGAACGAAGCATTGCAGGGAGCGCAAAACTGACCGAAACTTAGAGCGATTGCAATTATTTTTGCCAGCAAGCATGACTTCTTCTAAGGCATGTTCAGTTAGGTTGTCAGTGAAAGTAAATCATCGTTTAGGCGTTCACAAAGCATGATATTTGGAAAAAGTCGAGATCGCTAGCTTAAAATCTGACCCGTACCTCCTCCCTCCATCCATATTCACCGATTTAAAGAAATCGCCAACTTTACCCGAATTCCCCCCCCCCCCCCCCCCACGATATGTACCAACTCCCAGTTTAACTCCCAGGCATGAATAAAAAATATGATGTAATCATAAACTGTTGATGTACATCACAAGTCGACTTTTTTGCTCATGTGCTTATTCAATCAATCAAATTATCAAAAAATAAAATTATCTTCATAAAACATACAGGATATAATTACATTCAGAAGTAATCAAACTGAAAACATTTGAAAGCAAACGTATTGTTGCTAATCAAGCAAACTTTTCAGGGCTCACTTTTTAATTGTGACTCCCATCAGATGGGAGGTATCCTTCTCGCGCTCACCAGGCACATAATCAGGTGATAAGGGGTCATCACTCTTCTCTCCTGGAAAAAGAAATGAATGCCTTTATAAATGATATCCAAAACAAAGCAACCAGTCAGACAATCAGATACTTAGTAATACTAGCAGTAGGCCTAACCTGTGAGGGTTCAATGAAACGTTAAAAAAACGTTAAAATCTGCAAAACATTCTAGAATCTAGAAATAAGCTTTTGGGTCGCTCTGAATACAGTATAACTATATGTCAAACTTTATACATGGTGTTATCTTTATTTTATGGGTAAAATAGGTTTTGCGACAGCAGGCAGCCTATATGCTGTACCACTGGTGAACTACAGCCTGGCGGAGACTCACCTTTAAACGTGTATGATGTTCAGCTGAATGCTCTTATAGTTCTTCCCTTGGTACTTATTGGTTCTCATGATGTATGTTTTGTAACCTAGATGCCCGCTATGTTGGGGTCTATCAAGTTGTTATTGTCGGTAACTGAAGCTCTTTTGTAAAGCTCTCTCTTGTAAGTCGCTTTGGATGAAAGCGTCAGCTAAATGAATAAATGTAAATATAATGTAAATATGCATTCAAGCCCAGAATGATCCCACTCCTTCCCAGCAGATGGCGCCCAGGTTAGATTAAGCTGCTGAACTGATCACCGGAATCTTGACTTGTCCACATCCGACTGGAGAGAAAGAACCAGAGGGAAGCTTTTAAAAGAGAGTTTTTCAATAAAAAAATGTCCAAACTAGAGGTGTTCAGGGATTTCATTAGTCAGAGATTAACAGCAGCAGCTTTGGAGATATTCGCGGCCGTTGAAAAATCTTTCTCCGAGTTTGAAGAGGAGATTTCTCGTTCACAGGAGGAGAGTGTTCGGCTGCAACGGTTGTTGGACATTGGTATTAAACCTGAAATCAAGATTCACCGAGCAGGTTTGATATAATAACTGCAGTTGATTGTAAAATGCGGTGTTTTATTCATTATGTCTGATTTGATGTTGCACATTTAGGAGTCTAGTCCCAATGTGGGTCGTAGATAAAGTCAGAATCTAGTGAATAATGGACGGAAGTATTTAGTTGGGTGGTAGGTCAGATGGCTCAACGGTTAAGGGGTGGCGCTCATGATCGGAAAGTTGTGAGATCGAGTCCCGGCTGTGGCTATATAATGCATGAAGGCACTTCACCCTACTTGCCTCAGGGAGAATGTCCCTGTATTTACTAAGTAAGTCGCTTTACAGCGTCTGCTTAATGTAAATGTAGTTGAATGGACGATAGAGTTGTGTAATGACTAGGTGCAACGGTACAGTGTTACCACGGTTCGGTTCACGGTTTATGGGCCTCGGTTTCGGTATGTCAATATTGTCTCTGCTCTAACATGCGTTTTTTGGTTGCTTTTTCTATTGGAAAAACAGGTAAAGTGTAAAATGCCAAATAATTAAAGGCATTGGTGAAATCAAATAAGTTTTATTATAAACATGGCATGGGGTACCTTACATTTATTCATTTAGCAGATGCTTTTATCCAAAGCAACTTACTGTATGTACAGGGACATTCTCCCTGAGGAGAGTAGGGTGAAGTGCCTTGCCCAACAACATAGAGCCACAGCCGGGGCTCGATCTCACAATCTTTCGATCATGAGGCCAACGCCTTAACCTGTTAAGCCACCTGACTCCACCTTATCAAGTTCAGTCTCTCGTCTTCTTGTCCACTCGCCATGATTCTAAGTGCTACTAGAACGTCTGTTTCTGAGTGCTGATAGGCTCAAGGGAAACAAGAATACACAGAATACATGAGCAATGACTTTGTTTAAAAATGAATGTTTAATGTCGCTGACGAGTACCGAACGATACGAATACAATCAAAAAAACGTTGCATCCCTAGTAGACAGCAGCTATCGTCGTAAAACGAACCACAGAGTGTATTTTGGGGGAAATTGTGGTGTGTGCTTTCCTGACTTGCAGATGGATGCGGTATTTAAAGGTAAATTGTACAACTGATATTTGTGTAAATTTTATACAAAATGCATGATTAGTATTTATAACATATACGTAAAAGCATGCATTTGTAGTGTATTGAAGCAGGCCACATGTACAGTTGTGGTCAAAAGTTTACATACACTAGTGAAGATCATGTATGCCATGGCAATATAGGGTTTTCAATAAACTCTACAACTCTTATTTTTCTGTGATGGAATGATAAGGAGCACATATTTCTTTGTCACAGAAAACATTCATGAAAAATGGTCCTTTTACGAATTTATTATGGGTCTTTTGAAAATGTGACAAAATCTGCTGGGTCAAAAATATACATACAGCAATGTTAATATTTGGTTAAATGTCCCTTGGCCATTTTCACCTCAATTAGGCGCTTTCGGTAGACATCCACAAGCTTCTGGCAAGCTTCTGGTTGAATCTTTGACCACTCCTCCTGACAGAATCGGTGCAGTTCAACTAAATTTGTTGGTTTTCTGAGTCGGACTTGTCTCTTCAGCACAGTCCACATATTCTCTATGGGGTTTAAGTCAGGACTTTGGGAAGGCCACTCTAAGACCTTAATTCTAGCTTGATTTAGCCATTCCTTCACCACTTTTGATGTATGTTTGGGGTCATTGTCCTGTTGGAACACCCAACTACGTCCAAGACCCAACTTTCTGGCTGATGATTTTAGGTTTTCCTGCAGAATTTGGAGGTAGTCTTCCTTCTTCATTATTCCATTTACTTTCTGTAAAGCACCAGTTCCACTGCCAGCAAAACAGGCCCACAGCATAATACTACCACCACCATGTTTGACGGTAGGTATGGTGTTCTTGGGGTGAAAGGCCTCACCTTTTCTCCTCCAAACATATTTCTGGTCATTGTGGCCAAAAAGCTCAATTTTAGTTTCGTCTGACCACAGAACTTTCCTCCAGAAGGCCTTGTCTTTGTCCATGTGATCAGCAGCAAACTTCAGTCGAGCCGTAAGGTGCCGCTTCTGGAGTAATGGCTTCCTTCTTGCACGGCAGCCTCTCAGCCCATGGCGATGTAGAACACGCTTGACTGTGGACACTGACACATGTGTTCCAGCAGCCTCCAACTCATTGCAGACTTGCTTTTTGGTGGTTCTTGGTTGACTCTTGACCAACCTGACCAATTTTCTCTCAGCAGCAAGTGATAGCTTGCGTTTTATTCCTGATCGTGGCAATGATACAACTGTGCCATGCACTTTATACTTACAAACAATTGTTTGCACAGTTGATCTTGGGACCTGCAACTGCTTTGAAATGGCTCCAAGGGACTTTCCTGACTTGTTCAAGTCAATGATGCGCTTTTTCAGATCCGTGCTGAGCTCCTTAGACTTTCCCATTGTAGTATTTCTGGCTGAGTCTAGTGAATGTGTCAAACAAGCCCTATTTACATGGACTGAAAGAAGTCACCAGCTGGAGTCAATCATAATCACTCGTAAGAAGTTAGGAGGCCATGCCAAAAAGCAAATTGGATTGAAACAACTTTTTCTACATCACCAAATTGGTAATTCAAGGTGCTGTATGTATATTTTTGACCCAGAAGATTTTGACACATTTTCAAAAGACCCATAATAAATTCGTAAAAGGACCATTTTTCATGAATGTTTTCTGTGACAAAGAAATATGTGCTCCTTATCATTCCATCACAGAAAAATAAGAGTTGTAGAGTTTATTGAAAACCCTATATTGCCATGGCATACATGATCTTCACTAGTGTATGTAAACTTTTGACCACAACTGTAACTGTTGTCTTTCCTCATCTTCCCCCCAGATGTGCAGCAGCTCTCTCTCCTGGAGCCTCCACAGATTAAAGAGGAAGAAGAGCTGTGGACCAGTCAGGAGGAAGAGCAGCTCCAAGGACTGCAGTCTGGAACTACAGAAGTGAAACAGGACTGGGATCAGGAGGGCTTTTCCGAATGTGCACATGTTGACCAGACTGTTAAAGTGGAGGACAGAGAAGGAGACTCTCCTGTAGACTACGTATCTAAACTCAAACAATTTTCTAAAATGGACTTCCAGTCAAAGCAGGAGGTAATAATTAAAGGAAGACAAACGCCAGCGCTAACGGATTTGCTTCAGACTATGGGTCAGAAGAGCCGCTCGTTTCAAATGGAGTGGTACACACGAAAGGGCTGGCTGTGTGGATGTCCAGCAAGAAACCGTCTTTTCTGCTTTCCCTGCCTTCTCTTCTCAACTTGCGACAATGTCTGGACTCAGATGGGATATTGTGACCTGAAGAATTTGCAAAGGAGCCTCGTCAAACATGAGCAATCGACCGTTCACATTCAAAGCCAGATCGCGCTGAAAACCTTCGGGATGTCCAGCGTAGACTTGGCTTTAGACGAACGGCGGCGACTCAACGTCAGCGTCCACAATGCTAAAGTAAAGGAGAACAGAGAGATTTTAAAATATCTCATTGACGCCACCTGCTTCCTCGCCAAACAGCAGCTGGCTTTTCGTGGAAATGATGAACGGACAGGCTCTGCTAATCGTGGCAACTATGTTGAACTCTTACATGCTTCTGCTGAGAAAGACGACAGACTAGCTAGACATTTGGAGACATCCACTGTATTTTCTGGCTTGTCAAACGAAATACAGATTGATTTAATCGAAGCAGTCGCAGATGTTCTTAGAAATGACATTAAAAAGGAGCTCAGGGCAACCCCATTTGTGGCTGTAGAAGTAGACGAGACCACAGATGTTACAAACCAAGCTCAGATTTCGCTCATATTACGGTATGTAGCTAACACGGAAGCAGACTGCAAGGTGAAGGAGGCGTTTTTGGGTTTTGATGACGTGAGTGAGGATAGACGCGCTCCTGCTATGGCTGAGTATGTCCTGAAAATGTTGGAGAAGTATGAGTGTGTTGACAAGCTTGTAGCTCAGACATACGATGGGGCCGCTGTAATGGCCTCAGAGCTTCATGGCGTGCAAGCTAAAATTCAAGAAAAAGTGCCCGAAGCCATATTTACCCACTGTTACGCACACAAGCTGAACTTGGTGCTATTGGATTCAGCAAAGTGCATGCCTGAGTGTCGCATGTTTTTTAAAACAGCTGAGGGCCTAGCATCATTTTTCAGCAAGTCCACAAAGCGCGCTAACTTGCTAGATGATGTTGTCAAGCGCCGTTTACCCAGATCAGCTCCTACAAGATGGAGCTCTAACTCTAGGCTGCTGGAGACAATAAGCATGCATCAAAATGATCTGCACGCGTTATTTCAGATCATTATAGAAAATCCTGACCGCTGGGATAATGACACTCTGATGATGGCAGCAGGATACGATCGATGGCTGTCAAAAGCATCAACATGCTTTCTCCTTATGACATATGAGGACATTTTCAATGAAACTAACGCACTTTTCAAAGTGCTGCAAAACAAGGCGATGGACATTGACTGTTGTCTCGCACGCATCCGCGACACTGTTGCAGCTCTGGAGCGCATGAGACTGGAGTTCGACCGTTTCTATGACCGGTTTGAGAAGAAATGCAGCGCACTTGGCCTGACAGAGAGTGGAGGCAGCCAGTCGATTCGATGTGAACGAAAACGACTGCTCTGTAACATTCTGGATAACATAAGCCATCAAATGAAGGCTAGGTTTGATCCTTTTGGTAAGCTGACTTTCCTTGGTTTGGTGGATTGCGCTAAATTCAGTGAAATGTCACAACATTTTGATGACTCCAAACTGCAAAGCCTGTCAAAATATGCCAAATTCTTTGATTTTGTGAAACTAAAGGCAGATCTCGTTGGATTGTATAGGTCACAAACAGTGAGGGATGAATGTAAGTCTCCTGGACAGCTTCTTAGCTTTTTGGCCCAGAAGGATCTCATCCAAACTGTTCCTGAGGCCACAAAGTTGCTCCAGCTAGTGCTCACTATTCCAGCTCCTACAGCATCGGTGGAGGGGTCATTCTCAGCACTGAAAAGACTAAAAACATACAGTCGGAACAGGACTGATCAAGGACAACTTTCTTCCCTGGCAGTGATTTCCATTGAGACAGAGAGACTTTTAAAACTGAAGGAGGACAAAGACAACTTCTACAAACAAGTTATTGATGCTTTTGTTCGGAACGAGCAACGCATGGACTTCATTTATAAATAACAGTAAGACCATAACAACATTTGTTTATTATTATTAAATGTGCTTTTTTGCTACAGTTTGTAAGTAAGCCAATAAGCCAAAATAAGCCAATTGTAAACCTAACTTGTTAACTGCTTGCAGTCAAATGGTAAATAAACTACTCTGTATGGTTCATATGTTTGTAATTCTGATTGTGATTTATTCAGTGCGTCACCAGCCATGAACCTCACCACACGTCACTGCTCTCTACCCAGGAACAAAACTGAGGAGCAACTGAAAGCAGAGTCTGATGGACAAGACTGGGCAGCACCAGAACCAGACAGTGACTCTCAGCCCCTCTCTGCTGGAGCTCCAGAGTTTGGAGGAGGAGGAACATGGAGCAGAGCTGCTGTTTGATAACACAACACTAAACATTGAGGCTCTTCCCAGAGACAATTTTCCACAGAGACGTTGCAAAGGAAAAAGTATACATCGATGTCAACAATGTAACCAACAGTTTTCCTCAGAAAGATGAACTGGTTATTCATACGAGGACACATACTGGAGGGAAACCGTTTCAATATCAAAGATGTAACAAACAGTTTTCTCTGAGGGGTAATCTGATTGAACCATGAGGACACACACAGGAGAGAAACTATATGAAGGTGAAAGATTGAACAAACGGTATTCGTTGAAGGGTAATCTGGTTAGACACATGAGAATACATTCAGGAGGGAAAGCTTACCAATGTCATGAATATAGCACAGTACATAGTAGGGAGTTTTATTTGGTTGGACACGTGGGGAGGATTTACACAGGAGAGAAATCATATGTGTGCCTGGAAAGTAGCAAACCCTTTGCTCTATATGAATCTCTGGAATAACACAGCAGGATAGATGCAAAAAAAGATAAACAGTTTAAATCTCAAAAATGTAATAAATGCTATTCTCAGAAGGATAACTGGTTATTCATATGAGTACACACTCAGGAGAGAAACCTTATGAGTGTCAAAGAAATGGTTTGCTAGAAAAGTAATCTGAACGCATGAGAATACCCACAGGGGAGAAACCACATCAGTGTCAGGATTGTAGGAAAATATTTTTAAACATGGTTTGACACGAAGACACACAGAAGAGAAACCATATCACTGTCAGGAACGTAGCAAAATATTTGACATACGTGATTAACTATGAACACATGAAGACACTCTGGTGAAAAATTGCATCAGTGCCAATAGTGTAAAATATATTTTGAAAATATATGTGTCGCTTCGAGGCGGTAGGGAGCGCTTCCCTTTAGACATTCCACTCTGCCAAAGCCAAACATATTTCCATGTCATGGTTATCAATTAATCATAAATGTTCTATCAAATCAACCATGTGAATGTCTTGACTGAAATACATTTGCATGAGGGATGAAAATGGAGATGGATCAGACCTGGTCCTATCCTGACAGTTCTAGATGTTTCCCTGCTCCAGCACACCTGATTCTAATGAAGGGTTGAGAGGGTCGTTGAGGCACGATTGCTTGTTTGGATGTTAACCGAAAGGACGGTGGTTCGAGTCCATGTTTGTGTGGCCTGCCCTGTGTGACAATGACCTGTACCAACCATCAGAGTCGAAGAAGGTGGAAAAACTCTTCCTTCTGAGAGAAACTTTCCTCCTCACCTCTCTCAGTCACCTCACCTACTCACCTCTCCTTCTGACCTCTCCTACTCACCTCACCTAGTCATCACTCCTCCTCACCTCTCCTTCTGACCTCTCCTACTCACCTCTCCTACTCACCTCTCCTACTCACCTCACCTAGTCATCACTCCTCCTCACCTCTCCTTCTGACCTCTCCTACTCACCTCACCTACTCACCTCTCCTACTCACCTCTCCTAGTCATCACTCCTCCTCACCTCTCCTTCTGACCTCTCCTACTCACCTAGTCACCACTCCTCCTCACCTCTCCTTCTGACCTCTCCTACTCACCTCACCTAGTCACCACTCCTCCTCACCTCTCCTTCTGACCTCTCCTACTCACCTCACCTACTCACCTCTCCTACTCACCTCTCCTACTTACCTCACCTAGTCACCACTCCTCCTCACCTCTCCTTCTGACCTCTCCTACTCACCTCACCTACTCACCTCTCCTACTCACCTCTCCTAGTCATCACTCCTCCTCACCTCTCCTTCTGACCTCTCCTACTCACCTAGTCACCACTCCTCCTCACCTCTCCTTCTGACCTCTCCTACTCACCTCACCTAGTCACCCCTCCTCCTCACCTCTCCTTCTGACCTCTCCTACTCACCTCTCCTACTCACCTCTCCTACTCACCTCTCCACCTCACCTATGATGTTCAGCTCCCACTTGAGGTCCTGGGAGAGGGTGGTGCCCAGGAAGCGGTAGGACTCCACAGTGATGACCTGGAAGTCGCACAGAGTGATGGGGGGAGTGGGGCTGGATCCTTCCTGAAGTCCACAACCATCTCCACTGTCTGCAGAGCGTTTAGCTCGAGGTTGTTCTGGCTACACCTGGTCACCAGGTTGTCTACTTCCCACCTCTAGTCAGATTCGGAGCTGAGCTGTATTGGCCAAGGTGGCTTCGGCTCAGTTTACGCTGGAATACGAAGACATGACAATCTACCTGTAAGAATGACATAACACACACACAAAGTGTATCCTCACTCACACTTGAAACACATCTCTTTGTTTTGTTTTTTTTTGTTTTTACTGTATGTCTTTGTTTTGTTTAATTGTTTACAACACATTCCACTGGAAGTGTATAATTTAATTTGAAAAGGGGCAGACATCATAAGCTTTTGCTTCTTTCTGTGCCCTTAATTCATTATTTGTATCTAAGATGTGTTCGTTCTGTTTATTTTTATTTATTTTTTTTTGTTGCTATGAATGAAATAAATGAAAAAAAAGTATCATTTTATAAATCAACCTGCACTATTTCCCGTCCATCCGTCTTTGAACAGGTGGCAATCAAGCACATTCCCAGAGAAAATGTGAAATATATATCTTGGGTGAGTGGACCAATCCCTTTTTTTACAATTCCTGTGTTCCATTTTAGCTGTCCACAATCCCCTCCACCTATTCTCTGATATCTGTCTTTCCTTTTGTCTCTTCAGAAGATAAGCACCTATGAGGCGTTTGGCAAATCATTCCAAAGACCTGCCCACCCTGGAGGGAGTTCTGTTCCAACCTTGGCTGCAGATAACACACTTTGAATGGAAAAAAAGAATGCGATGAATAAATAAAGACCTATTCTTCTGTGCTCTCATACAAGTGCCATGGTCATGGTATAGACAATGATGAACATGGTTCACTTGTTTATTCAGTGACACACTATTTAGTGACACACATATGCGCACACAGATTCCTGGAATTGCAGAGTGCGCTTTGCCCTCCCTTGACTGGCGCAGACATGAATAATTGGCTTCTGGTTTATGACTTTTTTTCAAGACAGGTTGGAGACTTTTATTTTGAAAAAAGGTTCTTGGCTCGGATTGCCACCCATCAGTTTCGCAAACGTCTATTGGCTGTGCCAGTAGCCTATGAACATAGGTCTTGGTTATGGCACAGCATCACGTGTAAGACTTTCAACAGAGCATCAGAATGGTAAAAATGTTTCTTATGATTTTCTCTTAACATCAGAATATGTTGGCTAGGGTTTTATGAACGACACAATTTATTGTAGCAAACATGGCTTTGTGAATTAAGACTGTGGCTGGTAGCTAGTTTACTAATAGGATCGGATGTTGGTTAGCTCGAAGGCTAGCTTGAAAACGTTGTAAACTCGGATGAAGTTAGCGTCATGCTAACAGCCCTGCAGAATCTGAATCAGGTTTAATCGCTATGCAAGATTTACAATCATAGAATTCACTGTGGCAGAAAATAGCAAACACAGAACAGATATGTGACATAATAATACAAATTTAATACAATGTAAAATACACTACAATTTTGATACAAATATCATAGAAGTACAAGTAACATAAGTACAAAGTGGGATGGGTATATATAGTAGGGGGTGGGGGTATAGTACAGGGACATTCTCCCTGAGGAAAGTAGGGTGAAGTGCCTTGTCCAAGGACACAAGGTCATGTTGGCACATTCTGGGTTCGCACCAGGGACCTTCTGATTACCAGCCCAACACCCTAACCGACTGCGCCACATGACCCTTCGCAACAGACTTGCCTTTTCTTGGTATTCACTTCATATTTAGATTTACATGTATTCATTTAGCAGACGCTTTTATCCAAAGCGACTTACAGCAAGTACAGGGACATTCTCCCTGAGGAAAGTAGGGTGAAGTGTCTTGCCCAAGGACATAACATCACATAGACACAGCCGGGGCTCGATGTCACAACCTTCCGATCATGAGGCCAACGGCTTAACTGTTGAGCCATCTGACCCCCCCCCATCATATGTAATATCAGTTGAAGTTACGTCATTACCATGTAACTAGAGATGAGGGACAGGAAAAGCTTCCAATTACAATCCTGATCACAATTCAGGGGTGCATGTCACCTAACACAGCCGGGAATCAAACCGGCACTGTTTAGATTTCCCGATTCCCAAACCGTTCAGCCACTCGACTCCCACTGGTTGTAGAGTGATCGCCTTTCTCTCACAAGCCAGTTCGTAAACAGTCACTCTTTTCTAACCAGATGAGCAGTGTTGTGAATGTATTTGAATGCTAATCTCAAGGTGATATTGTCTCTACCTTACAGCTTCGTCGAGAGACAAGACTGAGACGGGAGTACCTGTACAGGAAGGCCCAAGAAGACAGAGTACGCACTATTGAGGAGAAGAAACAGAAGTTGAAGTCTGCACTAGATGGTATGAATGCTCACGCACGCAGTGCCTTAGTTACATGTTATGGTTCCCACTATGTGAGCTGGGCATGACATCATGGCTTCCATACTGTTTTTGTTGTTCGCTTCAACTCCAACAAAATTGATTGCCATTCGCGCAGACAACCGTCTCATTCCGACGGAGATCCGCAGGGAGGCTGTGGAGCTTCAGAAGTTACTGGAATATGACGACGAAGGCGCAGAAGGTGCGTGACACGTTCCTCGCTAAGGTGTATCGAATGCATCGCTTCATGCCAAGCAATGCTGTGTCATAACCCATATTCACCAAGAAGGGTGCTGGGGGGGGGTGGTCTGTACAGGTGTCAGCTCCCACATGGACGATGAGTACAAGTGGGCAGGTGTGGAGGATCCAAAGGTCATGGTCACCTCGTCCAGAGACCCGAGCTCGAGGCTGAAGATGTTCACCAAGGTCAGTCCTGTTTGTTCTCACGGATCGCGTCCAGTTTTTCCTTGTCTTCCTTGAGGGTTTAGGTTGGTTGAGGGGCAGTTCTATGGGCATATTAGATTAGATTAGATTCAACTTTAGTGTCATTACACAGGTACAAGTACAGGGTAACGAAATACAGTTAGCATCCAACCAGAATATGTGAAGCCCTTTGTGACATTGCTTGTAAAGGGCTATACAAATAAATGTTGATTTGATCTGTGATGACATGTGTCAGTGGTTTTAAACTTGTCATGTCAACCAAGCACTACACCAGCTGATTTTAATAAATAGAGAAACTCGTTAGTGAAATCAGCTGGTGTAGTGCTTGGTTGGCACAAAAACCTGTTGGCCCTCAATGGCACAAGTTTGACAGAGAATCCCTTATTGGTCCTGCAGCAGTTTGCAACAGCAAAGTGCAGTACAGAACTCAGAATAACAATATAAAAAATGTAATAAAAATCCATGAAAGTAATATCACATTGCACATAAGTGGCTATGACCGAGGTACAACAGCGGTGTTAGTGGTGCACACATCATTTATGTCACTAATGTCGCTGGAACATTTCTTGGTGTGACAGGAGGTGAAGTTGATCTTCCCGGGTGCCCAGCGCATGAACAGGGGAAATCACGAAATCAAATCCCTGGTTCAAGCTTGCAAAGCCAACAATGTGACCGACCTGGTCATCGTACATGAGACCAGAGGACAGCCAGGTAAGCAGAGCAACGTTCATTTATCAGCTGTATTCAGGGCGTCAGGTGGCTGAGCGGTTAGGGAATCAGGTTAGTAATCAGAATCAGAAACTATTTTAATCGCTATGCAAGATATATAAACACAGAATTCACTTTGGCAGAAAGGTGCAGACATAGAACATATATGTAACATAATAATAAAACAGAATGAAAAATATAATGTGAAATACAAATTAGATTTACATTTATTCATTTTGCAGACGCTTTTATCGAAAGCAGCTTACAGTAAGTACAGGGGCATTCTCCCTGAGGCAACATAGTCACATAGACTATGTTGCCTCAGTGCCACGTCACATAGTCACAGCCGGGGTTCGATCTCACAACCTTCCGATCTTAAGGCCACCGCCTTAACCCACTGAGCCATCTGACCCCTAGATACAAATAAGATAAAAGTTAAAGAGTGGGCACTAGTTGTACAGATGGAGGGGGAATATAACCATAGTGTGAGAGTGTAGAGAAGACTGGGTATATATAGTACAGGGGGAGGGGTATATAAACAGTGGTGCAAAAAGTGCAGTCAGAATGTTGCCAGTTCGATTCCCATTTAAGTCGCTCTGGATAAGAGCGTCTGCTAAATGACTAAATGGGAATGTAAGTAGCGACCGGTTTGTATACTAATAATGCTTCATTTATCAGATTTATCATTTATTCTTGGGTATTATTCCGGTACCGTAACCCATCTGACTCCCTTGTTTTCATCGGTTTCAATCGTTTTTTAACTGGTTGATCTGCGTCCTTTTTCAGACGGCCTTGTGGTGTGCCACCTCCCGTTTGGCCCCACAGCCTACTTCACCCTGTACAATGTAGTCATGAGACATGACGTTCCTGACATCGGCACCATGTCCGAAGCTTTTCCACACCTCATCTTCCACAACTTTTCCTCCCGACTTGGTCGAAGGGTGAGATACCTGACAATTATTGTGAAATGCATTCTGTTCATCTAAAATGGTTGGTTGTGCTAACAGTTGGTTGTTATAACTACTGCTATCTCTTCCAGGTGTCCAACATCCTGAAGTACCTGTTTCCAGTTCCCAAAGAGGACAGTAAACGTGTAATCACATTTGCCAATCAGGAGGATTTCATTTCTTTCAGGTGAATAAATGCAGTACTTCTGGAAAGAAAATATCTGCCCACCTTTTTTAGTCAAGGAGAACATTTTAGAAGTATGTTTGATTCAACAAGTCTTGATACATGTTTTCATTTCAGACACCACACATACAAGAACACGAATCACAGAAATGTGGAGCTGGCTGAAGTGGGGCCCAGATTTGAAATGAAACGTAAGAACCAAAAGCTTACTCTTGAATGGTTGTAGCACATCTTGAACACACAGTGCTTTCAAAAATATATGTATATATTCTTGACTAATCGTACTTTCTTTCTCTAGTGTATATGATTAAGCTTGGCACCCTGGAGAATGAGAGTACAGCGGACGTTGAATGGCGCCATCACTCATTCACGCACACTGCTAAAAAGAGGAAGTTTCTCAGTGTGGACTAGTGTTCTAGTCTCTGTTAAACACAGGGATGTATTTTGCTATTTCACTTGTGCTGCATGGAAATGTGACCTGATCAGTTGACCACCTCCCACACCTTTTTGTGCAGCTTACCATATTTTGTACCATGGATTCATTTACATCCATTGAAATGGATCAACTTTCTGAATAAATACAGCTTTAAAACATCCCCCGAGCTGATATTTAGCATGTTTCTTGTTTGTTGGATGAATCGATATATTTATTCATTTGCATATTTATATAACAGTTTTTATTTTCGTTATGAGAATGATAAAGTAGAGCAAAATCAGGGAGTGAGGTGGGCTGAGAGGTTTGGGAATCATACGGTTTCAAGGTTGATTCCTGGCCGTGCCAGATTAAGTTGTGACTTTGGGCAAGGCACTTCACCCTACTTGCCTCGGGGGGAATGTCCCTGTATTTACTGTAAGTCGCTTTGGATAAAAGCGTCTGTCAAACCCCTACAATATAAATGTCATGTAATAACCACAACTGTACACTGGGTGGCGATAGGTCGTGGTTTCGGGTTGCCGAACCCTGCTAAACTTCAGATCCCACAGAAGAAGACCAAGGAGTCGCTTCTTCACAGAGAGAATTCAAGATGGCAGTTTCAGGTGAGACTTAACCCCACAGCTAAACACCATCAAACTGTTTATTACCGACGACCTTTCAAGGTTACACGGTCAACTACGGAGTGCAATGTCTTACTGTGCTAAGTAGAATTCAGAAAAAAGTTTAAAAAGTGGAGTTTTAGTTGATGGAAACGAACGACAGATGTGGCTAACTGGTGCGCTAATGTAGTACAGTAGTGGTGCTGTTCCTATACTAGCTAGCTTTAGCCAGTTAATCCCTTTTCTGCTGTAAATCTACCGAAGTACTTCTTGAGTTTAGCACGAAAGAACACCCGACAAGAACGAAGGAGCGATGAATAGCGAAGCCTCGTCGATGCAGTAATGTCACTTTAGGTGAAATGTCACTAATAGTCACATTAGGGGACCACTGACAAACATGGCCTCCGAGATTTCGAAATATCTTATTGCCAAGCAGTCCAACTGGAGGCGAAGCTACGATCCTTATTGCCCGGTCTGTTTCGCTGACTGGCCGCCCCATGTGATGCCAAGGTCCATCAGCTAGATCAGCTCGTATCTAGTTCGATCAGGGATTCTGAAGGTCTGTCGGATATATTGAAGTAAGCCAGCTGTTCAAGTAGATCAGCAGGTAGCTGTCAGGTTAGGAGTCTGGTGGCTGAGGAGGTTAGGGAATCGGGCTGGTAATCAGAAGGTTGTCGGTTTGATTCCTGGCTGTGTCAACATGACGTTGTGTCCTTGGGCAAGGCACTTCACCCTACTTGCCTAAGGGGGAATGTCCCTGTACTTGCTGTGAGTCGCTCTGGATAAGAGTGTCTGTTAAATGACTGAATGCAAATGTGAGTTTAGCACAGAGCATGGTGGAGGTCCAGATTGCACACCACACTAACCAGCTGGTCTGATGATACTAAATGTCCACAGTCTCAACAATCGTATCCGTTTGTCTGGTTGCTAGGTCGGTCTCTACTTTGGCTGTGTTTGAGTCGCACACTCATACACCCCTGAATTGTGATCAGGATTGTAAGTGGAAGCTTTTCCTGTTCATCATCCCTAGTTACATGGTAATGACATAACTTCAACTGATATTACATATGAAGTGAATACCAAGAAAAGGCAAGTCTGTTGAGAAGGGTCATGTGGCGCAGTCGGTTAGGGTGTTGGGCTGGTAATCAGAAGGTCCCTGGTGCGAACCCATGCTGTGTCAACATGACCTTGTGTCCCAGGTGGCTGAGGAGGTTAGGGAATCGGGCTGGTAATCAGAAGGTTGTCGGTTTGATTCCTGACTGTGTCAACATGACGTTGTGTCCTTGGGCAAGGCACTTCACCCTACTTGCCTCAGGGGGAATGTCCCTGTACTTGCTGTATGTTGCTCTGGATAAGAGTGTCTGCTAAATGACTAAATGTAAGAAGAAAAATTCTTCACTTTCCAAAATATGGGCCTTAGGCCAAGTGTAATCTGATTTTAGTGTCTGCACTGTATTACAGTTGTACCTCATAACAGTCCTTCCTAAATGATCCGGAACTCGAATCAACATTTATTCATATAGCCATTTTACAAGCAATGTCATTGAGGGCTTCACATATACCCCGTAGAACTTCTGGAACTCCAAAAGATGTTGTAGAGAACTAGTTAACGCACAGAGAAATGTGACCAATCACGTGTTGTCTCAGGCTCCAGGTAAAGGGCTCACTCCCTCGGTCCCTCCCCCCGGTGCATGAAGTTCTCCTGCGGTTGACGTGACCTTGTGCTGCTGCCGCCGCCGCCACCTCCACTTCTCCTGCCCATCCCTGCCTTCCACCATGTCCTCCACCTCCTCCTCCTGCTCCTCCTCTGGAGAGACCAGCCCAGAGGACGTACCCCGAGGTGGGGGCACCATCAGAGTCTACCTCCCCAACAAGCAGAGGACAGTGGTAAGGTGGAGGGCGATCGCCCGGCGCTCGGCCGCTCTGTTCTCCGCAGCGAACGTGTCTCTCGTCGAGCTCTTTTTCGCGGCTTTCAAGCTGCCAACAGTTGGTGTTATACATGCCAGCTGGTGCCTGGGTCTGTCTTACAAAATGTCCGTTCTTTTGAGAAGCCTTAGAAACAGGCTGCCTTGTATATTCATGTTCATACAGATATGCTGTGCAGTAGGGATGCAACGGTTTTTGGATTGTATTCGTACCGTTCAGTGCTCGTAAGCGACATAAACATTCATTTTTAATCCAAAGTCATTGCTCATGTATTCTGTGCATTCTCGTTTCCCTTGAGCCTATCAGCACTCCGAAACAGACGCCGGGGAAGTAAAAGAGGAATGCGTGTGTTCTAGTAGCACTTAGAACAGGGGTGCCCAATCCTGGTCCTCGAGAGCCCCCATCCTGACAGTTTTAGATGTTTCCCTGCTCCAGCACACCTGATTCTAATGAATTGTCATTATCAGGCTTCCACAGAGCTTGATAACAACCCTTCATTAGAATCAGGTGTGCTGGAGCAGGGAAACATCTAGAACTGTCAGGATAGGGGCTCTCGAGGACCAGGATTGGGCACCCCTGATTTAGGAATAATGGCGAGAGGACAAGAAGACGATTTTATTTGTTTTTCAAATAGAAAAAAAGACGACTGCATGTTAGAGCAGAGAGAATATTGACACCCATAAACCGTGAACCGAAGCGTGGTAACACTGTACCGTTGCATCCCTAGTGTGTGGCATTCATGTCAAAAAAGACAGAAATGTACGCTGTGTACTATATATATGTTCTCACGAGACACTCGTTGAAACATGGTTAGATTAGATTCACCTTTATGGTGTATGAATACAAGGAAACTAAAAGCATTCGTACGTTGTGTTGGAACACAGGTGAATGTTCGCCCAGGACAGACGGTGTTTGACAGCCTGGATAAAGCACTCAAAGTCCGGGGACTGAGCCAGGACTGCTGCGCTGTATTCCGACTCCTGGAGGGGTACGTGCCTTCCCCAAGCCTTCTCCCCCGCTCCGTAGAGCGGCAGCGGGGCGGCGGCGTCTAAACGGGGGGCGGCTAGCTCCCAAGCTGGCACCCCATGTCTGTCTTCCGTTTCTGTCTTGAGCAGGGGTGTCAAACTCGTGCCATCGCGGGGGCCAAGAGGGTGCAGGTTTTCGTGTCAACCAAGCCCCTACACCAGCTGGTTTCACTGACAAGTTTTTCTCCACTTAGTGAAATCAAACTCGTTATTGAAATCAGCTGGTGTAGGGGCTTGGTTGACACGAAAACCTGCACCCCCTTGGCCCCCGCGGTGGCACGAGTTTGACACCCGTGGTCTTGAGGGTCTTCTTGGGAACGGTTTGAAAAGGAATGCGGTGTGTGGGGGGTGGGGACCGGGGGGGGGGGGGGGGATGTATTGTTGTTTACGTGCGCGAAGAGCTCGCCCTCCGCAGCCTCTCTCACGGACCCTTCCCCCCCCTGCCCCGCCGTCCTCGCAGGCGCAAGAGGCTGACGGAGTGGAACACGGACATCACCCCGCTGGTGGGCGAGGAGCTGCTGGTGGAGGTGCTGGATGACGTCCCTCTCACCATGCACAACTTCGTGAGTCAGCCGCCTCTCGTGTCGGGCGTCGGGGGTGGGTCGGAGGTTAAAGACGCTCCGGGGGGGGGGGGGGGGGGGGGGGGGGAGTTTGTGATACCGTGTGACATAAACCTTCCCCAGGTCAACTCCAGTATCGGTATACTTCACACTTCAAATAAAATAAATGAATACTCATTTAGCAGATGATTTTATCTAAAGCGACTTACAGCAAGTACAGGGACATTCTCCCTGAGACAAGTAGGGTGAAGTGCCTTGCCCAAGGGCACAAAAAATGAATTGTATATATACACGCAGACTTACTGGCTGTGTTTAACAAATAAATCAACGTTTAGTTGTGTGTTGCCAACAGCTGCAGGAATGTATCGTGTTTAGGCAGACCTCACGATCCTCAAGAATCCTCACGATTCTCCTCAAGTGCAATAACTGTCTATATGTCAACGTAACGTAACTGGGCTACTTAACTGGACTAATTAACTTAGTTATTTTCGTATTTTTTTATACTGGACTTAATCGTGCCCGCCTATTGTTGTTGTCATTATTGTTATATTACCCTGCATCTCTGCTGCTGTTGTGAACTGCAATTTCCACCCCTGGAGGACAAATAAAGGTTTATCTAATCTAATCTAATCTATCCCATGTTTTCCAGGTACGCAAAACCTTCTTCAAACTGGCCTACTGCGACTTCTGCCACAAGTTCCTCTTCAACGGCTTCCGATGCCAGACGTGCGGCTACAAGTTCCACCAGCACTGCAGCAGCAAGGTCCCCACCGTGTGCGTGGACATGGACACCATGACCAAACGGTGCGTCCGCCCGTCCTCGGATGCCCGACAACGGGGCTGCGCCAAAGCCCTCCCACCTCCTCCTCCTCCTTCCTACCTACCCGCCGCAGTTCAGGACCCCCCCCCCCCCCTCGCCCCCGTTGTCCGCGTCCTTGTCATGCCTCGCCCACCTGTCCGCCCTGTCGCCCTTTTCGTTGCGTGTATTTTCAGTGCTTCATCTGTGTGCTGTGTGTTCCTTGTGTCCAGGTGTGGGCCCATCCCCTGCACAGACGAGGGGTATCCTCAGATCCCCATACTGTTGCCAGACATCTCCGTATCCCAGAGTGAAATAGCCTTAACCCCAGAGCCCCCTGGGTAAGCAGTCATTTCGCGGCCGATAGAGACGAGAGGAGTGCGAAGCGGGGGGGGTGGGGGGGGGGGGGGGGGGGAGGGAGGTGGGGGGGGGGGGAGGGAGGTGGGGGGAAGGGAGGTGGGGGGAAGGGAGGTGGGGGGAAGCTCCTCGAGCGATGTGGAGGCTGGACTGAAGGGTTCAAGTTGGTTGATGTTTCCCTCTCTCTGTCTCTTTCCCTCCATCTCTCTCTCTCGCTCCTCTCTCTCTCCCTCCCCCTCTCTCTTTCCCCCTCTCTCCCTCTGTCTCCCATCTCTCTCCCTCCCTCTCTCCCTCTCTCTCTCTCTCCCCCCCTCTCTCCCTCTTTTTCTCTCTCTCTCCTTCCCTCTCTCTTTCTCTCTCTCTCCCTCTGTCTCCCATCTCTCTCCCTCCCTCTCTCACTCTCACTGTACCTCTCTCCCTCTCTCTCCCCCCTCTCTCCCTCTTTTTCTCTATCCCTCCCCCTCTCTCTTTCCCCCTCTCTCCCTCTGTCTCCCATCTCTCTCCCTCCCTCTCTCTCTCACTCTCACCGTACCTCTCTCCCTCCCTCCCTCCCTCTCTCCCCCTCCCTCTCTCTCTCTCCCTCTCTCTCTCTCTCCCCCCCTCCCTCTCTCTTTCTCTCTCTCTGGGTGTTTTTTTTTGTCTTTGTTGGTGTTTTCTCCCAGGCTTAATCTGCTGTCCCCCCCCTCGGCCTTCCGTTTCCCCCTCTCTGGGGCCGACGGCCAGTCCCTGCAGAGGCACCGCTCCACCTCCACCCCCAACGTCTACAGGGTCAGTACCCTGGGGCCCGCGGGCACCAGCATCATCGAGGTCAGCCTCGAAAACCCTCCCTCAGCCCCACCCGGCCTCATGACACCATGTCTTTGCCATCCGAGTGCGAACGCCGGTTTTTGTAACGTTTTTTTCCCTCCCTCCCCCCTCCCTCTCTCTGTCTTTCTCCCTCTGCACTCTGTAGGAAGCGCTCAAACTCAACAACACCATGGGTAGGGGTCTCTCATTTCGCCCCTCTCCGCATCCCCGCCTAGCCGCGATCCCGCGCCGTTTTCAAGAAATGATCAGCGTTTTTCTCTCTCTCTCTTTTGGGTGACTCCCCTCCCTCCTCCCCAGGTCCGGAGCCCTCACCCAAGCCCTCCACCAGCCCCCCCTCTTCCCTGGGCTCCCCGGGCAGAAGACCCCCCAAATCCCCCTCGGAGCGCAAGCAGTCCACCTCGGACGACAAGAAGAAAGTGGTACGTGTCGTCCCCCCCCCCCCACCTCCCCATACTCTCGTGTGTCTCCTCCGGACAGCTGTGCTAAGCGGCTCCGTACCTGTTCCAGCACCGCGGCTACAGAGACTCCAGCTACTACTGGGAGGTGCACTCGCGGGAGGTCACCATCCAGAAGAGGATAGGCGCCGGCTCCTTCGGGACCGTCTTCAAGGGCAAGTGGCACGGAGACGTGGCCATCAAGATCCTCAAAGTGACCGAGCCCACTCCGGAGCAGCTGCAGGCTTTCAAGAACGAGATGCAAGTCCTGCGGTAAGCCTCGCCTTTCTGTTTTAAAACGAAAGAAATCTTCTTGACACAAAGCCTGCGGGGTCAGATGGCTGAACGGGTTAAGGCGTTGGCCTCGTGATCAGAAGGTTGTGAGATCGAGCCCCGGCTGTGGCTATATGATGTGTCCTTGGGTAAGGCGCTTCACCCTACTTGCCTCAGGGAAAAATGTCCCTGTACTTGTTGTAAATCGCTTTGGATAAAAGCGTCTGCTAAATGAATAAATGTAAATGTCAAGCCTGCCCCCCCACCACCACCACCTGTGTGCCAATTCTAGGTGCATGTGAGATATTGGTACTGGATCTGCTGAGATGACAGTTGTGTGAAAGTTGCCATGTCACAGCTCCGAGGGAGAGTTTGACAGTTTTTTTTGGCAAAAAAGGAATGACTAATCTGTCATTGGATGTCTTCTCTCTCTCGCTGTCTCTCTCTCTCTCGCTGTCTCTCCCTCCCTCTCTCTCTCTCTCTCTCTCGCTGTCTCTCCCTCCCTCTCTCTCTCTCTCTCTCTCTCTCTCTCTCTCTCGCTGTCTCTCCCTCCCTCTCTCTCTCTCTCTCTCTCTCTCTCTCTCTCTCGCTGTCTCTCCCTCCCTCTCTCTTCCTTTCTCTCCCTCCCTCTCTCTCTTTCTCCCTCCCTCTCTCCCTTTCTCTCCCTTTCTCTCCCTCTCCCTGTCTCTCTCTCTCCCCCTCCTTCGCTCCCTTCCTCTCTCTCTCCCTTCCTCCTCCTCTCTCCCTGCCCCCTCTTTTCCCCGGTGCAGAAAGACACGCCACGTCAACATTCTGCTGTTCATGGGCTTCATGACTAAGCCCAACTTTGCCATCATCACCCAGTGGTGCGAGGGAAGCAGCCTGTACCGCCATCTGCACGTCAGCGAGACCAAGTTTGACACCATGCGGCGCATTGACGTCGCCAGGCAGACAGCGCAGGGCATGGAGTAAGACAATTCAGAGTTCACACTTACATTACATTTACACTTAAAACATGGATTTGTATATTGCTATGTATTTATTTAGATGTTGATTAAAAATGTATTCACGCTGTGCTTTATCCAATAATTTCTTTTCCCCCAGCTACCTTCACGCAAAGAACATCATTCACAGAGACCTGAAATCCAATAGTATCCTTTTTAATGCTGGCTATTTCTTTTTCAGCAGTCACAATAGAGATTTTCTTTTCAATAAAATGGACACTGAAGTAGGGAACTGTAAATGAGATGGAAAGCAGAACGTTTCTTCAAATCAAATCAACCGTTCAGCATGAATCTGCCGTGGCTGCATTCACAACACAGCTGCTCTTCATCTTAAAGGCAGTGTGTGCACGCTGGGGCTGTTGGGTGTGAGCAGGAGATTGAAACGCAAAACATCTCGCTGAAAAATAAATTCCTCAGTCAGGGTTTTTGTCTCTGCTGTGTGCAGCAGCTCTTTTTCGAAAGGTTTTAAGGAGTCAGGTGGCTGAGCGGTTAGGGAATTTACTCCCAGCCTTTACCCCTTGCGTGCATTTACTTACTTATTTTACCCCCATTCCTTTATCCCTGTGTCTACTCTTTTACCTCCACACCTTTACCCCTGTGCGATTTGACGAGACTGTGCCGTTGTTGCTTAAGAGTTTCCCCTCAGGGATTAATAAAGTTTTCTGAATCTGAATCAGGCTAGCAATCCGAAGGTTGCCGGTTCGATTCCCGGCCGTGCTAGATAACGTTGTGTCCTTGGGCAAGGCGCTTCACACTACTTGCCTCAGGGGGAGCATCCCTGTACTTACTGTAAGTTACTCCGGATAAGATCGTCTGCTAAATGACTGAATGGTAATGGAAGAAAACTTGGTTTCCTCGGGGGTTATGTGTGTGCGTGTTATCCATCCCTGCCGCCGTGTTCCTTAGCACTGTCAGACATCTTCCTCCACGAAGGTTGGACCGTGAAGATCGGGGACTTTGGGCTGGCCACGGTCAAGTCTCGCTGGACCGGCTCTCAGCAGGTGGAACAGCCCAGCGGCTCCATACTGTGGATGGTGAGTCACTGCATTTACATTCAGTTATTTAGTCAGACGCTCTCATCCAGAACGTCATGTTGCCACAGCCGGGGTTCGAACCTGGGACCTTCTGATAACCAGCCCGACGCCCTAACCGACTGCGCCACATGACCCTCACTAGCCCACAGACCCCCTAAGACAGGGGTGTCAAACTCCAGTCCTCGAGTGCCGCTCTCCTGAAGGCTTTAGATGTTTTCCTGCTCACGCACCTGATCCTAATAAAAGGGTCGTTATCAAGCTCTACGAAGGTGTGCTGTAGCAGGGAAACATCAAAAACCTTCAGGAGAGCGGCACTCGAGGACTGAGCCTTGACACCTTTGCCCTGAGACTTGACTTTCAAAGTCAGCGGTTCTGGAAAGCACCAAGCTAGGCCCCTTGTGTTTGCGTCCTAGGCCCCTGAGGTGATCCGAATGCAGGACGCCAACCCCTACACGTTCCAGTCAGATGTGTACGGCTACGGGGTGGTGCTATTCGAGCTCATGTCAGGAACTCTGCCCTACACCAGCATCAACAATAGAGACCAGGTAAAGTCCTTTCAATGGAAAAAAAACGCAAACAAACTGTGCTCTCTTCATATATCTGCAACTTCCCCCGCTCTAAGGGTCAAAAGGCCCCACTTTCAACCCTGAATAAAGCATGGTTCATTACATTTTTTTTTACTCTGTAGCCATGCCAGCCATTCATGCTGCACATGAATCAGAAATATTTCGTTTTTGTCAGAGTTCAATCAAGCACACACAATCTCAATGTCTCATTGTGAGCGTGTGTGTGTGTTGAACTTAGTTCCGGGTCATTCTGGCCCCACCGGGGTTAAGGTCCATTTAGAAGCCTTCAAAAGCAGCAGCAACCGAAATAATTAAGACCAAAACTAATTGTTTCCACCGACTGTCCCCCTCCCCCCCTCCCTCCCCCCCCCCCCCCCCCATCCTCCTGCGTCGTGCCGCTCAGATCCTGTTCATGGTCGGCCGTGGCTACCTGTCCCCTGACCTCAGCAAGATGTACAGCACCTCCCCCAAGTCCATGAAGAGGCTCATCATCGACTGCCTCAAGTTCAAACGCGATGAGAGGCCTCTCTTCCCTCAGGTGAACCCGACCCCCCCCCCCCCCCCCCCCACGCCCGCTCACACGGCGGAACGTTCCGGAAACCGTCGTTATTGTTTTATCAGGATCCCCATCAGCTGCCCATTTAATGGCCGCTAGTCCTCCTGGGGTCCTCCTTAAATTGCCATTATGTCATCAAATTAAGCAATACATTACGAAAGTATCAAACTCATAATACGGCCACCTTTTTCAGCCAAATTGCAGATTCAAATCACATTTGATCTACGTTTCGGATGAACTGATGATTGATCATTGAGTCATTTTGTTCATTGCGATTAATAATCGTTATTCGTTGTTAATGTGTCCGCAGATCTTGGTAGGGATCGAGCAGGTCCAGGACCTGTTGCCAAAAATCGAGCGGAGTGCCTCAGAGCCCTCGCTGCACAGGGCCGTCCATGCAGAGGACCTGAACCCGCTCCTGTTCCACACCACCCGGCTCATGCCCCTGTGAGGCCCCACCCAGGGAGAGGGGCGGGGCGGGGGAGCCGACAACCATGTTGGCCGAGCGACCGTCACCCGCTCAGTGCTGCGGCATTCTCACGGTGTGGAGAGAGCACCGACGGCAGTCCACGCCACCACACATTCCTCATCCACCCTCCCTCCCACCTCTCTATCGCGCCCCACATCCCCCCCTATTTCGCCCCCCACTCCCCTCTGGGCCAAAGCTGGAGCGTCATCCACGTTGCATGGCGCCGCTAGACGGAGCCCCATCCGCGTGTGCCGCATCCGGCAGGCTGAGGACTGTTCCTGCCCCCCCCCCTTCTCCCCCCTCCCCTCCGCCGACACGCCCAGGCAGTCTGGCGTGGCGCATGAAGCCGACATTCCTCTCAGCCGATGGATTTCTCAAGGCTGCTTTTTTTTGTGGGTGGTGGGTGGACACTTGTTGTTGGTTTTTTTTTGGTCCCGCCATTGGATTTTCGTGGTGAGCTTTCACAGAGCGAGGGGCAGACAGACGAGATGGCTGGAAGTCGGATGGTATTCGGCTGTCCATTTTCCACTGAGCTTTTATTAAACCATACTTCCTTGCAGTCTTAGTATAAACACACGGACATACACATATGTATGTGTGTATAGTCACACGCACACACATGCACACACATACACACACATACACACATATACACACATATATACACACATTTAGTTAAATTGCTGCTATAAAACTAAGGTATGCCACAGAGTTCACCCCCACGGCTGCCGTGTTGCTCGACTCCCATGCGGGTGGTTTGTGTGGCACGCCAATCTGAAAAGGCCTGCGCTGTCGAAACATCGAGCTCCCCCATCGCACAGCATCCAGTTTAACCACACGGCTGCAAACGCCCGTCGTCTTAACAGCTGCCGGAAGAGTATTGCGCGTAAAATGCGCGTCCTCGCTACCGATTGGGTTCCACGGTGGCGTTCGGACACTTTCCTCACATATCGTTAACCAATGGGGTAACCTGCACAGCCAGAGGAAGTCCTTACTTTTCAAGAGACGTTCCTTGCCAGACTCGCTTCTTAATGTCATCTGGTCTGGTGTTGCAATCGCGTCCTTTATTAAAAGTATTTTTTTATTTTATTTTTCTTCTTCTTCACTATGGGGAATGCTCAGGTGAATGACATTGTCTAGTGCAAACAGCGGTTTCTGAGTGGATGTTCAATATTGATTTGTGCGCGAGCTCCGGGCAAGTGGTTTTAAACGATCTGCCTTAATGGAAGTAGAGGCTTCTTCACTCGTTGGACCCCATAGGCAGTGCAAAAGAATCCGCTTTTCATTCCAAATCTTGTGGCGTGGATAATTGTCAATCATGTGATATGAAAAAACCAACAACAAAAACTCCTGATTTTCAATAGAAGATACTTAATGGAACTTTTCAATTTTTTGGAACAGAAATACAAGCCATGTTTTTTTCTTGTACTGGTGTTAACACACACTGCGGTTGCTCAGGCTACATGCTAGCACAAGCTACATGCTAGCACGGGCTACATGCTAGCACGGGCTACATGCTAGCACATGCTACATGCTAGCACAGGCTACATTCTAGCACAGGCTACATGCTAGCACGGGCTACATGCTAGCACGGGCTACATGCTAGCACATGCTACATGCTAGCACAGGCTACATTCTAGCACAGGCTACATGCTAGCACAGTTCCAGCTGAGCGATGCTTTACACTTATTGACGTTGCGGTCGGTGGCTGCTTTTGTCCGGAGGGGCTCTGCAGATTTGGAGGGGTCACCTCAAATGAGGGCGGTCATTACCCAACCAGTCATCATAAAGGTGTCTGCGGTGGTCGTAGTTTAATTCCTCGTTATTTATAAGATGTTTGGTTGCTTCTTTCCCCGCTCCCTGGTGCAATGCAGAGTGAATTCCTGTTTCGCAAAAGGCTCTTCTACGGTCACTTTAGTTTTAGCATCTTGCATCGGTCAGGCTAACAGTAACTGTGACGGTGAACCCAGAGCGGGCGTGCTTGGTGTTTCTCTATGCTGGCAGGCTTGACGTTAAAGGGTGTGATTTGTTTGATACTGTATTTGACGTGGGCAACTTTTTAAACAAGTGCAGAGCTTATTGTGGGGGGGGGGGGGGTGGGGGGGGGGGGTGGGCGTGATTATTGAACATTGCAGGACAGCTTTTTGTAAGAAGCAGACAGCGTTTTTTAAACCTAGATGTTTTACAAATCAATAAGTGGAAGGGCTGGGTACCCTCCTGTTACTCCAGTTAGGATGGTGGTTGAGTTGAGGACATGGATAGGGTTGTTTGGGGCTTTGGTGACACGAGGGTTGGGGGAGAGAGGGGGGCTACTTTTTTTATGTCGTTCTCATTGCAGATGGTATGAATCTGCTGTTCCTGGATCTTTCAGGGTGGGTGAGATGTGTGTTTACTGACAGAGATCCCTCTTTACCACGTTTAAAGTCATAAGTTAGGGTTCTTTCTGGTTTTCGAATGTTCTTCAAGGCACGGTACTGTCTCAAACTACTTCTCCAAACTAGCTCATTTCTCAAACTGAGTGCGGCTAAAAACGGATATCAGATGGATATCAAGGCAATAAATTGTCATTCATATGAGCGATGCACAGTGCAGAGATTGAATTATATTGTCTTTCTAAGGGCATCTATCATTCGTTGTGTCTATTGTGTAGATTACAGGAGAAATTGAGTAGGCCAATGGCTGAAACCTCTCCAAAGAAAAATCTTTTTACAGACTTGTAGCAATAGAGCTAGCAAGAAGAGGTTAATGTGTTGTCCAGTGCACGTAGAGCTCTACATGATGCAAGCATAGTATCGATTTAGTTTGGTGATATGGCTTTACCATAGTGTAACATCAGGCTTTCGTTGTTTTCTCTTGATTTGAGGGCTCGGATTCTCTGATGTCTCTTTCATCGAGGTGAATACGAAAGTATCGGGACTGTGAGGTTAGCAGACTGCATGCTTTTCTCTTCCAAAGACGACAGCGTTTTTTCTGTCGTCTCTTGAGAGAAGAGGTGGAGGAAGAGGTAGGGGGTGCCACGTGGACCAAAATTAAGTCATATACGGACTTCCCTTCAAATCAAGTCTGCAATAAATGCATGATATCAGATAGAACATACCACTTACTGTCTCGACAGAGTAACAGCAGGGGTAATTGGGGTGGGGGAAGAGCTGAGACGAAGTCAACAGTGGTCTATTTTAAAGCAGAAATGAGAGTGAGCGAGCGGTGACAGTAGTTTTGCATATCTGTAGGTGAACTGCAATAATTGTGTGTGCGTGTTTAGTATCTGAGGTATCAGGGGTGTTCCGTTTGCAATAAGTGGTATATTCTGCTGTGTACAGTTACATTTTTTTTAATTATTATTATTATTATTACAAAACTGTACCTTGTTTCTATTTTTGTGTGATGGTTTGAAAAGAACAAAATTATTTTAAATTGTAAAAGAAATCTTTAGTATTTTTGTAGGTTTTGTCTTAAAATATTGAGGATGCAGGATTTTATTCTTTAAATAAAACTGTGGAATACTGATGGAATTAATGTTGCTCTTGTACGAACAATACAAAATGTCTGGTTGATTTACTGACGATAGTGACATTACACTCTTCTTAAAGGACTACGACATCCACCCATTTCAGTCTAAACGAAACTGGTTTAGTTCAGCTGTCGAAAATAAGAAGTACTACTTATAACCTAGGGGCAGGAAATGGTGACGTTTGTTTTTCCACTCAAATTTCTCAGTGGTTTCATAGCCATGATTAACAGAAACACATCTTATAACCATGTGACATATATTTTTTATTTGTTTCAAAAGCAATAAAACACCTCATGGAAAGACTCATATTTACAATCACAGTTGACATAACTCGGCTTATGTCACATAACAAACAACATACATGTAAAGAAAAGGCTTTCTGATTAATTCATCTGTAATAGTTTGCCCTCAAGTACTTTAATTTTGCAACCATAAATAATAGAGAAGCTTCCAAACGTTTATTGGCAATTGCTGTACATTCTAACATCACTTGTCACATATCACCAACATGAATATCCAATCTATATTTTTTAAAGGCTTATTCCAAGAGAGCTGTATAATGCGTTGTATTAACAATGACTCAACAATATCATAGAGGTTGGTAGAATATTTGCTTCATAATTTGTATCCGAGTCCAGATCGGCTGATGTGACAGAACAGAGTCATTGAGAAGCACATCCCCAGCACCTGACAACAGACACATAAGAAAGAATCATGTGGCGCAGTCAGTTAGGGTATCGGTAATTAGAAAGTCTTTGGTTCGAACCCCGGATGTGCAAACATGACATTGTGTCCTTGGGCAAGGCACTTCACCCTATTTGCCTCAGGGGGAATGTCGCTGTACTTGCTGTAAGTCGCTCTGGTTAACAGCATCTGCTAAATGACTAAATGTAAAGTTGAGATCTAAAATGGAGATGCAGATTAGTACTAACAAACGGAAACAATGGCCGTACCTCAATGATGCAGAGCACTATCATGCCAATCCCGACGCTGAGAAAGTTTTCCTCGAACCAGACCTTCAGTTTAGTGTAACAACCCTGCCAGGAAGGAGAGAAAGAGTCGGGATGTATCGTAGTTAGGGCGTTGGTCTAGTGATCAGAAGGTTGCCAGTTCGATCATCGGTTGTGTCAACATGACGTTGTGTCCTTGGGCAAGGCGCTTCACCCTACTTGCCTCAAGGGGAATGTCCCTGTACTTGCTGTGAGTCGCTCTGGATAAGAGCGTCTGCTAAATGACTAAATGTAACTGGCTTATTGAGCAGAGATGAGACATACCTCTGGGTGGAATCCTTTACAAGCAGGTCCTGAACAGCAGGATTTGGGTACCTTGCTCTTCCAGTCGGAGGCATTGTAGATTCCACAGCAGGTGAGCTATCGAGAAAAATGGGAGACGTTCAAGGAGATTCACATTTTTCTTTATTAAAAATCCATGACGAGGGAGTCATGTGGCGCAGTTGGTTAGGGCTTTGAGTGGAATCTGAAGGTCCCTGGTTCTAACACCGACTGTCAACGTGACATTTGTGTCCTTGGGCAAGAAAATTCACCCTACTTTCCTCAGGGGGAATGTTCCTGCACTTGGTGTAAGTTGCTCTGTATAAGAGCTTCTGCTAAATGACTAAATGGAAATGTATGAAATATGGGAAGAATAACTGCCACTCACCGTCGTTTGAATAATATCCCAGTCGTCTGCTTGATCGGTTGAATTTCCACTTTTTTCATAGTTCATGGACTTAGCCAGGCTTTTTTGAAGATCTTCTCGCAAGAAGTTGTCGATCTAAACATGTATGTGCATCAGAATGTTTTCTTAATGTGCTGATGGACAAGGAAGGTGTACCTGTCCACGGCATTTATCAGTGTATGTTAAAGGTACACTCGTGACAATGAATTGTCATCCAATGGCCAAACATGGGCCCAGAGGCCTGCAGTCCTGAAGGTTTTAAATGTTTCCCCGGTCCAGCACACCTGATTCTAATGACTGGGTCGTTATCAAGAACCCTCATAATTAGAATCAGGTGTGCTTGAACAGGGAAACATCTAAAACCTTCAGGACAGCGGCTCTCCAGGACCAGAGTTGGCCACCCCTGCAATAGAACAGAACATTTCTTCAGACCTTCTTCATCCTCCTGATTTTGACCGTGTTCCTACCTCTCCTTCATAAACCAGCATGACGCAGGCTGCTGTCAGCTGCGCCAACATCAGTAGAAACAGCAGGATGAAAAACTGGGAAGCAAGGAGAAAAAAAAACGGGAAACGTCAAACAAAACGTATTGACTTTGAAGAACTAAAGCATTTTAAGAATCGAATGCGTAGCCTCATTTCATTTGCGCTTGTCTTAATGTTAACGTGTATTTAGAAGTGGGATCGTGTTGCGGGATTAACGCACGGTGATGAGGAAACAGCGGTTCTCCTTCAGGGCACCAAGGAACCCCAGGAAGGACACGCAGGTGATGATGATGCCGATGATGAAGAGAATGTTGGCCAGGTTCAAAGAAGCCAAGGAGGGAATGAGGGTAGACACCTTGGAGTTCATCATCAAGTACACTCCAAAGCCAAACACAGCTGCTCCGCACATCTGTCACAAATACATTTACATTGATTCATTCAGCAGACGATTTTATCCAAAGCGACTTACACAAAGTACAGGGACATTCTCCCTGAGGCAAGTAGGGTGAAGTGCCTTGCCCAAGGACCAGGGGCGGATCTAGAAAATTTTACATGGGGGGGCAAGTGGTCTTGGCAGGGGGTCATGGGACAACAATACGTGGGCAGCTGGGGGGGCAAGGCTTTCAAGTGGGGGGGGCGGCTGCCCCCCCTTGCCCCCCCGTAGATCCGCCCCTGCCAAGGACACAACATCATGTAGCCAAAGCCGGGGCTCAATCTCACAACCTTCCAATCATGAGGCCAACGCCTTAACCATTGAGCCATCTGACCCCCCAAATAACGGGCAGACATCAGGATATATCGGGAAACGATTCAATGAAAGGTTGTGAAACTGAGAACGTTCTTCATCTTTGCACGCTATGTTTCATATAACCAAACAAGGTTAAAACGAATGGCTTGATATTTGTCATACTTACAAAGAACAGGAAGTTGAACAAACACATGGTGTACTTCAAACACTTAAGGCAATTTTGAGCCATCTTCCAAAGTGTGTATTAAACCTCTGGAAGAAAGAAGCTGTGTTCTGAGATACATATACAACTGGTTAGCTGTTTGACACTTAGGTTTGAACTTTTTGATACTGATCATAGAGAACGTCAGACTTGTATTTCCTCTCTAAAATGCACGGTGTTTTCCTGTCTCAAAAGGGTAACAAGTGTCAAATGAAGAGGAAGTGAGTATTTCTGTAACGGATGATTTTCTTTTACACTGCTTTACACGTATCAAAACAACCAGGCACAGCATTTATGACAAAAACCACGTTTCATAAAAACAAATTAGGTTATCACAATCAAGAAAATATGTATAAATAGATACAACCAAAGTCACAGTTTTTAGGAATATGGGTGGGTATTCATGTGTCATTTTTCAACTACAATATTATATGTAACTCATACTATTTCTACAATTTAAAATTTTTACTGTATGCTAATCATTTTAATTTCTCACATATAACTGATAGAAATTAATAATAGAAAAATATAACACCTTCCCTGTTCTATAACTTATATAAAACAAGACCACATTTTTTTACATTCTTACCTTGTCAGCTGAAATTATTTTCCCCGTTCAAAAATTTCTTTACTCTTTGCTCTTAATTTATTAAATGTGCTGTTCTTTACTGCCTGCGCCTGTTCTGCTCTGTTATAATGGTGCTGTGCTGTGTGAATAAGGCAGTCGTGACCAAACACCAAGTATTTGGTCTACTTCCTTATTTTTTGGAACAACACATGCATGACTGACAGAGTTAGGGGGATTCTCAAAGGGCACAGCTGGGGAGAAAACCATTAATTAATTCAAATAATATTAGAGAGCATTATCAAACTTTAATTAGTCTTAGTTTTTTTGTGTTTTTTATTATTACAAAAATTTTTGTAAATGTTTTTAGTCATATGTTTTAGATAAACACAAAGCTATGTACGTTGATATAAAATTCAGTCAAGACACATGAGAAGTAATTTAATGAAGCACTCTAGGTAGTTAATTGTCCTATTGTCTCTTTTCACTGGTAGCCAAGGCCATTTTTGCTGAAGTAGCAGAAGAGGGGGATGCTGAAACACATGCAAATGAACTGTAAAAAGAAAAAGAAAAAAGAAACAGGCTCCTTTTACATTCAGATATCAGCACATAAAGCCATTTGCAGCTGCAAATGACACCAAACAAAACAACATCCATCACAATTTAGAAGAAACAAAAGGGAATGACTGAATTATTTTTTTAATACATAAAAATAGCTACAGAACAGCAAATACTAATACAAAAATACCACCGAAATTGTTGTGTACCTGTATAATGAACAGAGAGACGACCCCAGCACCAGTGCTTAGAAAATCTGCTGCAAACCAGTTCCTCAGCTTTGCATGACAGCCCTGGAACAGATTTTGTTCATGTAATTTTGAAATAATTTTGAGGTGATTGTGTGTACAGTGGCACTCTGCGCAGGCTAGAGACAGAGTATCTTGAATCCAAAAAAAAAAAATCCCCTTTTGAAACTCCTTTCCTTAGGCTTCCGCTTCACAACCGTCATCTAGTGGTGAACCGGAAGAACAGCACCTGTAATACTCACATCAAACCACTAGATGGCGAAATTGAAGCGCAGCATTATGGTGGCATTTGAAGAGTACCTCATCAAAAACGAAAAATCGAAATGTAAAAACTTCCTAAATTAGATTTTTTTTCATAAATAGAAAAATATCGCAATGGATAAAATAAAGCGTCATTCAAAA
The DNA here is from genome assembly GCA_030340665.1 of Neosalanx taihuensis. Taxonomy (NCBI): domain Eukaryota; kingdom Metazoa; phylum Chordata; class Actinopteri; order Osmeriformes; family Salangidae; genus Neosalanx; species Neosalanx taihuensis. The sequence goes on along the minus strand of CM059316.1, from coordinate 5,478,264 downwards.
GTACAGAATAATAATTTAAAAGATATTCGAAGATGACAAGTTGCCTTTTTCCCCCTAAACAACAAATGAACGATGAGACCAGATGAACGGTAAACTAAGGTACTATGAAGAAGCGTCCGTGCTAAACAACGACATAGTTTGTAAACCACCGTTCATGTATCCCAACTTTTTCTTGTATTTCTTCAGAAACAGGAGCCTCTATCCTGTTTGCTGTTTCCAGTGAAGAGCCAGGCCCAGTAACGGTACCAAGCTCCAGTCATGAGTCCAACACAACCGAATGGGCAGGCAGGAGAATGAACTGAAGTGGGCAGGTCAAAGACATTAAACTCCAGGACTTAAAATGAGTCCCACTCTGCTCCTGTCTCTTTCCTTTATTACCCTAACTGACCCTCCTCCAGTAGGGCAGATCAAACTTTAGCCAAGACAACATCATACTGTGTTACTGACTCAGATAAGGGCCTACCTCTTGCCAGTTAGGTTGAGGGAGAATGTTGCAGGGGTTTCTGGTGCAGCAAGACACGGGTACCTTTCCCCCCCAATCTGCCTCTCCATGGACCCCACAGCACTGAAACTAGAGCACACCACAGTGGCTGCTTTAAACAAGCTCAGGTGTTCAATGGTTATCTAAATAATTTATTATTATTATTATGCCATACATACACGGTATATTTTTAAGTGGTAGTTGCAGTGATCACTCACAGTGTACTGAACTGAGTCAAACTCATATTTAATGGCCAGATTCTCATCGGGGGAGGAATGCTTGTAAATCTCCAGACTTTGTATCAGGTCTTTCTCAAAGAAAGTATCTATCTGTGAAGGACAAACACTCTTCCAAATGTTATATATTCATTTTTCATTCAGCAGATGATTTTAAATCAATGAACCAATGCGTTCTGACCTACCTCTCTGTTGTACACCAAAAAGACACAGGCCATAGCCAGCTCCACCAGCATCAGAATGAACAGAAGGGTGAAAAACTGCAATCACAACATCCCCAAAGTCATTATTTTTACCCATTTACATGTAGTCCTTTAGCAGACGCTCTTATCCAGAGCAACTTACAGTAGTACAGGGACATTCCCCCCTGAGGCAAATAGGGTGAAGTGCCTTTCCCAAGGACACAACGTCATGTTGACACAGCTGGGGTTCCAACCAGGGACCTTCTGGTTACTAGCCGAAGGCACAACACTATAACTGTCCTCCATCACAGTGTTGGAAGTGGGTGCTCTACTTACAGTGATAAGCATGCATCTGTTTTCCTTCAGGGCGCCCAGGATCCCGAGGTAGCACACGCAGGTGACGATGGTCCCGCTGACCACCAGGGTGTTGGCAGGTTGGATGGGCCAGAAGGAGGTGATCAGGGAGCTGAACTTGGAGTGCATCATCTGATACTCTCCGAACGCCACCACGAACGCACCGCACAGCTAGACCGCAACAAAGCCCACAGGTGACATCACAGTCCCAACACCTGCCTTCCCGCTGCAGGATGTTAAAGATGTTACACACAGCACATGTTTATCGTTCAGCACATACCCAACATAGGACGTTGAGGAAAACCATTGTGGTTTTCCAGCAGTTTACCCAGGAACAATTCATTCTCCTTCAGTTTGGGTTACCTGTCAGCAAAGCAGGAAATTCCCTAATTATAATACTTCAATTTGAAATCCCAGTTCAATCTCACATTCATTTTTAAACTGCTATCACCTTCTAACACTTCAGAGATTAAATGCGAGAATGGTGTGTTTACAAGATAACTGTGTTTGGTATGAAAACATTGAGCATGGTGCCACCTAGACTAACACAGTTCTACTTTTCTAAAGAAAAACGAACATTGCTCTATTTAATTCCAAAGTATCAGACCTTTACTTAATAGATTTAAAAAAAATGTAGCATAAAATGTAAGTACTGTGTATTAAAAAAAAAGAAGTATATTTCAGTTGAATCAAGTGAGATATAAAAAATAAAAAAGGCATTTGATGGATGAGGAAATTAAATGAACTTCTGATTTAAAATACACTCTTAGAAACTGGAATAAAAAAATTGAGCGCTACCTTAGATGAAACGATACGCTGGTTAACAGAATTGCTTCAATTGAAGTGGTAGATCCAGGTGAAGTCTGTTGCTGGTTCGTTTATCGTTTTGACTGTGAGGTGAGGGCTGGAGATGGCAGAAGAGGCAGGGCTGGAGGTGGCAGAAGAGGCAGGGCTGGAGGTGGCAGAAGAGGCAGGGCCCCCTTTGATGATTTATGCTTTTATTGGTTTAATAAATAAATTATGGTCAATACAATTTGTTTTTTTTAACAATTTATTGGAAAAAAAACTATTTTAATATCAAACTGAAAACAGATTTCTATAAAGTAATTTAATGAAAGAAATTTATATAAATAAAATAATTGTTTGCATAATTATTCATCCCCTTCAGGTCTGTATTTAGTAGCAGTGAGTATGTGTGGATCAGTCTCAATCAGTCTTGTACATCTGCCCACTGCAATTTTGCTCCATTCTTCTTTGTAAAACTGCTCAAGCTGTCAGATTTCACGGGTGGGTATCGGGCAAATTCTCTATAGGATTGAGGTCTGGGCTTTGACTTTGCCACTCCAGAACATTTACATTTATTCATTTAGCAGACGCTTTTATCCAAAGCGACTTACAAGAGACAGCTTATTTACCTGGTTCTTTTTTAATCATTCTTGTGTAGCTTTTGCAGTATGCTTTGGATTTCATTTGCTGGAAAACAAATTTTCTACCAAGTAGTTCTCTTGCAGACTGAATAAGAGTGTCCCCCACCCTATTGAATTAGACCATTAAATTAAAAAGGGGGTGAATAATTATGAATTTTTTTTTTGTTAATATAATTTTATTTCAATGACATTGCCTTGTAGAAATCTGTTTTGACTTTAACATTAGTTATTTCCAATAAATGTTTGTGACCATAATTGATTTATGAAAGCAATAAAAGGGTCAAACATCCAAGGGGGTGAAGGCACTGTACACACACACGTGTATGTATATGTAAGAATGACTCATTAAGATCATACAAAGGTTTATTCAAAAAGGGTTTGACACAGTAACACAAGTGTTGATTCTCATTAAAGACTAACAAAACAACGTCTCAGGTATGGATTTAAATCAAGCTTGGATGGCACTGAGCATTCACATTTTCACCCCCCCACCTTCCCTGACCATACGTCTTTAAATAATCACGCAATTGTGTCGCGACAAGGTGGCTCAGGACAGGACACCATAAATTACCCCCTCAAACCACAAGAATTCCTATTACAGAGTTCAGTGATGAGCTATAAAAAAGGACAACATTGAAGTAAACGTTTTGGATGTGCCAATACACAGGGTCCCGTCCACGAAGTGAAGGACCGATGCATTCGGGTAAGGCAACGGCAAACGAGCGAGAAGTTTGAGGTGGCAAACTGTAGCCGTTGTGCTCAAACTTGAAACTGTACACCACCTTAAATGAGCTTGGTTCACAACAGACGTCAGACACTAGATACCCTATGCTTTTGTTTTCACATAAACAACACACAAAGACGACGCAAAAACAATGAATACTTTCACAGCTGAAAAAAACCCAAACCCATTCAATTAATGAAAGTAATGGATGTACAATGAAGTGAATCATAGAAGCCATTACATGAATCAATTTGTGAATTTATGAATAAATATGCTCATCCTTTACTGCTAAGATAACAGTTTTACCACAAACGCTTACCATATCCTTGGCATTACAACTGACGAGGAAAAAAAATGTTGACCATTTCCAACTAAGGTAGACCTGAATAGCCGAACATTACATTCCATGTTAGACAAAGACAAGGTTACCCAAACCCATCACTGCAAGTTAGGCTATACCTAGTTTAGTTTCTGAACTAGGCACTTCAGCTTACAGTACACAACACTCACACACTGGACACATGATAATGGGCACGTCACATCAGTGCAATTGGAAAAGCCGGTAAACACACAACAGTGATCAGAAACAATATGGATGCAGACAGACTTGTTACAGCCATTCTGTCTACATGTTGACACGGCCAGCATTCTAGTTTGCAGTTAATAGGTCTGTCTCTTTAGCACAGCAGTAAGAGACGACCTTTAACACTGAGGTGAAAAGAACGGGTTGAGATGACGGTTGAAATTGAAAATGAACCTGATCACCTCCAGTACGTTCAGCTGAGTGGTCAAGGTTTTCAAGCTCAGTTTTAGCGTTTTTACCCAGTCGAGGTATTGAAGCGAGGGGTTTTTGTTTGGTAAAGCTACAGCAGAAAAAAAGCTGATTGGTGCGCTGTATGTTGATTTAAAATCCCCCCCCCAAAAAACAAAACAAGATGTCGATTCTCAAACTCCCTCGCGTCCTTCAGTGTTTGATCTTGTCTCAGTAGAAGCGCTTGCGGCTGTTCTCCTTCCAGCGCCCGTACACCACCACGGCGACCACGGCCAGGACGAAGATCCCGGCGATGGAGAAGATGACGGTGAAGAACAGCTGGACCCCGCTCATCCCCTCCTCCTGCACCTCCACTGAAACACAAACACGCGAAAAACGTCAAGGGAACGATCCGAGGCTTTAACCGAGGACGGCATGCTCTGAATCAGGCGGGTCAATGTCAATGTTCGGAATCAATGTCTGGTGACAGTGCTTGTAAAAAGGGACTATGCAAACAAATGTCGATCTGACTTGTCCCACTGCACTTGACACCTTAAAACTACTGTGTATACACCCCCCCCCCGTACGATATATATACCCATCCTTCTTGTACTAACTCATTATAGTTATATCCCCCCCCCCCCCGTATATCTAGTGCCCACTTTCCACCTTGTACATGTTTATTTTTTACTCCTATACATGTTCTATGTTGCTCTTCTTGTCACAGTGAATTCTGTGTTTGTTAATCTTGCATAGCGATTAAACCCGATTCTGATTCTGGTGGATTGCTCGAAAGGACTGATCGAGAGGACGCGTCGATCGCGTGGCACCTTTGAACTGGCCCATGTTGTCCACGCTGGGGAGAGACACCTCCTCCTCGTCCTGCTCCTCCTCTAGGCTTCGCTCCACGCTCAGCTGGTACAACTTCATGGAGATGAGGTCGTGGTTGTCTGGAAACGAGGTGACAACCGAGTGTCAGTACGAAACAACATCCACTAATCAGAACCTCTGCTAAATTAGTTATCAAACGTAATCAAACAGTCTAAGTCGGAACAAGACACTGGTGGCATTGTTCAACCTTTGAATGATTGGAAGCACAGGGCTGTGTGACAGTTTGTTGCCATGGAGATATTAAACCCACAGCAGTTTGGGTAACCATGGAAAGCACAGGTAGTGATTGTACCTGGGGTGTCAGATGGCTCAACGGGTTAAGGCGTTGGCCTCGTGATCAGAAGGTTGTGAGATCGAGCCCCGGCTGTGGCTATGTGACGTTGTGTCACAGGGCAAGGCACTTCACCCTACTTGCCTCAGGGACAATGTCCCAGCACTCACTGTAAGTCGCTTTGGATAAAAGCGTCTGCTAAATGGATACATGTCAAATGTACCTGAGAGGTCACCGGTTACAGCCGAGGCTCCAAAAAAGTAGCCTCGAGGAAGCCGTACACCCGTCACATCAAAACAGTCCTTCCACTCGCGGTTGCCTTCTATGTCCAGCATCACCTGCAGAACGAGAGACGGAACAGAGCGCGTGTCAGAAATGTTTTCCTGCGTGGCTCGGGTCTGTGAAGATGGAAGGTGTGTGCGCGCGCGACAGCTCTCACGGTCAGCCTGTTTTTGGAGTATCGGACGAGGAGGATGGTCTCGTGGTTGACGTTGCGCACCAGCGCGGTGCATCCACCGACCTCGGTGGGCAGCCCGTCGCGGTCGTGGTCGTAAGCCAGACTGCCGTTCCCCACCATGGCTGACACGTAAGGGAACACTCGCTGTGGGAGGGATGGGATGGGGGGAACATAACGGAAGTGTAACCGTGTTAAGGAGGGAACCAAACCCCATGAAAATTTGAACCTGTGGGGGGAAAAAAACTACTAGCAGGGATGTCTGGGGGCAATCCAATTGCATTTTGCTCCCAGGTGTCATGCAGCAAATGGCGATAAGCCATTTGCGATGACACTTCCACCACACACTAAAGACGCCTACCTAATGTGGATTGACAGACTCAAAGCGAGAGTGATGCGTTGGTTGGGGTAGACAGGGGACAGTTGATGGAGTGATGGGGGTTCGTGTAACATAGCTACCTGATTTGCAGGATTTTGTTTCTTCTGCATCTCCCAGTTGGTAGTGAAAAAATACAGGAGTGAACTGGTGACCATTGGTAGGGAATGGATCGGTGTGTGTGTGTGCAGTAACCGTATACATGGGAAGAATTTGAATGAGGGAGGCTGTGGAAGGTGCGAAGGATAGGAAATCACCTCGTGGTTCTTGTTTTCATTGGGGTAGGTGTCCACAAAGACCCCGAGACCCGTGAACTGGTTGATGTTCCCAAACACTGGACCTGCACGCAAAAAAAAAAAAAAGAATCTGTGAGGATTGTTTCATGAAAAGCGCTGATATGGAAGCAAGACAGGAGCGTCACAATGAGGCGGCCTTGTTTTGGTTTGAACTGTGAGCAGGAGCCTTGATGGACAAACATGGATACACGGTACCTATTTGCATGCGTTCTTTCGTGAACCATAAAGCCATCCCGTCTCCATGGAGATTTTTTTTCCCCTGACCGTGAATCTTGAAGTGGACCTGGAGCTCCCAGTCTCGCAAGTAACAGGGCTGGATACACAAGTCACAAGACGCGCACACACACACACACACCCATGCACACGCACAAACAAAACTGTGACGATTGGCTGTTAGTGTTGCGAAAGTTCAGGGGGTGATGATGATGTCATGTGATGAAGCGTTGCAGTGTCCTGAGGCAACGAAACTGAATTCAAGTCATGGTGGGAATCAGCTTGTGTTGCAGGTTGTGGTTCCAAACTCACAATGCGGCTCCACACAGCTCCTTGTCTGCTCTGTAGGTCAGGGGTCAGTCGAACTGTCTCGGTGGTGATCATCGCAGTGCCCATGAGGTCCCAATGGGAAGAACTGGAGGATCCCAGCCCTGTCCACACGATGAGAAAAAACTCACTTGGAAAAGTCGACACAGTGTGATCAGTGTCGGTTCCTCGTCCAACAGCGTCATTTAGAAACATGTTTGGAAATAAACTCTTGAAAATTTAGAAAGACATGCATGGTGTGCCGCTCCCGTCATTGCGCAATCGAATGACGTATGCGGTGTCACTTGTCACTTGAGTTTAAGCTAACGGCCTGAGGCTGCCCAACCAAACTGGTCTAGGCCTAATTAAAAATAAAATTCACTGTTTACGGTATCGTATAAATACACTGTCAATGTTATCAACCGGAAACAAAAGCAGATTAGTCTAGTGTCTAATGTGAAAACAGCACTGAACACTGAACATTAAAACATCAGCTAGCTCGCCGGCTAACAGCTAGTACCTTGATATGGCTTCGTCAGCGAGTACTCCCTCTTTAAAAAGTCCTCCACTTCGTATCCATTGTCTGCCAACGATGAGCCGATCAAAAAGCACATCACAACGTACATACAGCTTAATTCATTGATGTTCCGGAGATTAAACATTGTATATGATTTCCGAAGACTACTCAGTCGAGACAGAATATACTTTTTCATGGTGGCAGCCATATTGACGGATGTTTTCTATGGGCTGGTCGGTTTAAAGAGACAGTCACTAGATCACATAACCCCTCTGACAAATCTAACCCTTAATTTCTGAAAAAAAAAAATCTTTCACATTGTGCCTTTATTGTTTGTATCACTATTTTACAATTATAATAATTAGATAATTGCACGCTTTATACTTTTACTAGCCTACAAAGCCAACTGCAGTTGCACTGACAGTAACATGTTTTGGGTAAAATGGTCAAAGGTCAGCTTACTTTGCTATTAGGGTGGCAGTGAGAGGAGTAAAGTTAGCATTCATTTCTGAGACCTGGAAAAAGTTCAGGTGTTTGTCTTTGCCAAATAATATGAAAATATATTAAATATATCTAGCTTTGCATAAAAAATCCTGCAAAACATAAAAAAATATTGTTGGATACACTAGAGATGTTGGTTATAACCAACATTAAAACATCAGATAGCTTATTAAAACATCAGCTAGCTCGCCGGCTAACAGCTAGTACTATTAGTACCAGCTAGTTATAACCAACATCTCTAGTGTATCCAACAATAACCAACATCTCTAGTGTATCCAACAATTTTTTTTTAATGTTTTGCAGGATTTTTTTAATATATATATGCAAGGATTGTACAACACACATTCAAGATTAGAATCACAGTTGATCATTTGAATTCAGAGTGGTCTTCAAAGAACCCCCCCCCCCCCCCCCCAATCCAAATGGAAAAGTACGTTCAATTCAGACCTTTTTGTGATTTGTGCACTCGCCTATCCACGCTGCTTCTTAAAAAGTGGATAGTAGGTGCGATTAACGAGGTGAACTATTGACAGCTAATTGGCGCCGCCGGGCTTTCCCTCAGCATTCTGGGAGGAATCACACTAATGCAGTTTACTTCCAGTTTACGGCTCCCCAGAGACACTTCCTTAAGAAACAAACAGACGGCGAGCGGAAGCGAGAGAGCAAAACGGGGGTGTTAATATAGCCGCAGATCCGATGGTTCGGATCCAGCATTGCCTTTCATTCATTAGTATCAAGAATATGTGTCCCTTGGGGGCAATATTGTTCATGCAGAATTTCAGTTTACAGTTGAAATGTGAAACAGGCCAGCTAGTCTGCCTCATCTTCTGACACACACACACACACACACACACAGCACCATGTGTGTTTTCTAGATCATTCCGGTTCCAGACGGTCTACACACTGAGTCTGGTTGTCATAAAGAGCAGTCACACTATATTGTAGCGACGTTTGGGTTCCCTCTCAGCTTTGAGGGAAGCAGGACTGTGGGGTATGCTGTTTACTGAGTGCTCCCACTGTGTTAGTCTTCCGCTTAATCCATATTGGTAATGTAAGGAGATATTATAGTGTTCTGCGGTTCCAGTCCCAGGCATATTCCGTTTACAGAGATCTGAATGAAGGTAGCACCTGTTCACGTTGATATTGTGACGTCTAGCAAGGCAAGACAGTTGCAGAAACTAGGCCTCATTTCTATTTAAAGTACCTCGCTTTCCTCATACCGCAGCATCAGATTCGGGTAATATACGAGTGTTGATGCTAACTGACAAATATGTCTGTCTGTAGTTCCGCCATTCTCCTCTTGTACGTAAGCCTTTCATTAACATTGAGTAATTTAGCATATGCAGATTCCCCCTGACGCAAGTAGGGTGAACTGCCTTGCTCAAGGACACAATGTCATGTTGGCAAAGCCGGGGGTTTGAACCAGGAACCTTCTGATTACTAGCCTAAAAATATATTTTTGAAAGAAACCACCCTGTAACCGACTGTGCCACGTGACTCCAATAGCCATATTTATCCTCCATCGGCTTCATCGGGTTTTATTGTCAATGCACAATGAAAGTGTGTTATACACGTACCCTGTAGGACGTGCCTTAACAACAGAGCGGGATAAAGTTAATCTGCTGTTTACGCTGTACAGCAGAGCCACATCCACTGTCTGCCTACCTGAATGATTCGATAATGAAGAGTCCTTAATGCTTTCTCTGGCAGGACGAGCTTCCTTCAATCCATAGCCACTTATCCCAGCAATCCTCTTTATCTTCCTAAAGACGGCAGACATTAGAACAAGCGAAACACCTCTGGACATAAATATTCACACTATTCAAATCAACAGCCCGGAGAGAATATCGTCAGGCCGTTCATCGGGATGACATATAGTCGGCCTCGTGTGTCAGATGGCCTTTAATGTGCTTCTTCATTCTCAGTTGTTTGTGCTGACAAAAAGAAAGGCACATCTTCTTAATTGAAGAGCTCATTTCCTAACTACACACTATTAGGGATGTGTTACTCAGGCACTTAAGTCAATATTTCACTGCCACAGTGACCTCATAAATGCTATTGGTAAGCACTCAATCAGTTAGAGTGTAAAATGGAAAGCTGAAAAGTGACATACAATCTATTTGATCTGCTTTTGTTACGGTTTTCCTAAGTTGACCCCTCAACTTAATGTAAACACTTGTTCTAGAGAATCCAGCTATATCTGAGTTAGATGTCTACTCTTTAGTTGGAACTATATTGAGCTTTATCTCATCTGTAACCCTACAAAAAAACTAAGTGCAAAATAATATGGGTATTGACTTCTCTCTACGGTGAAAAGCTACTTCTGAAAATTGCCAAACGGCTGCGAGACTCCAAGCTGCTGGCACACTTCAGGCTAGAAACTCAGATAATAAAAGACAGGACATTTTAATGGAATGGAATTGTTACTATGCGTGAATCTGCTATTTCTTTTTTGAAATCCCGTTTTTTCCTCTTGACACATGATTAAGACAAGTATGCAATGATTTGAATGTTACCGAGAGTTTGTTGAGATTATATACATTCTGTTAGTTCCCTTTTTACAAACATGCTTATGAAGCACTTTGTATTCTGAATCATCTAACTGTACATACTATATGCATTTCCTGAAGTTGCTTTAAATATACTTTTTGGAGTCCTTCATACTAATTATCAGCTTTTGCAGTTTAAATTGTGCACTAAATTGAATTAATATTCTAACTTCAATGGCCAGAATTGAGCTTTTATCCAGAGCGACTTACAGCAGCTATAGGGACGTTCCCCTGAGGCAAGTAGGGTGTAGCCCAAGTAGTGCCTTGCCCAAGGACACAACGTTATGTTGGCACAGTCAGGGTTTGAATCGGGAACCTTTTGACTACCAGCCCCTAACCGCTTAGCCACCTGACTCTATAGACACATGCAGACACACTCGCACACAAAGACACTAAAAAGATATACTGTATATCCCTGTCATGATTGTGTAGATGGAGACACAGTTTCACAGGTACAACTCTCTTTAGCGTCTAGTCTTTAATCTGTCACCCACCTCTCAATAAGCTAATAGTTCTAATGTGTGAAAATTGATTTCTAGAGACTCACTGTCTCCTTCCTCTGTGCTTTTTCATTCACTTTCTTCTCCCGCATGGCCATAAAAGAGATTTATTGGCTTGTTTTTATTGATAAATTGAAACCAATTTTGCTTGGCAATAAACATTTCTTTTGTGTTGAGTTTGTGCTGTAAGGAAACAGTTCTTGCTGAATTCACAAGCTTATTGAAGGGCAAACAAGTTCGGACTTTCATAGAGTTCATCACTTCACTCTTTGTAAGCTTCAGAACTTACAACATTAGACTCTGAAGTCTAGCTAGATTACATGTTAGATATACATTGACCTCTGTCCATTGAGAGCACTGGTTATGCTCTGTATTTGGCTTGAGGGAAACAGCTGTGTCAAGATGTGATCGCTGGTACGAACCCTTGGGGATTTAACCCAAAACCCAGCTGTTAATTTATTGCATTTACTCTGACGCTCAAAAAGGCAACTGAAATACAAAACAACTCTTTTCTCTGAGAACGTCCCCTCTATACCACACATGAAGTATGAACGACACTCTTCATCATGTACATGGGCTTTAAATAAGTTTAGGTATTCATTTGATTCCCCACAAATATTTCCCCTTGAAAGCAAAATAGTGTTGTTTTCATGGCCATACTTTAAATCTTAGAGTGTTTGGTTGCATGCATAAGGTTAACATATTGTGAACTGGGAATCAGAGGATTCCTAATGGTCCTAGCATCCAAATGGCCTGTGCTGAGTATGGCTTTCAGGATTCTATGACAGTCTCATGACTGGTGTGGAATATCCTGGGCAATCTCTGTTCACAGCCAGTTTTCGGTGCATTCATTTCAGCGTAATGTGAATCACACCATGTTCTACTAGTTGCTTTCAAGCCAATCCTCTAAGATGTCTCGTTAAATCCCATCTCAAGGTATGTATTACCACACTCAACTACTCAAATCTGAAAAATGACAGCACAACGAGTAAAATTGCTGTTGCAAATGTCATGTTATAGTCAAACGGAGGATTGAAATCAATTTGGAATGATTTCCCTCCCACTCTTTGGAAAGATTTAAGGCTTTGAGAAATTCATGGGATTTTTCACATGACCTTGTGAATTCACCAGCCCACTGCCTTCTAACACCTTTGACTTTTTTTTGGCAACGTACCCATCATAATGGAGACGAGGGTATTACTGTGGTCGTGCAACGTGTAATGGGGTGGCCACTCTGTTCACTGGACTCTTCGCTTACCCCTTCATGATTGGCGTTGACAGTCGCTGGGATTTTAAATCACATCTCTAGTTCGAGTAGTACTCGAGTTCCTGCAGTGATCCGTGATGGATGTGAAGCTGTTGGAGAGCAGCACCAGTGTGACCCTGTCATCGAGCGTCCCGTGGGCGTTCAAATGAGGAGGGTTCTTTAAGACCCGGTTGTACGTCACTCGCAACGCCAGGATGCTGATGTCTATTTAATTGCGGCTATCCAGATCATGTCCACCTGTCCTAGTATTTACTGGCATAAATTCAGCTGTTCAATCTGTTCTTTTCTCTTTCCCATTTAACCATTGTGCTCTATTCATATTTTGCAACTCCCCCTGTCTCCAGGGTTAAAAGGCCCCACCTTTAACCCTGAAATAAAGCAGGTTAATTACATACGCTTTACCCTGCTGGGTACTGAAATGTGCAGCCATACTGCACATGAATCATAAAAATTGTGTTTGTCTTCAATCAAGCACACACAATCTAAATTTCTCATTGTGGGTGTGTGTGCAAATAAAACATAATTTCAGGTCATTCTGGCCACCGAAAAGAGCACGAGAGTTAAAAGCACAACTTCATCTTTGCGTCGATGTCCGAGTGAATACAAAGGAAATCGTATAAGGGAGAGAGCTCTGAAACAGAGACTCCTAGCTGTGTGTCGTCCTACGCACCATACTGTAGGGTGATATATCTTCCCCTGCGGCCGTCTCTCCAGCCTCTAGCACCTCTCCTCCTCTGTTTAACTACATTCCTCCCACTTCCAAAGTCCAAATATGTTCGGTCACACTGACCTGCTACCATTAGACCATTCGTCAACGTTCAAACTGTCCAAACATCTGAGGTGTTGAGGAGACGGTGTGGCCACACCACTCACAAGTGACCCTGGCTGTGAACTTAGATTCCTCGGGCAGAGGGACATGCTAGGGCTGCCGTGAGACACTGATCACACTCGCGCATTTCGTTTGACCGCGAGTTGAATGACTTGTTAAGCAGCACTGCAACAGGAATGCAAGTCAGGCTGTATAAACGGACAGTTCTGCAGTACTAACCTATGCTAGCCTGCTAATGCTATGAGTGGTACTTGCTTTACTGCAGGTACACTATTGCACGTGTGAGATGCATGTTGTCTAATTGTAACTTGTTTAACTGAATGCTTGTGTGACACACTCAAAGTCCTTCCAAGGAGTTCCATTTTCACTTCGGACCGCCTGTGCCGGAGTAACAGGGAACATCCAGTAATACCATTTTTACATGGACAGGACTTTGCTGGGCAGAGACCCAGTGCAGCTTTATCCCCTCTGACAGGTTTCACACACAGTTTGTGGCCAGGCCCACAAATAACAGCCAGGCGTCTTGTTTGCTATCCTGCTCCGGCCTGTTTCAGATTACTGACAGACCCTTTGATGTTGACTGATGGACAGACAGGGTTTTCCCCTGCTCCCCTGCCAGAAAAAGATTGGGTCATCATCAGTCCCACACCCTGTTGTGCATACCTTTGTAACCCCCTGTGTAGAAAGGATTTGATCAAATACAAAATGAGAAAGGTTGAACAAAGTGAAGAAATACCTCGTGCTGAGGTATCTTTTGGGATTTGACGGTGCCCCATCCGTCATTAAACAACGAAAGCCAATCAAACACTTCCTCGTTGATAACAATCTGGTTTGCGAGTTATAGACATCATGCGTTATTGAACGCGTGAAGGGTATCGGTTTCAAAACACCTATGCCCCCCATCCATGAGGCTACATTTTCCTGCGATTAATGCAAGCCAGTGTAACAGGTGCCATACTGTGATCTACAGCCAACGTAGTAAATGTATTGATCGTTCATAGTCGGAAGAGTGCCATATTAAAGACTTCAAAGCCGGATTCACAACTTCTTGCGATCTCAGGATAATCAAATTGACATCACAACCACACTAATACAAGCCCACAGGCGGGCGGTGGGAGGCTGCTGTGCCCTGAACCTGGCGCTCTCAGTCAGCCAGGCGTTTCATTAGGACGTTCCTAGCCTGCCATGGACCTTTGAGCAATAAAAAGCCTGTAACTAAATCCAGACCCTAATCCAGCTCGGACAATCGCTGGCAGACCTTGGTCTTGTAGAGCAGAATCCCTTCAGACTGTCCCCAGCCCTGTTCTCATGTCGCAAGGCTGGCAGCCCAGCGTGGGCTGGGGAGGCGTGGGACAGAGGAATGAGGGAAGAGGGACTCACGTCAGGGAAAGCACTCTTTTTCCAGACTAGCATTTAGAGCTGACAGTCACATTTCACCGATGGCGCATTCATTTAGTAGGTGTCCTCGATCTATGATTGCAGTTTGTTATGGATGTATTGCAGGATTCCACAACAGAACACTTGTACCAACAGAAAGAATTAAAGAAGAATGAAATAAAAAATGGTTGCAAGTATTAATTTGACAGTGGCTGGATTCCCCTTTCTCTGTTTCAGCACTTTGCTCCCTAGAACAGCTCCTGAGCTTGAATTTCACAAAGTTGTGGTTTCCAGACCCTTCAGATAATTCAGATGATCTATGGTGCCAATTAGGCTAATTGATATTGCTGTTTGCCTTGTCCTCCACGTCTTAAACCCTTGCAAACCACGCCCAGAATTGAGTGTCTGACACATTGGTCAAGGCGTGTCAGGATTCGACCTCAGGATGAGTGGACTACATTATTTTCGCTTAGTTGGGCACTCCAACCAGCCAGATGCACTGGGGTTCCGTTTTTTCTACTCTTTTTTTTCGTATTCCTCGGAGTCCGATTTGAAAATCCCAACAGCATTTTCCAAGATGCCCCTGATTTCCGCACACTTGACTTATTATAGGTTGTACCGAACATGATGTTTGATTTGTAAAAAAAAAAAAAAAAAGGGAGGTTCATCTTCAGCTCGAAAGCGGGAAAACAGTGAGTCGAGAAACGGAATCAAATGCGCGCGTAAAAAGCGAACACGTCTGATTTTCACAGGAGATGATGAGGCGAATAAATCGTTTCGACACAGGGCCAGGTGGAGGAGAAGTCCCATTACCGCAATTATTACCGAACCTCGACATGGGCCTCGGTGGGATCCTGATCCCGCAACATC
This sequence comes from Neosalanx taihuensis, assembly GCA_030340665.1. NCBI lineage: Eukaryota > Metazoa > Chordata > Actinopteri > Osmeriformes > Salangidae > Neosalanx > Neosalanx taihuensis. The sequence continues at coordinate 5,462,892 of CM059316.1, read as the reverse complement.
CTTTTTTCCAAACCCTTTCATTCACATCCCACTCGTCTCTGCCTTTGCCGGTTGGGATTCCGACCTTGGACCATGGGGACCCGGGCATTCCCGGATCCTCTCCAGCCCAGGAGACAGCCGCACAGCACGGCCAATGCAGCCTCCAGAAGTTACTGGAGACCGGGGAGCTCATCGAGAACGACCCCAAAGTTCACCTGGAAGCGATGGGCCTTTGGAAACAGTTTCACAAATGCGGCACGGAGATGGTCATAACGAAGTCAGGACGGTAAGATCAATAAAGTTACTATACAACTACAATTAGCATTATAAACACATGAATTCGCAGGTTTATAAGAAATATACACTTTGTCTCTATACATGACATAGGGCATTTGGCTGTGGATTTTCTATGAGGGTCATTCAATAAATAAGGTGAATCTTTCGGTATAAGGACTTCTATAGAAGCTTACTTAATTTTTTTTACGTCTTTTTCACATGGATGTAATTTCTTTAAAATGTAATTTAAATAAAAGTAAGCTTATATATGTATTAGAAGTTCTTATACCGAAAAATTCACCTTATTTATTGAATGACCCTCGTATTTACACCGTTTTTCTTTTCATCCAGGCGCATGTTTCCACCGTTCAAAGTTAGATGTACTGGATTGGACAGAAAGGCCAAATATATTTTGCTGGTGGATATTGTAGCTGCGGATGACTGTAGGTACAAGTTTTATAACTCTCACTGGATGGTGGCAGGGAAGGCGGACCCTGACATGCCCAAGAGACTGTACATTCACCCGGACAGTCCAGCAGCAGGGGAACACTGGATGTCCAAAGTGGTCAATTTCCACAAAATGAAATTGACCAACAACATCTCTGACAAGCATGGGTTTGTAAGTTTGTTTAAAATTGGGATCCTTTAATTGACTGAATTGAGTTGTAGGACTATTCGCAAGACACATAGTTCTAGACAAATACAAGTATTTGTTGACTTTTACAGTGTACAGTGTATCTCTATTGGTTGAGTTTTTACCAATTGTTGTGTTTTTTTTTTTTACTGTGTATAGTGTGTGTTTTTTTATTGCGTTTTTAATATTGCAATGTCCTGCACTTTGGTCAACCGTGTTGTTTTTAAAGTGCAATAGAAATAAAGTTGGATTGGAAGTAAAAAGTTGGAATAAGAAAATAAGTTCGAATGCATTTATGTCTGCACTAATCCTCAATCTTTTCATTGGATTTTTTTTTTTACAGACAATTCTTAACTCCATGCACAAATACCAACCTAGATTTCATGTTGTGAGGGCCAATGATGTCCTGAAACTACCCTACAGCACATTTAGGACTTATGTTTTCTCTGAAACGGAATTCATCGCTGTAACTGCGTACCAAAATGAAAAGGTACAACTTTTTTTAACACCTTTAACTGTTAATGTTGAAAAGGTACAACATTTTCACACTTTCAACTGTTAAAATGAACTGGACGAGATCAGCGTTGATCGATTTGCCAATATGATTGCCTTCTACAGATAATGAAATAATTCAATTTGTTAAATAATTAAATTAATTAAATCATTATTTGTATTTCAAACATTAGTGTAGGCCTAAGTTTAACTTTAGGATAAAAAGTGCCTATATTTTTTAAAAGTTGAGTTGACTACATTGAGTTTCGTCGTCCAGGTTTTTGATAGGTCCGCAGTTTGAACATGCAAGGACTTTCAATATAATTAGACATTTAATTTAATTTACACGAAATTTCGCTCTCAATTCTTAGATCACGCAGCTGAAAATCGATAATAATCCTTTCGCAAAGGGATTCCGTGACACTGGAAACGGAAGGAGAGAAAAAAGGTAACCCGCACATTTAACAGTTATATATTATTAATAATGCTTCATTTAGCAGACGCATTTATCCAAAGCGACTTACAATTTAAGTACAGGGACAATCCCCCTGAGACAAGTAGGGTGAAGTGCCTTGCCCAAGGACACAACATCACATAGCCACAGCCGGGGTTTGCTGTTTATAGTGTTTATAGTGTCACATGTTCTGAACTTTTAATCTAGCCTATATTTGACATGTATTTTTACCTGCAGAAAACTACTGGGGATGCCTTCACAAACATGTGATGACATGCTGAAAGGAGACAGAATTGAGAGTCAGAATGAAGATTCATTGAAACCCCCCAAATCAACAGGTAGGTCAAAGCTCTAAGATACAATTCATTCAAATCATTTAAGAATTTAGTTTCAGGCTGTAATTAAGTTCTTATCGTATGCACTATTATAGACTAGCCTAGACTTTATGCTGGTAATTGTTTATTATTTATAGGCAACTATGTAGTGTATTTCAATATGTAACAAACCTTATATTTTATATAATGACTCAGTATGACATTGCCACATCCACCAACACCCCACACCCCCTTCCAGAATCTCACTGCACTCTGCCACTCTGCACCTTTAACACCTTAAAAACTTACTACTGTGATTTTTGCACCACTGTTTGCACTATTGTGTATATACCCCCCTCCCCCCACTATATATACCCATCCCCCTTTGTACTTATGTTACTTGTACTTATGTTATTTGTATCATATTTGTAGTGTATTTTACATTGTATTCATTTTTTATTATTATGTTCTATGTTTGCTCATTTCTGCCACAGTAAATTCTATGTTTGTAAACCTTACATAGAGAATAAACCTGATTCTGATTCAGATATTTTATATAATGTCCTTAGAGGCTTACAAAAGTGAAAGCGACCAGGACAGCAAGGATGGAGTCGCCTTGGAAAATGGGACACCCCCCACCGAAGAACCACATTGTCCTCCACACGTTATAAGATGTAATAACACACGTCAGCCACCAAGGGAGATGTCTGATCGTTCAGAAGATGGGCCTCCACCAAAGCGCAGATTAGTCTTAACCGGGGAAGGGAGCTCCTTTGAACAGGAGGACGCAAAGACAATGGACATCTTCGAGCCCCAGACTGTGGAAATGGACCCAAGGGTTCATTTACACAGCGGTATCTATTCATATCCAGCGGACTTAACGAGACACTTCTATCCGGTGAGCGTCACCCAACGGATCCTGCACCGTGCGCACTTCGGGGGGAGATATGTGGACCGGGTGGTCGGGTTGTCTGGGGTGGCAGGCGAGACTGGCATCGCCTCTCTAAGACTACCAGGATTGCCCCTGACCATCCAGCAACATACTCTGCTTTCACAGGTGTGCACACAGTTTTGTTCATGTTACATTTACATTTATTCATTAAGCAGACGCTTTTATCCAAAGCAACTCACAGCAAGTACAGGGACATTCTCCCTGAGGCAAGTAGGGTGAAGTGCCTTGCCCAAGGACACAAGGGCATGTTGGCACAGCCAGGGTTCGATCTCACAACCTTCCGATTAGCCTGAGCACACGTGTTGAATTCAGATCATCAGTGAGTTAAGTGACCCGATCTGATTGTCTCATTTCTTTGTTATACAGAGTTTGGCTGCGTCCCACCTTGGAGGGCTTCTTACCCACCCCAACCCTTACATGACTGCTGTCACCAACCCACCATCGATCCCAGCGGTCCACCCAGTCACCAGATTCAGCCCTTATTACATTCATAAAACTGTCCAAGACGACAACCTGAGCTCAGCAGGATCCACATTGAACAACATTGAGTTAAAATATCGAGATTCATTGATCCATGTCCAACCGGGCAATACATTGGAATAGCAAATGCATAACATCAGTTCACATAGTCTGATGTGTGTGAGACTCTCCAGTCAATACTAATGTTCCACTTAAAGTAATGATGAACGTTAAGCCCTGTCTTGTACATTTTAATTTTCATTGATTTATCAAATAACATCACACTATTTTTCCGTGGTCGAAAAAAAGCAATACATGCACGATTAGATGAACCTTTATTTGTCCCCAGGGGGGGGGGGGATTGCAGTTCACAACAGCAGCAGGGTAATGTACAGCACACAGAGTTGCATGGTAATATAACAATAAGAATAAGGGGGGCACAATATAGTACAGTATAAAAAAAAATTGCATTTAAAAAATAACTTGATTAACTTGATTTTAATGAGCCTTAAACTGTTAAAATTAGTAGCCTAACATAACACAGGATCAAAACAGCATAGCCCCTATTTTTTTACATTGTTGAAAGTAAATCTCAAAGTCTTTAAAATCGAATTGATTCTATTGGATTGAGCAGTAATTGAGCAGTTATTGAAACTGTTTTTTGTTTGTCCAATGACATTTTTATAGACAATATAGTTTATATATTTGTTTGTACCAGTTTAAGTTAGCAGTGTTAGACTTAGGGCATGTAGCCGTCTGGTCAATTCATTTGTTTCATTATTCATATTGCTTAATATGATCAGGGCGTTATTAGTTTGGTAGTAAATTGTGTATGATCTAGGGTAGCACATGCTATGGCGTATTTGACACATTTAGTTTGGTCTGTAACTGTAATAAATGTTCAACTGTAATGAAACATAATAAAGTCACTGCATGTCATACATGAATATTTCTTTGGCACGACTTATAATTGGTATGCATGTCTTCCTGACTTGTATGAAAGCAATAAATCGCATTGCACGTCAATACGACCATCGCTGGTATTTGATGAAAGTGTAAGCAGTAGGAAAACTTGAATTTCTAAATTATACAATTAAAAAAGTTTTTAAAACTTCTCAAATTTTCGAAAAACTAAATGGTAGCACAGATGAATTAGAGAAACTCTGTGATTATGCTTTCCTATAATTATGTTAGATTTATATTTTATTTAGGTTATTTTTTTATTTTGTATATTGATTCAACTTTAATGTCATTGCACACATACAAGTAAAGGGTAATGAAATTAAGTTACATATTGTGTTGTACATCCCCTTGTATACATTTCGTTTATTTGACATTAAAAAGAAAAAAAGTGTATAAACATAAATAATATATATTTAAAAAGTGTAGTATTCAGGTAGGCCAGAAGGACATTGGACTACAAATTAAAAACGGCGCTTGTGTTTGACGTCAAATCTTATTTCACGTCATATGAAATGGACGGAACACAGACGAAGCTAAGATAGACAAAACATCACAATGTTGCTCCTCACATCGACTGGATAACACACAAGACAAATTAAATGTAGTCAATGCGACAGATTTGTCGATTTAACTAGCCCAAAACCAGATTAGGTAGAGCTACCAGGGCAAGTTGTAGTGTTGTAGTACGACTCGCTTCTACTATTTAACCTGCTAGCTGCTGGACTCAGTAAGATGGCCGCCAGGATCTCAGTTAACTACATTCTTCTCTGCGGGCAGCTTCTCCTGCTTCTGACCGTGTTGCTCTTGCAGTGTTTGGAAGGAATTTCCTCCCAGAATTCGTCTGAAATTCCCGGACAGAGAGCCACCACTGGCGCCGGCAGTGAACCACCGCAGGACAATGTGACATATCAGTATCATGTCCCACCCAGCAGCAGTGGGTCTGTGAACTCTTCAGATCAGTATGAATACAAGCCTCCTTCTCCTGTTGTCCTCTGCAAATACCTGTAAGTTTCCAGACAGTATTTGTTCTAACTTTTTACTTTTACTACTTTTTACAAAGCAGCTGAAAACCCTGTGGTTTAGGCAGGCCTTTAGTTAGGTGAGGATTTTATGTTTATTTTTCTTTGTTTTTATGCCTGTATTTGTAATTTTGTACTCTGTATGTATCATTTTTATGTAAATCACTTTGTGAATCCTTTCTGAGAACAGTGCTGTATAAATAAACCTTACTTACTTACTTTTAAAAAGTAGTTCAGTGCTAGGATATAAATGTCTTGCTGCCCGGTCAATGAGACTGCTTTCTTAAGATTCAGCTAACCAGCTGTTCCAGAATGAACCGTGTCTGGCACGAATGTACGCGAAGTGTATCTCATGAAGGCCGTATCGTTTCTTTTAGACCAGAGGAGTTCATATTGTGTGAAGATCCCGTGGACCATGCAGGAAACGGCACGGCTTTCCAGGAGCTTGGTCACGGCTGTATTGGGGTACGAGACTGTCTTCAAATCCACATGTCTGTCCTGTGTTATGTCGAAATGGGTATTGGGGCACTTCCAATTCAATCGTTTTCTCTCTCTCTCTCTCTCTCTCTCTCTCTCTTTTAGTTTGGAGGTCAGGTGCACAAAGATGTGAACCATACAGAGGTCATGTGCACTGCTCTTGAGGACATAGAGTGTGCGGGACCAAGAGAGTTTCTAAGAGGAAATGTTCCTTGTATCAAGTAAGTGAGGGGACTCCTGAAAAGAGACCCAGTCTCGATATGGTCCATGATATGAGGGTCATGTGGTGCAGTCGTTTAGGGCGTTTAGGCTAGTAATCAGAAGGTCTCTGGTTCAAATCCCGGCTGTGGCAACATGACGTTGTGTCCCTGGGCGAGGTCCCAGTACTTGCTGTAAGTCGCTCTGGATAAGAGTGTCTGCTAAATGTTTAAATGTAATATGGAAGTCAGCTTTGCTCCACCGCTAGAGGGCAGTATAGATAAGTAGACGTAACTTATTCAGGAACAGGCTCATTGACATGGGTAAAATTCAGATTATTTTATAAATCCCTGAGGGGAAACTCTTTAGCAACAGGCACACAGTCTTGTCAAAGCACACAGGGGTAAGGGTGTGGAGGTAAAAGAGTGCACACAGGGATAGAGGAATATGGGTAAAGTAAGTAATCGCACACATTACATCCTTACACGATTCAAGCAATTGTCATAACTAACCCTACTGTCTGTGTGTACAGGTACACAGGCCACTATTTCATCACCACTTTGCTGTACTCCTTCTTCTTGGGCTGCTTTGGAGTGGACCGCTTCTGCCTGGGTCACACTGGCACGGCCGTGGGCAAGCTGCTCACCCTGGGAGGCCTGGGCATCTGGTGGTTTGTCGACCTGATCCTCCTTATCACAGGGGGGCTCATGCCCAGTGACAACAGCAACTGGTGCACTTTCTACTGAGGTCATCCCAGCTGTCTCTCTATCCAGAACCACCCCCCACCTCCTCCTCTCCCTAAGTGTGTTGCTTGAAATTCTGTCTGCTGACGATCTCATTCCGGCCTCCGCTGAGCGGTTATAAGGCAAAGGTTGCGTACCTTTTTGAAAGTGTATGTTGCTGTACCTTCCCTTTTACAGAATGTGCCAGATGTATAAAAAGGTTGGGTGGTATATGACCTTAGGAATGTGACAAGTTGTGAACGCATTCATACAGTTTTGAACTGGAGACATGTATGTGCATGTGATCCTGGTTGAGGTCATTCATAGGCTAATCTTGGTCATTTGAATTCTATTCTGTTTGAATCGCTATCAGTATGGTTCGGATATGTATATAAGCCATTTACAAGTTGTAAATTATATCTGTATATACCTGTTAAAGTTGTACATATGTTAATTTATTTGCTGCTCGTCTCACCTTTGCTTTTAATGACAAATTGTTCACATAATAATATTCGAATAACCTAAAAATATACAGTCAGACCACTCTTTTAAAAAGTCAGATATATTTCTTTCTTATGAACATGCATACAATTACATTAAAATACTCTTTACAGCTTTGAGAATTCTTGTACACATTAAATACCCCATTCATATTAAATGTGTTTTCCCCACTTCAACATGCAGTAAGCTGTCAAACTATCTGTTTTCCTTATTTCACATATTTGATTAAAGTTTTTTTATTTCAGTCAAAAGCATAACTTATATTTTCAGACTGGTGTGGCTTGAAGGGGCAAAATCAAAATGTCCTCAAAATACATGTTCGCTTGTGTAATGTGAATTAAATGTGTTGGTATAAAAGCCTGTGTTTGAAATCACTGGAAAGTCGTGCTCAGTCAATATCTTCAGGGACAACGGTTAGCGTGACGTCTTCAGTAGCGCGCCGCACCATGACAGAGAATGGCTGTCCGGCCTGAACCGCCTCGCTCACGTCCTCTGTAGTGTGAACCGACTGGTTGTTGATGCTGATGATCACATCGTTTTTTAACATGCCGGCGCTAGAGAACAACAGAGAAAACGGTAGTTTGGCCTAATGGCTTGGCTCAACATTCACAGCCCATTCAATAACCTAAATGAATCATTTGGTGCAGTTAGTTACAGTGCGGGCTAGTAAATCACAAGATACCCGGTTCGAACCCCGGCTGTGTCAACATGACGTGTACTTCGGCAAGGCACTTCACCCTACTTGCCTCAGGGGGGAATGTCCCTGTACTTGGTGTAAGTTGTTCTGGATAAGAGTGTCTGCTAAATGACTGAATATCAATGTAATGTAAACTAAGTCTGCCATTTCCTCTTTCACCTTCAGGATAACAACAGTGACCTTCAGACAAGCTGGTTCTTCATCAACCAGTGGGAAGGGAGATGAGGGCAGACAAAGAGCTGTAAATCCAGGTAAATAATGTCCTGGAAAGCTTATTTGACCTCATACTGTACCTGCATTAGGCTGTTCAGGCCCTCCTGATACCTCTCTGATAAGGGGAATATGTTTAGCTGAGGCAGGGGTGGGCAATCCTGGTTCTCGAGGGCCACTGTCCTGAAGGTTTTACATCTTTCCCTGCTCTAGCACACCTGATTATAACACATTTTATTTGAATCGGGTGTGCTGGAGCAGGGAAACATGGAAAACCTTCAGGACAGTGGCCCTCGAGGACCAGGATAACCCACCCCTGAGGAATACAGTGAGTATGGAAGCAGTCAGGTAGATGGCTTGTAGGAGAGGAAGCCATTAAAGTTCTGCCTGATGGTTCTGAAGTGTTATGGTAAACTAGAATATGATTCAATCCGTGCCCTTGAAAACCACAAGAGGTTTGTGTTGCATGAATGCTGGGCTGCCTCCAAACTCACTGAATCTCCCTTTCCATCTGGCAATACACAGCGGCAAGCATCCCAATATAGATCATACCCAGCAGTTTTACGGTAACGACTTTGTAACCAACATTCACGTTGCGGGTCACATCATTACACAATGTGTTTTTAAGGGGGGGGGGGGGGGGGGGGGCTGCTCCTAACACTGGGGAGTTGTCAGGACATGATTTACCTGGAGGCAGCTGTTCCAGGGATCACCTCATAAACGTACACTCCTGAAATCACGTCTGGGAACATGCTTTCCCGCTTTTTCAGATCGCGAACCAAACTGGGAAGAAACAGACAAGAGAGACGTTCGATTAGCACCATATGAAAGACTTGGAAATGTTCGCTAAACATGACTTCCCTGTCTAATTGTCTTGTTCCAATACAAGTAACAAATTGATTTACAGCTTAGAATAATTTATTCTTAGACTGAAAGTGTCTGTTTACTTACGCAGCTGACAGTTGCAGCATTCGAACCCCCATGTATTTCTTCCTGGGAAATGTCTTTCCTGTTGACCATGTACACAAAGGATTTCAGAAAAGTAAACCGTTTAATTCATATTCTGTATGACTATAGCAAAAGTAATTACATTGAACCAACTCCCAATGGTAAATAAGAATTTTTAAACGAGATTAACTACAAACCTTTGATTTGTCTGGTGTAAGATTCTGAAAGGAACTGACGTATTTTGTCCGCTGGTATGGCAAAGGATATTCCAGCTGTAACCTTCAAAGTATTTATGCCAATAACATCCCCATCCTTAAAAAGGAAGAAAAACAATAATTTTAATATACAGCACACACAATTACAATTACGAAACTAAAGACAGTACCTTGTTACCCATTCCATATTTAGAGCAGATATGTAATTCAATAGACATGTAGTCAATTAGCAGACACTCTTATCCAGACCGACTTACAGTAAGTAGAGGGACATTCCCCCCTGAGGCAAGTAGGGTGAAGTGCCTTGCCCAAGGACACAACGTCATGTTGACACAGCCGGGGTTCAAACCCTCTGACTACTAACTTGAATCCCTAACAGCCTCTGCCACATGACTCCCCATATCTGCCTCCATATAAGAATGAGCACGTCATTTGAAAACTCCACTTCAATGTTCTCTCTACAAATCTGTGCATTCTACTGTCAGTACTCATGAAAAATGGAAGGACTGCTTGAAAAAAAGCTGTTGTGGGAGTGTTTTTTTCTCTCCCTCCTTTTGCGATCAATAGGCATACATAAATCACCATTAGCAGAAGCCGAGCGTGAATATATTCAGTTTCCAGAGGCATATTTAAAAGAACAGAGGCCTTGAGAACTACGCATATAAAACTGAATAATGACCTCGTTCCTCTGGTGCCTGAGCAGAACAAGAAAGATGGCTGACATCACAGTCCGTCTGACAAATGTGCTGATTATGTATTACAATCCTCTTAAATACAATATAACACAATAAATCCTCTTACCAAGTTAACAAGTGGTCCCCCTGAGTTTCCGTACTGTGGGAGAACAAGCACATCAAACCTGATTAAGCGTTATCGTTTATACAAATTTATTTAAAAGAGAAGAAAGGGTCGTTCAAAAAAAGTTTTGTTGAAGCAACAAAAAAAAGAATGGAATCGCTGGAACTTTCATGGCACAGGTGTCAAATCCTGGCCCTCGAGGGCCACTGTCTTGACAGTTTTAGATGTTTACCCTCCTCTGAGTCTAATGAATGGGTTGTTATCAAGCTCTTTGGATGCCTAATAATGACCTATTCATTAGTATCTGGTGTGCTGGAGCAGGGAAACATGTAAAACTGTCAGCACAGTGGCCCTCGAGGGCCAGGATTGGACACCCCTGTTTTACGGAAAGGACTTGCATTGATGATGGCGTCGGTTTGGATGTACTCCATGTCTGAATCCTTGAGGCCTAACTCGTGGCCATTGCGCTGAGCGGTGCTTATGATCCCGGTGGTGACTGTGTTTTGGAGGGAAAAGGGACTGCCCACTGCCACCACAAACTCTCCCGGTCGCAGGTCAGATGACTGTCCTAACATCAGCACTGGTAGAGGCGCCTAGAAAAAAAAGAGATACCATCCAAATATCAGAACGCCGATTCCTCATTTTTTTATGACTGATTTTTACATTTACATGTAGTCATTTAGCAGATTCTCTTATCCAGAGCGACTTATAGCAAGTACAGGGACATTCCCCTTGAGGCAAGAAGGGTGAAGTGCCTTGCCCAAAGACACCACATCATGTTGCCACAGCCGGGTTTGAACTCACAACCTTCTGATTTCTAGGCCAATGCCCTTACTTATTCAGACACTTAATTTGATTATTGATGACACTATCTCTGGCACCTTAACAAAATAGTACCTACAACCAGTCAATAGCGAAGCCTACATAAGGACACAGCTTCTGTTCCTACCTGCCTTATCTTGTCCTCTAGTGGCCTGAGGTAGTTCCACCTCTGGAATCTGACTACATTTTCCATCACAGTCTCCCTGTACAGGTCTGTTATGAGAGCATATGATGATTTACAATCTGACACCACAACCCCTCTAGCTTTTCAATACATGTTAGCCGGCAGCACCGGTGGTTCAGTGGTAGGATTCTTGCCTACCATGTGCAGAAAGCCTGGGTTTCATTCCTGTTGGGGGTTTGAATCCCGGCCAATGCATTGAATATGTGTATGCCTGTGAAATCTACCCACTAGGGCAGTGATCCCCGACCCTGGTCCTCAGGACCTGCTGTCCAGCATGTTTTAGATGTTTCCCTGCTCCAACACACCTGATTCTAATTCATGTTCGTTACCAGGATTTTTCAGCGCTAGATAATGACCCATTCATTTGAATCAGGTGTGTTGGAGCAGGGAGACATCTAAAACATGCAGGACAGTGGGTCCTGAGGACCAGGGTTGGGGACCGCTACACTAGGGGACTGATAAGGGATAATTTCTTCTTTCTTTCTGGTCAACGAATCTTGATGCTATGAATTCATAAGGGTAGAATGACCATTGGAGGATCTCCGACAACAAATTGATGTCAAGGACGGGAATCTTGTTTTAGTGTGCAAAAGGCTCTCGCTGGCTTTCTCCATGAAACATCTGCTAGACTGTCTCAGTAGGATTAATTCACTCACTGCCTCCTTGATTTTAGTCAGAGCTGGCAGGGTAGCAGGGCCGGTACAAAACACAAAATGGGATTTAAAGTGGGGGGCCTAGGGGGAGCCAACTGGCAATGAAACCACCTTTTTTCTTACATCAGACTCTATTTTAATGAGGGCGATGTCCAGTTTGGGGTCCACGTCCTTGACGGTGGCATCTAACTGCACCCCGCTCTTCAACTCCACCTTAATTCGTTGCTTGTTGGAGAGAACGTGAGCGTTGGTGACAATCCATCCATCTTCGGATACGATGAACCCTGAACCGCTCGAAACAGGGACTTCCTGGTTGGAGAATGGCAGTCTGTTGGAAAGATTTGATTCGTTGAGGGTAAGTTGAGCCAAAGGACCACTTTGGGAGAAGAGCTACATGTTTTAGACAAATGATTTTAGATCAAATGGGAAGCTTACCAGGGATGCACAACATCTTGAACTAAATGTACATAGTTTAGTTCCAGACATTACTGTTATGCTCTTTTAAATATGCTTCAAGTTCAAACTAGCTCAATGACCCCTTTCTCCCCTACAATGTAGGTTAGGAATGACAATCTTTTTGGGGTTTCACTGCACCTTCTGAACAGCTCAAGATGAACGACGGCTGGAGCAATCTTATCCACCACATCAGCGATGAAGTTAAATTTGTAACGCATACTGCCAGGGTTCGTGAAACCTGTGAGAACACAACAAGGCAATACTGGATATACAATATCTTAAAATACATTATTTCGGTGTAGACTCAGATTGAGACTGACAGAGTGCTGTATACCGGGAAATGTGAGTCAGATAATTTGTCTTTAGGATAATTGACAGTTAAAATGCTGTGACTTGATTCGGGCAAGTAGGGACGGATCCAAAAATGCACATAATATTTTCCAAAGCTCTTTACTGTGTACAGAACTTTGCATTTTAATAGTCAAATCATTTTACCATCCCAATGTTATACAAAAACAGGCTACAGCCACAGAATAGCTTTATTCATTTCAATGTAAACAAAACTGTTTTTAATACTTCACCTTGATGTCAGTGAGAGATTGCTAAACTTTAGCCAGCTGAACCCAGTCACATTGGCCACAGGGCAAGTACAGGAATCAATACGCACCTAGCCAAAACGAATGAGCCTTTAGGCCTGTCGGCAGCAGGTGATACTGACTTCAGAGATAGCACATCTTTACTGCAGTTTACGACTCTATCACGTTAGAATAGATTGCTCCCAAGATATACCCTCCTGCCCTCTACCCCGAGACTGCATTTTCCATTTACACTTTACTTCTTTACTTTTACTTTAAGATATTAGAAAAAAAAGTTTCAGAGGTAGTCATCTGGACACTGTTTTCAAAATCAAGCTTTTTTACTTTTACTTTTAGACATCTTACTTTCCTGAGGCCTGTTTTCTCTTAAAAGGTGTGTAAGGTTACTTAGGTCTTGCATGACAGCACAGATACTCTAATCCCTGTTGATGGGATCCTTAAATGCAAATGAGTAAAGTGCTTGTATTGCCAACCCCAATTCCTGCTTGGCAGGAAAATGCGTCCCCCATTATAACATGCAAACGAGCCACTGGTTATATCGAGAGAACAAAGCTTTCTCCATATGGCTTAACTGGATAAAAACGTGGATAAGAACGTCTGCTAAATGACTCCATGTAAGTAGTGTGGGGTTCATAGGAAGTGAAGGGGGGGGGGGGGGTCAGATGGCTCAGCAGTTTAAGGCGGTGGCCTCATGATCGGAAGGTTGTGACCCCGGCTGTGGCTGTGTGACGTTGTGTCCTTGGACAAGGCACTTCACCCAGCTTGCCTCAGGGAGAATGTCCCTGTACTTAAGCGTCTGCTAAGTGTAAATGTAATGAAGGAGTGAAGGACCCTAATTAGCAGTCTTAGGTTCCTAGGTACCAATGGGATTTCATTACACTCATTCATTATTTTCATTATCAGTCTTACATTCATGGCCTGTTGTACGTATACAGTATTATTCTCATGACAGCTGTATGATATGGCATCCTTTCGAAATGCACAGCCTAATAACCTGCAGCTAGTCGCACTCACCAGTAGCTGTTTTTGATTTTATTTACCTGACACTGGCAGAGGACTTGAGGCTGAGAGTTTTCCCTATACCGGAACACATAGCCTCACCTCACACGACTACTGACTAAACATCTGGCACGATGGACGCCATGCTTTAGATGTACGTTTACATTTACATTTATTCATTTAGCAGACGCTTTTATCCAAAGCGACTTACAAGAGAGAGCTTTTACAAAGAGCACTGATGTCACTGGTCACTGAGCATAGCAACGTGATAGACCCCGAACACAGTGGGTTCTTTTAGATCGTGAAACATACATCTTGAGAACAAATAAGTGCCAAGGGAAGAGCCATAACTCTTGTCTCTTTGGATGAAAGCGTCTGCTAAGCGAATAAATGTAATTGTGAATGTGCATCTTAAGCATGGCGTCCATCGAGCCAGATGCAACTGCCTCTCAATGAGGAACACCAATGTCAAATCCTGCAGCTCTTACGAACCCCCAAATGCCATGATTTAGTCCCATCCCCTTATTGTTGTGTCAGTTGAGTAGAATAACTGGATAGACAACTGTGAGTCTATAGAACCAGGAGGGTTACCAATGAACGATAAATTATTCATACTCAGTGAGTTGCAATGATATTAAACTGTGGTGCTATGGATGTACACCTATGAGAAATACAGCAATTTTAGACTTGAATAATACACTGACTGCCAAAGCTGTATGTATTTGTGGGACATTATTAGACCAAATGCTCACAACAGAATATCCTGCTTTAAGACCAAGAATATTATTGTTTTCATTCCATCAGTACTTGCCATTAGTGGGCGTCTGATATTCAGCCTTTTCAACTCATGTTTGTCATATTTATGCATGCAGTTTATTTCCCTTGGGATTTTAAAGTCCACATCACTTTCTTGGATATTGACTTCAATTGTCTTCACATGCAGTTATGGGATTCTCACTTAATGGATGGTTTTGTACGTAGCCAATACGCCAAGTTTCTGACATGATGATGCTTTTACCCACCTGAATTACACTGGCCTTTTTGGATCAAGATGACCTGGGGAGTTCCGTTGAGCTCTGCTCTCTTATTTTCGGCTCTCAAACGGCAACTACTCGGATAAGTCCTCCCATCACTACCGCATACCGGCTCTGAATGGAGGCAAACGCACCGACCGCGGATATGGCGATGTCCATCCTCGTACTCGCACCTCAAGCCCTCGCCGCAAAGGCTGTCCCCGTGACCTCCGCAAAGGTCACCCTCTCCGGATGCGCACACCGAGCAGCACCCGCAGTCGTCCCTTACTAACCCGTAATAGCATGACTCTGGCGGGGCCGGGCACCTTGAAGTGTCGCAACCTTGCAGACAGAGAGATCGCCTTTTTCGAAGTAATCGCGCATGAACCACAGACGCTAGGATCATATAAACTAAGACTAATTTAACCATATTCCAAAACCAGTTGATCCGTTTTGAGTTGATAAAGTCACGCTTTCATGGACGTTTTAACTTGACTTGACAGTTCACGCGACAGTTAGGCTGTCCTGTGATTGCGCAATAGCTGCAAAGTGAGAAGTTCCCAAGTTTCAATTCGCAGCCCCCCTAAAATTGGCCTAACTTGTCTTTAAATAGCATCGTAATTATGCCAGTCTAAGCAGGTGGACATCGGGATGTCCTCAGCGGTGAAGGATCTTCCAGGTGAGCTTCGACAAAGAACGGTCGAGATGTAGAGTAGCCCGCCTCAGAGAATGGTACGAAGAGGGGTGTAGACCCATTAATCTGAACCCTCAAGAATGTCAGTCAACATGATTTATAGACAGCAAGTGTCTAGCCTTACTGGAACGGTATTTGTATGTCGTTGAACGTATTCTTTGAGGGAAATTGACAAACGCGTACAAGAATATGTAAAAATATGAAAACTTCATTTGCATGAAGGTCTACAAACACAAGCATAGGACAGCACATCGTTTAGACATGGAATTGTCAGATTATAGGGTAAAGTATTTTGTAGCAAAAAATCAAAACGCTAAGCAGCATGCAATAAAGCTGCAAAGCTGCAATAGCAACTTCGGGACAGTGGCCCTTGAAGACCAGAATTGCCTGTGTCATGTGAAGTAAATACTGTATCTATTTCATGATGATGCCCATGCCAGCCTTATGTCTGCTTCTGCCCTGCCATAGTGTCCCTATCATGTTTTTTTTACCAGTGTCTTGTTCTGTCCTTGATTGTCTAATCGGTTACACATGTGTCTTGTTAGTTATTGTTGTTGCTGTTAGTTACACCTGTGTTTGTCTTGGCCTCCGGGAGTCATGTGGCGCAGTTGGTTAGGGCAAGGGTCTCCAATCCTGGGGTCGCTGTCCTGGCGGTTTTAGATGTTTCCCTGCTCCAGCACACCTCCACAGAGCTTGATAACGACGCTTCATTAGAATCAGGTGTGCTGGAGCAGGGAAACATCTAAAACCGTCAGGACAGCGGCCCTCCAGGACCAGGATTGGAGACCCCTGGGTTAGGGTGTCGGGTTAGTAATCAGTAGGTCCCTGGTTCAAACCCTGGCTGTATCAACATGACGTTGTGTCCTTGGGCAAGGCACTTCACCCTACTTACCTCAGGGGGGGAATGTCCCTGTACTTGCTGTAAGTTGCTCTGGATAAGATGACTAAAGTGCACAAAAATAATCTTGTCCTTTCCTCTGTTACTGTAAGTAGCTTGTCTGTTTCTCATTTGAAGGAACAAACCCTTTGTTTGAGCCGGGCTCCTCTTCTGGTTCGGGTCCGACCTCACCGGCAACTGCACCAGATCTCCTTTGAGGTGGATGACTTGAGGCACTTGTGGTTGTAGAACACCTTGGTAGGAAGTACAGTTAGCACAGTCATTCTAGAAGATATCTGTGCTTGCTCCTAAGCATTTTGCAGTGGTAAGTGTCCACGTAGCCTAATTCTGTTTAATGTTTTTTTTTTTTTTTTTTTTTCTTTCTGAGAATCTTTTGATTGTAGTTAAGTGGTCTTGCTTGACACTCAAAAACATGTCCGCAAGTATGGCTTGTCCGTGTAAGATGAGGAACAGTTGAACCAGATTACTTTTAACATGGTTTCAGTTGACAGAATATTTTAAATTGTATATGGACAGACTTTATTCGCTGGATTTAAGCCCTTGTTTCTTAAGATAAGAGATAAGGTCATCTTTTATTTGTCCTGCAGTGGGGAGATTGCAGTTTGCAACAGCAGCAGGGTACAGTTTAGCAATAACAGTTTAGAATATTAAAAAATACAAAATTCAAAAGTACAAGATACAGGGAATTCTATAAAATATGGAGATAAGGATCTAAGAGTATGAAATAGTGACAAAGCATATAAAATAAGTGAGAGTTAAAGTTGAGTCAAGTGTAAGCGGCAATACAATGAATTTCATCACTTTATATTGTGCACCCCTAATAGTATAATAAGCGTTAAAATATGCCGTGCATTTCTTGTCCTAAACAGATTGGATAATGACTACAGTCAGCGGAAATACAAGTCTACAGTGATGGAATTCAATTTAGTGATTATTTTGTTATGATTACAGCCATTGTACTTCACACTAGGAAATGGATGGCATTTAACATTGTAAAGTTAAAAACCTTAACATCTGAGAGAAGAGTAATGGCATGACATTTCCATAATGGTTGAGTGAAACTGCTCAAGTATTTTATTCATTTAAAGTAAATGCCTTTTCGACTGCTCGCTCTGCATATAAATCCATGATTTCCTCTGGAAAACTCATAATTCATAAGCTCATTATAGAGACTGTGAATTAAAAAGCTGTTAGGCCCTTTGTGCAATTTCCAGATCGAGAGTGGCCTAGTTTGAAAGTCGAGAACCGTTTCGAAAATGTTTTTCTTTGGCTCAAGTGGTTTGACTTCAAATGACTTTGAGGAGCCGACAGCATGTCCTCCAATACGTAGGCCCCGTGTCATTTCAGCTGCTACAGTGATGGCATCCATGTTGGGCGAACCCTTCCATTGTTGTCTTTCTATTTCTATTTTCTTATCTATTTACCATGACCTGGGACGGAACACAATCTAGTATCTAGTACATTTATCAGTTCCACCTAATTAATCCACCGCTAGTGCCTCGATCTTGGACGTCGAACGTAAATATGAAAGTCAGCAGTAGGGGGCAGAAGTGTTTCATATTTCCTTAAAACTAGAGTATTCTGTTTGGACTTTTTGGGACAAGGTGTAGTGTTGAGATTGCTTATGACCTCTACTGACTGGGGCTGCACAGACACAGACGTATGGGGGGAGGGAGAATCACTCATGGGTGAGGCGATGGAGGGCTCTCCCTGCTCACCAAAACACCCATGACCGCAGGACTAATTGGCTGTGTTTTGATGCTGGAACTGAAATGGTGGCACCCGAACAAGGAGACAGCTTTCTGTCCAATGTGAGCTTGTCTTAATACAACGACTAGGTTCACGTTTTATTACTCTTGTCTGCCATCGTCTCTGGTGGGTGAGATGCGGTGGTGGTACGTGATGTTTAAGGTCATCTCAGGGGGCCTATCCTGGTTTTGTTGTTTTCTGTCAAACCCCATAGACAAAAGCTTTGAAATGAGGTACACAAAGGTTCACATTCACTGTGTGTCCCTGTGTTTTTGTTACATGCCCAACTGGTGAATTCTAGACGTCTGCTGGGAGATTAATTACCTTTCTTATTGTCAAGAAGGCGGTCTCTAAAGCTTGGAAAACAAGCAGAAAATACACGAAAACGATGCTTCGAGAAGCCTATTGCTAAAAAATCTCTGTAGTCCCTGAGGAGTACACACAGTTAAGAACCTTTCACAGGAGGGTATTACAAGGTCTAACTTCCTGTTCCTTTCAGTCTTCCCAGCAGCAACAGTTCTATCAAAGGATTGAGAAGTCAGCCATCTTGTTCCTTTCTTTTGCAGTCTAGTCCTTGCATATGTCACATCCTGTCTGTGAGTCAGGAAAGGTATGAGGTCAGTTTTATTCCTGTCACACTGAGATGCGGAGACCCAAGAAATACTAGCCGACCAACTTTGGGTCGCCTGAAAATTTACAGTAAAAACCTTCGAGTCTAACAAAGAGAATTTATGTCCGAAATCATTTTTATCTGACAGGGGGCTGAGCGAAGATTCATCTATGTTGTTTTGCTGCTTATTGGATTTCACTTCGTTTTATGTGAAAGGTTTCTGAACTGTTAGCTCCTAGACTTTCAATGTCTGTTTGATAAGGGATAGTGATAATGATTTTGAGCTGCGATTACTCTTTGAAAGTTGGCACGACTGTCAGTTGTAAAAGGACACGAGCTGTCTAGCATCGGGGCTGGAGAGGGAGGCTGTGGCGCCTGTGGCAGTAGTGCTGTAGGGGGCGGGGACTTCATGGATGGCGAGGGGCGTGCTCCAGTCAGAAGCCCTCATTTAGGATTCCTTACCATCTCCCCTGGAGAACTGTCCAATTACACCCTGGCAGCAGTCTTTACAACAGGCCTGACATTATTCCTCTACTGGACAAAGCAATTAAAACTTTGCGCTTGTAAATTTACTGAGTCACTGTCTGTCCTCTGATGGCTAAAGATCGGATGCCTCATAAATAAAGGATGAAGATGTAAAATAACGGGCCACTATTTACAAAACGAAGATGTTGCGGCGTGCGTGCAACATCTGCAAAAATCAGCGAGACGAGTGGACTGCAGTGGCCTGTCGGGCGGTTACATGCAGGAAAGGCCTCAAAATGTTCTGTTATTTCGCAATGACCCTTCACTGGGTGTTTTTTTTTTTTTCCACAGTCGGTCGGCTAACAACCGCTTTCTACGTCAGTCGATTGGCTTTCGTTCGCCACCACGTCTCACAAGCGTTGGTGTGTCGGGGAGCGAACAGTTTGTTGACCTCATATGCTCGACAAATATATCTGCACATCATTTGACATTCTACTTTTACGATCTACATTTAGTCATTTATCAGACGCTCTTCTCTAGAGCGACTTATAGCAAGTACAGGGACATTCCCTCTGAGGCAAGTATGGTGAAGTGCCTTGCCCAGGGACACAAAGTCATGTTCCTACACCCCGGGTTTGAACCGGAGACCTATTGATTACTAACCCGACACCCTAACCAACTGTGCCACATGACTCCCCATCAAAATAAAAAGTATCAAACATCAAAAGTGTTTGTACCCTCCCTTGACCTATACCTAGACCTCTGAACACTCCTTAAACCAGAGGACAACCCCAGTGATATTTAACTATTACATTTACATGTAGTCATTTAGCAGACGCTCTTATCCAGAGCAATTTACAGCAAATACAGAGACATTCTCTCTGAGGCAAGTAGGGTGAAATGCCTTGCCCAAGGACACAACATCGTGTTGACACAGCCGGGGTTCAAACCAGGGACCTTCTGATTACTAACCCATTGCTCTAACCGACCTCGCCACATGACTTAGAGTGACGGGCTCCCTGCTCTCCCCAGCAGCACAGCCCTGACTCATAAAATGTGCAACACCTTCACTGTTTCCGGTCTGAACCGGCCAAATCCGCTCGTTGCTAGTCCCTGTCTTCGCTCGGCGTGCTCTCTGCTGGGAAGGATGTTTGGGATTGTTGCGCCTTCTCTAAGTGCGCTAATCCGATATAATCCACCCTAGACTAGCTCTTCCTGTCAGCGTTTGGACGATGGGCAGGAACCCTGCGGGAGATGAGAAGTCGTTCATCGGCAGGACTAATATTAGAGCATTCTGTGTTTTGTGGTGAATAGAAAGTAAGAGAAAGACGAAGACGGAGACTGCTTGAGACGTTTACGAGCCGTACGTTTGTGCGTGTCCGCACGCAGACAGCGTGGGAGAGAGGGGGAGCTTGGGAGAGAATTCACATTTCGTGCTCTGCAGGGTTCCGTGGCCTACAGGGGATTTTCTTTCCCTTGTCATGTAGCCAATGTAAATGTGGAAGAACTTGGATGTTACGGAGGTCATTTCTCCCTCAAATTCGGGTGTCATCTTGGCACATTTCCCCTGCCAATCTAGCACTTAGCTTCCTCAAAATGCCAGACACGACACCGTATTTCCACTCCAGGCAGGAATCACTGAATCCATAAGCACTGGGCACTGTTTAGTGTTGTACAGAAGGCCGTGGACTATAGGTGGCTTTCCTGCGATTTGCGTCCCACGGCAACAAATCACTGGTGAATGGACGCAGGCTCAATCGAGGGGGGTGAGAGCGCGCGCAGCAGATTGTGATGGATGGATAGCTTGCCTGCCGAGACGTGGGTGGAGGAGGCCGCGATGGCGCCGACAGCCTCGACAGATGGGAGGTGATTTGGAGACGCCGCCTCGCTCAAGATAGGTTAATTAGGCTGATAAGCAAAAAATGTGTTCGGGTTTGGCACCGTTGGATCCTGCCTTCATATGGTCTCCCCTCATCTTCCCCAACCTTCAGGAACACTCACAAAGCTTTCTGCATCCAAACTGTTGAGGGTTCTCTTACACATGCCAATCCCCCTCTCTCTCTCCCTCTCTCTCTCTGTCTCTTTCTCTGTGTCTCTCTTTCTCTCTCTGTCTCTTTCTCTTTCTGTCTCTCTCTTTCTCTCCCTCCCCCATCTCTCTCTGGCTCTGTCTCTCTCTCTGGCTCTGTCTCTCTCTTTCTCTCCCTCCCCCATCTCTCTCTGGCTCTCTGTCTCTCTCTGACTCTCTTTGAGAAGGCATGGTTTCTCCTCTATGACAGACCGTGGTCATGGTAATATTTGATAATGGATGCTACAGTACTCCCATGATCCTACATGCGTACACAAATCCAATAGTAATCTAAACAAAAAACACGCTTTTTCAAACCCTGTCAAAAAGGAAGTGAGTATGTCATCAGCATATACAACGGTGGTCATGTTTGTTTTCCGCAGAATAACCTTCAGAGAAGACCTGTTGTGCGGCCAACTAAGGCTTAAAAAAAGTGTGCTCATTACCCAAGACCTGCTGGCAACCTGATTGCTCCGTATTTGCATATAGATGTATTGCGTTTCAATTGATGTATCGTTAGCGGAATATCGTGAGCAGTTTGTCACCTGAACGCATTCTGTCTCTGCCGGTCTCATCAGGGTGATATCTCTGGTATTGAGACATCAGACTGTCAGCATGGCAGACCGCATGGCGTAGGAGATTTGATACACTTGTTTGATGGCGTGCGCAGCTTCAAACGCTTATACGAGCAAACCGGATTTGAACGAGCCTTTCATGTGCCTAAAGAAAAAGATTGAGGGAGACGTCCTTCGCCGTACAGAAAGGTGATGGACGTTCAAAACAGTCACGTTCCCTTTTGAATCCCTTTGAATGCCTCGGAAGCGTTGCATAACTTTGAATCCACTTCTGCACGTGTATTTGTCTCAATTAGCAGCACTTTATGTATTTGTGGCTGCCTAGAGGGAGAATTCATCCACAGCATCTCTTCTACCTGTAGTATTCAACGTGACATTTCAGCAGCTGTCTTGATTTGTAGGCTGTGTGCATGTGACCAATTACATGATGACTTTCTCCTGGTTCTCCAAATTGGTCGCACGCACCTAGGCATCAGCCAAACTTTCAGTAAGTGCATAGCGATTGTACACTGAAAGCACAATTACATTGAATAGGCTGTAAGCGAAAAAGGTGCCAATCATAGGTCAAAACGTCGCTAAATGTGCCTGAACAAGAAGCCAGAAGCGGTATTAACGAGATCATTTTGGGAACTGAAAACACAGGTCTTTCGGGCGTTATGACAAAAACAGCACATCCAGTGGGTGGACCACCTACTGCATTTGCAAATAGCAAAGTTCAGGAAAATCAGCACGTATGACATGGCTCGGATTCCACCACCTGCAACTTCCTGCGTTTCTCAGGAACATTGGGGGCTCCATCTTTTTCACTGGTGTCTAGAAGACGGCAGAAAGCAATACATTCTGCGTGTGAGAACTTCTTTGCGCTGTTCGACGAAGCTCAAAGCTCGGAAGGTTTGACACGGCTGGTGAAAGGCCGGGGCGTTTTATCCTGAGGGTGATCTGTAAATGTGGAGGTGTTCAGCTCACCTGGATGTTAGAGGTGTTCTTGACGTGGGAAATGACCTTTATCCAGCTGTACGTGTGAATCCCTCGAGTGCTGAAAAAGTGTGAAATCCCTAAAGTGTGAAAAAGTGATTCTTTGCGCTTTGTAAGTACACTCTGTGCACAATTATTAGGCAAGGGATTATTTTGGCCTTATCATCTATTTATCCATAATTTCCAACTCCAAGCTGTATAAACTTGAACGCTTATTGAATTTAATACACATCTGGTGATGTGTATCAGTGTAACGAGGGAGGGTGTGGCCTAAGAAGATCAACATCCTCCATATTTCAGGTGTGCATAATTATCAGGCAGATTCTTCTACTCAAGAAAAATGGGCCAGAAAAGAGATTTAACTGACTCTGAAAAGTCAAAGATTCAGAGGGATGGAGCTCTCTTGAAATATGTCGCGTGATCACAGAACCATCAAGCGCTTTGTTGCAAATAGTCAACAAGTTCGCAAGAAACGTGCTGAGGAGAAAAGACGCAAATTAACTGCCAAAAATTTGAGAAGAATCAAATATGAAGCTACCAGGAACCCATTATCCTCCAGTGCTGCCATATTCCACAACTGCAACCTACCTGGAGTGTCAAGAAGTACAAAGGTGTTCAGTTCTCAGAGACATGGCCAAGGTAAGAAAGGCTGAAACCCGACGACCTCTGAACAAGACACATAAGTTGTCTAAACGTCGAGAATGGGCCAAGAAATATCTGAAGACAGATTTTGTGGACTGATGAGATGAGAGTGACTCTTGACGGACCAGATGGATGGGCCCGTGGTTGGATCAGTAACGAACACAGAGCTCCACTCCGACTCAAACGCCAGCAAGGTGTAGGCGGGGTACTGGTCTGGGCAGGTATTATTAAAGATGAGCTCGTTGAACCATTCCGAGTTGAAAATTGACTCAAAATCAACTCTCAGATCTACTGCCAATTTTTAGAAGACACTTTCTTCAAGCAGTGGTACAAGAAAGAGTCTGCATCTTTCAAGAGGTCTTTCATTTTTATGCAAGACAATGCTCCATCACATGCATCAAAGTACTCCACTGAGTGGCTGGCCTGACCCCCTTCTTCACCTGACTTAAACCCTATTGAGAACTTTTGGGCCCTTCTTAAGCAGAAAATGTACAATGAAGGTAAACAGTACACCTCTCTGAACAGTGTCTGGGAGACCGTGGTTGTGGCTGCACAAAAAGTTGATTCCGACCAAATCAAGAAACTGACTGACTCTGTGAATCGAAGGCTTGTGACTGTTATCGAAAAAAAGGGTGGCTATATTGGTCACTGAGGATTCTCTTCTTTCTTTTTGAAAAAAAAAAAAATGTTTATTTGTAAATTTTGAGTTTTCTTTTTTTACTTGAACAGTTGAAAATAAACAAGTGAGATGGTAAAATCTGTTTTTCACTTAATTCTGCACACTTAAAGTTGCCTAATAACAGTGCACTTATAGGTAGTATCTTAAGAAAGCCAAAACGTGAGGTTTTTTTACATTTTGGATTGACCAAGAGCACTGTAGTTGTACAATGGGGGGGGGGGGGGGGGGGGGACGACGACACTAAATGAGGTAGCGCCGGCCCTGGTTGTCCCTTTGCTTGTCTTCTTCCATTCAACTCCACAAACGGCATCGCCAAGACTGCATGAGAATGTTCCGGTCCCAAATGAGTTGTTCACTTCAGAGTAACCCTCCATGTTTCTTCTTGTGATCCTTTAATCAAAGTACTTCCTGCGTCGCAGGGACCTCGCGGCCCCGATCCTCTACCGACGGAGGGAATGATATTCTTGGGCGCAGGCTTGGAAAACAGATCAATAACGGCGCCCGGTGAATCTTCTGAGGTGAATCAGCGGCAGAACCCGTGGATGTATTACCTCGCTCAGCGTGAGCGTCACGGTGGCTGATGAAGAAGACGGATACGCTCTTTTGGGTTGCCGGAGGTTGCCATCGCTGGAAGGATTCAGCGAGGCAGTAACCCCCCCCTCACAGAGGACAGGATCATATTTAAACTTGTCAGGGTCCCGCCTGTTGGATGGTCCACGTTGGTGCAAATTACAAGGGTGATATTGAGAGGTGATTTTTCACCTGCCATCAAGGGATTGGTTTTCATTCCGGTGGGAGCACTCTGTAACACCTCCGGGTTTCAACAAGCCAACAAACCGGGAGGAGGGGGGGTGGGGGGTGGGGGGGGGGGGTGTTACACCGTCAAAGTTCTGTAGAGTTTGAGTTAACGTAACAAACTGCCCTTCCACTCAAAGAGATTCTCCTTTTGAAAGGACTGGAAGGCTATCCCAACTATTTTCTTTCCAAGCTTAAAATACCTGCCTATTCTCCCACACATCGCTCGGAAATTGAGTTGTCCGTCGGTCTGGAATATTTTACACAGCCTTCAGCTAAATATCCCTTTCAACATCATTTTCCATCACTGTCTGACTAGCTCTATTTGAGCAAGATCTCCACGGGCCAAAGAAAAACATTAGCTTGGATTACACACACGCAGGCATTAATGTTGACGTTTCCATAGATTTATTTGGACCAATCACCAGATTTATTTTGATGGATAGTTCTTTTGATAATGCCCGATCTACCTGTATTTCAACTTAATTGAAAAAAAAAATCCTCCCCCCGTTCCTGATGTTTTGTGGGCTACACAAGCTAACTCATTACAGATGCTGAACAATCCCCCAAATTGAGCCCAGCTGTCTCATGCCAGCTACTTAATCTGGCTGCAGATCATTCTCAATCCCATTCATCAACGTGTTGACAGAGAGTCCCTCGTTATGCTACTGTTTTATCGATCGCTATTTCAACATTTATAAGACAGTCTTTGCTTCTTGCACCCAGAGCATCCGCGTCTTCTTTACTATTTACATTTCATTAACCTGCTCACCCCAGACATAAATCAACATGTAGATTAGACACACTGGCAGCGTTCGGCTCATGTTTGCAAAATCACAACCCAAACAACTTGAGTTTACAGACAGTTATATGGCTCAGGCTTAATTGCGAGTTGGTCACGGCTCTCGTTAAAAGTGAGTCAGAGGAATCACACCTAGCCGCGGAATTTTCACATAGCTAAGAAATGTCTTGGTGTTGGATTTAGTTATAATGAAGCTGAAACAGTCAATTATCGATGATGAGATAATGGTCGAGTGTGGTCCACCTTGCCACTGAAAATGCACTTGGTTCAATGTATTCATTAACAGCTGGAGCGCTTAATGGTGGTGGATCTGTTTCGGAAGGATTGGGGTCAAGGTTAGGAAATCTACTTTCTCCGGATTTTTTTTTCTTCACAACCGTCTAACTGATTGGTTTGGTGACCTTAGAAATGGTATGATACAATACTTGGAAAAAGGAACTGTTACTGTGGGATATTACTGCGGCCTGTGGCTTGTACTCACTGCATGCGGGTCATTGTTGCTAGGATTGAACATGTCATGTTTCAGTGTGTCGGGTAACCCATACATGATCGAGATTTGTACCCAGTCTAGGCCTGGGGCTAATCCACGCTGTGCATAATGCGTTGAAATAGCTTTCACTGGTCCAAAGGCTTGAGATGAAATTGACTTTGAAGCAAGCTTTTAAATACTTTTTCGAGGGAATACAGCTTCCATCTGATTTGGGGGGGGGGGAAGGGTGGAATCTTCCTGCTCGAAGGCAGTTGAGAGTCAATCTATCCTTCTGTTTCGCAGGTTCCCTGCCACTGCCTGGGAAATAAGACCCTGACAGAGGTCTTGGAAATGACATTTGGTCACATTCCTTGTTTGCTCATTCACTTTTCCCTACGTGCGAGCAAGGGCGGCGAAAGGTGACATGTTGAAATATCTAACAGGCGAGGCACTTGCTCAAAGGCGAAAAATGGGATGGCCTCTGACGTTTTCGTTCTTGTAATCAATGTCGATACAATTCATTTGTTTTTTTTTCATCCAAATCCCAGCGAGAGAGAAGTATGTTCATTCCCTCAGCACCGTAATGATATTGTATTGATCTTATGATAATCACTGTTTATTGGAACAAGGCTTAGTGGAACAGCTTTCCACTAAGATTGATTCCATTGTTTGAAGGGTATTGTTGCCTGTTCACGATACCAAGGTTTTACACCGCTAAAGTGGCCAAGAACCTTCTTTGAGGCGCCACCTGTGAATTCGGAGATACTGCTTTTAGATGGTTACTGCATGTTGATGGATAAATATACAACACAGCTCTATAGCTGTATCTCCCTTCAACGAGTAAACAGGAAATCCTGTGGTGTTGAGAGGACTCATGAAAACCAATCATCTATTTTCAATGAGCACATCTGTTTTTTTTCTTAGGAGATGTTCTGGAGTACAGAGGAAAGGTCTTCATCTGAATCCGAGTATCTTGAGAACTTCACAAAGGGGGAGCGGGAAGACACAAACTTGAAAGTTATTTTATGTATAAAATATGAGGTGCGCACTTTGATGACTTATCTTTGATAAACACAAGGGAAATAAAAGAATCATTTCTGTTTTGGTCAGTAATTCACTCTGATGTTTGATGGTAGTCTCATTGGAAATATGCCAGCAGTACTTTTGATGTTCATACCTTCATATTCCTGCCTCTCAGATTCAGATTCAGATTACTTTATTGATCCCGAGGGAAACTCCTTTGTATCAACGGCACACAGTCTCGCAAAGCACACAAGGGTAAGGGTGTGGGGTAAAAGATTAGAAAGTGTACACAGGGATAGGGGGGTGGGGTCAATAACAATAAGACTTATTGTAAATAAGTAAAAAAGTAAAAAATGGTGGGTGAGGTGAATCCTCCCAGGGAGCATAATGATTATATACAGAAGCTATACATTTACAATTATACAGTATTGGTCTTGTATAATATACAGTATTATATTAGAATGTACATGATTTTCAGTGTTTGTACAGAATGTGCAGAATGTACAGCACAATATACAGGATGTCCAGGATAAAGTGCAGGTTACAGACTATACCCTTATAATCTATACAATTCAATTACAATTATGCAAGTAATTGGGGTGTACAGGATTTACAGTTATTTGCAGCATATACAGGATATACAGGATTTACAGGTTATTAGCAGAATATACATAGTTATATTACAGTTGTACCAGAAAATTGCCAAATATGTAGTTATGTATGTTCGCTGGTTAGCGTTGACTAAGTAAGTTCTAGAAGGCAATGAAGCAAAAAGCAGAAATCCAAAACGGGATAAGTTCCCAATATTTGTTGAAATGAACTTTGTTTACAACACTTATTTTCCATTGTGATAGATGATAGCAGCGGCGAAGATGGTCTCGGTTGAACCACTTGAGGTAGATTGATGCCACTTGCCTTGGAGTCACATCAATTCACAAACACAAGGAATTCTTCAGTTGAATGCAGCAGTCTGCGCATTCAGGCGGCACGGCTTTCATACGTTAACATCCATGATGGACGTCCACGGATTTTCCCTTTTCCAAATCTAAAAACTGTGGAGAGTCCTCGGTGTCGCATGATCGTGTTCGCTGTGTCCTTGGCTGCTCCAGAATCAGAATCAGGTTTAATCGCTATGCAAGATTAACAAACGTAGAATTCACTGTGACAAGAAGAGCAACATAGAACATGTATAGGAGTAAAAAATAAACATGTACAAGGTGGAAAGTGGGCACTAGATATACAGGGGGGTGGGGGGGAGATATAACTTTAATGAGTTAGTACAAGGGGTGTAGTTTTTAAGGTGTCATGTGCTAGGCGGCATAGTGCAGTGGGACAAGTCAAATTGACATTTGTTTTTACTTCTGCTGAAGATAACGGTGGGAGGAGGAGTAGGCATGAAGAGAGACACTCCTGCTGTGGAGGGGGGAGGCTGAACCGGATGATTATTGCCTAGAGAATTGCTCAGAGCCCCAGCCATTTTTAATGTTCCCATTAGTCAAAAAGGGTCCATGCTTCTCAACTAAATATATTTATTAAATCTGTAAGACGTGGAGGCAATTATTTTTAAGAGCCATTTAGCGATACAGGGGGAAGTCTCTCTGCATTTAACCAAGGCCTGGTTGTGATGATGCATATCCATTGAGATTTTACTACTAAATGAAAGTAAAAAAAAAACCAGGCTGCGCCTTCCCAGCAAACGTCACATAATTAAAAAAAAAAACATTCAAGCAACATATCCTCCTATTCACAGACAGCATTGCCACCCAAAATGTTTTGAATAAACATACGCAAATATTCCACTGATGCTGTCGCGCCGTTGGTGGTGGTCAACAGTTAAGTTCTGGGCGAAAACATGAAACATCACATAGTATCACATGAAACATCACAATTCAATCCTGGAAAACCGACAGGGTAAAACTGGGTCTGTTTCTGGGAAGGCAGATCAGGTAATCTGAGTGATAAAAGGTACGCATGAACGTGTTCGCTTCCAGGCCCCCTCTCATAAGGGGGGATCAGACGGCTCAATGGTTAAGACGTTGGCCTCATGATCGGAAGGTCGTGAGATCGAACCCCGGCTGTGGCTATGTGATGTTGTGTCCTTGGGCAAGGCACTTCACCCTACTTGCCTCAGGGAAAAATGTCCCTGTACTTACTGTGAGTCGCTTTGGATAAAAGCGTCTGCTAAATGAATAAATGTAAATATCATAAATGTAATCGTGTTCCCTGTGTCCGCGAGGAAGGCGCTCGGAATTGTATTTTCGATTTTTCACCCCTTACATTCAGCTCGAAAGGCAAACAAACGAAGAGGGTGGAGAGAGAGGCAGCCCAGCTGGAGATCGAGACAGGAGTGCGACGGGTCGCATCCGAGATCGAACGCTTGAACAGTTTAGTGGCGTACGTAGACCAGCCGACGTAAAATAACGACGTTCGTTCGGGCGGAGCGGAAGAAAGAGGGCCGCGTTCTGAAATCCAAGTCGAAATTCGGCATTCTAACCGAATCTTTCTTCAGCACGTCCATTGCTCTTATCATGTGGGGAGTCATGTGGCGCCGTGGGTTAGGGTGTCGGGCTGGTATTCAGAAGGTCCCTGGTTCGAACCCCGGCTGTGCCGTCATTGACGTTGTGTCCTTGGGCAAGACACTTCACCCTACTTGCCTTGTGGGAATGTCCCTGTACTTGCTGTATGTGGCTCTGGATAAAAGCGTCTGCTAAATGTAAACGACGTCTTTCGAATGGATATATCACTTGCATTTTGTTGGCCCTTTGGATGCTGTTCACATTTTCCTGACAGTTGATACAAATGCCATGAGACGTGTCGTCTTGGCGTGTAGATTCTGTGTTCATGACACGCTGTCTATATTCTAATAGTCTCCCTTGTCCCCCCCCCGGTCGTAATGCAGTTCGTATTTGTATCGTCGCTCTCTTGCAGGTCTCAAGACGGATGGACACAGGTGGAGACAGAGTAGCGCATGACATTTTCAAATAACTGTCACCCATTCTTTCCTCGCAAGGCCAACGCTTAATGATCGAAATTGAAACTTTGAGTGAAGACTTTGAAATGTCACCTGCGAGGGAAAACTTACACTTGCACTTACAGCAAGGTGGAGCTTGCCGCCCCTTAATTCCCAACACTCCATCGTCCACAGCTGCAGATAGGCGGTCTTCTCTGGCCCAGGTTGGCACTGCGATGCGGTTAACCGTACGTAAATAACCCCCCAGTAAATATAATAATACAATAATAATACAATACAATAATACAATAATAATACAATAATAAAATAATAATAATAATTCAAAACAGTAAAAAATAATAATAATACAGGCTCAAAGGTTCTAATGAAAACCCCATGGAGGGCTAACGAGGGAGTTCCTGAAGAGCTCTGCAGTAATCTACTTCGATAGTGGCTCGCCCTGGGAACACACTGACACACGTGCTGAGGTAAAAAGCAGGAAGCAAATCCCTCCTCCGGATGCGGCTCCGTCGTTCAGTTCCCCGCCTCTGACAGTCACCGCAGTCGAATAAGAGGCTGCAGGCCCCGCTAGACGGAATCAAATCTCCATCGATTCTGATCCAATTCGCAGCAGGCAGGTTGCAGACTTGTGCATCCATTGAAAAAGATAAGGACTCGGAATTGGTATTCAAGTAAGGTCGGCAAGGCGAGCGCTGTGGCGTTCGGTGGGGGGGGGGGGGGGTGCGGGTGGGGGGCGTGCAGTCGACTGTGTCTTTTGGCTGGACGCGGACAACTCGCTTGTCACACAGCGCCCGTGTGGCGGGGGGTGGGGGGTGGGGGCGATGGCTAGAATTCAACTCCAGATGAAGTCGAGGGTCTTAATCTCCCGCTGGAACCTGGTTCATCCCAAGGGCTCCATTTCCTTGCGTTAGGACTGCCACTAACCTTTCAGTAAGTAGGATGGAGGGGTGGGGGCGGGGGCGGGGGGCGGGGGGGTTGTTTAACCCTTTTTACATGTCTACCTGCTCCGGTTTAACATTTCGCAAAATGGGATTTTGCTCAGTACCTGCAAATCTCTGTTATCTGTTATTATGTGGAGTTATTATGTAGAGTTGTATTGGGACTACAGCAACATAATATATATGCAGTATTTTCATGGCTAAATATATATGTATATATATGTACAGAACTGTATGTGTCCTTGGCAAGAATGATCCAGCTTGTATAAGTTGTTTCCCTATCAATAGTTACATTTACATGAACTCATTTAACAGACGTTTTCATCCAGAGCAGCGTACAGCAAGTACAGGGACATTCCCCAGAGGCGAGTAGGGTGAAGTGCACGCCCTATCAGACACAATATCATTCTGACACAGCCAGGATTCGAACCAGATACCTTCTAATTACTTACCCTCACTGCTCAGCCACCAGACTCAGTTAAAGACTTTCCCCAGTGTGGGAATGAAGTTGCAGTCAGATGTTTTGAGTGAAGCCCCACCTGAGCGCGAAGGCGCGTCTCAGGGAGCAGGCGACAGGCACCTCCTGTCCCGATCCCCCCGAGTGTCTCTCCTTCCAGCCGCCGCTCCTGATTGATGGAACCTGTCGTCAGCGAAACGGATCCGTCTCCCCTTCCCTCCTGCACCATATGCTGAGGGAAGACCGCGAGGCAGAGAGGCTGGCATGCTTCGTGTCGCCGTGTTCTCACAATACCCACCCACCCACCCCCCCCCGTCCCCCCGTCCCCCCACCACCCTCCTCCTCTCGCTACCCCCCTACCCCAAACACCTGCCAGTCTCGGTCAGTTCACCGGTTCAAACATCTTCCTCTGTGATTTCGTCGACGCCTGTTCCACGTGACTGGAAAACACAAGGGTGGCTTTTAAAAGCTGAGATGTGGCAATGTTTTCGCGTACCTGAGTGTTGCATGCTGGGTAATGCGAATATTGAACGATGCGAGCGTAAAGGCCGTGTGACATAGGCTTCTCCTTGGGGGGAGAGAGCATTAGCTCTAGTTTATACCCCAGGTCCTGATTTTCACATTTTCTTTCAAATTAGTAGGTTGGTACTCAATTAAATGGAAGATGGAAAATGAAGATTTGATTAGCTGTGCCCCGTGCCTCACTAAAGCTTCTGAAGTACTTGCTGTGGCACCTCTGAGTTCTAGCCTGCTTTCTCACGTTCCCACGCTTCTTTATTCATGACAGAACCCAGCGGTCTCTCTCTAATTCTAGGGAAAGGTGAGTCAGGTGGCTCAGCGGGATAAGGCGCTGGCCTCGCGATCGAAAGGTTGTGAGTTTGGCACTTCACCCTACTTGCCTTAAGGGGGAATGTCCCTGTGCTTGTTGTAAGTTGCTTTAGATAAAAGCGTAAATGTTGTAAATTTATTAATTCTGCTTTGCCGCTTCCCTCTTTATTAGAATGTTAGGGGTGTCGTGGCTGAGTGTTTAGGGAGTTGGGCTAGTAATCAGAAGGTACCCGGTTTGAATCCTGGCTGTGCC
This sequence comes from Neosalanx taihuensis, assembly GCA_030340665.1. NCBI lineage: Eukaryota > Metazoa > Chordata > Actinopteri > Osmeriformes > Salangidae > Neosalanx > Neosalanx taihuensis. Next base: position 5,429,973 of record CM059316.1, on the reverse strand, counting down.
AACATGATGTTGTGTCTTTGGGCAAGGCACTTCACCCTACTTGCCTCGGGGGGGAATGTCCCTGTACTTGCTGTAAGTCGCTCTGGATAAGAGCTAAATGACTACATGTCAATTTTGTCCCCCAAAAAATCTCTGTCTGCAAAACCCACAGCTTGCTCTGCTTGCTTACTTGGCAGGTCCCTTCGACCGATCTCGTCCAGCTTACAGTGTCCATCGTCCCCTGTTGAGTGCAGGGATGTCTTTGTTGTCTCTGCTTGTGCAGTGCAGAACACAAGGGTTAAATATGTTCGTTTAAACACAGGTGTGTGTCCACATACTGAGCTCCAATCTTTGTTTACATTTACATTTATTCATTCAGCGGACGCTTTTATCCAAAGCGACTTACAAGAGAGAGCTTTTACAAAGAGCATTGGTCACTGAGCATAGCAACATGATAGACCCCGAACACAGTGGGGCTTTTATATTGTGAAACATACATTGTGAGAACCAATAAGTGCCAAGGGAAGAGCTATAAAAGCATAACACATCGATTGCGAGCACTAAAGCAAGAAAACATGTTTAAACAAACGTATTTAAGCCTTGTGCTCTCTTCATATTCTGCAACTCCTCCTGTCCTGAGGGTCAGACAGGCCCCACCTCCAACCCTGATATAAAGCAGTTGAAGTAAATGTTGTACCCTGTTGGGCACTGAAAAGTTCAGCCATGCTGCACACGAATCAGAAAGATTTGCTTTTGTCTGTGTTCACTAAAGCACACACAGTCTAAATGTCTCATTGTGGGTGTGTGTCAAACATATTTTTGGGTCATTCTGGCCCCCGGAGTAAACACAAGGGTTAACGTTGCATACATGTACACACATTATTCTCACGTTTACTGCTGGAAAAAGGACCCCTCGGAATCGCCGCTCAACATTCCAACAAGGTTATTTACGACACCCACTTTTTTTTCCATTTTCCAACGGGAGATTACAAAATGGCAGGAATATCTGGCCGTGAATAATGTATCCAGTGCTCTGCCGCCCTCGGCCTTGAATAGCACAGGTGTTCCGATCAGAGCGCTCGAGCCGATCTCCCCTCCAGCACTCCACATCTCTGCACACAGTAGCCAGGTCAAACTCCCCTCTGTTCTGGACCAAAAACTGTTGACCGCGCATCCACATTCAGTCATTTAACAGACGCTCTTATCCAGAGCGACTTACAGCGCGTACAGGGACATTTCCCCCCGGGGCAGGTCAGGTGCCTTGCCCGTGGACACGACTACATGTTGCTTCAGCCAGGAATCGAACTTGTGACCTTTCCCATCAGTAGTCCGACAACCTAACCCCTCACCCACCTGACTCCTCCAACACATTCGAGAGAGAATTCCCCCTTGCTGTCGTAATCAGACGTGAGGTATGAGGACTCGTTCGTTTTTAAGGTCAAAGAGGTCGCCCTTGACAATGCCAGCGTGCGCTCGGCTAACGTGTATTCGTTAGCCGTTTCCTCACGTTAGGGTCAGGGCAAGTAATGGGCAAGTAATCAGGAATAATTACATTATTCCTGGTTCGAATCCTGGCTGTGGCGTCATGACCTGGTGTCGCAGGAGGAATGTTCCTGTTTTATTGCTGTAAGTTACTCTGGATAAGACTGTCTGCTAAATGTCAACAACATCAAGCTTCGACGTTGCCTGTGCACTTAGTCAGCGTTGTTTTAATTGCATATTTCCGTATAAGACTTTACTTTAAGTGTTTGATCGTAATCTTGATGGAGATGCTCCGAAAGGGTTAGATCCCACTGCAGATCTAACGTTAGAGTGTGTGTGTGTGTGTGTGTGCGTGTGTGATTAAAGGACATGGCTGGTGAAAACCCTTCCAAGGCTATATGTGGCTTTCGGCGACAGTAATTACTACACTATGAGAGTGGCAGAGCACTCTTCAAACAGAATTCCGAGATTGCGCTGCCACACCAGATAAGATGGGGGGGGGGGGGGGGGGGGGATCAAACCCTCTCCATTTGCCGGAGAGTGCTGGGCGCTGTAATTACTACGTTGGTGTGTGTGTGTTGTGTGTGTGTGTTGCCAGTGCATTTGTGCGCAAGCAGGTACGCGTGTGTGTGGTAACGTGTTGCTCGCTGACATTTACACTGTCATCAGGGTAGGGGGTCATCGTCATGCTGACGGCGTCCGTTTTAAAGTGTTGTGCATCCGCCGATCGTACTGCACAAGAAATCGAATCGTCGTGGTTAAATTGGCAGTGCCGAGCAGGACCCTTTTTGCGACCGGCGTCGAAGTGACATAGGAAAAGCCTTGGCGGCCAAGAATCCCTTCGACACAAAGACTATGAAGTCATCACGGATCGCCGGATAGAGTTCCCAGAGCGCAGCCCGTTACTTATTCTCGTAGCGTTAAAAATGATATCAATGAATACTCCTTTAGTAGACACTTTTATCCAAAGCGACTTGCACAAAGTACAGGGACATTCCCCCTGAGGCAAATAGGGTGAAGTGCCTTGCCCAAGGACACAATATCACTTAACCACAGCTGGGACACTCACAACCTTGCGCTCATGAGGCCAATGCCTTAACCCGCCGAGCCATCTGACTCTAACCCTAACCCTATATTTATTTATACACGTGTGATGGCTTCTCATCAGCGAAGGCGGTGTTTTTTTTCGTTTTTTTTCTGGCAGACCAGTCTCAAACCCTTCTGCTGCTCCCAGCGCAGCTGTAATGATTTGTCTGCTTGAGCAGGATGCTGCCTGACATTTGGTATTCCCTTGCAAGCCAGGGAAATTGGGACAAAAGCAGGCGATAGTGCCTCCTTCTACGTTGAGCTTATCCCTTCAGATGTGCATGGTTTTAGAGAGACTTTCTCCCCTCTCTGTGAAATCCATCTCAGGTGTGGGTGTGTTTCTTTTTTCTCGGTGTAATTTGATGAGCGGGGCACCTTGTTTTCCTTGGTCTCTCCCTCCAACTGCTGTTTGTGTTTGGTGGAAATAAGGTACCTTTGAGGATGTCCTGTTTTATTGTTGAGATGGATCTTTGTGTTATTCCACAGTATAATAGGTGCACTGGACCAAAATAAGAGCCATACTTTACTCTCAGTGGCGAACATCTTAGGGAAATGGCGCGCGCACACACTCATATACACACACAAGTATACACATTCTTAACAGTGTTTATTGCGTTCAGTTCATTCAGAGAGAACCCTTGGGCAGTTTTGGCAGGTTAGTTCATGTTTGATTCATCAGAGATGGGTTTGGCTGGTATGATGTGACAAGCAGAGACGAGAATAGGCAGTCTAGACACATGAAACTCTTAGTGGATGATTCATACTTTTCACTACAGGGTAAAGGAGAAAACTGCTCTCTTTCTCTGCTCCCTATTGGACAAGCAATCATTGACGAGCCCGAGAGGTCGTTAAATTGAAGGTTTTAAATTGCATGCAACCTATCGCTAACTACCTTTAACTGAAATTAGATTAGATTAGATGAACCTTTATTTGTCCTGCAGGGGGTGGAAATTGCAGTTCACAAAATTTCTATATATAAAGGTCTATATATAGAGCTCTAAATATATATAAATATACTATATATGAATATGTATATACACACAATGTAAATGGAATAATAACAGTAGTCCTGGTGTATTTCAATGTTATTGCTTCTTTCAAAATGGGAGTAGATTAGACGATACAAAGCCGCAAATAGAAAGCCTATCAAACGTTGCGGCTGTACGAGAACGTACAGACAAAAGGGAACGATTGCGTAATATTGAAGATAGCTACGATCCGCTCGCATAGACGATGGTGTCTCGTCCCCACCCCCCACCCCCATGATACGAGCTAAGTGATGGTTCTTTGTCTTGCGTCACGTGTTCAAGATTTCTCTTGGCACAATATGTACATTTAAATGCTTTCAGTTAGCGGACGCTTTTATCCAAAGCGACTTCCGGGAGAGAGCTTTCCGAAAGAGCATTGATCACTGATCATAACAACGTGACAGTCCCCGAACATTGCGGGTAGTCAGATTATGAAACATACATCGTGCGAAACCAAACAAGTGCCATAAGGAAGAAACACACGAGCATTCAGTTAAACGAGTTACAATCAGATGACATGCATCTCACACGTGCTATAGTGTACCTGCAGGAAAGCAAGTAGTGTAGATCTAGCATCCAAGCAGCCTTTTCAAGCATGAAGGTTGCCCTGTGATCACCGACGAGGCTTTCTTCCAACTCCTTGAAGTGAGACTTTGGTTCTCGCTGGCCCTCCTATCTGATGCGTCGCCTTGATGCTCCCTAATCTCACAAGATCAAAGCGGTTGCTCTTCATATTGTTTTTGTTCTTTTTTTTTCTCTCTCTGAACGAGTGGCTTCTTGACGTGGTGGCTGGGTCGAATACACCTCACTGGAGCTGAAAATCGTTGTTTACATTTGACAAATGAATCCCGGTTCTGATTGTAATTTCGATAAATGCTGCAGCAGGTGGTAGACCGTGACAAGCGTTCGTTGCCATAGCAAAGCCCAACGACGACTTGGAAAGACATTTATTTATTTAGTCATTTATCAGACGCTCTTATCCAGAGTGACTTACAGCAAGTGCAGGGACATTCCCCCCTGAGGCAAGTAGGGTGAAGTGCCTCGCCCAAGGAAACATGTTAACACGGTCGTCAGTCGACAGCAAAGGATTCAGCCGTGGGTCGAAACCTGCTACCTTCTGATTACTAGCCCTACACTCTAACCTACACAAACTGCGCCACATGACCTTGCGAAGACTTGGATTTCGAAAGGCAGAAGATGCGACTGCACGCTGCAATGGTGAGATTGCTGTGTTGGAAAGGTTGTTGTTGGGTCCACATCCCCTCATCCGAAACGTTTGTGGTTAAAGTTGTCCTCACTTATCTTGGTCGCTAGGAGGACCCACTGTTCTCAACAATAGGAAAGGGCGCTGTACGATATAATAAAAACAGTTATAGTGAGACATTCTGCATGGCGTTGACCTTATGGCCCAGAGTGTATATCAGCGTATTTTCAGGGGCATTACGTGAAGAGACTCACATTATAAGGCCAAAAAACATTTCCATCCAATCCTACATGGCTTTGAGAATGTGCGGCAGTCCTTTACGAAGAACATAACAGCGTACGAATCAGCCTTCAGAAGAAATAAAGAACGTAGCCACTTTCCCAGAACTCCTGAACTCCTCTCAGCTGTACAGGTCCACGTTTCATATTTAGCAGCCTTTTCAAAAGTCTCGCAGAATGGAGACAAGCGAACGAGGGTGAGCCTGCAGCGGCAGAGCAAGCCGCAGCTCTGTACAGTTTTGAACTGGCATGTTGCACAATTAATGGCAGGGGGCTGTGATTATTCACGGGGGTTTGTAATTAGGAGGGAGTCAGGAGTGCTTTACACTGGGTAATTGCAGGCATCAAGCCTCGGCCATTGCAAAGTCACGTGACGAGCCTCTGACCCTTGTTGCTTGAAATTAATTTCGAAGTGCTCATCAAACAGATTGCTTTTTTTTCCCTAAACGCAACTCATCCCTAATTTTACGGTACATTCTGGCAATCTGCGACCGTTTGACAAAACAATAGTTGTCCACGTTTTCAAATTGTTAAAGCTGTCGAATGGCCGGAAAGCAATTTGTGGAAGGTTGTGAATATAGCAGGTTAAAAAGACACAGTGCTCATTCTCTTCAGCCTGGTCTACATAAGGGATTCTTCATGATGATGGGGTGCCTTAAAGAGACCATACAAATTGCTAATTCATGCAATTAGTCCCACTCACACACTAAAGATGGTCTCCCCAACTTCTCCGATAATTATGTGAGCAAGAAGTTCTTGACATTTTGTGAGTGATAGTGGACAAAGTCTTCCTTTAAACTTAAAACTTAACAATCACTCCGTAAACTAGCCCAGCATTTCTTTTGGATCTTTTTGCACTCAATCACCCCACAAAGACGCTGCAATCGCACTCTACATTTGGCGGTTCTTAAAATCTAAAAGATAACTGGGGTTTCGCTCCAACAGATTTCCCTGTTTCAGTCAGGGCCGCTGACTCGGTCTGCTTGCTCTTTGTCAGTTCTACAGCTGAACTGCTGCGCCAGCTCACACAACCAGAATGTTCCTCAGTCAAACCAACTGCTGTTTCGCTCCTTAGTGTCAAACCTTACCCATCCTCCCCCAAACTCTCCATCCAATGTTTGTGTATGGGTGTTTGGGTGTTTTCAGTGATAATTGTTCATATTTTGCGTATAAAGCATTACGTTTTTATGTTGTGCTAGACAATCATCCCATCTATTTTTTCTTTATTGCTTGTTTTATTTACTTGTGAAATAACTGCAGTAATCACGACAAACAAACGCCAGATGGCATATTTCATTTTCACCGAAGCTAAAGCTTGTGAGCACTCACTGATGGCTGTCTCAAAGTCTTGTGCAGGTATTTAATGAAACGTGTTCATGTAAGTATAACCTTGCTAACATTTCCCCCCCAAAAAATATTTTTGGCCCTACACACATCAGTATATGGTACCATGTGGTGTTGTTGAATAGTCTGCTCGAAATGCAACCAAATTCATTCTCCCATATAACGTCTTGGGCATGTATTTGGATTTGCATGATATGTCACAGCGGCCACACGGCGCCCGTTTGAAGAGGTCTCCTCCCCCCTCTGAAACTCCACCAAGGATTGCTGCAACAGCTGTTTGCCTCCATGTCTGCGCCTAGGTAATGTGCCTCTAAACTTGATGGGGCGAAACAGCTTGCTCCTCTACGGCTCTGTTCGGTAGGACTGACTTGAAGGTAACATGAGACCAGGCACTCCCAGTGGGAGCAGGGGGGGGGGGGGGCGGGGGGGTGGGGGCGGGGGGGGGGTGGATGGAGCACACAATTCGTGCGCTTCGCGAAAACAATTCCTACTGGATGAATTAAGCCGTGTTTCAGAAATTAAGCCTAACCTTAATGTCACATACCAACAGTGTGGCAGAATGTTTCTTTATTGGATCGCGTCGTCGCTGGGCAACAGGCTAGCAACCTAGTGAAAGTATTTCGCTATACTTTACTTCATCTACACTTGACCTACAGTGTCATGTTGCTTGTTTATTACCTGTTACATGGTAGTGGCACCACTTGACTCCAACTCTCCAATTGTCTCCTAATAGGTTGTTATGCCCTTCATGTTACACCAACATCCTTGACAGATGTCTCAAGCCCTCGTCAATCAAACAGCACTTATATCCGAGCATGACAATCTGCGTCAAGTGCCTGTCTTCCTAGCAGACAGCTGGCTGGGTCAGAACAGCAGTGTAGAATCAATGCACTTTCTCTCCTTTCAAGTGGATACTGCAGACCAGGGACGTTTCTAGGATTGAAAGAAAGGGGGGGCTTAGCCCCTGGCATTTTCTGTCGACGGGGGGGGGGGGGGGGGGGGGGGTGGTAGTCGCACCGCAGTCCGATGCGAGCCAGCGATTCCCATAGACATCCGTTTTTCGAACTTGTGGGTTACATTTTTGACGCTCAAGTGACCGACATTTAATATAATTTAATATAAAATATTGCTATTAATTATCGTGTTTCTTCGGCGGCCCGATAATAATCCCGATAATTATTTAGGGGGGCTGAAGAACATTTAGGGGGGGCTTCAGCCCCCCTAAAACAGGGCTAACGACGCCCATGCTGCAGACAGGCCAGTAGACGATTACACGCTGTCCCATGTTCCAGAGGCAATCCTATTCAGGTTTACCGCTTGAATCCCCAAGCACATGTTAAAGGTCAGAGGTTGAACTAGAGCATTTCCATGTTTCACTATCTAAACAAATTCCAGCACCGTATCCTGCTTTCATCTTCTATCACCACCATAGATTGAGAAATCCCATATAGATGGTGTTTTCATATTCTGTCAAATGTTGCCAAGGAATATCTGCCAGTTGGCTTTAACCTGCTACTCCCCCCCCCCCCTCCCCCCCACCCCACCCCACCCGCCCATGGCTTTTCCAGTCTTCTCTGGCCTGCAGAAGTTGTGCTTTCTGCAGCACATCCTTGGTTAAAATAATTGATTATTGCTGTGCATTGCCCTACAGGTTCGCAGGGCAAAGTAATTGATAGACTGCTGGGAGTCAAGTTAGACCCGTGTTATTTTGGGAAACTTTCGGGCTCTTGCGGGCTGCATTCCCTCTGCCTTACCTGACTCCGATGCTTTCCCTGGGTCCAGATAACTATCTGGCCGTTCATTATTACCCTACTGCCAGACCTTCTAACCCTGCTCACATCATTATCTCCAGGTGGGTTTGCTTTCTGCGGTTATCTTTTGATGTGAAGCTTAGAATAATGTTTGAACAGCCGTACATTCAGATTTTTGGCTATCGTTCAATTAAATGTTATTTTAAGATTGTTTATTGGTTCTGATCATATCAGGCATTATAGAAATCCTAAACCTCTGTCTTGAAATCCTTTGGCTTAACATGCTTTTGAAATGCTGTCTATCTCAACATCCCCATTCTAAGAGGATCAGGATATCGGAAAACACAATTTATGAAGGGATATCCGGAAACAGGTGTTAGCTAATTACCGCCCCAACCTGTTAAAGACCTATGCAGATCTAAAAATAATTAATATGCAGAGTGCCAATGCATCAGTTGCCATTAACAATTCCCAAATCCTGGACAGAATCCTGAGTTGCAGACACTTTTAATTGCACTTTTCAAATGCATGTCAAATTTCATCGCTTCAGTTCATCTGGGTTCAGGGTAAACTCTACTGAATATAATATTCCTTTGTAAGGATTTTTTTTTCTTGGATTCTCTTCAAAAGAGATGCTGGTCTTGAAAGAGATTTTGAACTCCTGGTCTAAATGAAAGTTACATTAATTATGGTCAACACAAAGGGAGATGAATATAGGGAGATATAGTGGGATAAATTAAATGTGGAAAGAGTAGATATGTGGGTCCAGATTAATGGCAAACAATTACTTTTCAAAATCAACCACATGGATAACGATGATGTATATCCTCCTTTCTAAATAAGCATGCTTAAAGAGGTGATATATATTGTTCTACAAGGCTTCTAATTAAAATCCATAACCTTAATGAGTTTTTAGCACCCCTACTGGTTAACATGATTACCTAAGATAAGAGCAGTAAATTGAGGTCCTTTTAATTAAGTGAAATTTACTGGCCTTTCCTCGACAGAAGATGTAAATGAACTCCTCTCCTCTTCTTTATGGTCAAGCAGCCCATATTTTAATCAGTAGTGTTTCTGAAGAACGCTTCATCCTAATGTAAAGTATACTGTATTTGATGTAGTCAGGTCCGTTAATATTTTGACATGTTTCATCATTTTGGCTCTGTATACCACCACAATGGATTTGAAATGAAACAAGCAAGATGTGCTTTAAGTGCAGACTTTCAGCTTTAATTTCAGGGTATTTACATCCAAATCAGGTGAAAGCTGTAGGAATTACAACACATTTTATATGTGCCGCCCCCCTATTTAAGGGACCAAAACTGAAAGGGACCAAACTTAAGGGACCTGACTGTATATATCCCCGCCCCCCCCTTTCATTTCACTCGTCCCAAACCACAGTGACTGGTCATGTTCAGTTGAATTGGCTTCGCACACATTTGCTCCACAAGGCTCCTAAAACACATCTTCAATTATAAAGAAATCCAGGTATTTCGAACACGTACACAGGACGTTAAAGGCTATATCAGATGGCAGACAACATTTGCCAAAGCTGCAACCATTCTTGCCCTGTACCATGTCTAACCCTGGACCTTTTTGTCTACACCCTTAGATAATTGTTTTTCTCCGGCGGTGTTATTCACGTTTGGAGATTGGACGGTCTGACCCACGGCCAAAAGAGCGCCGTCCACAGATCACTTGGCTCCCTCCGACGCGGCGCCTCCCAGCTGATTATTTCACTGAGGTTCGGTGCCCACAAGGCCACAAGGCAAATGGGAGAGCAATGTAGGCACATTTTTGTGAAAATGTCTCTCCCACTGTGGAGAACGTGCTCAGCTTGGTTAGCAAAACTCATTTTCCATGGGTGGGGCCTTTCCCCAGTCCGTTTCCCCTCTGCCTGTTAAACTCAGACATGTTTCGCTTTGATCATTTTGGCTGTTACAGTTGGGTCTACTATGGCTTTTCTAATGGGATTTTTAAATGATTTATTTCCTTCTGATTTCTGTCATCTTTGCTTTTAATTGCTTTCTATAAATATTGTAATAATGGCTTGGCATGCTGTCACACCCTGGGTGAATTTCGGTAGAATCGTCAAAACGACTTTTCGGTTTTTCTACTATTTAAATGTACAGGGTTCACTTGGGGGAGTGAAGGTTATTCAGGAACAACATCGACTGTGAGGGCTTCAATATTGGCCAAACAACCAAAACAGAAACAAAACCTTCCCTTATGATTTAAAGCAAGATGGGAAACTGAACAGTGTAGAATGACCCAAAGAATGGCAATACCAATTATTTGATTCTATGGGGTAAGTCAGCACAGGGTCAAAATAAATCCCAGTTTCATAACATTACAAATGAATGAAATCAGTTTCAAGGCAAGCATGTTATACAATGAAGGTTACCTCTTGCCTACGCTACCATGGTTATCGTCAATCAGAGAGAAAGCAAGAGAAAGGAAGGAGAAAGACAGTAGGGTGTTCCATTGTGTCCTTTTAGATTAGATTAGATTCAACTTTATTGTCATTACACAGGTACAAGTACAGGGCAACGAAATACAGTTAGCATCCAACCAGAAGTGCAAAACAGTTAATCCAACAGAATATAATAAATATGGGTATACCCAGAATATACATAGTATGAACAGTATAATCAGAATATACAGGGTATGTACAGATTCAAGTGATTTTAGACAAAGCAGAAATTACCGGGTAGCATGTATATACAGTTAGTGCAAATATTGCAATGAGCAGATGTGCAAAATGAACAAAATGAACAGATGTGCGAAGTGAACAAAATGTACAGGTGGTGCAGTAACAGTTGTGCAGATGTGCAAAATGGACAGATAATAACATGGACAGTGCAATAACAACTCACATATGCAAGTGGTGCAAAATATATGCAGTCCTATGCAGTCCTATGCAGTCCTATGAAGTCCTATGAAGTCCTATGAAGTCATATGCAGTCCTATGAAGTCCTATGCAGTCCTATGCAGTCCTATGAAGTCCTACGAAGTCCTATGCAGTCCTATGCAGTCTTTCCAAGCTGCTTAGAACATATTGACATACTCTAACATCTACATATCTGAATGTATTTTACATGCACATTGTGCTTAACACATGGGACAGGGGCAACAATAACACAATTTCCATTTAAATTTGCAGATTCATAGAAGGGTTGTTTTCAAAGCAGACTTCAAACAGCCAGCGCCTGATAAGATGATGCATTGTGCATGCGGTAGTGTATTGTGCGTTTTAAGCTGTCCCCATACTGTAAACTCATATTGCGCTAGAAGTGATAAAAAGCTTAGCGAAAAGCACAAGCTTACGCCACAATTCCTTAATACAGCACAGCAACATAATGCAACTTTGGATGAGGACTGGATATTATTTAGGCTCATTGTTACGGGAAAAGTATTTTGCGTACGAAAATTAGGTCACAAACCAGCGCTTAGAACAGTAGTGTAGACAGCCTGTTGGGAGTGTGACTTTCCAAGCTTAGTCCATATTTTCTTTAAAAGCAGGCATCGGCAAAGCTTGTGTTTGCCTTGTGAACACTGTCATCAAACCTGGACGAACATGTCTATCTCTGCTGTAGAGTACACCGTATTTGTCTGACATTTGCGCTGGATCTTTAAAACACTCTCACCTAGCCTCTCTACTGGTTTCCCTCCGGCCCTCTAGGTACCAAATTATAAGATTGTCTTGCTGACATTTCACGCGTCCAGGGTGTCCAATATAAATGACCTTTCCTCTGGTTCACCCTCCTGGGCATCGACGCTTAGAGCACCGGCCACATGGATGAAAGTCTTAAATATCCCCCATCTTGTTGACAGGCCGGCGTTTTTATTAAGCTTATAAAACATGCAGGGAAGTAGAATTGATTGTTTCCTTTGGCCAAGAAACAAATGGTGTGCGGAACAGGCACCTGGGCACAGCGACATGAATCACGGTTAATGCTTTTGATGAGCTGCTTTGCATGGGGGGGAGGGGGGAGGGGGGGAGGGGGGGGGCTGTGCTGCACGCGCTTCCAGCATACGTGGAATTTCCGGAGCTGACGACAGGAACCTGACGAAGTTGGCGTACGCTGTATTTCCAGCATTATTATTATGAGGGGGGGGGGGGGGGGGGGGGGGGGGGGGGTGGGGTGGGGGGGGGGGAGGGGGTTCGCTGGCAATATTTTCCGCAAACTTCTGAACCACGGCAGTGGGCTTCGCAGAGGCTGTCAGCCCCCCCCTCCTCCCCCCTGCTGCGCAGCCTCCAGCCTTCTTGCCTCAGCAAGCCTCTTCTGGGCTCCTGAGCTCGATGGAGGAAGCGGCCAGAGGTGATTACTCACTCCACAACCCCCCCCACCCCCACCCCACCCCACCCCACCCCACCCCCGTTGTGACCTTGGCCGCAGGTCTTTTTGTAAATCAGCCCAGCTTTCACTTCCCTCCGCTTGGGTGTGCGTCGGTGTTGTTAGCATGGGGAGGCTTCCGTCGCTGCCGATGATTGCGATGGCGATGGAGATTTCTCTGCGACACCCGGCCTCTGTCACGGGGCCAATCGTAACGCAGAAAAACCCACCCAGATGTTCCGATCCAAAAACCCTGAAACACCCTTACAAGGAACTGGATGTACTGTAGCACAGAGTTCCACAACTGATTCTCTTCCTCTGAGAAATTGTTGAAATATTGAAGGCTTTCTCAGTATTCATTTGAAACGCTGCTGAGAGTAGAAGCTGCAGAGATTTCTCTCTCTCTCTCTCTCTCTTTCTTCTCGCCTGTATCCTCAATGCTATGCCTTGCCTTGAACTTGCAAAAAATAACTGTAGTGGGTACACGTTGTTGAGAGGCCATTGTGATCCAGGAAATATGTATCTGGTGAGTAGGTGAGGGTTACTGCTTGCAAAGTTTCCAAACCCTTTATCAGACCAGAATCAAAAGTTATTAGTCAGCGCTTATTATGATATTCCACCTCCATTTTCTTCTAGGAATTTCAGATTTCAGAGGCGAGTGGAAAATCACATCACCTTACAGATCCATGGATTTAGGTACATCTTTGATCACGATTATCAGGGTTATCAGGGTGGTCCCTTGTATTCCGTGTTATCTGCTTATTTGATTTGTGGAAGAAAAAAAAATGAATTTCAAGTGTTGAATATAAAGTATGCATCTACTAAAAACCTACAGCTGGCACCCTTCAGAAGAACACTAGACCGCTGCACTGTCTTCTCCCCATGCTGTGGTTAAGGTTAACACAGAGGAAAAAAAACGACTGCTTCTGTATGGAGCCCTGATAAATAAACTGGAAGAGGAAGGCTGTGCCATGCAGTCTGCCGAGAGTTATAGCCAAAGCACTACATAAAGTAAATAGTTTATCTCGGCACTAACATCGTGCAACTTGTAAATTTGAGTGCCATTATTCTTTTTTAGAAGTCTGGGAGAAGCCTCCTCCTCCTCCTTTTTCGCATTGGTTCAGCTTCTGCATAATGGTCTAAGGCATGGAAGCACGGAGGAAACCTTTGTTGCTCCCCGTCTGTGGATTGGCTGTTCGTCCAGTCTATGGCGCACTTTGTAGCTGCCTTTGTATTCTGAACTCCTGGCAGATTTACGATGCAAACAGACGCTCCGGGTTTGATTTGCGAATCTTTCAGACTCTTCCGCTTGAACATTAAGGGACGAGATGAAGGCAATTTCATTTCATTTCATCAGTACCTAGAAAAATGGACTGTGATTTCTTTTCTCACAAGTGATAATAGATTTCTTTAGAAAATAATCAGTGTCTTCACAGGTTTCCTTGTCCCCAAGGATACGTGACTTCAGAATGCAACCAGTTCAGTTCAACAATCACACTGATTTAGGTTTACAGACCGTATGAAGAATTGTCACTGCGATTGACTTTGTGTTCAAGCAGGCTTCATAGTCTTAATGAGCTTTCTAATATAGCTCGCAACTCAACTCATCAACCAGCAGAACACAACAACACAGAAAAGGATGCTGTATACCATGGTCTGATTGCCTTTCATTCTTTCTTTCCTTTCATTTCATCCTTCGAAAATGTTTGGCAAGGATGCTAAGTCCCTGACTTAACATGCATTTCAGAAAAATGTTTCATTCATCTAGAGTATATTTCTTCTCACAAAAATAATTACTACGATGAAAATAAAAATCGTAGTGTTATGAGCTAAAGATGTCTGGGGAAACATCTTGCTGTGGGATGAAATAAAAACATAGAATATTTCCTTGTCAGTGTTATGGGCCAAAATTCAAAATGTAGCACATAGTTATTCGTCTAATATTTTTAATCCATCCCAGAGTTGAATCAATGCACGAAGACCATTGTGATCAGCATGCTATACATAAATGACTCATCATGTAGATTAAAGATAAAGGTTGCCAGTCTCACACGAGAGGGGAAACTTGAGGATTATATTCAAGCAATTGAGAGGCAATATCAAAACGTAAACTTCCCATCACCGCCTTAGGGATGTTGTATAATATTGAGGGCTCTCGAATAATAATAGTCGCCCATTCTGCATCAACAGTTCCAACGTTGCCACTAGCGTGAGGCTAAAATGTCCTCTGACTCACTCTCCCTCCATTTTCAGAATCAGAATCGGATTCTGATAATGGAGGAATAATGATTCTGACTCTGATAATGGAGAGAGAGTGATTGTGACTCTGATAATGGAGGGAGAGTGAGTCAGAGGACGTTTTAGGCTACGATCGTAAAGCAGATGTCCACTCTGTCCTTCGCTCGACTCAGGTGACCTTGAGAATGTGAAGTATGACTGAGGGAACATCAATCAGCCGTGTTCCTCATGAGCCCTCCCTCCTGAGGCGCAGGATGACTGATGTCTCCCTGGACGAGGCCTGGACCACAGGTGGAGTGGGTGAAATCCATGGCGGACTTTCACCTGCCCGTCATCCATCCACCTGACATCATCGCGCTGCTAACGTAGCAATTTAATGGTGCTGATCCATTGGTTCCAGTTATACTGTATCAGAATTTTGACTTGACAGCAACTATGCCGAAACCTTGTTTGATAAATGACAGATGGTTGAAAGCTGACCGTGGCTTTCAACCCAGACTAAGAACCAGAAGTTTCCCAAAGTTTTGACGGTTTGATACTCTTACAAATCAAGCGTGTAAACAGCTCGTTTAATGAGTAAATTCCAAGGAAATATCATTCGAAGGTGTTAAGTTGACCCACTCCACAGCCGTGAAAAAAAAATAAAATTAACATGAGGCTGTTAATGACTTAACAAATTATGCGCTCTGATGTTTCAAGATCCGTCAAGCTTTTTCCCGTGGCGACGACTCCCTGTCACTTTTTCCCGCCGTTGGAAATACCATCTGGCAAATATAGTCAGGTAGGACGGAACTCTTTATTATTCTTTATATGCCTCACCAACAATATCAACATGTATTCATTTCAATCTTCCCTTTGTGGCCTCTCCTCTAATGGAATCTATGTGAATGACGATCGGTCTAGAATGTTCTTCCGTTCATTTCTCGCTCGCAATCCTCACAAAGGCTACATACTGTAGACAGTGTTGCATGCGCCACAGATGATGTACGTCCCAAAATAAGGCCCGGGAAAATGATAGACACTTACATAAGGCAGAGAGCTTGATATATGCAAAGGACGTGCGTGCGAAGAGAAAGCTATAAGCAGAAGAATTTCACCTGCTTTGATCTTTTCTTGATTGTTCATTTCCCGTTAGCTCATAAACCACCTGAGCACATAGAGCATGTAGAGGGCTTGACAGGCGTTGGCTAAATCAGGCCAGAGATGGAAGCTCAGCCTATCAGAGGGAAATACATCCTTCCTAATAAAGGACTTCCACAGACTTCCACTTCGCCCAGCCTCTGAAAATGTAAGTTCCTGCGATGCAATCTGCAGGCAGTCCAAGGTCATGTCAGTTACATTCCTCATGTTGCTTCCTTCAGACACTCAATAAAATATACGTCGGGGGGGGGGGAAGTGTCTGCTTCAAGTTACTTTCATACTGCTGGGTATTTGAGAACTGAACCATTGCAAATAGTATTGGCAACCCTTTTGGGATTAATAATGTAGTTTTGCTTTGCTGCTTTGGTTGTGTATGTGTGATCTTTTTCATTTTAATCCGTGGGTGTCGTTCTCTCTCTCTCAGATCTAATCTAACCTAAGATCAAAGGACAGTTTAGAACATATCCTGGTTTGAACACCAACCATTGGGAAACCTTCTACATTGAGTTTTCTACCACATAACTAGTGAGTCAGGTGGCTGAGCGGTGAGGTATTCGGGATGGTAATCAGAAGGTCCCTGGTTCGAACGCCAGCAATGCCAACATAACATTGTGTCCTTGAGCAAGGCACTTCACCTTACTTGCCTCAGAGGAAATGTCCCTGTACTTGCTGTATATCTCTGAATAAGAGCGTCTGAAAAATGTTAATGTATAACTACGGTACATAGATTGGTCTAAAGTAAGAATGTTGCACGAACCAAGGAAATAATATCTATATAAACGAATATATGATCGTTAATGTAACCTTAAAGTGCGGTAAAATAACGCATGTTCATTCATTCAAGATCTTTTTCTCTCCTAGTTGTTACCTTGTCTTTTACTTTTACCCTCTCTTTACCCAATTATTTTCTTTAGCCAGAAGAGCTGAACTTCGAGCGAGCGTTGATTCTTTGCAGCATCCCTCCAGATTTCTCAAAACAGAGCAAAGTCAAAAAAGGCTAATTGCCTGGATCCGTATTTAAACAGGGATTATACATCTTAGTCAAGTGTGACCACATAAGGTCAGCTGCCGTACCCAATAACAAGGGCACAGAGTAAAGCTCATAAACAAGGCGTCAGCAGATTTCAAATTAATTGTGATCTTTGTCCCTGAAGCAAATATGATTCAGTACAGTTGATCACAGAGTCATACCGAACAATTAAGATGACAGTTTTAGAAGTGTCACACTGATATTTTTCATTTCAATGATTTATTTAGCAAACGATTCAGAGTTTTACTAAATAAATTGCATGGTAGGTTCGCCTGGATGTTGCTTGGAGACGAACACTTACTGCAATAGGCCATTCAGTATCTTACGGTCCCTGAGGAATAAAAAACCTGTCTTGTCACACCGTTCAGATCGTATCTTAATCTGCGAACGTTGACATGTAATTAATTATCTTTCGGTAAAATGCCTCAAGTGCTGTAGTGCTTTTAGAGGAATGGAGATTAGCAGGAAGACCTCTAAAGGCAGATTTGGCATTTATAGTATGTTAAAATGTATCCAAAATGGTGGATCTCTGCTTATTTCTGTGCTAAATTGTATGTGGCCGCAGGCCGGATTGTAAACCCATGCAATAAATGCATCCCTATAGGAATCCGCAAGAATCACAACTGGTAGTGCAACATCGCGGAGACCAGAGATGTGTGGAGTAAACAGGACATGTTGTCATTTTGTTTACTCAAGTGTAAAAAAAAATCATCGGAATCCCCGGGAAAGAGGAGGCAACAAACAGAGAAACACTCGTTAGTTCGAGGTGCGCTGTGGGTTTTCATTTGCAGAGCATCGATCTTTGCAGCCCGAGGCTAGCGTGGTTCTATAAGTGGACTCTGGATCCACATAAGCACCTGTGGTTTTGTGTCTGCGAAGTCCCCTAGCATGTGGCGTCTGACAGAAAGGTCTTCATCTTTTCCTTGTTATTGGGACGCGGAGCGATTGTGAAGAAGATTGGGAGTCAGGTGGCTGAGCGGTTAGAGAATCGGGCTAGTAATCAGAAGGTTGCCGGTTTGATACCTGGCTGTCTCAGATGAGATTGTGTCATTAGGAAAGGCACTTCATCTCACTCGCCTCAGGGGGGAATGTACTTGCAGGATAAGTCTAAGTCAGTCTTGCTGGATAAGACTAAATGTAAAATGTAAATGCAAGAAGGTGGAGTGGCTCTCTCACTCGCAAGGACTAATGCTTCTGTCATACATTCCATTTTCAGTTTACTTTTATGCGTTTTGTGGATGACAGTATAGTTGAAGGCTGGTAACATGGGCCATAGAAACATGCAGCCTTTGTAGGTTGTTCCAAACTTTGTAAGAAGACAAACTTGAGTATCTGTTGAGGGCCATGCCTTTATCATGACTGGCTAAACCCAAGGTGAATCACATTTGCTTTCATCCCGCGGGACAAAGAGAGACCTAGAGAGAGAGAGAGAGAGCGATAGAGAAGCTCGCTCGATCGAGCCTTCTGAATGGAGAATTGAAGACGGAGATGAAGCTATCGTCAAAAACAGCGCAACGCCCGCGCACCTTCGCCGGCAACGCTTCTCCGAAAATCCAAGAGCCGCTCCTTCGACCAGCTCGGCGGTACAGATTCAGGTCGGTTCCAAAGCACGCGCGCCACAGGCCGGCACGCCATTTCTCATTCCTCGAGGTCACTCCCGTCTCATCCTGACCTGACTCAGAATCCTCGGCCACTGAAATGACCTAGGTATGGAAAAGACTGCTGTCCACATCTCAAGTGATGGATTCTCCCGTGAAGAGAAAAGGGCCAGATTGTGATCGATGAGCAGGTCCCTAAGCCATTTCTCTGTTCCCTCCACCAGCTGTGATACCTGTAGTAATGACCTCCATTGGACACTATGGCCACACACAATTTTTCTTTGGAATTTATAAACCCCAAAATTGTTACTTTTATGCCAAAATCAACATTTAAGACCCCCTTGGGCAGAGAGTAATTAGGACTATTCATCTAAATCGAATTACATAATCATTCAGAGTCTCAGAGCAACTTAATAAAAATGTTCACCTGTTCCACCCCAAACTGCCCTTTGTATTGATACTACAATATCCATCCTCCATGAGTACTTTTTGGCTTAGTCGAGATACCGTCCCATTTGCAGAATTGAGGTTATTTCTGTCCCAGATTTCCTTCTGCTATTCATTTGAAGTATTGCATACTGTTCAACACAGGACAAGGTGTTATATCTCTTTTCTCTCTCTCTCGCTCTCTCCCTCTGTCTCTCTTTTTCTCCCTCACTCTCTCCCTCTGTCTCTCCCTCTGTCCCTCCCTCCCTCCTTCTCTCTCCGCTCTCTCCCTCACTCCCTTCTTTCTCTCTCCCTGTCTTCTCTCTCTCTCCCTCCCTCTCTCTCTCCTCCCTCCCTCTCTCTCTCTCCCTTCTCTCTCTCTCCCTTCTCTCTCTCTCTCCTTCTTTCTCCTCTCTCTCTCCCTCCCTCTCTCTCTCCCTTCTTTCTTTCTCTCTCTTCTCTCTCTCTCCCTCCCTCTCTCTCCTCTCTCCCTGCCTCTCTCTCTCTCCTCTCTCCCTCCCTCTCTCTTTCTCCCTTCTCTCTCTCTCTCTATCTGTCTCTATCGCCTTCCTCAGCCCCATAGACGCAGTAGAATAGTGCTTCCTTTCTGCAGCTTATCTCCCGCAGCACAGACAAGGCTTGTGAAGTTCCAAGAGGACGTCTTGTTTTAATTGCTTTATTAAAGCCTGAGTGGTCGCACAGAGGGAGAGCGCGTCGGGCTTTGCCTGTGTTCCGCGGGGGAGAGAGCTGAACCAGCCTCCGAGCAGTCATGAGGTCAGTCATGACGAGGGAGCGGGCCTCAGGGACCACAGGTCTACAGGGAGGGCAATGCTGATCGGCCGCTTCAATGGAATAATAACACATCTCTTCTTTTGGGAGATCGGTCAAACGGAGACGCAGACGAGTTTGAACGAAGGCCATCGGACGACGTCACGGGAGTTGATCAGGGTTGGTTAGGGCGTTGGGCTAGTCATCTGGTTCGAACCCTGGCTGTCAACATGATGTTGTGGGTGGGCAAGGCACTTCACCCTACTTCTTGCTTCAGGGGGAATGTCCCTGTACGTGCTGCTAAGTCGCTCCGGATAAGAAACCACGTCACTCTCGCCATGCCACTTGCGTCGGAGGTAGCACCCTCTTCAGCGATGCAGGAGAACGGGAGGCGTGGGGGGGGGCATGTGAAGTGATTAGCTCAGTGGCTCAGAAGGGTCTCTGCGTGACTGTAACGATCTCGGTCCCCCCCCCCGCTTTGCTTGCGTCATTCAGGCATTGGTCATCTTCCTGTCAAACATCGAACTGTTTTGCAGGGTCTTCAACTACAGATAAAGCCGAATAGTTTAAATCATCTTGACTCTGCAACATACAAGGATGGTTATCGAATGTACGTCGTACAAGGATACTTAAATGCCTGTTGGAACATTATCCAATGTTAGAGGTTGGGTGAAGGTGAGAGGCGAAGAAAAATGTTGGTAAAAGTCTGTTTTGGTGAGTGTCTTGAACAGGTTTTAGCCTTATGGTTCATCCAGAAATCGTGTCGTGCCTCAAATTGGACTGTTGCGGTTCACAAATAAAATATACAAAATGTTCATGGCTTTTGGTGGTCGCTTGATTCTACAGCAGAACTATCTCGCAGAACGTTCCCCTTCCCTGAGGTTTATGCTCACCTCGATTTTACCTCCAGGGTAGAGTACTTTACACTCTCAATATGATGTCTGGTCGGAGATTGTGGAAGAAATATTACACTGCGCCACCCCATCCATCACCAAGCCTGCCCAGCCCGTGAAATACAGGCCAGGTCTTACCAACAACGAGTCCTATCTTGTATGTTAGACCTCACGCTTGTGTATTTATCACCTAAAGCGGCTTCACAATGCGTGATTCATTGAGCAGTCCTGCTGATTCACCATGCTGACTGCATCTCTGGCCTTCTGCCCACTCCTCTATCTCCTGTTATCGGGCTTCCCCCCCCCCCCCCCCCACCCCCATGCCCCTGCTAAAGAAACAAACTGTATATTCGATGAGCTTTCCCCTTCCCCATCGCTCTCGCTGTGTCTGGTTCATTCCTCCCTCTCCTGTTTTGCTCGTGCTTGTTAGGGGGACGCGTGTTTTGCTTGAGGTCTACAGGATGCTGCCCTATCGGGGTCAACGTTCAATCAGGGACGTCTGGAGATTTGAGGGGAGGGTTGGAAAAAGAAAAGTTGGAATAGCTGTCGAGGTGTAATGCTCCGAGAGCCCCCTCCAAGAACCCCCTCAGAGAGCCCCCTCCAAGAACCCCCTCAGAGAGCCCCCTCCAAGAACCCCCTCAGAGAGCCCCCTCCGAGAACCCCCTCAGAGAGCCCCCTCCAAGAACCCCCTCAGAGAGCCCCCTCCAAGAACCCCCTCAGAGAGCCCCCTCCGAGAACCCCCTCAGAGAGCCCCCTCAGAGAGCCCCCTCAGAGAGCCCCCTCCGAGAACCCCCTCAGAGAGCCCCCTCCGAGAACCCCCTCAGAGAGCCCCCTCCGAGAACCCCCTCAGAGAGCCCCCTCCGAGAACCCCCTCAGAGAGCCCCCTCCGAGAACCCCCTCAGAGAGCCCCCTCCGAGAACCCCCTCAGAGAGCCCCCTCAGAGAGCCCCCTCCGAGAACCCCCTCAGAGAGCCCCCTCCGAGAACCCCCTCAGAGAGCCCCCTCCGAGAACCCCCTCAGAGAGCCCCCTCAGAGAGCCCCCTCCAAGAACCCCCTCAGAGAGCCCCCTCCGAGAACCCCCTCAGAGAGCCCCCTCAGAGAGCCCCCTCAGAGAGCCCCCTCAGAGAGCCCCCTCAGACAGCCCCCTCAGATTTCTGATTGGTACCGCTGAAAGGCAATTTGATTGGTTCTCCGCAACAACTGATCATCGTCCGGTTACGCCGCTGTGACTGCTCATGCATGGGGTTGCAACGTCACGCGGGGCGATCGAGACAGATGTTATTAACGCTCTCTCTCCGGGGTTTCCCAACACGTTTCACTTCACACGTGTCTCTTCCTCTTCATCCTCTCCTCCCTGAGTTCATTACACAGAAAAATCTGACAGTCTACATTAGGGCCTACACACTGTACAACTGTCAGCTACTGTCATCCAGACCTAATGTTGAAATTCCTTCTGGCAGCCCAATAAACCCCAGATTAGTTTCTCAGCGAGGTGCAATCCTGCAGTGGTTGACGGACCTGTGAAGAACACATTAGCATATCATTTGTATGGACTCTGGGAAAGGCTGTCGTTCTCAGCACATCAGCAGTACATGCCGCTTGTGGCCATCGTGGCTAGGTTTTACTTGCCGACTCTGGGTCGACGCACCCCTGTTTTCAATCGGAGAGAAAAGAGCTGAGGTACCTTGAGCGATGTGAAGTGATATGGGAGACATTGTTTTTGTTGGGGGGGTGGGGGGGGGGGGGGGTTCCGCTTAGATGCTTTCCATATGTTGTGTTTTGGTGTGTTTTTCTTCAAAACTGAAAATTGCATTATTGTGGTTACAGATGGCAAACACGGTAGGAAGTGAGTATTGAATAGAACTTTCCAAGATGGAAGGCAATATTATTCACATCATTCCATTATTCATGAGGAAAAATGCTACATTTATTACTTTTTTGTTTAAAAATTAATATCCTTTTTTTGTTGTTGAGAGCAAGCAGCTGCTTACTAATTGTGTTACACAACCGAGGGATATTTACCCTGGAAGTTAGTCAGATCTACACATTAATGCCTTTCAACAATAAGTCTTTGACGAAGGAAGCAATTTGGGTATTTTCGATAAATGGTTACTAAACTATCTCTCATTGCATTTAAAAGAATCGCCCTACTGTTTTATAATCCATGGAAAATGTCCTTCATCCTACTGTGTAGCACTGGGAGAGTGCAACGGACACAAAGGAGACACAACACAGCTCGCAGCTCAACTGCCTAAACAGTTTTCTGAAGGTCTCCTATTTCTACTCTCTCCGTTATTAAATGCTAGGCCCTCAAGGCCTGCTCTATATTCATAACCTTAACGCAGCTCATACCTAATACTTGTGAACGGTCCTCATCTTGTAACAGCGGCCGGCGCTGCGCCAGCAAGCGCTAACACTGCAGCCCTTTATTGATCTACTCGCAATAAAGCTACTCTGAACCACCTGCTGGAATTAGATTTTTATACTGCTAGAAATGTGCAGGAAGAAATCACATTATCTTTGCACATTCATAACATTTCCTTTTAAACAAAGTTATAAATTAAAACTGGGTCCAAGGGTTGTTAGTGTTTGTCATTGCACCATGTCGGTAGTTATCAACATGAGAATGACTACAAACTGAACTCCTTGAGAGGGGAAAAAAAAAGATGTACAGAGAATCTCTTGCTGATTTCTTTCCTGCTTAATGAGTCACAGGGTTGTTTTAAAGTTACAGTTCATCCCCCAAATAAAAGTTGGTCAGATTTCTCAGCCTAGGTACCAAAATAAAACGAATGATTGCGATGAGAAAGTAGGCTAATCATAATATCTTGCCGTACACCAGACCATGACATATGGGGTTTGAGGATTGAGATGATCCTCTTTTTTTTTACATCAACCACTTGTGTCATTTCTGGGGAATCCAACCTTCCATCAAATATCTTCCTTGAGTTGTGCAATCATGCCGATAGTTTGCGTTTATAACTATACCTATTCGATGCTAAAAGCTATTGGTAAAGTATTTATACCCTTGCAAACGAATGCATTTATGTGTGTGAATACCACCCAGAGGTAGATACCTGTATTTGATGATTACTTGCAGCCCTCAATGTATGACTTCAGGAAATAAAGTGCCAGGGATTTGAACCCCAAAGCACTTTGTTTCTTCTTTCCGCCTGGAACGAGAGTGAACGTTGCAATAGTGCCGCTTTTATTAGCATTTTGTTTCATGATCCAATCCAAACTGCAAATCATGGCTACGATCTTAAATGCAGATTCCATGACTACCGTGTGTGTAGCCTGTCTGGAGGCCTGTTGGGAGAGTTAGGCATCTCAGATATTGTAACTCCACCCCCTAGTCTGCATATCCTTTTCACAGTGCGTTATTCCCAGCTATCTAACTCACGATGTCACCTGTCAGCGACCGAAGGGAATGAACTCTCTTCATAAGGGACATCGCTATTGATAACTGAGTTTCCGAATCATTTAATACCATTAGATTTCACTTTCTGCCTCACATGGAAATATCCTTCCCAGCTTTCCACCCTCACAGTGAGAGATTATCAGGGGTGATCATGCGGGGAGACGGTGGGAGATTTGTCAAGTTAATAAAATGAGCTCTGGGTTGTGCTGCATTCCAGGCAACGTTGAAGTCTTTGTAAGTATGAAAGATTCAATACACTGTCAAGAAAGAGTCCAGGAAAACACTCGAAACACCTACTTTTATTTTCTGTCGGAGCAGTATTAGTTTTTGCACGGTTTTTTTCAACTTAATTTGACGGATTACAAAAAGTACAAAGCGATAGGATAATATACTTGGCCATAAATACTATAGACCTAACATGTAATATATGTAAATATTCTAAAAAGCAAATTCTGAGCTTTGGATTGAACTCTCTAGTAAATAGAAACATTGATAGACCTTGAAATTAACTCAGGCCATGAGTTGCCATGAGCGCTGACTTGGGAAGTGTGATCAGGAGAGAGTGGTAGCTTGTTAAATTAATGAACAATGGCTTTGATCAAGTTCAGAGGTCTACGTACATGTGTTGTGAATGTGTTACGCAGCTTCAGTTTTCAAGTACATCTCTTCTTAATCTCCATTTGCTATGGCGGAGGTGAAAAAAATGTGTTTGGAATGGAAGTACAAATACCGGTTCATGATTTTGACACATTATAAGACCATATTCCATTGAATGAAAGTCATGGAAATGGGAATGTTTGAACTGCCCCCAAAAAGGAGGGGGTGGCGGGGGGGGGAAGCAATTCTTATTCATTAAATCCTTTCTACCCAATTATTCTTCGTTCCCCCCCGTGTTCTTTTCTTTCCCTTGTTCTACATTGAGTCCATTTCCTCAGCATCAGTTGACTGCAACAGGATTAAAGATGCATGACATTATCCCCCTGTCTGGTCTGGTAGAATGGAGAGAGATCTCGTTGAGTAGCTTGACCTTGTTCACTGAGTGATTGCCCTGTTATTCACCTTTGTGGTCTATTGCCAACAGGAAGGTCATGTATTAAACATTAAGCACGACTACTTTAATAAGCTGTGCGGATCTGAAGGCAAACCTTTGTCTCGCAAGTCAACGGATGAAGTATGTATCTTGCAGGTGTGTTTTTTCTCAGAGCACGATTTGACCTCATTACACCGTCTTCTGCAGTGTACCCAGAGACAGAACCACTATATCTTTGCCTCAACATAATTTATTGATTTAATATAACCATAATTGGTCACATTTTCCTTGATTTACCATTTCACATTACATGGAAAGCCTCAAAAGCGAGGGAATTCCACTGCGAGAGCAGCTGTACATCTCTAACAGCAAGTGAATTATGGTGGTGTAGCTGTGAAATCACGTCTGGGAAAATCTATAACTCTCTCTCTCTCTTTCTCTTATTTCCACAGATAGGCTTGCACCAGTGCTCCAGAGCCAAACCAGCAGGCGCACGTAATGGGTCAGACAAACAGACGCACGCACCGCAGGAATCTGTCGCTATAGGGTCGTTCTCTTATGATCTCTCTCAGAATGTATGCATGACTATCCATTACCAGCTCATTTAAATGGAAAGATAGTTTTCTTTTTCTGCTACAAAGGTCAGTGATTTTATATAATCCCCATGCTGGAGGAAACTCATGACATTCCCCTAACATTTAGCTAGAAGTACCTTTTGCATTCTTCAACATTTTGGTAAGAAATGTCAAGTAAGCGTTTTTACATATGCATATACACTCTTATCAATGTTCTTTTGTGAAGAAGAGTTATGAACTGGTAACAGTACAAGAAGTGCTTTACTCAATATACCCTCCCTCTCCCACCCCCTCTCTATCCAGCCAGCTCCTGCCATGTCGGAGGCTATTTCCTTCGGGCCAGCATGCAGTGCGCCACTTCTGGAGTAGTCGGTAGGTCCGCCATCCGTCGAGCAGCTGTTGAGAGCATGCGCTGGACCCTGTGATGATGATAGCCCTGTGGTTTTGTCCACCTGGCTAGCTGTGCGGATCGAGCCCTCCAAATTCACTTAGGAGCACTTTTTTTCCAGGGAACCCTGTTGTGCAGGTGTGTAGCGATCCAGTCTGTCTCATTCCATCTCCAGATGGAGGAAGAACAACTTGTGTTTCTAACAAGCGCTCAATTCGATTAGTATACAGATACGATGACTCATAATTGGCATACCTAGAGAAACTAGGAATGACGACGTACAGGATATTTCGATTTTTCGAAATGCAAATAGAAATCTCTTTGGGTAGAGACGCTAGGGTCGACGTTGAAAATGTTTGCTGTCGAACAGTTCAGTAAACTAGCACAAGCTGCGGTTTTTCCACCCACAAACTCACACGAATCTAAAGTCAACAGACTGGCTTTGTCACAGTGAGTTCAGCACCATGGACAGCAACGCCTACGCAGCCACTCTGTAGTAACAAAGGAATACAATGAAACGTTTGTGCTATAGGCTGAAAACGATTCGAGCAAGGAAGCTGAAAAATGCGCCAGAATCCCCCCCCCCCCCCCAAAAAAAAGGGCATATTTCTGTCAGCCGTGATTTATTTCAATGTCTAGTCAGTCAACCACCTGATAGATCCAGAAGCTCCAGTAATTATCATGTACAACGCATAGAACTGATTTAAATACGACTGAGACGGATATCCACAAAAGGACACCACAGCTCTACGTAGTCTCTGTACACACAGGGACATCAGACGCTCTTGATAACAGCAGCCCAGTAGTCCCTACAGTTGGGGGACTTAGATCAGGCCTGGCAGACAGCTGGGGGGGGGGGGGGGGCACCTCATCCCCCTGTCCCCCCACCCCCCACATCCCCTCACTTTCACAACGCGAACTCTGTACCCCCCACCCCCACCTCCCCCCCCCCCCCCACCCCCACCCCCTCCAGCCCCAGTCTCTTTCAAATGACTGCAGGGAGCCGTCGGGTGGGGCTGAGCTGAGAGAGCTGCAGACGCTGAACCAGACAGAGCGAGAGCGGCTCGGCTCGCGGCTCCTCCCGTGGAAAGTGCTTTGTCAAAGTGTTTGTTTGTTTTTTTTTTGCCATTTTCTCTCCGGAGACTAATCCACACGCTTTCATGCACACAGACTTTGCTCTTTCGGTGTAACTACGAAAGAGCCCTGACTGAAATCCCCTTCAGAGCTTCTAAGCTAGGGGAGATGGTGATGGAAAGCTAATTACTTCCAAGTATGTTTTTTTGTAGTAACCAGGTGCAGCAGTCACTGAGAAACAGCACAGATGACTCTCTCTCTCCCTCTCTCTCTCTCCCTCTTCTCACTCTAATCCCATCAAAGGCTCCCCTGCTTTTTGTTTTGTCTCTCTGAAAAAAACGAAGACCCACCCACCTCTTGGGTTTACCTCCCCTCAGGATAGGCATCTGGGGCAACTCTGCCTGATGATTACTTACGTTGCCAGACAAACATATGGGAGCATGAATATACTTAATCCCTGCACAGCCCCAGTCTTCCATGCGTGAGCTCGTTCGAACAGAAAACACTGAAACAAGATAAAGGATTCAAACACCAAATAAAGTTGATTCAAAGAAGCAGCACAGTGGGCGAGAGAAAGAGGTAATGACAACTTATGTTATGGAACAACTGTACATTGCCCTTGCATTATCAAATAACGAAACGGTGCAAGTCATTTCAACGTTTGAAGTTTGTGAAACCCGCTGAAGTTAATATGAAAGTCATCACGGCGCCAAAGGAGTTTAACCTTGGTACATGATGCTAAGGATCATTTAGTACCTCTGAAAATGAGTCATCGTGACACAAAACTGTCATTTACACCAAGGACATTGCTTTGGCAATGGAATGGCATGTGTCTGCCATAAACCTTGAACAAATACCTCCAACTATTTGAGATTGATGAGAAAATGACAAATAAAAGCCTCATCTCTGTTTCCCATTAGTGACAGTGTTTAGCCGTTGGTATTGATGTCACGGTTGTAATCTCTGACGAGAAATGTTTACAGCAGCACATGGGGAATGATTTGAAAGTTTCTGTCGAAATGGTGCTTTAGATTGTGAGGAAATAATCTCTCACCTATAATCACCTGATACAGTGGAGGATGGTAGGGTTATTGCGCTTGTGGTGCATAGTCAGTGGCCATCTTTCCACGCTTAATTGTGGAACTCCACAAATACGTGTCACACTTAATTGACATTGAACTAATATGCTTCACTTGCTAAGTCGTTTTTTTATTATCAGTGTTTTCAGAAAACAATTCCAATACGTGCTTGGAAACGAATTGCCAAAATGTCCAGATGAGCGTCAACAAAGTAATTGTATACATGCTGAACATGTATACACGGTAGAACATATGTATACACAGTAGAAGCGGCCATTCTTTCCGATGTACTATAGATGTGGCCAACCCTGGTCCTCAAGAGCCACAGTCCTGAAGGTTTTAGATGTTTCCCTGCTCCAGCACACCTGATTCTAATGACCGGCTCGTTATCAAGCTCCGTGGAAGCCTCATAATTAGAATCAGGTATGCTGAAGCAGGGAAACATCTAAAACATTCAGGACTGTGGCTCTCGAGGACCAGGATTCGCCACACCTGTACTATATGTTGAGATGTTGAGACAACACTTTAAAAACGTACTATTGTGATTTTTGTACCACTGTTTTACACTACTGTGTATATACACCCCCTCCCCCCTTTACTATATATACCCATCCCACTTTGTACTTATGTTATTTGTACTTATATGTTATTTGTATATTATTTGTAATGTATTTTACATTGTATTCTTTTTTTATTATGTCACATACTGTATATGTTCTATGTTTGCTCATTTCTGCCACAGTGAATTCTGTGTTTGTTGATCTTGCATAGCGAATAAACCTCAAAAGAATCAGAAGGTGCCCGGTTTGAACTCTGGCTGTGCCAAGATGACGTTGTGTCCTTGGGCAAGGCCTTTCACCCTACTTGCTGTAAATCGCTCTGGATAAGAGCGTCTGCTAAATGACTAAAGGTAAATGCAATAGCAAACAAAGAAAGTGCCGGAAAGCATTGAATCCATCATTTAAAATAATCACTTGTATCTGATATGGGAACAGATTTATACTTTTATCTGACATGACTAGTTAAGTCAGTATATGATAAACGAGGCACATT
Source organism: Neosalanx taihuensis (assembly GCA_030340665.1). Taxonomy (NCBI): domain Eukaryota; kingdom Metazoa; phylum Chordata; class Actinopteri; order Osmeriformes; family Salangidae; genus Neosalanx; species Neosalanx taihuensis. The sequence goes on along the minus strand of CM059316.1, from coordinate 5,400,772 downwards.
TTCCGAAAAGTGGTGAACAATTTATCTGCCAAGGATTATAGGCGTCAGTATAGCACTATAGCACGGTACACTGAATCACGTCATGTCTTGATGACCTAGTACATCTAGACTCTAGAGCCTGTCGCCTTGGAACCTTAAAAACCCATGTGGATGATGTTTTGACATCATCATGTAGGACAATGTGGATGTCTTATATAGCCTAACTGACTTTGACGTCAACTAAATCCACGCTGAAACTTTTAGGGGTTAATGAAACATATGGTTTAATGATCTGGTTTTAATTGTCTCTGTTCTTGGTGGCCTCGAAGATGGTTGCTGTTCACCAAAGTGCTGTGTTCCACTTAAACCGGCTGCTTGGATGTAGTCAAAGCTCGAGTCCTGATCATGATAAATGATCTTCTCTGTTGTTCTCATTTTTTCCACCCAGACCCGAGTGTCATATTGTAAGGAAGACTAATGTGTTGATACGTCTAGCGGACCTTGAGAATTCGCACCTGTAGTTCAAAGGCCACTGGGAGCACATGACAAGGCCACATGAATTCACCCTGACAGAGGCCAACATGACAAGAATCTATGAGAGCTCCTCTCAAGCCTTAGACCCGCTAGACAAAACTCCCTGGAGCTGAACGGCGTTTGGGTCTGTCTGCCTGGTGTCAAGCCCCAGTGGTTACAGTGGAGGATCTTACTAGGACTTCCTGCATTTGAAAACTAGTTGGACCCAGGAATGTATTTTCATGAGACAAGATGACATTTTGGGCTCTGAGCAAATTCAATTTTGTGACTGCGGAAAAGGAGTGCGTGGTTCGGTTCTTCGAAACATGTGCATATGCAGTAGTTGTTCAAGAAAACAGGGACAAAGTCTAAAATGTCCATTAAAATATTATAAATGTATTATAATAATTCATTGTTAAAGGGACTTTTAATGAATAATGAATTCCTATACTAAACATGTACGTACACGAAAGGTCAACTTGTCCAGTTTTTTGTTTTTTTGTACGTTCCTTCTGATCTGTATCCATTAACACATTATAACTTTGTTTATTTACTTATTCTGTTGTGAAATCCCCTGCGTACTTAAAGTAATCTTCAAAGCTCCAGGCTGCCCAGCTATCAAACACATACTGCTGTTTAGATTATGGATGTTTCTGCATGTTTGACTTTAGTGAATTAAACTTTATGCCTGCCGGATGCTCCACATATCAAAATACTTAATAGTTTTAATTTTAAAATGTATGCAGGTTTACTCGGCCCGTTTGACTAACTGAATCTTAGTTTAACAAAACAGGGAACGTTTCGGAAATTTTGACTTTAGACCATTAAGACGGGAATCTCAATCTCGAGGGTTCATCCATTTTTCAGTCGTTATTGTTTTAAAACACAGGTGTCCAATCCTGGTCCTCAAGGGCCACTCTCCTGAACATTTGAGATGTTTCCCTGCTCCAGCACACCTGATTCAAAAGAATGATTCCATTTGAATCAGGTGTGCTGGAGCAGGGCAACATCCAAAACCTTCAGGACAGTGTCCCTTGAGGACCAGGATTTGACACCCCTGTCTTCAGATTCAGATTCAGAATACTTTATTGATCCCGAGGGAAACTCCTTCGTATCAACGGCACACAGTCTCGCAAAGCACACAAGGGTAAGGGTGTGAGGTAAAAGATTAGAAAGTGTACACAGGGATAGGGGGGTGGGGGCAATAACAATAAGTAAAAACGGTAGGTGAGGTGAGGTGACTCCACACAGGGAGGGGGGGGGGGCAGAGGCATGGATAAATGATTATGTACAGATGATTATGTACTATACGATTACAATTATACAAGTATTGGTCTTGTAGATTTAAATTATAAATAAGGGCAATGCTGACTGTGAAAGTGAAAACCACTATGAATTAAATATTATTATGAACGCATTTACTCATTCAATTATATTTTTATACTGTGGTGCAATTTCAGATATATGACAGAAATTGTAAGACCTTACTGTAATGCAACGGATCAACCTCAAATTAAACCTGTCCAAATCAACTAGACCAGGGGTGTCCAAATCTGGTCCTCGAGGGCCGCTGTCCTGAAGGTTTTAGATGTTTCCCTACTCCAGCACACCTGATTCTAATGAATGGGTTGTTATCAAGCTCTGTGGAAGCCTGATGATTAGTATCAGGTGTGCTGGAGCAGGAAAACGTCTAAAACCTTCAGGACAGTAGCCCCCGAGGACCAGGATTGCCCACCCCTGAACTAAACCTGTCCATCTTAGTATGATTTCAACACAAACGGTTTCAAAAAAGGAGTAACAGCCTGAATGCATGTACTACTGCGTAGATGGATAGGTGACTTCCAGCTGGGTGCCTCCTCCCTGCTTTCCCATTGCGGTGCGCCATTGGCCATCCTGCTCCAACACGAGGTGCTGGAAAAGTACGAGCGTCTTTCCTGCGAGGACCGCATAACAGTCAGAAAGTGAGGAGAGGATGGCTTCTACTTTAGGATCGGTGCAATCCTCGCATCAGTCCGCTAAAGATATCAGGCTCCCGACTACCCAGGAACCTGTGACTGCCACTCCTGCCGGACGCAAGAGGGACCAAACGGGCACTTATACCCCGTAGTTCGTCTTTTGGAACAAGTGAAGCAGCTATGGGTGCTTTGACGAAAGGACGGTACCTTTCCGTGGGCCTCGTGTTTCTCGTATGTTGCACTGCGAGCACGACATCTAAAGGTAAGATTAATATCCTGAAAAGCTTCCTAAATAACTACCTGAGCGTATGGAAACGTTATCCGTTCAGACAGCGATCGCAGCAAATGTCTTTTTTGGAATTTAGACCATCAATACAGATGCGTATTGGTTATATAGTTTTTGTCATTTTGAATTGTACCTTTCGTAGAAAAATGCAAGATAATGTTCATCAACTCGCTGTACACTACGTCTTAGTACTACTATGTTAGGTTGTGTACTAACCCGAAGTTTAATAAAGGACATATTTTAAGTGATCATATTCGCTCGCTCCAATTAGATAGGCTACCTGAGCAATTCGGATGTTTTGCCTCTGTTACGAAAAATATTTTATATATATTTTCAATTTTTCGTTTCTTAATTCTTCTCAGAGGCTTTCAGCTGTAACCAGCCATGCACTGAGCCTAGTTCATGCAATGCAACAGGCTCAGTTCCCATCTCACATCTTCACCACAGAATGAATCAGATGCAAATCAGACACATTTCTCAATATCATTTTTAGAGCACCGCAATGGAAATGATTAATCAGGTTGCATAATATGTAGCGTTAATTTAAGCCTGCTTGAACCATTCCATTTTTTTCGTGAATAATTCTCCTTTGACAAAAAAATTCTCAGCTCATACCTTTGGACCAACCTGGACCTTAATTTCTCCAGCATGATTAAAACCAATGCGTGTTTCTGCTCTTGTAGCGGAGTGTTCAGATAATCTAATTGACATTACAAATCGTAGTCCTCTCAAAGGGTGTGGTGTTGTTTTATGTGTCTACTGTACAGTAGAAACTGCTATGCTGCATAGTTTGGTAGGGCAGCTCATGATTGAAAATGTTTTCCTTTTTACCCTCGTCATTAGGACCAATGGAGTTGTCCTGACATCGGACATGAGGATGATCGTGCCAATTTACAAAAATAATGACCGTGTAGTCTTGGGTGTGAATACTTTTTATTTATTGTTTTACTTCCCCCGGTGCCTTTTACGTGTGACACATTTCTCTCTGAGGGTATAAACATGAAGACAGGTGTGGCACGAACATTTCACCACAAGGTTGACTCTATTAACTAAACAAGCGAAAACACTGTAGCCCTGCACGCGCTGGGACTCTAGCCAGTCGCCGCTGAACAGCGTTAAGCTTTTAAGGGTCGATGCAGGCGCGCGCGTCCCTATCGCCGGCACTGACAAATCACGCGAGAGGTCATGAACTGAGGTTTTCATCCGGAGCATCCTTGTACCGAGCAAGCTCACCGAGACCCCAGGGGGTGGAGGGGGGATTTAAAAAGCTTTTCAATTGTACTGTGTATTGTGTATACTGTGCACTTGGCACCTTGCCTCTCGCCGTATCATTGCACGCAACGGTGGAAGCTTCAAGGATAAAGAGTCTTAATAGTGCAGACTGCTCCTAGAGCTGTGTCCTCATTATCGTCCAGCTGGGGGGATCAAACAGTGATACTGTCAAATATTGACCCAGTTCTAACGAATTGATACGCTTTTCTTGTATTCTTTTTTCATATCTGAGCGATAATTATACAGCATGTAGCTTTGACTCATCGTCGCCTGCTTTCCCAGGCTGGTGCTTCTCGAGCGAGTGATCATCAGCGCTGTTAGGATATAACCAAGTACGCCCAAAACTTTGCGTGTTCTTTTAAGGTTTGCAGTCTGCTCGCTGCGGGGCCCTTCCATGAAACAATCGAAGGTTAAATCTGTTCTTTTCACGTGGAGAGCGTGGTCGCTGTTGTTTCCACCGCGGAATGAATCATCAGTCAGGCTGCTGGGGGTTTCAGTGCGAACAGTTCACTGCTCCGATTTACATTTAAATGAACCCAAATGGCTGTACTTTCAAACATGATATATAGTAATGATGATGGTAATAAAAGGAAAGTTGCTTTTCCATATTGGACTTACTTCATGCTGGATGTGTGGACATTTCACATTAGACATTCGATCCGTCTTGTATTTTTGTTTCGCAATTATTACCTTTTATATGGCCTGATTTCAGTTTGAGGTACTGTACCAGTGCTTGTAAATCAACACTTATTCTACACTAACACTTATTCTCCCTGCCTTATCTGAAGACTACCTTACTCCTAGCAGTAGTAGTGTCTAATTTGGATAAAAGCGTCTGCTAAATGAATAGATGTAAATGTGTATGTGGGGGGTCAGATAGCTCAACGGGTTAAGGCGTTGGCCTTGTGATCGGAAGGTTGTGAGATCGATTCCCGGCTGTGGCTATGTGACATTGTGTTCTTGGGCAAGGCACTTCACCCTACTTGCCTCAGGGAGAATGTCCCTGTACTTACTGTGAGTCGCTTTGGATAAAAGCGTCTGCTAAATGAATAAATGTAAATGTATATGTATTGGGCAGCCTCCGATTCTCATCTAAACACCATGCAGTTGTTAAGGGAGAATAGTTTGATTGGAACATGGACATCGACATCAAATGCTCTCCCTCTCCATTAAATTTGAACGAAACACGCGTGAAAATGTCATACGTCTCACTCTCTACGATCGGGGCTGCGGAAAAAAACCTGACATACGGTAGGCAATGCCCGGGGGCCGAAAACTAAAGTGTCATTGTCAAGGGCCTTCGCCTTCGCCGTTCCTGAAGAGCTGATTTATCTGAACGCAGCGGTCGGCTTTGGTCCACTTGATCTGAGGGAAGGAGCAATCAGGGCGAGGAGAGAAGCCCATCTCACTCTCAGTGCTAAATCATCTACAAAGTGTTACGTTCATCCATCTCTGTCGGCAGATTCAATCAGCGGTGGTCTTGGAACCCCCGCGTCTTCATTCCTCCAGCGTTGCTTGCAGCACATGCCACATCTCAGCGTGGAACCCTGTTGACAGTCTTTAAGATGAGGGAACCATGTCTCCTTGTCTGTACTGGACAAGTACCTGTCGACTCGTATGTTTGAACCTTACAGGAACATCTGGGTCAGGTGCCCGAAGAGGAACAGTGGAACTTGTCCAATTCAGAAACCTCACAGTTTGTCTTCGGTGAAAAGGAAAGTGGGGAAAAAAAAGAGAGGTGGTGTTACAGGAGATGGAGAGAAGCTTCTGTGGGAGATTCTTTTTGTCTTTCCAGAGACTGCAGGGCTTGTATTGTGTAACCTTCTGCTCGCCTGAATCACTTAGGAGGCCAGACACAGAGAGACATACGACTGCTATACGTTAGTGATTATGAATCTGCATTCGCATCATCTTATTATCCTGTCAAGCATTAAATAAGTACCCTCGGGAACGACATTCCATCTCTCTCCTATGACATGGGATAATATAGACACCGTCAAATTATGTGCATTTCCCTAATTACCGATGCTGGGAAAATAAAATCTACTCTTGCAGTTTCTCGGTGGTCAGTCATTTTAATGACAAACCATACGCAGATGATTTAGCTTGTTGGTAATGTTCTGCAAATGATGATCTTATTTACACGGGAGAATGGGTTTGTGTTTCCCTCTTGTTGGTTGTGTGATGGGGGGTGTTAAGTCTCTACGACATTGGTCCGATCATGTTCTCCAAATACGGAGGTGCCCTGCTGTGCAAATAAGCTCTGCAAACCTTCGGCACTATCAGTGTTTACAGATGGTGTCTGCCGGATGAGGTTTTTACAACCTCGCTTTACGATAGCCTCCTCTTTAGCAGGGGAGCAAGCAGTCATTGGACCCAGTGGATGCACACACACACACACACACACACACATATGTTAGTTCACGACGAAACCTTTTCACACACTTGTAAACGGAACTGACACTTTTTTTTTCCTTCAAAGTTCCTGCAGTTCATACTCGATCTTTCAGTCCCGCTCTAACTTGGTAGAAGATGTTTTACCACGATGGTAAACCATGCACAGAAACCGTGTGTGTCGGTGGGGAGTCGTTTCAGTAGAAGTATAAACAATCGTTCTACTGCGTACACACTTCTAAAACGAATTTGACTGAATCTGGCAACGGGCCTGCACACAGTTACAGGTACGCCAGTTGAAAAGTAACACCTCATCTTTCATCCAGTCGAAGAGAATCCAATATCGCTATCGAAATGCGTGTCATGTTGATGCATGATGCATGGCTAAAATCTATAGTTGACTATCTCAAGACAAATGGCCTTTTGATTGAGTGAGGTTTCTCAGTATATCTCTGTTACAAGACCGCCTCGCGGAACTCCCCTTCAGCCACCAGTGTTGTTTTTGCTGTATCGACATGCATGTGATGTGGATTATCTCAGAGCCCTAAAGGTGAAGATACTAGTTTAGGACACAACATGTGAATGCCATACCTTTTTTTTTTTTACATAAAATGTCAGGTAGCTCAGCGGTTAAGGTGCGGGGCTCATGATCAGAAGGTTTTGAGTTTGATTCCCGGTTGTGGCTACGTGACATTGTGTCCTTGGGCAAGGCACTTCACCCTTCTTGCCTCAAGGGAAATGTCCCTGTATGCTCGGGATAAGAGCGTCTGCTAAATAACTACATGTAAATGTAAAAAGTTTTTGACGTGTGGCGATTTAGTAATCAACACATATCAAAGGACACAATGTTATGTTGCCACAGCCGGGAATCAAACTCACAACCTTCCAATCATGAGCCCAACGCCTTAACCTGCTGAGCCACCTGACGCCAATGTATTTATGTATTTAATTGATTATTAGGGAGGAGGCCCTTAAAATATAAAACTATATTTCAGTTGCAGTGAAATACATTTCACGTCTAAAATACCTCTGGTCTGATTGGTAACTTTTCCCGACGTGCCATTCACTGCCTGCAATGGATCTGCATTTGGTTGACTGTTACCTCGTGGCTATGTTGACCTCATTTCTTCATATCAGATCAATCACCGGGTGTTTGAACAGAACCCATTAAGTAACAGACTACCTCTCAATGGCGTTGGCTATAGTGAAGCCAGAGTAATATGAAAACACATTAAAACCAATCACCAGGGTGGCCATATCATGGAATCGTTTAAAATGTGCCTAGATGGTCACATTACATTTAGAGCCAGGGTTTTTGGACAAGAAAACAAGACATAAACATATTTACATTTAGCAAACACTCTTATCCAAAGCACATTACAGCAAGTACAGGGACCATCCCTTCCTGAGGCAAGAAGAGTGAAGTGCCTTGCCCAAGGACACAACGTCATGTTGTCGCGGCAGGAGTTCGAACCAGGAACCTTCTCATTACTAGCCCGACTCCCTACAACCCCAAAGACCCTCTTTACAACCCCAAAGGCAGCTTTTATACTTTCCTTCGAAGAGCAGCTGATGCAACACCTGAACAACGTCTTCTTGAATTGCAACGGCCGGTTGCCATGGCTTCTCGTCCTTTCAGCAGAAAAGTTGAGTTCACTCATATCCAGTGAATTAATCTTCCGGAAAACTCAATGAGCTATTGCGGACTTTTTGGATCTTGACGCCCTGAGTTAGGAACGCGTTTCTACAAGAACATGAACGTGGTAAATAACTGTGGACTTTGATCTGTGGTGGCGTGTATGGATTTGAACTTGTTCAGGAGATCCCACCATCCTGGCCTGTGACCGAATACGGCACTCATGAATATTGCATAATGTCCTACTGTGGTATCGGGGTGGTTTGCGCCAAGAAACGATCAATTCAGATATCCTCAGCGTGTTCCTCCCACCTACATTCTTTACTAGACTTAAGAGTTCATCCTTTAAAAATCAAGTCTGTTTTGATGCAACGTTCAGAGTTCTTTGGGGTCAGCGCCGTTGTGGATTATCCAACGTCGGTATGGAAATCGTACTTCTCTCTTATCCTGCGCGCAGCCATGATGCACAGTGCTGATTTGGTTTGACAGAGATTGTTGTTTGAAGAACACTGCATGCAGTCTGGCCTGCAATCAAACCACCTTTAAACAGAACTGTGTTCATCTTTTTCTGCCCAGTCGCTGTCTTCCAGGGGCTATGGAGTAGGCGAGTTGTGTAGTGTGTACTTGAACGAAATACACCTTCATCCATGGTGATTTCATGTCATGTTTTTTGTAGGACACGTACAGAGATAAGAGCAATCTTCTGTTTCATGAAGCTGCATGTCTGGCCTGTTTTTTTTTCCCAGGGCATGTAAAGCCAATTTTCCCCAAATCTTCAAAAGCTTTTAATGTTGCCCGTAGCTAGTTTGGAATATGGCCTGTCGCAGAGAAAAAAATCTGGAAAGAACTGGATAGAAATAGAGTGGGTGGTGGAGATATTAATGTAATGAAAACATCATCAATAATCGAGTTGTGATGAATAGGCAATGCTATTTTGGGTCATCAATAATGTCCCATGCAAATATTAGTTTGGATAAAGCATAATAAATGAAAGCTCATTGATTGTGCTTTCAAACTGATTAGTCTGATGAATGGGCGTCTTTGAAATATGAGCACATAATTAACAGGTTATTGACAAAGTGCACACTCCGCTGCATGAATGTAAACCTGAACCAGTCCTTAAATATTAAAAAGGAGTATTTATAGAATCAGAATTTGTTTTTATTCACCATGCAAGTTACACAAGCACTGAATTTACTTTGGCAAGATGGCACAAACAAAGAACATATAGGGAAGTTAAAATAAAATAAAAACATTTGGCAATAGCTATACAGAAAGGGGTATGTACTGAAGAGGCTGGAAGTTAAAAGGTTACGAAATGAAGGCCAAAATTGTATCATAACCTCTCCTTTCACAATAACAATGGACATGCACAGTAGTCAAAGCCAAAACGTGAGGCTGTACATTTCAGAGACCACAACTAAACACGCTTAAACATACTCTCAATTCACTCTCGTCTCATACAATGCACATTATCTTAAAAACCAATCATTGAGTTGAAATAGTACAATGTGATTTGCCACCTTGAGGGCTCAAAAAGAGCCAGATTTGCATGCAGAAGGCAACCACTAAGACATTTGTTACACTTCAACTGGCTCAAGATCCATTTTCCTCTGGGTTTTGACTGTCGGCAATGCTGGCTGCAGGGGAGAGACATTTACGATCCTTTTTTTAACATGGTCTTCAAAAAGAGATGGAACTAATTGGACAGACGCTGGCTTATATGTTCCGAAAAATTGGTGTTTTTTGATGCGTTCCAACAATTCCAGTTCAAAGACACACCGTCTCCTCTCTCATTATGTAAACATTTACATCGAATCACTCCACTTTAGTCTCCTAAAAAAAACAACTGGAATAACATATTACTATAACTGAAGCTAGATTCATGATCATAGGACCATGTTAGATAATCAGTTGGATTTGGGTTTTAAGTTACTGCTGTTAAAGTCTACAGTTCAGACAATGTTTTATTTTATTCTATATGGTAGAGATGAGTAATCTGATTCCAGATAGAATTGTGAGGGGCCATGAGAAAAGTCTTGTAACTCGGAGAAGCATTTAAGCATGTTCCAAACACATCATTTATTCAATTCACGGACACTTACCGTTTAGCAACTGGACTAAATTAAGAAAATAGCTTTGACGGTCTTTAGCATGCTGTACTAACCTTTGGTAATTTAACAAAGAGTGCTCTGCAGAGGAGGCCTGGTATCGCTCTCTCTCTCTCTCTAGAACATTACTTCCTCTCTCACTTGGAAGAATGGCGTAATTGAATCCCATTTGCAATCCAACAAAGTCAATTGGCCGCTAGCCTTGATATGAGTTTGTCTTCAACGTAGGAAGCATCTTCACTTTGTCAAGGATTATGATGATGTTGGTTGAAGTGCCAGAACTGCAATAGTTATTCTGCGGTTTAGACTGTTCACTAATACTGAATTTAGACATCCCTCTTAAATCAGGCTGGTATAATATTATCCATAATTCTCAATGTTCCCTATCACTCCTTTTTCGTTTTTTCCTTAAACATTTAAAACTATTTTAAGATTAAAATCAAGCTTTAAACAAGTTAGTGGCTGTACTTACATAGTTTTATACTAAGGCCAATTCTCCACCCAAATGTTATCATTGACGTGTACGATTAGAGTTTTTAAACAAATTAAATGTAATTATATCACAATCATATTTTTATTGTATATTTTAAGGTTGTATGTTTTCTAATGGCCTCTGACTATAAAGTTGAACTGAACTGAACTACTGCACATTAATAAATACAAAATCTGCAAATATTTCTACTCTGAAAGCAATGCTGAGGGCTGTCTAAAGTATGTGTAAAAAAAACAAACAGTAGACACAGTTAACTTCGAGATGTCGATAATAAACCTGCATAGATTCATCTGTAATTGTCTTGCCTCTATTGCTCGGTGTGGTAGTATGAGCAAGGTCGTTTGCTTTTCAATATTAACAATTACAATCTTATAACTGGCCTTTTCTGATTCTATAGCTCTTATATTAGACTCTGATGTGGCTTTCTTTCCAGTCAAACACTTTGCTTAAAGGCCATCCTTGTCAAAACCCATCAATTTTTATTGAATGTACTGAGCTATACCTGCAGAAGGAGACAGGAGTTTAAATGTCAGCCAAAGAGCCGAATCTTTCCTCGACAGCTCTGGAAGAGCCGCACGTCTCTCTTTGGTAGAGATCAGCTTAATGCAGTACTGCTTTAGCATTGCAAGGGCCGAGAGGCAAAGATTGTAAATGCAATCCAATGAGATTCAGGTGGCGGACAGAGAGGCGGAGGAGGTGAAAAGTAATAATAAGAAATGATATCACAAGGGAGGACAAAGTGCGGTGATTACATTCATTTCCAGTGGTCTATTACTGGGGCACTGGGGGGAAACGCAAGCTGAGCTTTCTGTTTCTGCAGCGAGCCCTGGACTGTTCAGGAACCTTCTGGACTTTTATTCATGATGTGTCAGAAAAAACAACTCGCTTTTCCTGTGTCCTGCCAGAGTGTCTGGGATCATTTAAGCTGAATTCATTTGTGAGGTTCTATTTAATAGGTTTGACCCCTGCTATTGTCCATTCCAGATAGCCCATAACATTTATGAAAATGTTAATATAGGAACAGTTTGTTTTATTACATCTCGTAGATGTAATAAAAGGGGCGTCAGATAGCTCAACGGTTAAGGCGTTGGCCTCATGATCGGAAGGTTGTGAGATCGAGCCCCCGCTGTGGCTACATGACGATGTGTCCTTGGGCAAGGCACTTCACCCTACTTGCCTCAGGGAGAATGTCCCTGTAAGTCGCTTTGGATACAAGCGTCTGCTAAATGAATAAATGTAAATGTATTTGAAGGACAGCAGTAATGTTTAACACAGTTGACAGCGAATGTATATTGCGTCATAATTTAGCAGGTTTCACGTACAAATTATTGACGTCTCAATCTCAGCGTGCGTCGCCAAAGTGCCGTAGCTTCGAGCAGAAAGTTTAGCGAGGAAACTCCGGTTCAAATGATACTCGCGTTAGCGATTCAGCGGAAACCCAAAAAGTTTCCTTTAAAAAAATGGTGGGAATAACATCTCCGCTCCTCTGCTTTTCTCCCTGTCGAAGCCGAACGGAGGCCTGGAGAGCGTGGGTGGAGAATGCCTGACAGGCCTTTATGATAGATGCCCCTCCATTATCACAACCTGCTTCTCTGCCCTTCGTCCTGTGGGAGACAGACCCGGCGACATTTATTAATCGACTGCAGATAATTCCCAATAAAAAAAAAGGCCTCGCGCTCCAGAAATCCTGTAGAATGGCACCCTCCAAGTGCGACGTGATGCATTACTTTGTCAGCCTTCTTTCCCTGACTCGAAACTATTATCAACGTAAATACTGCAAGCCAGGGTTTTTTTCAAAACCAAAGCTGTACATGTGAGTGATGGCAGCTTTTTGGAGCCGTTGTTGATGGTGGAATCTGTTACGTGCGTTAGTTTGACGTACGCTGGTCCTTTTCCCTGATCCGGTGTTGCTTACTACCAACCAATCCAGTTGATCTTGAAATGTCTCATCTGGGAAAGCTTTTAACCTCCTACGCTCACTTAGCGATAACAATGTCAATATTCCTGGTGCCTTGATATGCCAGGGGCCTGTCGTGCTTGAAATACTTGATTGTGAATAATGTACAGTCCCACATGATCATTTCATGAGTAAATATCGGATCTATTTTTGTCCTTCGGATGCTCTTCTGGGTCTATTGCTGACTTCATCCTCTCCTGCCAACACCCTCAGTGGTGTGTCCCCTCTATCAAAACACTACCTGCTGTTTATCCTGCTTGAGGCCAATATACAGAACCCTGTGTACACAGCCAGTGTCAGGGGGCTGGCATTCACCCCCTCCGTCAGCAGCAAAGTACGGTGGACAGTTCGCCACAGAGATGGTCTCGGTCTCACAGAGTAAACCGGAACATTCCAGATCCCCCCCCCCCCCCCCCCCCCCCCCCCCCGTGGTATGAGAACATCACACGAGCTATCATTGTTTTGCCGTTGCTTTCACGCGCCAAAGCTGGGAAGTGCCAATCACAATCCTGGGCGGCTGCTTTGCTGTCGGTGGGCGGAGGTGTATTTGGCAGCTCCGTGGCGAGACAGGGTAGGAGCAGTGATGGCAGGGCCAGACGTCCAGGAGGGAGAGCTTTTCATTAGGCTAATGTTCCTCTGGAGCATTCCTCTCTTTAGCATCAGCTGCTTCCTCAAGTCCAGAGACATGAGAGAGAGACTATTGACTATTATTGATGATTATATACTATATATATATATATACATATATAATAGCTACAGTTCCTTTATGTTGTTTCTAATTGACATTGTTGATGTTTGAATCTGTTGCTGTGCCGCTAGTTTTGGTCATACTGTCACTCTAATAAAGCATAATTGAATTGAATTGAGAGAGAGAGAGAGAGAGAGAGAGAGAGAGAGAGAGAGAGAGAGAGAGATGGGGAGTGAGGGAAAAACCTCTTGGATCTCTGCTAGAAATGCTTAGAAAATATGCCCACATTCGAGATAAGTGTCCTAAATGCATTACATACGTTCGCTCTTTCAGCTGTGTGTCATTCAAAGGGAATAGGCTTGATTAAAGTCTTTATTCTGAAAAATGAGCATTGGTGATATGCGGTTGTACTCCCTGGTTAAATGCAGTTGCATAATATTATCCTTGGAAAAGGTCAGGTAATGTCTATATAATTACGTACTGCAACTTTTAGCATTGTTGTTTTTTTTCATGCACTCAACACCAATCACTGGATATGAATTACCAAAAGATGCATTAGCAAATCGCTGAGGCAGTACGAAGATTGCTGTATTTATACTAGTGTCAGTACAACGCTGGTCTTGCCCTCCCTGCCATGTCTTCGAAGGGCTTTAAGCAAGTCAGTCAGCTCGTAACATCCTTTGGGATGATTGAGGAGCGGCTCAGTGGCCGTTTTCAAATGGGGGAGGTCTCTGCGTTTGCTGTCTGCTACACTTCCGCTTGTTAAATCATCCGGAAGCGGGTGTCAGCGAGGCGTCTGTGCATGCAACGCCGCATTAATAATGGACAGACGGCGGATCGTACGGAAAGACGCTGGAGGCCTTTATGCCTCTTACTGTTTTTCGCAGCAATTGTACTAGGGAATTAACCCTAACCCTGTTTTTATCATTTCATATTCAATCTCGTCACTTGTTTTGGAACAGTTTTTTGCCATTGCTAGCTCCCTAGCCCCGCTAACGCGACTGGTTGAGTTGGTGTTACATATATTCTACTGTAATCTTGCACTGGTAACACATTGTGTATGTCAGAATCAGAATGGGGGTTTATTCGCTATGCAAGATTAACAAACATAGAATTCACTGTGGCAGAAATGAGCAAACGTAGAACAGGAAAGCGCTCAATCCTGTCGAGGCTGCCATGCGCGGCGCCATCTTGGATGGTTTACGCGCGTGTAAAACTGGTCTTTTGATCGATATTGTAAGAAAGCCTATGTGAAGTCTGCATGCTTGGCCATGACTACAACCGTGACCTTAAAGAACTGCGGGAAGTTGAAGTGGACAAGCACCGTTAGACGCGAAGACAGGTGCAAATCGTAACATCTTAACCCAGGGTCGGCAACCCTGGTCCTAGGGAGCCACTGTCCTGAAGATTTTAGATGTTTCCCTGCTCCAGCACACCTGATTCTAATGGAGGGTAATTATGAGGCTTCCACAGAGCTTGATAACGACCCTTCATTAGACTAAGTTGTCCTGGAGCAGGGAAATAACTAAAATCTTCAGGACAGTGGCTCCCTAGGACCAAGGTTGCCGACCCCTGGCTGAACCGCAGTACAAAGTGTGGGCACAGGAGGCAGGGGAGAAGCACTGTGCACGTCTTAAACACCGGTTATATTTGGAGCGGCGTTGTTAATAGATGAAATGGAAGCGCCTTTGCGGCGTTTGGATATTGAAGTACGTGTTTCATCTGTCGGGGGGCAGTGTGCGTTTTCATTGCGCTTTTAGACTCCCGAGTAATCTGGTTTGGCAGTCAAGCCCTTTCTGTCTCTCCCACTTTTAGAAAGAACCTTGAACCCTTCTCTCCCTGCCCCATTACGTACAGTTGAAATAGATTTGTGAATTGATGTTTCATTTCAGGCTGTATTGCATTCAGTTGCGTGGCGGGGACTTGAGGGAGTCGTGGCTGAGCGGTTAGGGAGTCGGGTTAGCAATCAGACGGTACCCGGTTCAAACCCCGCCAACATGACGTTGTGTTCCTGGGCAAGGCACTTCACCCTACTTGCCTCATGGGGGAATGTCCCTGTACTCGCTCTGGGTGAGAGCGTTTGCTAAATGTAAAGGTGCTCAGTCTGTCCATCAGTGTACAGCTCAGTATCTGTGTGTGAATTCTGGGAGTTTTGTTGACATAGGCACGTTCACTGGGCTGTTAATGGGATAAAGTGGTTGACCTCTTTGATTGCGGCGCAAATCTCTTGCTTTACGTTCACAATCGTTCGTGTTATGCATTTACAGTTCGTCTCTTGGCACTTATTGGTTTTCATGATGTATGTTGGTTTTCACGATCTAAAAAACTGTTGGGTTCAGATCTAAATCTAGATCTCGAAGGAGAAAGACAAAGCACATAAAAGCAATATAAAACCATAACACAATAATAATGTAGACAAATGAAGCAATGATACAATGGTCATAATTTGACACAGAGACAGAGACAAACATGGAGAGAACAGTCAGACAGAGATGCACTTTTGCAATCTCCCCTCCTGCTCTTTCCTGGAGAGAACAGTCAGACAGAGACACCCTTCTTGGCATCTCCCCTGCTCTGCCTGCTCTCCCCAAGTCCATCTCTGAGGCTCCTCTTTTTATTAGGAAGCTCACAGTTCATTTACATAGATCACAGTTCAGCATCAGGTATAGTGTGGACAACACTTCCAAAGTCCATCAATCAACACAAATGTAATCTAAGAATGTGCTTGTCGAAGCCTTATGGCTTGATTGAGTTTGGGCCTGGGTTTTAGGACACAACCCCCCATCTTGCAGATAATCAAACAAATGGTTATCTACACTTCAACCTCTCTGCAAGACAAACTCAAAAGCACATACACAAGCCACAATTGTATCAATTCTATAAAAGTTGTAACAGCAAATATGGGATTACTAAAAATAATTCTAACAAAAACCCACTGTCTTCGGGGTCTATACCGTTGCTATGCTCAATGACCGATGCTCTTTGTAAAAGCTCTCTCTTGTAAGTCGCTTTGGATAAAAGCGTCTGCTAAATGAATAAATGTAAATCCTTTCGATTCCCTTGTTATTCTGGACATTCATTCGAGATCCTCCTCATATCAGATGTTAGGTGGGTATCATGGAATTATTGCTGTTGTGGTTGATGGCATTTCTTGTCCGCAGCGAATTTCACCTTCGCGTTTCCATAACCGCAGACCGGCCGAGCTGTTTGACCAAGGAGTGGTGTTGCGTTGGCCAGCAACACCACTATCATGTTACATTTACATATTTAGCAGACGCTTTTATCCAAAGCGACTTATAGTTAGTACAGGGACATTTTCCCTGAGGCAAGTAGGGTGAAGTGCCTTGCCCAAGGACACAACGTCATATAGCCACAGCCGGGGCTCGATCTCACAACCTTCCAATCATGAGGCCAACGCCTTAACCGTTGAGCTATCTGATGCCCATTTACCGTATTTTCCGGACTATAGAGCGCACCTAAATATAAGCCGCACCACCTAAAATTCAAAATAAATATATATTTTGTCACATATAAGCTGCACTGGACTATAAGCCGCCGATATCCAGGTTGAGAAATAAGACATTTACATAGAAAGATTTTGTACTATAAGTGTTTATTCATATACCTGAACTGATTGTTTCTGAACAGTGCCTTTAACGCGGCAGTATAAGTGCTGATCGAACAAAACAGAAAAGTTTTTCGATGGTTTTATTCATCTTCCTCCTGTGCACTAAAGCCAAGTTGCTTTATTTTCCTTCCTTCTGCGTACTGAAACCACTGAACACAAAACCACTGTCACTTTTACATTCGCTTACTGTTTTCTCACGATATATGTTTCATAATCTGGGGAAAATAAAAGGCTTTTAAGTGCGCCTTATAGTGCGGAAAATACGGTAGTCATCTATCGCTCTTATCCAGAGTGACTTACAGCAAGTACAGGGACATTCCCCCCCGAGGCAAGTAGGGTGAAGTGCCTTGCCCAAGGACACAACGTCATGTTGCCGCAGCCAGGGTTCGAACCGCAGACCTTCTGATTACCAGCCCAACACCCCAACCGACTGTGCCACATGACCCCTGCACAGCCAATCAACATTGTCAACATTAACACACAGTATTTTTGAGTTGCCTCCACCGCTTTGGCTTCGACTGTGTCTTCAGGCTCTGTCTGACAGAGAGTGATGGATGATGGAGCTCTTTGTCTTAACCTTTATTTAGGTTTATTGCGCAGACAGGAATTGTGAGAGGGACCGTTTAAAGGAAGAATGGTCTGTTGTAGGTAAATACCGTAATTTCCGGGCTATAAGCCGCTACTTTTTTTCCCGCTTTAAACCCTGAGTCAAATACAGTGTACACAGAACTATTTCTGTCATGGTCAGCATAGTCAGCTAGACTAGATAGACAAGCAGGTGAATTGTAACTTACAGAAGATTGTAGGTGCAGGTCATTTACTGTATCTTGCATTTGACCTCTCGCCATGTGTCACATGTGTCTCATCTTCCAGCATTTCAATAAAGCTGACCGGTGCTATGCCCGTGCACCATTCATCAAGTTCCTTTAATGCTTACCATTCCGATGCATCGCCCGTTGAATGACAAGCGATGCATGACTGCCACGAGGTCAGGACACTGGTCCAGCCTGAGCGATGAGCGTTCATTCACTATGACTTTGTCACACGCATACACCCAATGAGCAGCAACACAGAGCACGTACACACACACACACACACACACAGACACTGTCAGAGAAAGAAAACATGAAGTGTATTCGTGGTTGTCAACAACAGAGAAAATAACCTCAACGGGAACTTTAGATGACCCTAGGCTTAGGTAAACCCCAGTCTTGTTGTTCTGGAGTGTCTCTGAATGATTTGAATACTGAGAGCTCTGCCTGTGGCATGAGTTACGTACCTATTTAGTAGAGAGGACCCTCAAAGGGACATCTGGCCAGTGTGGTCAGCTAACCCCAACCCTGTAGCTGTAGGAGGTTCTTGTCGCTTCAAGGCAAGGGTCAGATGACTGCATTCTCACAGAACTTGATTTGAGTACTGCTTGTTTAAGTAAACCAATTGACTATTGATAATTGTTTGTGTTTGTGACAGTAGAAATGGCCACGCAAGCATTAACAACTTCATACAACTTTGAAACCACAACTCAGACTCAGTCTCCATGCCGGCAAGCATTGAAACTTCCTTAGATTCAACGACTCCGTGTCATTTTTATTTAAGATGACCAAACACACACACGCACACGCACACGCACACACACACACACACACACACACACACACACACACACACACACACACACACACACGTGTCCAGTACAGAAGGCTATGCTCTGCATTTTCCTCATCCATGCTCTCCCTCCATCATGGACAGCCAGGAGCAGTTGAAGGCCACAGCTGCTGCACCTGGAATTCGCTCCTAAACTCTCAGAACCATGTCTTGGTCAGAAGAAGAGAAGCATTTACCGTATTTTTCGACTACAAGGCACAATTTTCTTTGTCGTTTGGCCGGTCCTGTGTCAAAAGAGTAGCATCGCACATACGTAAGCATTCAAATGCGAGTCCCACAGCACATATACTAGCCTTGCTTACATTAGCTAACTATCCTATGAATAAAACTGCAGTTTTATAGTGCACCTTATAGTCTGCAAAATACGGTAGTTCTTGTTCTGCCTGGTTCTTGTATCGGGTTTCTTTTTGGCATAATCCCAAGTGACTTGGGTCCATCTGTGAATCAAGCCCAGGATCTTCTTACTGTGAGGCAGCTGTGTTAAGCATTGCGCCGTACCGCCACAGTATGTTGTTTAGTCATTATCCATTGTAGCTGGGTTTGGAGGTTCCAAATGGCACTGGGTAAATGTATTTTATGGCCTGATAAACGATGATCAGCCTTTGAATGATGGGTCTTATCTTTAGGTCGTAGTTTTTTTGAAAGTAGCACAGATAACTTGATATATTTATACACAAAGGTTTATTTCAAGCAAATGATATGATGCTAATGATGATGAACAAATACCAAAGGTTATGGAGGTTATTTGGATAACGCTCCAGTGATTCTGTACCGAATACGAGGGACTACGAACGGACAATAACAGAGAAGGGGAAGACCTTCTAGGACCTTCTAGGCCTGCACGGACAATAGATGTGAAGCCAAGCTATGCTAATGAGAGGTTATTTGCACCCAAGATCAATGTAGATTTCACCACTCAATGCCAATGTGCACGAGTAAGAAACGAGTCTGTCACAGTTACTTTGTCCGTTGAAGACAGGGTCGATTTGATCTTCCTAAATGGGCCAATAAAAAACACAGACTCTTTCGTCAAAGCTCAGGGCAATTTCAGCGGAGGTGTGTCCTCAATATGAACGAGAAATCCAAATTCACGGGGGGAGGGGAGGAGGGGGTTGACCACTATCTAAAGACGGGCTCGTCCTGAGCATGCAGGTGTGAAAGGTGAAATAGACAGCGAAATATTTCAAATGTCAGTGGAAGTGCAATAACTCATTCAATAACTAACAGTTTCTTAGTATGGCACGGCCATTTGATACCAAGATTGACTGATTTATTATAAGAGGAAAGAAAGTTACATTCAAACATTACATTACGTTAAACACAGCATTTAAAGAGAAATTATAAATTGTCACAACATTTCCTATAGTCTACGAGCAGTATTGTCTTTGTGAGTTGCGTGTAAATCCATTAAATATCTGTTTAGGATAAATCTTTGGTTCAGAATGGGGAACCAGTTATGCCAAGGCCTGGTCTTCGAGGTCTGCAAAGCACTGGGTTGTAAATCCGTTACCCTGATTTCATCAGTCTGTCACCGATGTGGGGGATGGTCGTGTTTGTGACCCTGCTAGACCATACAGGTGGAAACAAATGCTTACATTTTTTTAGCCGCTCGCGATAACTTTTAAAGACAACAGTACTGAAAACTTGCATGGATTCATCTGATGGTTTTCCTTACACTTAAACAGGAATGGACAGACGCTCAGATTTTGTACAGCAAACACTGATGTCACTGTTGTCCTGGTTTAATCTTCCTATTGTTTGTTGGCCTCCTTCAAAACTTCCTTGGATTGAGCCATGGCTTTAGTTAATTGACACATTCTCTCAGCTTTGAAGAGCTTTCCTTTGCAATGGAATTGCTACCAATTATGTTTCAAAGTCGGAGGATTAACGCAACTTTTAAATACAAGGAAGAGAAAGCCAAATACTTTCCAGTGTTTCCAAATGCACAACACTGATTATTTCTAAGCATTCTAAGACCTTACGGCTGATAAGTCCACTATTTTCAACCAGAGACAGATTAAAGTCCAAAGTCGATAAAGGAACAGAAATTAACCCTTTGGGCTTAATTAGCATTTTCCAGATTAGCATAATATTCTCCGCTGGAGTGTCATTTTCTCTTTGGTTCCTTTTAAATAGAACATCAAAGATGGTTTGGCTTGAAGACATCCCCAGCCTCCCAATTTAGGATATACAATGTGGACCCTATAGACCACCATCATGGAATTGTAGTTAAAAGGGCTTCAGTAGGTAGAAAAGACCATGAAGTTGCAGTAGGTCTGACCATGTGCCTTGGTAGAGGATGAAGGACGTTAACAGCAGTTGTACCGTGTCATCGTAATCCATGACTAATGACGCCGCTTAGCCGAGACCTCATGTTGTGTAAAAGAGCTTTTAAAGCAACCTTTTGTTTTGGGTGTCTCAGAATACATTTACATTTAGTCATTTATCAGACGCTCTTATCCAGAATGATTTACAGCAAGTACAGGGACGTTCCCCCAGAGGCAAGTAGGGTGAAGTGCCTTGCCCAAGGAGATAATGTCATGTTGACACAGCCACGACTTAGAGAATAAACACCCGCTTTTCACTATCCCAAGCACTGACTGTCTGACTAATTATGTCATATTGGATTGAATTGATTGGATTGAAACCTTTATTGTCCCCTCAGGGGAAAAATAGTTGTCAAAACAGCTCATGCTTGTAAGAAAAAGAAAAAGAGGAGTACAAACAGAAAAACAGAGTTAATACATTCATATAAAACCCTGTAAAGAATATAATAGAAAATATATATAACGAACAGATCTGTTTGCGTTCCCTGTCCTCTTCTTTATCCTTACATTTGTTTGCATAACAGGAAACGGATCCCTTTTATGCAAATTCCCAGGTCCCATGTGATGGTGGAGTTATGTGTTCTAATTCTGTTCAAAATCCAGATGGACGAGTCAGGCTGCCAATGAATCTGCCAAGGAGAATATTCTAGAGGGCTGATCTCATTTCACTTCATTTCACTTTAATGCTTTCCATACATACTCTTTGGGGAGCTCTCTCACAGTAACATGTGTCAGTTTATTGGAAATTCCTGGATATATGTCGATTTTATAAAGTCCTGCCGACGAACGTGCAGTACACATCGCACCTCTGACGGCAAAGCCAATCTCACTCATGTGACACTATCTGCACCAGTGGCAGATAGTTGCCTTAAGCCATTTTCTCAAATCAATAGTTAACCCCCCCCCCCCCCACCCTCCCCAAAAACAAATCCGAAACTTTGATTGCCGTTTCGCCATTTCCCGCCTTCGGGGTTACTTTTTGTGGTTTCTTTGAATTCTCTAAAGATGGTTGAATCCAGTAAGGATCTAAGCAGCTAAGCCAACATTGCTTCTTCACCTCCTTCAGATATAATATCCCACTATCTCTTTTTATTTATTTAGTTTATAAAATATATTAGTCTTTATTGCACCTCCATCTCCAAGTCCCAGTAAGGTGTGGCTAGCTAGCGGTGGGCTTGTTGTCAGCCCTGTCACACTGTAGCCTTGTTGCTTTGGCGGTAGGACTGTTGATAAGGCAGGGCATGTCTGGAGAGACAGGCAGCTGGGGGGGTGAGTGGGGGGACCTACGGTAGGATGGTTTGATCAAATGTTTGGTCAAATCCGTGTTCGTCGGCCATTTTCCTTCAGCATCTCTGTCCTCTCGATGTCATCATCGGAGTTACAACACAGAAGACTTTAGCATTTTCATGTGATGCCTCTGGTACTGCTGTGGGTTTCTGGGTGCATGTTTTTCAAATTCATTAGGTTAATGTTTTTGGAGCGATGGTATTTCAACAAGTTGTCATGAGCAATGTTGGAAGCCCTGGGCAGAAAAGAGCCTTCCTGTCAGTCTGAAAGTGACCGAAGTGAGACTAGTTCACCTGAAAGTCCCTGGGGGGGAGAATTTCTCATTTATATACACTACCGTTCAAAAGTTTAGGGTCACATTGAAATGTCCTTATTTTTTAAGGAAAAGCACTGTACTTTTCAATGAAGATAACTTTAAACTAGTCTTAACTTTAAAGAAATACACTCTGTACATTGCTAATGTGGTAAATGACTATTCTAGCTGCAAATGTCTGGTTTTTGGTGCAATATCTACATAGGTGTATAGAGGCCCATTTCCTGCAACTATCACTCCAGTGTTCTAATGGTACAATGTGTTTGCTCATTGGCTCAGAAGGCTAATTGATGATTAGAAAACCCTTGTGCAATCATGTTCACACATCTGAAAACAGTTTAGCTCCTTACAGAAGCTACAAAACTGACCTTCCTTTGAGCAGATTGAGTTTCTGGAGCATCACATTTGTGGGGTCAATTAAACGCTCAAAATGGCCAGAAAAAGAGAACTTTCATCTGAAACTTGACAGTCTATTCTTGTTCTTAAAAATGAAGGCTATTCCATGCGAGAAATTGCTAAGAAATTGAAGATTTCCTACAACGGTGTGTACTACTCCCTTCAGAGGACAGCACAAACAGGCTCTAACCAGAGTAGAAAAAGAAGTGGGAGGCCGCGTTGCACAACTAAACAAGAAGATAAGTACATTAGAGTCTCTAGTTTGAGAAACAGACGCCTCACAGGTCCCCAACTGGCATCTTCATTAAATAGTACCCGCAAAACACCAGTGTCAACATCTACAGTGAAGAGGCGGCTGCGGGATTCTGGGCTTCAGGGCAGAGTGGCAAAGAAAAAGCCATATCTGAGACTGGCCAATAAAAGAAAAAGATTAAGATGGGCAAAAGAACACAGACATTGGACAGAGGAAGACTGGAAAAAGTGTTGTGGACGGATGAATCCAAGTTTGAGGTGTTTGGATCACAAAGAAGAACGTTTGTGAGACGCAGAACAAATGAAAAGATGCTGGAAGAATGCCTGACGCCATCTGTTAAGCATGGCGGAGGTAATGTGATGGTCTGGGGTTGCTTTGGTGCTGGTAAGGTGGGAGATATGTACAGGGTAAAAGGGATTCTGAATAAGGAAGGCTATCACTCCATTTTGCAACGCCATGCCATACCCAGTGGACAGCGCATGATTGGAGCCAATTTCATCCTACAACAGGACAATGACCCTAAACACACCTCCAAATTGTGCAAGAACTATTTAGAGCAGAAGCAGGCAGCTGGTATTCTATCGGTAATGGAGTGTCCAGCGCAGTCACCAGATCTGAACCCCATTGAGCTGTTGTGGGAGCAGCTTGACCGTATGGTACGCAAGAAGTGCCCATCCAACCAATCCAACTTGTGGGAGCTGCTTCTGGAAGCGTGGGGTGCAATTTCTCCAGATTACCTCAACAAATTAACAGCTAGAATGCCAAAGGTCTGCAATGCTGTAATTGCTGCAAATGGAGGATTCTTTGACGAAAGCAAAGTTTGATGTAAAAAAAATCTTATTTCAAATACAAATCATTATTTCTAACCTTGTCAATGTCTTGACTCTATTTTCTATTCATTTCACTACATATGGTAGTGAATAAGTGTGACTTTTCATGGAAAACACAAAATTGTTTGGGTGACCCCAAACTTTTGAACGGTAGTGTATATCTAATTACCATTTTATCCTAGACATTTTATCCTAGTAATTAAGAAGTAGCCCAAGGCTATTCCTCATACAAGAAGGTTGTTAGTTATCAGTTTCAACTAAGTAGTAGTCCATACTAGACGTATATACCTTAGAATATACTATATGCCTTAAGGGCATTTTAAAATTGATTAAAACAGATTTATGCATGCAGAATATTCATGTGAATAGAACAGAAATATAAATAGTTTAATTTCCAAGGCGTGTTCAAGACTATTCTGATCTTAACAGAAACATTATTAGTGAGCTGACAGCCAGAACTGACAGGAAGGACATGATGGAT
Organism: Neosalanx taihuensis; assembly: GCA_030340665.1. NCBI lineage: Eukaryota > Metazoa > Chordata > Actinopteri > Osmeriformes > Salangidae > Neosalanx > Neosalanx taihuensis. The sequence continues at coordinate 5,376,308 of CM059316.1, read as the reverse complement.
ATGATAATTCGGCCGATTTGACGTGTTAATTGAAATCTGAGTCTGTCCCTCTGATAGATTAAGTGCTGCGGATGAACACTTACCACCCAGAAACAGGACAAACACCAGAGACCCACTAAACCGGAAATAAATGTGTGCAAGTGGAGAACATTTTTAAATTTCAAGAAATCTATTAATCTATAATACTGTATCATGTGTACCTTTGGCAGTATTTCATTTATCTGGAACAAATCAATACTGAGATTTAACAATCAATTTTCTAATCACCATCAAATTGGACTGGAATTGTGTATATTACCGTGGGTTGGGAATAACAGAAAACAATGTTGCAAAGACACTTGGGATAGAGTTCTTTCTTTCCTGTCCTATTTTCTCTTTTTCGGTAAGATTGCAGGAAGTTAGGTCGAGGCGATCTTTGAAGACGCACGTTTAAAGAGCCTCCGGCAAACTGGCACGTCACTCCACGTAAACCCTGTGATGTGAACGATCGTGATGGGGGGAGCGCCTAGGTAGCCATTACAACCATCTGACTCACCGCAGAGAAACCCATGATTACTCAGATCAATCCAAATGGTGACTTTTTTGGGGGGATGTGTGCGTTTGAAGCAGCCCAAGGTAATGGACGATACTAGGTTTCCGGGAACCTGCTGGAAATTCTCTTTATCTCAGCTTGGTAAGTCAATATACTCCCACTTCCCATAGCTCCACTTCAGGGGGTCTTGGTCAGGCTGAGCCCGTGGATTTGGTGGGTCGAGGAGGTACACAATCTTCCCAAGTCTGGGCCAGGAACCGAGGGAGTTTCTTTAATCAGGCAGTTGGCCGCACCAGCCTGGGTTATCACATTACTGTTTCATCACCAAGTTGTTCAAGATAAAGGACATCCTCCCTTTCAGCTTTTCGGGACACAGCTTGTTGCAACTAGGAAACTTACATTCTGTCCCAAAATGTTTGGATATGCATTTGTTAACAGCCTATGGCAGTCCACCAACCATTTTCGGAACACAATAGTTTATTGCTTTAGGCTGCAAAACACATAGATCCTAGAGTTTAAATGAGTGGCCATTGGGCAAAAGGAAAATAGGTTAATGATTTTAACTAAATATCCCCCAAACTGAGACCATGTTTTTATTTTCGGGTTATTGGTTTTCACACAGACAGAGAAAGCACTGAAAGTTAATTTACATTCATTCATTGTTGGACTATCGGGTATTCCTTTATTACGGAACACAATTGCAGTCTGCATTGAGAGCTCTATGTTGGTGGCCCTGTACTGTTCCGAATAACAGATGCCGTGTACTTAAATTATTGGCATACTTATTGTTATTGCCCCCACCCCCCTATCCCTGTGTACACTTTCTAATCTTTTACCTCACACCCTTACCCTTGTGTGCTTTGCGAGACTGTGTGCCGTCGATACGAAGGAGTTTCCCTCGGGATCAATAAAGTATTCTGAATCTGAATTGAATGCAGGCCCGCAACCTTGTGTGGAACTTATCAAAATCATCGATGGCGATGATCGCCGGCATCCAGACTGAGAGAATTATTCCACAAGAGCGGTCGGCTTCCTCTAATGGGTTTCCCTAGGGTTTGCTAGGAGCGTCGTGATCATTAACACTGCGATATTCCCGTCCTTAAGTATGAACAGTCAATCACAGCGGCCCACCGCTGATGTGAGCTGTGGAATCTGACAGCAGAGCTCCAAACAACAGCAAAGGCCCAGCTAGCTCTGTCTAATGGTGCTACCGACAAGCTAATGGAGTGTGGCGTGGTACCTCTTTTCTACCTCCAAGGTTGATTGTCCATAGCTGATTGTAGCTAGTATAATGACTGCATAAATGAAGCAAATAGAATACGGGCTCTTGTTTATGCTTGTTTGAAATGCACGTGATGTCAACGGTATTCAGTGGCCATGGAAAATAGCAACACGTGAAAAGACTAGTTTTTTGTTGGGAATTGGACCCTACTGAGTCAGTCCACACTCCCATTGGTCGAGTTTGAATTCCAATCTGATCAGTTCTACATCTATGCAGTGATGAGGACGATTTTTTTTATCAGTAATTATTCTCTGGAATAGAGCCTTTCCACAATGCCAGTACATGTGTATGAACAATTAGACTAAACCATAGTTATATTCCATTGCATTTATTCATTTAGCAGACGGTTTCATCCAAAGCGATTTCCAAGAGAGAGCTTTACAAAAGAGCATCGGACAGTGATCATAACAACAAGATAATTCTAAACATTGTGGATAGTCAGATTGTGAAATGTGGGAAACCAAACAAGTGCAAAAGGGAAGAACCACAAGAGCATTGGGTTAAACAAGTTACAATTACATGGCATGCATCTCAAACGTGCAATATTTTACCTGTAGGAAAGCAAGTAACAATAATATTGTTTTTATAATAATAATATTACACAGCGAGTAAAAAATCGGGTTTGAACTGGATAAAAAGAGCAATAAGACCCTCAATTACAGTCATGATGGTCCTGGGGGAAGCTAACATTAGTTCCAGCAGTCATTTCTAAGTATCGTTGTACTCCTGGAACAAGAACAAGTTCCATGCTTATGTTTGTGTTGTAATGTTAGGGCAGGTAGAATTTCTTAAACAATGCCAAACCACAGTATTATTTAGTGTTTGCAGTCCCATTTTCTAGAACATTGAACCTGAGCTACCAATCCAGGAACGCCCCTAGCAGCTACCCAGCGTTTACTTATGACTTAAACACATTTAGTTACAGTTTTTCATTGGGGTTCTCACTTTTGTCAGAACCAGGTCCAATGAAAAGTTCTCCCCACAAGTCTGTCTTTCATCAGATACGATGAGGGTAAACTGGAGTAATGGAAGTGTTTTTTTTTTTTATAAGACATTTGTTACACCTGCCATATGAGGACCGACAGAGCAAGAATCATCGATCAAAATAATAATCACACATCATATTGATTGGACTGGGTCCCCCCCCCCCCCCCCCCCCCCCCCAGGCAGTGTGCCGAAATGGTTTATTTTCCAGCCCACCTGCAGGTTTTGGATGAGGAGAAGTTGGCATCGAGCAACTTTGTACCACTGCAAGCTGTCATATGGCCACCGCCTTGTTTCAAGTGGATAGTTTGACGGGCGTCACTTTGAAGAGGCGGATTTAAATTGTGTTTCAGCCCTAATTGCAATCATTCATCAATTTCTGAATAAGAAAAGGCGCACAGAAGGAAAGAACAAATGAAATTGCATTGGAACAAGACTTGTCCTTTCCTACCACTTTGGTGTGTCAATTAGCATATGATAATTAGTTATGGGCAATTGGCCTCATGGATGGTTTCATTAAAAAGCATCGCACTGGGACCTCATTAACAAGCTAATACAGAGGGAAATGTAAGACCTGCAATACCCTTGTGGATTTCATTTAAACCAATACAAGGTTATTACGGTCAGACACACAAGTGAAATGAAAGAGTAAGCCAATACAGCAGTTTAGGTGGTGGGTGTTTGTGTTGATGGCTAACTTTAGCACGGCGTTAATGTTGTCTTAATGCTGTGTAACATTTTTCAGAAGTCTTTGTGCGTTTGTCCCGTTTAATGGGTTGTTAACTGCCTGTCATTGTGCGTCTCACTTTTTCTTGTCCCTTGGTGATTTCAGCCTGAGTATGACATGTTTACACAGCAGGGTTTGTGATAGCCTGGGTGATGTTGCGGCTAATTGACTTGCTAAGAGTGAGCCGATCGCAAAGAAACTTCAATCAAATGAGACCTTGGGACAGGCGACAGGAGAGCGATCCTAATTCGGAAGCGGTTGCACATGATGTCGGTGAATTCCCTTTGGCATCGCGGGCTGCTGTCATTGACGAGGAAGGTGACTGGCACACTCATCTAACAGAGAAGTGTGCAGCGAGGAGGTCTCCGTGGGTTACATCAGATAGGCCCATCCAGAGTGGCGTTCCACTTCCCTGACTCCCTTCCCTCCCTCCTCTTCGCTCACTCTCCCTCCCTCCCTCCCTCCCTCCCTCCCTCCCTCCCTCCCTCCCTCCCTCCCTCCCTCCCTGTCTCCCTTCCTCCCTCCTCTTTGCTCACCCTCCCTCCCTCCCTCCCTCCCTCCCTCCCTCCCTCCCTCCCTGTCTGCCTTCCTCCCTCCCTCCCTCCTCTTCGCTCACCCTCCCTCCCTCCCTCCCTCCCTCCCTCCCTGTCTGCCTCCCTCCCTCCCTCCTCTTCGCTCACCCTCCCTCCCTCCCTCCTCTTCGCTCACCCTCCCTCCCTCCCTCCCTCCCTCCCTCCCTGTCTGCCTCCCTCCCTCCTCTTCGCTCACCCTCCCTCCCTCCCTCCCTCCCTCCCTCCCTCCCTCCCTGTCTGCCTCCCTCCCTCCCTCCCTGTCTGCCTCCCTCCCTCCTCTTCGCTCACCCTCCCTCCCTCCCTCCCTCCCTCCCTCCAGGTCTCCCCCTCCCTCCCTCATTCCCTTTCCTGGGCTGAAGCAGTACCTATGACAGCTCCAGGCAGAACGAGCTGAGGAAATATCAGAAAAAGGCACATGGCTAAAAAGAAGCGCAGCCGTCGCCCCGTCTATCTTCCGTCCCTCGCGCGGCACGTTGTGGCGTTTCTCGAACGGCGTGGTTGGAAACGCCGTTTAGGACGTGGTCGAAACTCGTTTTCCGGGATTCCTAACCTCGTTTATTCCCCGTAGTTTTCCGCCGTTCGCAAGATGGTCTATTTAAATTGACTCTGATAATCTCTCCAAATCCCACACTGCAAGCTGTCAATGATGCAAAAATAAAATTGGGTAGTGAGGCTCTGTTGGCAGGACTTGCTAACGAGATTGGTTTCATAGCAGGGAAGGGAGTTGAGCTACCAAATGAATTATTGATAGTGGCTCCATTGTGACCTGCCACAGATGAGGGCAGGAAGTTCATTTTTGCAGATATCTGACAGCTCTGATAATGGGACTGGCCAAGCGGCAGCAAAAATAATGCCTCTCATGTCTTTCTAAGGCCCTCAAGGAAGGCTTTCGCAAACGATGTCATTACAAAGCAAACTGAAGACTAGGGGAGGTGCTGGTGGTGTAACAGACGTCAAAGCTGAGAGCACTGGAGAGCATCTACATTTACAATTATTCATTTAACAGACGCTTTTATCCCGAGCAACTTACAGCAAGTACAGGGACATTCTCCCTGAGGTAAGTAGGGTGAAGTTCTTTGCCCAAGGACATAACGTCACGTAGCCACAACCGGGATTCAAACCCATTGAGCCACCTAACTCCCCATCTAACTATAAATAGACGGATTGAAGGGAGTTGATGTCTGTTTGGTGTCCATTGAGGGCAATAGAAAATGTCACAACCTTGGTATCTTGGTCGGTTTTCCCATTGAGATGAGAAGAGCGAGATCCTACAGTAGGTGCATGGGAAGGAAGCGCTCCCATTTCATGGCAACAACCAGTTGCATTACAAATCACTCACCGACTCCAGAAAATCAAGCTGGAGACCAATCATGAAGATGTTGTTTCAGGCGCCTTTTAAGTATTCCATCCCTCTTCCCGTTCCCCCCCCCCCCCCCCCCCCCATACCTGCTGTGCAGAGCCGTACAGACAAGGTGTCAATCTCACATTTACATGTAGTCATTAGTTGATCAGATGGATATCACCTGGAAGTAATAACCTGCAGGTTTGAAAGAAGACAACGACAGTGATCCTAATAAATTGTCTTTACATTTTTAAATTGCCAAAATCTCCACTGAATATGCAATCGTCTGGCATTCATTAGCTTTGCATTGTGCAGACACAAAAGATTTCATGTTGCGCTATATAATTGTGGCAGGTGTAGGTTTGTGACAGAGAGATCTGTATGGTAATTCATAGCACAGCAGACGAAGCTGGCATTTTGTAATGAAGGTAACAAACAAAATCTATATTTGCTGTGTTGGATGGCAAATGGAAAGCAGAATGCGTGTCATATGGCTTGTTCAGAGCAACATATCAAAGTTATTGATCTCATGCAGCCTCCGAATCGGAAGATGATGCGGTATTAAAGATTGTTTATTGTATCTAAACTCCCTCAATGCTGGGGTAACGATTAGATTGAAATCAGATTTTGATTAGGCATATACTATACGAGGACATAAATAAAATGAAGTTGTGGACTCTCCCTCCTTACCCACAAGTTGTTCTCCCGACTCTCCTGGTTTGTGCAGTGTCTGCGAGTGAATTTGTTTTCTTAAAATCACTAATAAACAAATCATGATTAATCAGGAGCCGCATTATGGGAATTTTCAGGAAACGTGCTGCGTTTTGAATCGTCCTGGCCTCCATTTTTTTTCATCGAGCGTTTCGATTTTCTCGACCGCTGGACCATACCTGAGGTAGTTGGCAGTCAAACATGCACCCCTATTAACCTACCTTCCTGTAGCAGTCCCCGCAGACACTGACTGCAGGAGCAGAGAGATGTGGGGTAGAAGCATCAACATAATTACAGTTCCATCCCTCGCCAATATCGCACTTTTTCACCAAGAGGGTTTGTGAAAGTCTCCAGGGAGAGAGAGAGAGAGAGAGAGAGAAGCTCTAAGATGGTCGTAATAGGCTTTTCTTTTTCATCCCACACAAAATAAGAACAATTAAATGGGGGGGGGGGGGGGGGGGGGGGGGGCTGGCGCAGTCGGTTTGATAAATGTGAACATATCTTTTTTTTTCTAGTGAACTTGCATTCAGAATTGTATTATAACACTGAATGGCGATTTCTTAATTTGGGATTCGGATCCAGATTCAACGCTCTTTCGCTCGTCCTCTGATCGCCGAGTCTTCGCTGTTCGATTCTCGTCAGAAGAAATCAACTGCATTCGAGTGACCCGTCCTGAGACAACCTCAGCACTCTGCTGTGTAGCCGGGCCGTTTCCTGCCAAGATTGACGAACTGCTTATGAATTCACAAAGACGATACTGTGTCGAACAGAAAGGTGGAGGATTCTTCAAGGAGACTCAGGAGCTGCAGCAGGGAAAACCACAGGAAGCTTTACCGGCTTCGCATCAACGGCGTCGGGTTCCGTGCCTCTACGCGCTTGTGGTTTCTCGGAGACTCCCGGGGACTATTTCGGAGTAGAGAGCGTTGCAGGCGAGTCCAGTGATCCGAAGAGGATTCGTAGTCACTGGCCAGATGTTTGGACATCAGAAGCAATGAATAACTAATGAGGCAGAATGATCGTCTCTCCCTCATTCAGAGAAGAGCCTCCCTCTGACTATTGTGTTCAAGATGCTCCCTTTTCTTCCGGGAAAATCGATAACTTGATGGTTTACAGTTCTTTACTCAAATCTACATGGTAGGCATGCTAGGAACCTGCCTGATATGCAGTGTATGGGGTAATGTACAGTAGCACTATGAAGTGTTGCACAGTTGTGTGCATGTCAGCTGTCAGTATTCATAATAATACCTCATTTAGCAGACGCTTTTAAAGCGACTTACAGTAAGTACAGGGACATTCTCCCTGAGGCAAGTAGGGTGAAGCGCCTTGCTCAAGGACACAACATCACATAGCCAGAGCCGGGCTTCAAACTCACAACCTTCTGATCATGAGGCCAACGCCTTAATCGGCAGAGCCATTAGACTACCTGTATTTTGTGCATTCATCTGCATCTGGAATTTCCTTAACTTGAACCACCATATGATAACGTGTATACTGCAAGCACTCTATCGGCAAGATGAAGTCAGACAGGTCAGAATGAGTTGTCTCCATATTCAGACATGAGCTGCGTTTACATTTCCATTTAGTCATTTGACAGTCGCTCTTATCCGGAGCGACTCACAGCACGTACAGGGACATTCCCCCCCGAGGCGAGTAAGGTGAAGTGCCTTGCCCAAGGACACAAGACCAGATTCGAACCTGCAACCTTCTGACGAATAGCCCGATTCTCTAACCGCTCAGCTTCCTGATTCCCCCGTAATTTCCACGTGATAAGTGGTGTGATGAGTGAGCACTCACTTTAGAGAGCCAGTTTGATCATCAATCATAACCCCAGGGGTGTGAAATAAATCATGAGAAGCCTGTACCTTCACAAGTTTTCTATAGATACACTCGCTCTGTGATGCTGTGGGATTTGAATAGAGGGGGAATAGGAATATTCTAGAAGCCGTGTAGGTTTAACCCGGCACTCTGTCATCGTATCAGCTCAAAGTCAGCTCGATGTAACCTCGCTGTGAAGCCCAGCAGTTGACAGTGATCTGACAGGGTCACAAAAAGCAATTCTGCGGCCATTATGGAGGTAGAGATCAAAGTTATGAATCACACATGAACTCGTGTCCAGGAGTGCTACCCATCCGGGCTAATCCTAAATCTCTCCATCGCTCCCTCTCTCTCTTCCTGTATCTCTCTATTTTTCTCCCTCTCTCTCTTCCTGTATCTCTCTATTTTTCTCCCTCTCTCTTTCCCTTCGTGTCTCTCTCCCTGCCTGTCTCTCGCTCTCTCTTTCTCTCTCCCTTCCTGTCTCTCTCTCTCCCTGCCTGTCTCTCGCTCTCTTCCTGAATCTCTCTCTCTCTCCCTGTCTCTCTCTCTCTTTCTCTCTCCCTTCCTGTCGCTCACTCTCCCTGTCTCTCTCTCTCTTTCTCTCTCCCTTCCTGTCTCTCTCTCTCCCTGTCTCTCTCTCTCCCTGCCTATCTCTCTCGCTCTCTCTTTCTGTCTCTCTCTTCCCTTTCTTGTCTCTCTCTCCCTGCCCGTCTCTCTGTCCCTGCCTGTCTCTCTCTCTCTCCCTCTCTCTCTCTCTCTCTCTCTCTCTCTCTCTTTCATTCTCTTTGATCCCTCTCGCACTCGCTCTCTGATGACCATCTAGCTCAGTGGCTGCTCTTCACCCTGGGGAACAGGGACAGGCTACGTTACAGAGGACCAATTAAATGTCCATGCTTGGATTATTTATTTCTTCGGTGGCAATTACACCAGCCCTCCTTTCGTCTCTGTTCTTCGTGCCGGCTCCCCTGACAGTAATTTAGATGATGCGTGTAAAATATTCCCCTCAAGCACGAGCATCCAAGCAGGAGTAACACGCTGACTTCTTCTGCCTAGTCACAGCAACTGTCTAGGGGATTTTTGAAAGACAGAGAGAGTTATTGGACATGATTCAGGCCACTTGTTGCCAAGAAGCCGACGACAAAAGCTCGGCTTCATTTAAAACACTCTTGAGATATGCTCTCATTTTAAGAGCCATCTGAATTCCCGGTGTGCGCTACAGTTCTGGGGTATTGTTGAATGCTTATGCCATTTCCCTTTATCAAGCGTTCTCAAGCTTGCTATGTGGTATTTTATGATATCCCACTGTGTACCATAATCTAATGTCCTCCGTTCTTGAAAACACAATTTTCATTGCCAACATTTAGAATAGGGTGCGATGTTGACACAGGGATGCATTGCATTTCAGACCTGCCAAGAAATTCCTTTTACCCTCTCTGCCTTCTAAATCATGGAGGGTTTTACTGGTTTTTGAGTTTGCCAACAATTTAACTGTCCAGAGGACCAAGACGAAGAAGGTATAAAGATGTCATGAATCTAGAGAGAAATAGACATCTTTGTCAGCCGAGTCGAAAGAGAACTCTCTCTCTTTTCTCTATTTCTGAATAACCTTCAATCATTTTGCCTATGCACATAATTAAAGCACATCCCTGTCCCAGTGCAGCTGACTGCTTAAGGTACAAGCGCAGTACATATTTTCTTAATCCTTGACATTTCACTCTCGAAATGCAAAAGAAAAAGAAATCCCTTTCGCATCGAGACAGCACCTCAAGTTGTTTTGGCGTGCGTTTGGTAATGAGGCAGCTAATCTGCCTTTCGGGTTCACTGAACATCGACCTTCAGCGCTCTTTATCCTACGGCGTACACAAGGCAAGACCAACACCGAGATGACATTCCGCTCCATAAGGGTACAGGAAGTTCAGCTAAGCATTCAACAATACCCCAGAACTGTAGCGCACACCGGGAATTCAGACGGCTCTTAAAATGAGAGCATATCTCGAGAGTGTTTTAAACGAAGCCGAGCTTTTGTCGTCGGCGTCTTGGCAACAAGTGGCCTAAATCACGTCCAATAACTCTCTCTGTCTTTCCAAAATCCCCTAGTCAAGTTCAGCCAAACGAGCAGAACTGCCATTTTGGAATATTTTCAGATGAACTGAGACGGTGAAGTCCCACGTCGGGAGCGAGACCGCTACGCTCCGAATTTGAACCGAGGGCTCTGGTAATCCAGAGACGGTAGCGAAACGGTACTCCTCCGTTTCCGATTAGTCCTCGTCCCCAGGTGCTTGTGCAAAGGGGCAAATTGCCTCTGCTGTAATGTTAATGGCGGAGGTGATCATAATAATAGCTTCAGTTTTCAAAATTGTAGCTAAGGGACCAACAGCAGTCCAGCTATAATGAGACAAGGCCACTTTTAACGCTTCATTTAGCACCTGTGACCAAGTTATACACAGAGCAAGTCAAGTGACAACAGAATAGGAGAATTGCTCATAAAAAATGAACGCTCTTCAAGGAAGTCATAGAATGTAAGTAATTGGTCTCAGTTTAATTGGGCATGCTATCCCAAACCTTTTAATAAGGCACGCAATGGATTTAATTCTTATTTTATTTTTTTTACTAAGCAGGTAAAAGGAAATTGAAACACGTCGTTTTAAACCCACATCCCAAACATAAGCACAGACTTATTCTGAGTAAGCATTTCTCTGAAAGGGTGCAGAAGAAAGAGACTTAGAACAGGTTGGGTTAATTATTTCAGGCAACCCTGTGGTGTAATGGCCTCTATTCAGAAGACTGGCAGAGTTCCCTGGCTTTACAACAATGCAACATGCTGACATTGCTCGACTAACCCTCCATGTTGTTCTGCCCGCCCTCGATCCCTCCTGCTCCTGCATTTCGGAGACTTCGGCTGAAGAAGAAACCGTACACGTTCGACAGCCATAGACACGAGGGGAAAAGAAAGATCAGTATTTGGAATTGGAGTGGATTTCTTTATATCGCTTTAGGAAAAATGATTGCTGTCGTTCGTTGTTAACGAACGCCTTTTTTTCCTTTTACTGACTTGACGAAGCGACCGATGTCGATTCATCCCGATGCTGTCCTTGGCTGTGGCTAATTGGTAACCCATCTTCAGACAGTTGACCTTGGGAAGACTTTGCCCCATTGAGTGCAGTCTCAAGCATCGCAAAGCCTTTCAATGTCAATTGAGTTCCACGGGAGAACTTGGGCGAGTCCACCCCTCCTGGTTCAATCTCCAAGGCTATTTTTATCCATCCAACTGACAGATCAAGTGGCACTGATCAGCACACCTGGTCCTCAGAGCTGAGGGGAAGAGAGAGTAAAACTGGAACTCATACATCAAAGTGTCAGCGGCCGGAATTGTCCAGCCACCCCTGGGGAGCGAGAGCTCCCGACGCTGGGTCACGACCAAAGGCCCCCCGCCCCCCCCCCCCCCCCCCCCCTCCACCCGCCGCTCGCTTTTGGATCACGCTGGCTTCGAGCCAAGCCTTCCCAGCGAACTTCTGCCCGCAACGGCTTGGTTTAACGGGACGGCGCGTCTGGGAGGGGGGGGGTGGGTCTTGGGTCAGTCGGCCGTCGAATGGTCGAAGGGCTTTCGATGTTTTATCGTGACATTTGTTCATTCAGCAGACGCTCTTACAGCAATTACAGGGACATCCCCTCTGAGAAGTATGGTGAAGTGCCTTGCCCAAAGTGGACACAACGTCATGTTGGCACAGCAGAGGTTGGAACCCGGTCCTTTATGATTACTAGCCCAATGCCCTAACCCACTGCGTCACATGACCCCCCCCCCCCCCCCCCCATCATACCTCTCAGGTGTGTCAGCTGCTCTCAGTTGTGGGGATATCTAAGTGAGATATTTAAAAAAAGGAACGTTTTAATTGCCATGCAAGATACTGTGGCAGGAAAGAGCAAACATAGAACATATATAAGAGAAAGATCAAATACACGCTAGCTGATATGACCCCCATCTGTACAGCTAGTGCCCACTTTTTAATCGTATTGTATCCGTTATAACGATGTCAGGAGCGAATTAAACGTTGAGTTGGAGAGAAATAAACATCTCGGTCAGCCAAGTCGAAAGACAACTCTTGGCTCGTAGACCTCTCTCTGTTTTTCCCTCTGTTTCTCATTTTCCATTGTTATTTTCTCTCAGGCCTCCGTTGGGCCTTCGAAGATCTCTCGAGGATGCAGCTGGTTTGAAACGTGCCGGGGGGGGGGGCGAGGGGGGGGGGGGGATGTGTCTATCTAGACACCCTGTCAGCGAAGGGTGGCGGTTCGGGAACACGGCGGACGCTCGTTGGAACGCGGAGCTCGGCGACAGAGGTCGACCCTCAGGCCGTTTGTGGGAACTAATGCGCGCGGCGGCGGAAGCCTCTGCCTGACGGATGGAGGTGTTGCAGCGGGGGCCCCCAGCGGCCAGGTGAAACTGTGTAATTGGAGCCCACCGGTGAAGCAGCGGTAAACATTCGCGGTCCTCCAGAGCCCTTGTTAGAATAGATGAGAGAGGAGACCCGAAGACCACAGTGGGGTTGGTTGGACAGAGTGAACCGTAACAAGAGCTTGTCAAAGGATTTTTTTTAGGGGGTTGTGTTGTTGTTATAATAAAGCAGCAGCATTCTGTCACCTGTGGACTCTCAGTTGACGCCGTGATGTAACCTTGCTGGCTCCGTTGAAACATGGCAATGCGACTAGTAGAATGAGGTCAAACTAATGATGTTCCTCTGGGAGTTTTTTTTTTTTGTGGCACTGAGCACTGGGATGTCTCATCCGTTTTTTCGGTAGTCGGTAAGATTGAGACGAATTGTGAAAGCCAAAATACATTGTCAGGGTCATGTCACGTCAAAAAGTTCAGATTCTCGGAAGTGACGAGCGCAGTTGTAGCTCGAGCGTGAATCCGCTGGTTGCTAATCTGTCGCGCGCGTTCGCCTTTTTTTTTAAGCGAATCAAAAGGGAGGCTCGTTTCGAAAATGACTCGTGTGACTTCCCTGTTGCCGCCCGGCCTCAGATCCTCCGCTGGTGCTGGATGCGACCTGTTTTATCTCTCTTAATAAAGTCACGAAGGGAAGATCGAAAATCGGCTCCCGCTGTCGTCTCTTGGGTTTCCCTTAGCTGTGATGTATTGACCCAATATTGAATGTCACCTCGTGAACCAAGGATATACTATCGTCTTGGTTCCTGGGGTGCTTCGTCTATAGCAGAGACTACCCAAAGCATTGTCATGAGAGCAGACAAACTGGTGCTTGTGTAGAAGTATGATACAAGACTGTTTGGTTTGGGGAAAATACTTGGAGCGACTGTAAATCTCAACGTGGTGTTGTTGTCTTCCGACTACGTGAAGATGATTCTTCATTTGCGGAGGACGCTTTTTACGAGGCATGATTTGAGAGGATGATATGTGGCCGATATTTCCAGGTCCTCGACCTCGACTCTACAGCACTCCTAGAGGACAGGTCTGGTATTGCACAGTCGCTGTTTGCGAAGGCCATGCAGTTCAGGAGGATGTCAGAACTTAAATATTCTCACAGTCAACGCTGGCTCGCGCATGAAACGGAATCGGGTTCGTGGTCGGACATTAAATCGACCTGGTCCACGTTACTTCACTCAAAATGGGATTGGTCTCACTGACACGTGACGATTATAAAAAAAAATAAAATCTACAGAAAATCAATATTGTTTGCTCCGGTTGCCTAAGGCTATGATACCAGCGAGTGCTTAATTTACCACTTTGTCCGTAAAAGGAATAGCTGGAAGCTCCTTGACACATCGAGTACTACGTTACTTGTAAATGTCACTCGTGTTTTAGATTTCACATTCCGTTCCCCTTCTCCCTCATCAATAATAGGCCGGGGCTGACTCGAGCGGAGGTGCGGGGGTAAGGAGAGGTGTCCCCGACCGCCTCTTGGAAGGCTCGGCGAGGGCAGCCATGACGACGGGCCCACTCCTCATGTATCTCCTAGCTAATGAGGCAGATGTCAGGTAGGCCAGCGGAGCTACTGGGCGCAGTCGAGGGGGGAAGGGGGGGGCGGGGGAAACAGGGGCCTGCCAATATAATTGGCACCTGATGTGTCAGACCGGCCCGGGAATGCGCTGACATTCATTAAACGTAATAATGCACTTCTGACTCCCCCGCACCAGCACTCTCTTGCCGGGCCCTGCCTGTTCCGACCCCTAAAACCATTAGGATTCAAAGGCGCTGCGTCGAGGCCCTCTTTGACGGTGTCCTCCACGCTGGAAGACAGACCTGGTAGTGAGGGGGGGGGGGGTGGGGAGGGGTGGGGCGGGGGGAGGGGTGGGCGTCATCCATCGAACGCTCCTCTCCTTCCTGCTCGGCCGTCAGTCACTCTCCCCCACTGGGAGGAGACCCGTGTTCGGCTGATGAACGCTGTTTCAGAGGTGCGAAGACGCGTCCAGGATGCTGGGAACGTATTCGGACGACGTTCGATTCGCTCCGGACGTCAGGGCCGCGGGCGCAAGACGCAGCGCGCTCACCCGGCTGAACTCCTGCCCCTCCTCAGGAAAGCTGTGCCAGCGAGGCGTCTTTGCTGCCAATCAGCGCCCGGCGGACCAGCGTCTTTGCCAGGATGCCGGTGGACGCCTTGTCCCGAGCGCTGTGCTGTTCCGCCACCAGCCTTGTCCTCTCCAATCAGGCTTGAGTTCCCTCGTTGTGCTGCGTGCGCAGGAAGTGTGTCCAGGGAGGGCGAAACTCCTTCAGCTCAAGGATAAGAGACCAGCGCTGGCGGAAAGATCTCCTATTCTGCTGCTGCCACGGTTTCCTGTTAAAGGGTTGGAAGGACCTTTTCGTTTCTCGCTAAAGCAGCCTTCCCTCGCCCATGCTACAAAACCTTGCTCATTTATTTTCAATATATGTGCAAATACTGTATAAAAATGCTCATTCTTTTAGTTACAGTCAATGGGCTAACCTTTCTTGTGGCTCACTGGCCCCGCATAAAATATGTATGTGTCTCCTCCCATGAAATCAAACTGGTGCCTGTCTTTTACATTGCACTAACCTGTACATAACTGCTCATCTAACCTATCGGCATTTTACTAATCTGTACATAACTATTTAAATTATCAGTATATAACTGCTTCTCTTGCACTTCTGACTGGATGCTAAACTGTATTTCGTTTCATTTTATTTATACATGCGTACAAACTGGCGTAATGAACTTCACTTAACATTTTCATAATGAGGATTGATGTTTTTATTAAATACAAAATTCATGTTTATCCCTTTGGGAACTTTAATGACTGTGTTTCTGTAAATGTGTTTATTTTTTATCTCACATAATGACTGCATCTTTGTTGTGAACGGCTTTTATCCTTACCCTCACAGCTATTTATGGTTGTCGAACAAAACAACCTTTCCGTCAATAAATAATGAGTGACTGACTGCTGCCAACATCACCATGCAGTACAGGATCAGAGGTCAATGTTTGTGATTCAGTACCAAGGCCAGTGGTCTGTATCAAGATGATTTGCTGTGTGTTCATTCAGTAGACAGCGAGGGAGCCAATGGTGTTGAGAGTATTGCGGTTGGAGGTTCATTGTCAGGGAAATCCGATGCCTCTTGATTTGGCCCGGTGCCTATGAAAGGAGTCAGCACATTCTTTACAAAGTGGACCAACACGGACAATACTGAGATGAGAGCTGGGAGGTCATGGAGGGGTGTGTGTGTGTGTGTGTGTGTGTGTCTGTGTGTGTGTGTGTGTGTGTGTGTGTGTGTGTGTGTGTGTGTGTGTGTGTGTGTGTGTGTGTGTGTGTGTGTGTGTGGGTGGGTGGGTGGGTGTGGGTGTGTGTGGGTGGGTGGGTGTCCTGACCAGTTTGTTTGTGTTGATCTTTTGTATGTCATGAATTGTACTTTGACTGCCAGATGAGATTTGTCAGGGAGAAAGAGAGACTGAGCCAAAGACATGGAGATGTACAGTAGAGACATGGAGATATACAGTAGAGACATGGAGATATACAGTAGAGACATGGCGATATACAGTAGAGACATGGAGATGTACAGTAGAGACATGGAGATATACAGTAGAGACATGGCGATATACAGTAGAGACATGGAGATGTACAGTAGAGACATGGAGATATACAGTAGAGACATGGAGGTGTACAGTAGAGACATGGAGATATACAGTAGAGACATGGAGACATACAATAGAGACATGGAGATATACAGTAGAGACATGGAGATATACAGTAGAGACATGGAGATGTACAGTAGAGACATGGAGATATACAGTAGTGACATGGAGGTGTACAGTAGAGATATACAGTAGAGACAGAGATATACAGTAGAGACAGAGATATACAGTAGAGACAGAGATGTACAGTAGAGACATAGACAGAGACAAGGAAAGCAAAGAGATTTAAATTTGCAATGCTGGACAATATTAACTTCTGTTTGTACATGTACAAACTGTGATCCACATGACACTGAGCTTGACAATAAAGAGCTTAACAAAGCAAGGCAAGGCATTTGATTTCCGTAGCATTGTTCACACAAGGGCTACATTTTTGCATGTGCTTCACATAACAGCTGGTTACACAAAATAACATGGTTTTGAGAGGACGCATAACAACGCATTTAAATTGAAATGTCAAAGTCGTATCTGATGTATTTATGTTAAAGTTTTGAAATAAATTCAGTGCAAGGTTTATAGCTCAGTATTAGTCAACAGTTTAGCAGAACAAATCTGGAATCTGGATTTAAAAGAAATTTGAGAAACTCTTCAGTATGCTGGAAGTTTATTACAACTATTTGTTACATAATCAACAATCACCCTACACACCTTAAACTGCCATTGTCTACAAAGCCTTGGCAACGAGCCTATTAAATCTCAAGATGTTAGACAAGCAGTCTTTGCTGTGTGTTCTTGCTGCAAATACAAATAGCAAATCAGTAGCCACTTCAAACAAATGCCTCCAATACTGAGGCCCAGCACGGCGTGCTCAATTTTCCTCTCCTCAGCTACTGTCAATTCCTTCAGGTGCAAAACACTGGCTCACCTACTCGAAACGCGTCCTCCCGCGAAGCTTTCTGTAGCTAGCTTCCTTCACTCTGCCCCGCAGCACACCTGGATATTTCCATGAATCACACAATGGTCGAGGTGAAACTAAGTGATTCTGATTCTCAGTTGTTCTCTTGTTAAATGTCAGGGTCAGGAAAAAAAAGAAGAGGTCTCTTGGCTGAGCTGTCAAGGCCGAAAGACAGAAAGACACACGGTCACCAAGGTTCCTTTGAGTTCTGTCACGAAGAACATCTGAGTCTGTCACGGCATAGCAATCCCATTGCAGGGTTCCTTCCTTAAAACTTTAAAAAGGTTTTAGAGGAACTGTTCTTCACAGCAGCTCTGCCAGTAATGTAACAAGCTGAACTGGCATGAGGTTCAAAAATAGCAGCAAAGTGTCAAATAAATACTTTTGGTTTAAAGAGTGATTTTGTGTGGTTGTGTGGCTTTTGGAGTTGGGGGGGGTTCACAAGAAAATTGTAACGTAGCCAGCTTTTGCACATTAAGTATTTTGGCTTTAAAAGGCTGTACATTTGATTCAAACACTATTCAACTCCATGTTTTCTGGTTGCCATTTTGATTTTTATTGTTGTTGCCTCTCTTTCCCCATGCGAACACGGCTTCTCCAGTGGTCTTGCTGGTGTTGATATTCCTCAGCGGTTCTGCAAGCCTTGCCTGACTTCATGATGTCTCATATCTCTGCTGACTCCACAGATCTCCACCGCCAGCGGAGATATCACCAGATAACACGTGGAGAGATCAGGGCGCTCTCCATGTCAGCGATTCTTTCCTTCTTTTGTTTGGGCCAGCCTTTAGTAGGGAGACTGCTGCAGGCTTCCGTTGAAAGAGCATTTATGATTGCATCAGTAATTCTGGCGGTTGGTGGGGGTGAGATCACGCTAACCGCCGGTGGGTCGGGCAGGCGGGCGAGTGGACCAGGCAAGGTCAGACTCGAGCACACGCACACTCCATCCAGCTTTAATTAGCATTAATCACTTCTCTTCTTGTAAATGCTGCCGGATGCCAATTATCAATGATTATGCCCCATTTGCTGAGGTGAGGTTGCAGGGTTCAAAGCAGTATCTTTTTTAGTGGACGTTTACACTACATAAATCTGTAGAACAATGGTCATAAATACAACAGCTCCTAAAACACACACCAAGGGCAACGATGTACCAAATTCAAGAGAATAACAGTCCCATTTTAATATTCAAAGAAAGCAATTTGGTTGGATTGTGCCTCCAATTTAGAACAAAACGTATAGGACGTGTCGTGGACATTTTTCTCACATAAGCATTACATTTACATTTCGTCATTTAGCAGAAGCTGTTATCCAAAACGACACACAGGGACAAGTACAGGGACGTTCCCCCAAGGCGAGTGAAGTGCCTTGCCCAAGGACACAGTGTCATGTTGCCTCAGCTGGGAATCAAACTGGCAAACCTTCTGATCACCAGCCCGGCACTTTAACCACTCACTCCCCTGTCAGTCCCACCTGACTCCCCCAAAAACAGAGGCATTAAACTGAGAATTACATTTTTTTTTCTTTGATACTTTCAGTGTACAGTAGGACAGAAGCGTCATCGTAATGGCCCCTATTTCAATAGTTATTCCAAGGCCATTTCCTCATTTTCTTAACTGCTGAATAAAATTCTCTTGAGCGTCTGCTTAAGAATGCACTGAAGAACTCATAAGGTCCAAAGGGAGGGGAGGGCTTTGAAACTCATTTGCATTGCACAATTGATTTCTCCTAGCGCCCTGTCCGCAGTGTCAGTCAACTCTCTCTTCTCAGTTTTAATTAAATCCCAGAACGACTTCTATTTGTATTTCTGACGTGAAGATGTAATCAATAGGAGCAAAGTGTTGAAAGATCAGGCTTGTCCAGTGAATCAGTTCCTACTACACTTCCAGCCACGCTCTCTAAAGGTAGACTGACTGAACACACACACTTAGAAAATACAGACACACGTAGGGACACACGTACCCACATTATGTTGACACTCACACAAACACAATTTGGATGTTGTGAGCTGTTACTATTGCAGCGATCACCAGCATCTTTGCTCTCTGGAGGTTTCTGTTGAATCCTACACCACTGTTTCATCACCTGTAGTTATTTACACTTTCACTTCCAGATCATTCCATTCAAAATGAATTTATTCAAAGGTTATTCATAGAGGTTATACCCAGTGCACACGTTAGATGGTGTTATATAATCAGGGTGACAAAATACATATTCAAACAGTAACAATTCATGTCATGCGGGGGGGGGGGGGGGGGGGGGACATTGCAAGATATATTATTGACTAAAATAACACCAGGGATGTTGTGTTCACGTAAGCACAGAGTTAGTTTTGAAAGCGTACCGCATGCATTTGCAGGTTTGCATGGCTAAATGGCAGACATGGCTCCGAAGTGCAAGTGTGACCCGCACGATCCGCAACAAAGTCTCGATGAGGACGTTCGTCTAAGCGCCGTAACGTTTGCTAACCCTATGATATTTGTGTCTCACCTGTTACATTGCACTAACCTGTACATAACTGCTCATCTAACCTATCGGCCTTTTACTAATCTGTACGTAACGAGTTAAATGATCTGTATGCAACTGCTTGTATTGCACTTCTGATTGGATGCTGAACTGTATTTTGTTTCCTTGTATCCATGCG
Source organism: Neosalanx taihuensis (assembly GCA_030340665.1). NCBI lineage: Eukaryota > Metazoa > Chordata > Actinopteri > Osmeriformes > Salangidae > Neosalanx > Neosalanx taihuensis. The sequence continues at coordinate 5,356,654 of CM059316.1, read as the reverse complement.
TACTGACAATAAAGTTGAATCTGATCTAATCCAATGGAAAGGCGGTGTGGTTAGCTAGTGCAGTACTTCATGTTCCCTTTCCACCTGGCCTCAGGTAAGTCCTGAGTATTTCAGATGAGACCGTATGAACAGCACTCAGCCCACATCGCCCACATCTGTCCCCCGCATGAAGCAGACTGTCAAAAATGATAAACTCCTGTACAGGGAGAGGTCAAATGAAATATTAACAAGGGATTACAGAACGCCACCTGATCAATTGCGGAATGATATATGAATAAATCAATGTTAGGTGCCTGACAGCAGTAAGGGAGCATGATTGCGGCTTTTACGCAGAACTGTCAGTCATTTGAAGGATGCTAGAGTTCCCTTAAGGAATCCCTTTGGAATTCTGCCCAGATCATTTCGCCGGAATCGGTATTATTATTACGTCGTTACTCTTGCATTATACAGATCAAGCATTTGGGGTTGGGAACACATTGATACATGTGGAAATTTAGTCTGAAAATGAAGTGAGGTGAAAGTCCAGCCCATGAGGTGCGATAGAATGTAATGTCTGTTATTAAATAAGATTTACGACAGCTGGGATCAACTTAGGTTCAGAGGCCTGATCCTAGTCCTGGCCCAAAGGATCCCCACTCTAGTAAATAAGTCAGCCATAACAACAAGATTCTCGTCTGTGGGGATTTAATTTAGCTCACAACCACTGAGCTAGTGTGGGATATTTTCAGGAGAGTGAAGCTGTGAGAGAAATCGTGAGTGAATGTGTGTTATAAGGTTGTGAGAGGGAGATGAGAGAAAGTGAGAGAGAGAGAGAATGTGTGAATTTCTTTTCTTTGTTTGACATCCAGAATGAATGGGATAGACAGCTTTGTCAGGCTGCGGAAGTCGGTAATTAGTTTTCGGTTGTTCAATTCACTGTACATCCGTAAGAAATGTCTTAGTGGAGTTTCCCAAGTGTGATCAAACCAACCCAAACACTAGCATCTTGCTATTCTGAATAAAACCTTTTTTTTTCATTCAAATCATCAGACAGTGAATCCCTTACCGTTGTGGTGGCCCCCAACACTGGTCCTTAGGGAACGCCTGCCTTTTTGAATGTTTCCCCGCTCCAACACACCTGATTCAAATGATATTCAAGTGTCATAAGACCTTTCATTTGAATCTGGTGCAGTCAGATTCTTCAAACTAGAACATGCAGGTTGGGAACCGCTGCCTTACTGTACGTCTAGCATTTCCTTAATGACTCCCTGGCGCACTGCATTTGGCGTGTACAGTACCATCGTTGGGCAGGTATTGTATGTTATACAACGTACCGGTTGTTTAAATCATGCATGGTTAGATCTGCTAGACTTTAATGTGATGAACTTTATGGATCTGCAGTACCTCTGTGTTTAATTTACACGTGTGTTAGATCAGATTGAGCAGATCCATAGCACCGCCAAGAGATTTAAGTTAGCACAGTAAATATGCAAAGTAGCCTCATCAGCATTTCCAGCAACGAAATCTATTCACTGGGCGCAAGTCTAATAAGCAATGATTGATTCAGCGGTATTGTGAGGATTAGGGCTACAGATTCCTCATGTTTATACATGAGCCAGATATGTAACTGAAATGAGCAAAGATTGGCCTTAATTAAAGGTTCTCTCTTCCCTCTGCTTTTGTCTGACTGTGTTGCCACCGCATCAGACGTCGTCTAAGTTCTCAGCGAGCTTCACTTAGCTTCATTTGAGATGGTGTGATCTTTCAAAGGTGACAGAATGAATCTGTCACTGAGGCAAATCCGGTTCTTGTTTACTTGAGTGGATGGCGTTCGTGACAGTGCTGCATAGCAACATTTATTTATAACATTGTCAACAGACTTGTAAGGCAACCGTATCTGTGTTCTCTGCTGTATAGCAGTAATTACCCCCTGACAGCAGAAATCCCACCACATCTGTGTGTTTCCTGTATCAACGCTATTAGTGCCTTTGAGCTAATCAACACTATACAGAGCTGAAAGTTGTTGCTGTCAGTCACAAGCGTCGCATCTAAGTTTTAAATCCTACCTTCCGCACGTCAACGTCTCTCTTTAAAGTGATGGATTTCTGGATAGCTTAGGCATTTAAGAAGATACATTTCCATGGGGCCGATGTATTATTTGACATTGACTGATGACCTGGAACAAATGATGTATGGTTCGGAGCAGTTTTAACATCTCCCATCGCCGTCTCCAACGAGGTTAGAAAAGGCGGGGTCAGATGGCTCAACGGTTAAGGCATTGGCCTCATGATCGGAAGGTTGTGAGATCGAGCCCCGGCTGTGGCTGTATGATGTTGTGTCCTTGGGCAAGGCACTTCACCCTACTTGCCTCAGGGAAAATTGTCCCTGTACTTACTGTGAGTCGCTTTGGATAAAAGCGTCTGCTAAATGAATAAAATGTAAAATGTAAAAGGGAAATGACGGTCCGGGTTCGAGGCTTTACGGCAGAATCCCTCAAACCTCGTCGGGAAAGCCTGACTCGCACAGCTGTTCGTTCAGCCTCACGTCGAGGATTCCCCGTGCGGTCCGCGGTTCCTGCGGGACCTTTCTCAAAGGCAGCGTGTCAATAACTGACAGCCTATTTCGGTCAATCAGCAACGAGAGGCTCTCACGGCCTCCCGAGGAAAAAGAGGTCTCGACGGCACGCACCTCTGAGAGAACGGCTCTATAAATACCAGGAGCCCAACCTCTCCAACTGAACATTTACGAGCAGCACGAGTTAAGACGCTTCCGCCATGTAATTGCTTTTTATAGCGCGAAATAGATGCAGGGTACTTTTACAGCTGTTTGCCTTGACTTTCCAAAATTGATTACAGTCTATGTAAATGGCTCCCGAAGCCTTTTATGGCCATGTTATATTCCATGACGATGTTATGGTGCAATTTGCGACAGCAGACAACAATTTCCTGCTTACTCAGTCGCTGATGAGACCCAGCGCACGCTCATAACCTTGCGTAGGTCATATCCTTCAAGAAAAGGAATTATTCAGGATGGTGGAACTCACAGTTTTTTTGTTTGTTTTTTTTGCTTGCTAGATGTGAGTGTTTTCAGACAAGCAGCTTTTTTTTCCTTCTTTTTTTTGACAAGCCGAGAAATCGCAGTGGGTTTTTAGACGTGAGAGCTGTTGAAACCAGAGCTCCGGTTATCTTCAAGCCTGGCCACTTGACTCACCTAGAGATGTTAGCCTGACACCCTCTGACACCCCTGCTGTCAAATGAAAAGAGAACCCTGCTGAAACCTAAGCAATTTCTCACGATGTAGAGCCAATACTAGCACTACGAACCCTGTTCACTCCTCCACATATCTCAGCCTCTGTCGAAGAGGGGGGCGGGGGGCGGGGGGGGGGGGGACCTCTATAAATCCCTAGTGATCTGCTAGGTTTGAGCGTGTAGTTTAAAGGACTCTGAGTTCTGGAGCAGCTGTGAAATGAGTAAGTCTCTAAGTCAGGGTGTTGAATGACAGCGGGCATGCCAGGTGGATTTTTTAGGTAACGCATTTCCACTGCCGTCCATTTTCTTTCATCGAAGGAAACGCGTGAGTGAGGCAGTATTTCTGCAAGGCGAGGTGTCTGCCAGCGACTAGCAGTGAAAGGAATCGTATCGAGACACAGCCTCGTTCTATTACTTTCACTCTCCGATCTTGTATCCCATTTCCCTTATTCGTCGACTCTGTAATCCTAATTAGCCCTCTGCAAAGAAAACCACCGTGGAACATAGAAGATTTCCTGTCGGCTATTTAGATCCACATTTGCCACAGACTGCTTTCAGAATGGTTGCAGGAAGTCCGTTTCTGCTTTAGAGGGCCTCAGTCACATCAACTTTTACTTTGAACAGAATGTCAGGGCCACTGTTAGACTACATAAAACATTGTTTAACCACAGTGATTGGGTGCCCTGTGCTGTCGGAGGGAGAATGGCAGGGGCGTCGTTAGTCCTGTTTTAGGGGGGCTAAATGTTCTTCAGCCCCCCCAAATAATTATTGGGATTTTTTATTTTTATTTTTTACTATTATTTTATGCATGGAGAAGTTATTTCTAACATACTACAAGCAAAGATACTGAGAAAAATCACACTCTTTCTGATTGAACCAATCTATGAACTGTCTGAAATAACGGATATCCGCAGCCCCAAATGAGTCCAAAAAGAATTCCACATCCTTAGGGGCTAAGCCCCCACCTTATTTCAATCCTAGAAACGCCCCTGGGGAATGGACTCAGTGACTGGCAGCAGAAAGAGGGGATGTAAGACAGCGTAAAAACGAACTGGAGTAATGAGGAAATAAGTGACTTACTGGTCACACGCTCATTGTCTTCATAAGGGCTTCTATTTACGAGCATCTATTATGAGAGCAACAGCCACCAGGTTGTCTGCTCTGAGTTCATGAGGCACGGATTGTCACTTTCCAATTATCTGTTGCCTTTAACTTCACCAAGCGTTTGAGGCACAAAGGAGTTTGTCATTTACGGTTTGCAGCGGGCAACGAATGTGTACTGGCAGTTCAAAACAATGGCACCTCCTGTCTCAGAAGCCTTGCGACTGCTGTCCGCTGGAGAAGGTGTCACCTGCAGCTTCCATGACAACACTCAACTCAGTGGGAGAAAATAGTTGCTGCGGTAATTAGACTTTCATCGTTTAATTAAGTGGTTTGTTTTCCATTTGATCTCTTTATATTTCTGGAGTTAGAATGACGTTCTTGCGTACATCGGGACGACAGTATCAAATGGGTTTGGAACCCTGCTGTTTACTGATCGTAGCGAGTTACAAGTTGTGTAAAGGGAAAGTTATTTCTAACATGTCCGTTCCAACGTGCTTACATATTGTTTGTCACAAAGGCAGGATGAGCGGAGGGAATGTTTAATTTATACAGTTGATGAAGACGTCCCTCTGCGAAGAAACAGCTTGCGGTATCCAATGTCACAACATATCAGTTTTTCACCGCATGGGGTGGATATACGGACTGATATTATAAAGCGTTCTTGCTGTGAGGGTAAACAAGAAACGAATTGCGAAATAAGTCAATGTTTTTCCACGCACATATGAAATCACTTGTGCTTACACCTTCGCGCGTCACCTTTGTCAATTGGGGCCGCGGAACGAAATGTCTGCCAAGTGCGCTGTCTCCATTACGCAGAGGGCGATCAAACTTACATGGAAATTAAAAATCCATTAGGAAACATTCTACCGGCGATATAACGGTTGCCTCGTCTCCTTCAGCATTAAGTCATGAATAAATGCAGCAGGTGTGTCCCCCCCCCCCCCCCCCCCCCCCCCTCATCCTAGCTCCTAGCCTCCTCCTGAAGCGGAACAGCAACAATTGAATCTCCCATTTCATACATATCTTCTACATCTTCATTGATCTAGGAAATGGACAGGTAGACAAGTGTCTTCCTGTCATATTTGAATTGTTATCAAGACTCAGGACGCACATTTTAAGCTTTAACTATCTTTGTAAGAGAACTAGGTTCCTTAAATGGGCCTTGTGTGTAGTGTGGTCAAGTACCAACTGAAGTCAATAGCTGATAGATGTGTAACTACTGTAAGCAACGTTGGTTTGTCTTATACGTGAGAACACTCTGGGTGTCCGTACCTTCATTTATCTATTTAACAGCGCGAGTAGCGGCTGCTGGAGAGTGGAACCGGGAGATTCAATTTCGGAGGAGCAAAATTGGATTTGATGGTGAGACGTAATAGCTTTCATGGGCTTTTACTGCCCTGAATGGCAAAGACGGAGCTGTTTTGATGGGATTGAGGGTCTAATTTGGGGACCAATCCCAAGGGCTGGCGTGATCAACAAATGTCCTGTTCCTTATTGTTCTAGCCTCGGGTGGGATCTAAAGACCCTTTCATGACCCGGAGAGCATATTGGGGCGTCGGTGGAAGTGGGTGGGAGGCTAGGGACTCGGAAACATCAAACAAATGGGTCCAGATTTATCTTGAACACAATTCCAGTCTACAATAGCAGCATGTCGGATCAATGTTTTCCCTACCTTACCTGTTCGATCGATCAGGCAGTGCTATAAACAACAGTAGAAAACCTTGCCAAACCAAACGAAACAATTTGGCTTAAAACGCGCACCGGCTTTGGCGCAAGGCGGGCTGGCGGGAACACAAAGTCGGTTTTTCTTTCCCTCACGTGTGTGAAGATGCAGCTTCAGGTGGAGATAAGATGTATTAAACGGTCCCAATTCTTGTAATCAGTCCTCTGCCACCGCCGCTGTGCTCGTTCTCCTTTGATTTCATTTTTCTTCGAATTGCTCTGAAGAGACTGACTTTGACTAGAGTGGATCGTAATTGCTGAAATCGTTTCCCAGGGATTCTCTCCTCTCTAGCATGTTCACTTATGATGAATGAGAAATGCAAATATTGTCTATGGGGAAATAACATGTTTCAAACATGGTTGTGAATATTTATCTTGCTGCCAGGCAACAAAATGCTTCCCTGTTTCGATACATTCATATTTAGTCATTTAGCAGACGCTCTTATCCAGAGTGACTTAGCAAGTACAGGGACATTCCCCCCTGAGGCAAGCAGGGTGAAGTGCCTTGCCCAAGGACACAACATCATATTGACACGGCCGGGATTCAAACCAGGAACCTTCTGATTACTACCCCAACTCCCTTACCGCTGTCACCTTCCTCCCCCTGAATACATTTTTGGGGGTTTTCTCCTTCACATGCTAATATCCATGTTCAAAACAGTATATAGTTTTCTTCCCTAACCAGACGTCTGTCTTTCAGGATCCACTGGAGATGTCGGGCCAGAGAACGCGCCGTCCGTACCGGGCACCCTGCCCTACTTCCTCCAGGAACCGGAAGACGCCTACATCGTGAAGAGCAACCCCATCAAGCTGCGCTGCAGGGCCGTACCGGCCTTGCAGATCTTCTTCAAGTGCAACGGGGAATGGGTCCACCAGAATGAGCACACGTCTCAGGAGCACATGGATCAAAACACCGGTAAGAACAAAACCTCCCTTCTATCGTGCCCAACCGTATGACATCATTGCGGCGGTTAATTATATAATTATATTTAACATTTAATTAATTATATAATTTTGTTTCATGTGGTTTAACAAAATCTAGTTAAGCTAATTGAAGTTATAGCGTTATAGTGCGATTAAAAACATGAAAAATACGTAAATGAGTGGGGTCTGTACATACTTTAGATTGTGTTTATTTGTGGGAACATGTCTTTTCATCGTGGATAATTCGTACCTCAACCACTTTTGACCAAGCGGATGAGGTACGGTTCCTGTCATTTTGAATAATGCAAACCAGTTGTTGTGTTCATCCCAATTAAACTCCATTAGGTGTTATCAGCGGTAGGTTCTGACAGGTTGTGTTGATTAGACTTGCACTTCCCGAAGGGGTTTTCAGCTAGAAAAAGAAAAAAAAACTGTTGTGACACCTCGCCTGAAATGGGACCTGATTAGGTGGCTGTGAAACAGAAGTCTTTCTTGTATTCACGATGGGCCCTTTGCAGGAAAGACAAGTTAATTGCTTCTGGAAGTTCATTATTGTGTGATTGCTGTGCTGTGAAATTGTTGTGGGGTTGATAATAGCAAAAAGGAAGTCAGAAACTTTGATTATTTCTGCTGGGAAAGTTTATGAGTTGCTTTGGTGACCTTGGAACTCTCAGTATCACATCAACATGGAACAAGAGGGGATCCAATCGATTGATTCCAACTAATTCTCCCATCCATTTGTCTTGCAGCAACAACAATGAAGGCTAATAAGGCTAACAATTGGTTTATATATTGCTATAGAACCATAATCATGTTGGAACTGCTTTTCCAAGATGACTAGAAGAATTTGCAAAGCGGAAATATGATACTGTATATATGCAGCGCTGTGGCTAGTCCGATTTTTGAACCTGGTTTTGTATTTTTGTGTTATCCCATGCATGTCTAAAAAAAATTAAAATAATCCTTGATTAGATTAGGTTCAACTTCAATGTCATTACACGCGTACAAGTACAGGGTAACGAAATGCAGTACTTTCAATGGAGAAATTTCAGTTTGCAACAGCCAGGTACAGTATTGGTATTCTGAATGAGGTGTCACTCAGAATACCATTAAAGGTAAAAGAAGTAAAGAAATGTACATAAAAATACCCCAAAAAATAAATGATGTAATAAGATAAACAGGGCATTGAAGGAGCATGAAAAAGTGAAGAATAGCTGCAGATTATAGTAAAGTACTGAATGGCATGGCAATTGTCAACTAATGCTGTTTCCTTCACATGTTTGTGTGGTGAGAGCCTGGGGAATTTATTTCTACAATCACACTCAATGCTAATGTTTTGGGGAAATGTATGGTCATGTTGTAACCACTGAACCAGGAAGTCCAGCTACCAATCTGTAAACATGTTGAGCCACATTGACCACAACTGTAACCAGAACCCAAGTCATTTTCAAGCAGTCGTTTCTCTTTTTCTTCCCCCCTCTCTCCAGAAAGTCATTGTAGCATTTCCCAATTATATGCGGATAGGATCTTTGTACATTTATTCATTTAGCAGATGCTTTTATCCAAAGCGACTCACAGTAAGTACAGAGACATTTTCCTTGAGGCAAGTAGGGTGAAGTGCCTTGCCCAAGGACACAACATCATGTAGCCACAGCCGGGGCTCGATCTCACAACCTTCCGACCATGAGGCCAACGCCTTAACCGTTGAGCCATCTGACCCCAGAGGCAAAGTGTTGTGTAGATCTTGTTGATTTGATGATCTGAGGCCTAGTTTGTATTCTTTTGACTGTTCACTTGACTTCTTCGGCTAATCAGCATTCTCAAATGAGTAACAGTCTGCTCGTGAAACGGCATGCTCATTCCAGATGGGTCATTCACCCCCTATGCGGCACTTAACCCAACACATTACCTTCACGCTCTGCAATGGCATGCATTGTTACTGTCAGGAGGGAAATGGGGGGGGGGGTAACTTTTTTACTTTTCCCTTAACTGAAACTTTGAGACAAAACAACTACCTTTTCTGCCATCGCCACACTCTACCGCCTGTGGTGCTGCCCCCTGTGGCTGTAAAATGACTCTTCTAGCTGAGAACCTAAGTGGATTTACAATTAAAAGAGCCAGAGAACAACCTTGCATCAGCTTTTCAAACTCATAACCGCTGATAATGGCCTGCTTAACTCACCTTTGTCCCCCAGCCCGCTAATGGACAGCAGAATTGCTAAGGCTAATCGCAGCCACGGATCAGTTGAAGAATTGGATGCTATTGATTAGGACATCATAGACCCTTCCATGCCAGAAAGAACACGTGATAACATCTCTTATTTGACAACCAGGCAGATGCATAGCATAGATAAGAGCTACAATGCCCTTGAGTTCCTGAGAAAATAGCTGCAGGACTGTGTTTTGTTTACATTTAGTGGACGCTCTTATCCAGAGTGACTTGCAGCAAGTTCAGGGACATTCCCCCCTGAGGCAAGAAGGTTGAAGTGCCTTGCCCAAGGACGCAACGTCATGTTGACACAGCCAGGCTTTTAACCAGGTACCTTCTGATTACTAGGCCAACACCCTCACGGACTCCGCCACATACCGTATTTTTCGGATTATAAATCCATTTATACTCTAGACTCCAGAGCGATTTATGTGTGAAATTATTAACACATTATTATATCATTTCACATCATTAACATTAAATTATTGACACATTCTAATATCATTTCACATCATTATTACATAATTTCACAAAAATGCGACTTGTACTCCAGTGCGATTTATATGTTTTTTTCTTCTTTATTATGCATTTTTGGGCCGGTGCCGGAGCGATTTATAATCCGAAAAATACGGTAACTCACCTAATGTCCTAATTTACTGTATAATGAGTAAGGCTCAGGGTGAAGGGGGTCAATGTCACAGTCATTAGTCTGGTATGGGGGGGGGGGCATTTTATTTGGTGACGACTGAGGGAAACAAAGTTGAACTTTTTCGGAAAAAGATTTCCCTTCGAAATCCTTTCCAGACAACGTACCGCGAAAGCGAAGTTTGCCGATATTCAACGAATCCATTTTGCTCCATCTTTTTCCCTGCCTGCGTTGACGCGTCAGGAGTTAAGGAGACGCCTCGTTGAAAATGCAGACCTTGTTTGGCGTTTGAGCGCAGGCAGCAAGCTCATTAGGAAGTACGGCAGCCAGATGTGCCGATGCCTCCGGGATCGGGCTGGAGCTTGTCTACCTGTCAGGGCTCGCTTTTCTGATGGGGTCAATATGCATACATAATTGAACAGCTGAGAGATGACTGGCTTATAGCAGTGTCAATAGTTGGCTTCCACTGCCACTCTGCAGGAACGAGCACAAAAGGCTCGGCGTAGGTTGAACTGAAATTGCAAAGAGGTATGCTTGTTGATATCCTCATATCCTCCTTCGTATTAGACAAGCCTCTAAGGGCACACCAACACCACCACGGGTTTTAGCCAGAACGGTACCATTTTCAGTAAATGCTCAGAATTTGTGTCAGGAACAGATTGATCTCGTGGGGGTTTTTTGGTGGAAAAAAAAACTGGTCACCTCCCCCCCATATGTCTGCTAGCGGTGAACCGTCTTTTTCCCGGTTTAGAGAGCTGACTAGATCTCTGGGGAACAGAGACGACTCCCTGATCGTGATAACCAAGACCAACCTGTTTATGTGGGAACGAATAAGAAAGCATCTGGCTTGAGGAATTCTTCCTGCTGCTTTGAGAACACGGCTTTAGGAAGTCCTTTAACTGTAGTTGGTAACAATCTGTTGCTCCCTTTAGCTGATTTTAATTAAGCTACTGAAGATTCATCTCCTTTTGAAACAGAAGTTGGCAATTTCGCCCCCTGGAATCACAAACAAACAGGTCCCTTATGAGCACGTTCCGTCGAGACTTGATTCACGCGGGCCGCAGGAACCTTCAATGACCTTTTTTGTTGCGTCTGTGCTGGGTGAACGTTATCATCGGACGACAGTGCTCTCCAATGGAAGTGAAAATGGAGACTGGTAGAGTTAGACAGACCAGATCAGCAGCTGTAGAAGGGGTGGAGGGACAAACAGTCCTGCCTCTCACCTACCAGGAGGTGCAAGGAGCCCAGGGGGGCTAGCCGAGGGAATGCCTCCACAAACAACCAGACCTGTGACACCCCCCAGACCTGTGACACCCCCCAGCCCTGACACCCCCCAACCCTGACACCCCCCAGACCTGTGACACCCCCCAGCCCTGACACCCCCCAACCCTGACACCCCCCAACCCTGACACCCCCCAGACCTGTGACACCCCCCAGCCCTGTGACACCCCCCAGACCTGTGACACCCCCCAGCCTGTGACACCCCCCAGACCTGTGACACCCCCCAGCCTGTGACACCCCCCAGACCTGTGACACCCCCCAGACCTGTGACACCCCCCAGCCCTGTGACACCCCCCAGCCCTGTGACACCCCCCAGCCCTGACACCCCCCAGCCCTGTGACACCCCCCAGCCCTGACACCCCCCAGACCTGTGACACCCCCCAGACCTGTGACACCCCCCAGCCCTGTGACACCCCCCAGCCCTGTGACACCCCCCAGACCTGTGACACCCCCCAGACCTGTGACACCCCCCAGCCTGTGACACCCCCCAGACCTGTGACACCCCCCAGACCTGTGACACCCCCCAGACCTGTGACACCCCCCAGACCTGACACCCCCCAGCCTGTGACACCCCCCAGACCTGTGACACCCCCAGACCTGACACCCCCCAGCCCTGACACCCCCCAGCCCTGTGACACCCCCCAACCCTGACACCCCCCAGACCTGTGACACCCCCCAGACCTGTGACACCCCCAGACCTGTGACACCCCCCAGCCCTGTGACACCCCCCAGCCCTGTGACACCCCCCAGACCTGTGACACCCCCCAGCCCTGTGACACCCCCCAGACCTGTGACACCCCCCAGCCCTGTGACACCCCCCAGCCCTGTGACACCCCCCAGACCTGTGACACCCCCCAGCCCTGTGACACCCCCCAGCCCTGTGACACCCCCCAGACCTGTGACACCCCCCAGTCCTGACACCCCCCAGCCCTGACACCCCCCAGACCTGTGACACCCCCCAGCCCTGACACCCCCCAGACCTGTGACACCCCCCAGACCTGTGACACCCCCCAGACCTCTCCTCAAAGATTACGTCCCTGTGATAAAATGCCAATTCAGGATTGACAGTTTCAGGTTTTCACGCAGGTATTACACTTTTTTGATAGGTGTTACAATGTAAGCAACGCTTTTTTTTCTAAGGAATCTCTTGTTCAGTCACCACAGTTACAACAAAGGGAGAGACAACCTAAGGGAATGAGGATTCCGGCTAGCACCTCATATTAATCACTCTAGCACAGGGATGTCGAAATCCAGTCCTCGAGGTGCTGAAGGTTTTCGATGTTTCCCTGTTCCAGCGTACCTGATTCTAATGAAGGGTGGTTATCAAGCTCTTTGGAGCGGTGCTGGAGCTGGGAAACAGCTAGAACTGTCAGGACAGAGGGGCCTCCAGGACTGGAGTTTGACACCTGTGCTCTAGCAAGTTAGATATGCAGTCAAAATGTAGTCAGTCAGACGGGGAACCAAGAGGGCAGGGTGTATATGTCCCCGCTTACCTGTCCGGTAAGGTAGATATAGGTCTGAAGTTTGCAGACCAAATAGAAAATGGTTATTCCTCTTTCCATGTCTTCTCTGTCTGGTCAAGACTCCAGGTCGCCCTCTTGTTGTGCACTCTCACTTCTGTCATCCGTCCCGCGACCTTCCCTATCGTATCTGTTACACGGGAGGTCGACCCCATCTTAAGGGCCTCTTTCCTGCGGCCAGGTTTAGTTCAAACGTAGAAAACATCGTTAATTATAAAGATAAGGGAAGGGGTTTTTTTTTGTGCACGTTACCGAAACGTCTCCGATCGTTCCACAGCTCTCAATCCGCTCCCCTCGTATATCTCTGCTCCGCCGCTATGCTTTTGCCAGTCTAATGGGGCACTAAAGTGAAGATTGATGTTATCTTTGCCCTGGGGTTCCTTCCAGAGTCTGTTAATGGGGTTGTTAACTGAACTTGGTCAGACAATGCACCTCTGCCTGGTCTGAGTTTTGCGGGTACAAGAGGCAAGACATAACTGCGTCTCCGGAGATGGATTGGATTCGGGTTTACTGCGCTGGGCTTGTGGGATCCGCCTCTGCTTTTATTATTGTGGAAGGAGCTTCCGGGAGGACTTTTTGGGTTAGATTTTATGCCAAAAACGAAAGAAGTCTCAACATTAAAGTGAGAGGACATTTTCTGTCCCTTCTTGAGGACTTAAAATATAACTTTTTCTCACTTCACAAAAGTATATTTCCTTTGCGGCAACATTAAATTGGATTGCATTCTGTTTTGAAGACGAGTAAGGATTCCAAAGGTATCTGGTTGATTAAAGCAGTGTTGAGAATCGTGCGTCAGGCCTAATAGAGGCCGGAGATAGAAGCCTCATTCTGAGGTTCCTGATATTAAGGGAAAATAAGGCAATAATACAACATGTATTTCTCATAGCACAGAATAAAACCAAGTAATGGAATATTTTGCACAAACGCACGTTTGTCCTCGCGTGTTCCTGTAGTTTGTGGGTGGGCAATAATACGATTTGATTTGGATATACTTTTAAAAATCAAGTGCTTAAGTGTCCCTGTCGTTGAGGTAGATGGGAGTGATGAAGAAATAGTTTTGTCCGTCTCTTCATAAACGGAGTGACAGTTCAGTTGAGTTCTGGATTAAATAAGCATTTAACAACCTTGCAGATTGGGAGAGAAGTAACCAGACCTCTGGCAACAAAATGAAGACAGTACAAGGCTTAGGTCTCAATCATGTCTCTCTCCCGTCTGAAGGCGAAAGGACATTCTTTTATAGGGCAAAAGAATGTAAACATAGATAGTGACAGTCAGGCGGTAATGACGTTACAACAGTCTTCAGAGAAGGTGTGTTCAGTAGTGATTAATACAAGTACACAGGAAATCCAATTTCTTCCACAGGAGCCTATACAAAGCGATGCATGATCGTCCTCGCTCCCGGTAGTTACGAGAGCCGTTCCACAGGTGGAGGGTAAAGAGGGAACGAGAGTTTGACGAAGTACGACATGAACGCGTTGCAGGAACATCGTTTTACCGTCTCGAGCTGAGAGCAAAGCGTCACGTCGGCTGTGACACGTCAATCGTCGGCATTCACCACGGCCGTCCCTTGGCGCCGCGGGCCGGCCGGCGAAAACGCGCGACGGCTTCCTCGCACTCGCACGCCCCCGACCTCGGTGTTTTCGACGCCCGCGCCGGGCGCCCTCGACGAAAACGAACGGGAGAACGTCAAGGTCGAGCGCCTCGTGGCGGCCCTCCGAATGTCGACGCCCCCCTCGTTTGAAGCGTGTAGCAGGAAGCGGAGACACGGCTTCCTGTTGAGGCGTTGACGGGGGGGGGGGGGGGGGCCTTTCTCAGAACCAGGAAGACGTGTGAACAGGTGAGAAGGCGCCGGCGAGTTGTCAGCGTGCGAGCGGAGAAGGCAGGCGTCGACAGCCACGCGCTCCCCCAAGGACCCCTTGACTGGTACGCGGAGGCCCTTATCAGGAGGAAGGGGCTTCTCAGCTGGGAGACAGCCGGGACAAGTGTTACTATTAGTCATCAGCGGTTAATAGGAGTGCTTTGACACATTCAAAGATCATAGAGAAATATACTTATCTTAGACTGGATCTTAATCATTATTTAATATTGTATTTCTCTGGGTGGAGTCTGCATGTCCTCCCTGTGTTACCGTGGGTTCTCTCTGGGTGGAGTCTGCATGTCCTCCCTGTGTTACCGTGGGTTCTCTCTGGGTGGAGACCGCTAATAAGCAGTAGATAATGAATGAATGATTGTATATTGGGAGTCAGTGAGCGGTGAGGGTGTCGGGTTACTAATCAGGAATTCCCTGGTTTGAACGCCGGCTGTGTCAACATGATGTTGGGTCCTTGGTCCACTTCACCCTACTTCAGAATCTGAATCTTAAGTAGGGTGAAGTGCTCAACACTTCACTCTACTTTCCTCAGGGGGGAATGTCCTCGTACTTGCTGTAAGTCACTCCGGATAAGAGCGTCTGCTAAATGACTAAATGTATATTGAATAAATCTATCGGTGTAGTTATATTAACCATACAGATGTTTGAAATGAGGCGTGTGAGTCGGAGGTCTCTTCCAGGATAGCTCTGAGTCAGATCCAGGCAGGTTAACGGTTGGTTGGTTAACGGATCGTTGTCCCCCCCCCCCCTTTACGGTCCCGTTCCTGTCCAACTCGATAAGCTTAGCCGTGGTAAAGGCAACAGATCAGAGCCATCGGGGAGACCAGATTAGCTCGGCTTTGGCGCTTTCAACGAATCCTCACCGCACCACCAACCCCCTTTAATTCCCCCTTGTTGTTTTTCCTTTTGCCACCGGCCTCTCTAGACTTTCTGGAACCTTCTTTCCTCGTAATGTCAGTCTGCGACGAGCGCCTCGTCACGCGACGCGGAGTACTTTGTCACCTCTCGGAAAGCCACACGGAGAAAAGGTGGAGTTAAGACAAGAGGAAACAGGAGGTTTTGTTTAATATGCCCTGTCAACAATATTCTGCCAGTGAACAAATAGGGGTGGCAGATGATTAAGTGGCAGTCTGGTCCTGTCTCCCAGGCAAACCACCTGTCATGGGTGGTTAGCAGTCAAGGAAACAGGCCATTCTGCTGGGAGATGTCAACAGGACCATCCTGCATTAGCATATTAGTCACACACTTTTTTTGGAGGCAGATTATATGCGGTCATTAGTCATGATTTTCCTTGCTGTCTCCCCACTAGACACACACACACGCTCGCACACGAACCTTGTCAGATGCCATTTACATACAAGGACATAATGAATTATGTTCTTGTCACTCTCTATTTTAGAAATGGGGAGGTCTGAGCTGCACTCGGCGTCGCTTTTATGTATCACCTCAGCCGGGCTCGGGGAATTGTCTTCATACGCATTCCCTGTTTGCTTATGAATGACTTGATTACATTTAGGTTGAAAATGAAAAACAACTTTTAGTCCTTTATGGGCCTGTCAAATAATGATGTGTAAATGTCTTTTTTTGTCATCGTTCATATTATTCTCGTATACGGTTACGGTGTCACGGCGGCGCTAACACGCTTAAGTAGAGTTCTGCACCGCTAGCTGTGAACGCTTTCTTCCCCGCTACACCAGGATCAACAGCGCGACCCTCCAGCCGACGCGTCTTCGGCTGAGCTCGTACTTTAATTGGCATCCATTCAGATCTCTCTGCCAGGCTTTCTTACCGAGAGCGTGGCCACTGCGGCGCTTTCTGGCCAGCAAAGAGCACGTCAGATTAGCTGTGTTGCGTTTCCATGTGCGCGAGGAGAGCTGGAACAGTGCGGTGGGGGCGATGAAAGGGGACCGGATCGCTTGCTCCCCCCCCCCCCCCCCCCCCCCCCCCCGTCTTGTCCCAAGCACGTTGCATCGTTCCTTTTAATCCAGCTACGGGAAGGCCCGCAGGCTAAAAAAGCGCCACAAAGCCAGCAAGAATACAAAACATGACAGGTCCTAAGCCGAGGACCGAGATGAAAAATAAAAGAAAGAAGAAGCTTCATACCAATCCAAAAACGATGTGACAGGTCTGCTGAAACGTCTGTGTGTGTGTTTCTGGGGGGGTGAGGGGGGTAGGGCTGGGGTTGTTGTTCCACTGTGCGGGCTGCGGGAGGATTTTGCAAGAAGTCCCATTTCGTACGGACAACGCTTTAACGAGCTGCTCCTAAAAAAAAATCAAATAAAAAAAAAACGCTGCCGCTGCTGGCGAAAACGTGACGTTTTCTGCGACGGGGGCCGCGGTGGCGGAGGACCCGACGGCGCCGCTGAAACCGCTCTGCGGTGGTGCTTTTCCCACAGGTCCGGATCGTTAGGGGGGCCGATGCGGTTGGAGGCGACGTTGTTTTATCTTGTTAGCTGCGCCGAAACGCACTCGCGCTGTTACTCCTTCGCAGAAAACGGAGGCCGTTTCATCGCTGATACGCTGCCGACTGCCAGCCGAGAATATGGGCAGTCTACAATTACTCTAGGCCAGGGGTGGGCAATCCTGGTCCTCGAGGGCCGCTGTCCTGAAGGTTTTAGATGTTTCCCTGCTCTAGCACACCTGATAATAATGATCAGGCTTCCACAGAGCTTAATATAACGACCTGTTGATTTGAATCAGGTGTGCTAGAGCAGGGAAACATCTAAAACCTTCAGGACAGCGGCCCTCGAGGACTAGGATTGCCCACCCCTGCTCTAGGCTCTACCTGATTACAACAATATGTCAACACCCTTGAAAAATCAATCGTTCCCCACCAAAGGACTGCACGCATCGCAGTACACCCACAGAGAATACCTGAGACAAGGGGGTGGCCAACCCTGGTCCTCGAGAGCCACAGTCCTGAAGGTTTTCAGATTCAGATTCAGAATACTTTATTAATCCCCTTGGGGAAACTCTTTGGCAGGACAGTGCCCACCGTGGCAACACGACAAAGTACATTATCGGCGCACAAGCCTTCTGAAATTGGGAAAACACAAATAGATTTTCGAGGAGAAAAAAAAGGATACATGCCAGAGCCTGTAACCAAAAAAAAACACCTCAGCAGACAGATAAGCAACAACAACAAGCAGGTGGAGGCGTTGGATGAGTCTGTGTTCGTAGCCAAAACACAGAACAATCTGCCTCATGGCCTTGAGGTCAGGACATCTTGTTCCAGCCAGACAACTCTCACAGAATGGGGTGGGGGGTGTGGGGTTGGGGTAGGGGAGGGGGTGTAGAGAGACGTCGTACCTCAATCTTGCAAGACAGAAACAGGTAGGGGGAGGGGTAGCCCTGCACGGTACCAGGCACAGCCGTACAGGAATTTGGAGCCGAAAACATATACTCATGTCGTTGCTCGTAGAGTTAGTTTACACCCTACAAACAAGTCTCACTCAATGTCTCTCAAATGTCTCTCAAATGCCTCTCAATGTCTCTCAAATGTCTCTCAAATGTCTCTCAATGTCCCTCAATGTCTCTCACTCTTCCATTTTGTTGGTCAATACGTTCCTCTGTCCCCTGCAGAGCCATCGGTATCCCGCGATGCGCGTAAAGTCACACTTTGGCCACCAACAGCCCTGCCCATCACATCAATCAAGTGGGGCAGCTTAAAGGGGCCGTTAGCGGCTGCCTCAGTTTTTATAATTTGCCGATGTCCCATGGCACGCTTAATCCAATCAGCAGAAGCCCGGCCATCATAAATCCCAATATATACAGTTGTGGTCAAAAGTTTACATACACTAGTGAAGATCATGTATGCCATGGCAATATAGGGTTTTCAATAAACTCTACAACTCTTATTTTTCTGTGATGGAATGATAAGGAGCACATATTTCTTTGTCACAGAAAACATTCATGAAAAATGGTCCTTTTACGAATTTATTATGGGTCTTTTGAAAATGTGTCAAAATCTTCTGGGTCAAAAATATACATACAGCACCTTGAATTACCAATTTGGTGATGTAGAAAAAGTTGTTTCAATCCAATTTGCTTTTTGGCATGGCCTCCTAACTTCTTACGAGTGATTATGATTGACTCCAGCTGGTGACTTCTTTCAGTCCATGTAAATAGGGCTTGTTTGACACATTCACTAGACTCAGCCAGAAATACTACAATGGGAAAGTCTAAGGAGCTCAGCACGGATCTGAAAAAGCGCATCATTGACTTGAACAAGTCAGGAAAGTCCCTTGGAGCCATTTCAAAGCAGTTGCAGGTCCCAAGATCAACTGTGCAAACAATTGTTTGTAAGTATAAAGTGCATGGCACAGTTGTATCATTGCCACGATCAGGAAGAAAACGCAAGCTATCACTTGCTGCTGAGAGAAAATTGGTCAGGTTGGTCAAGAGTCAACCAAGAACCACCAAAAAGCAAGTCTGCAATGAGTTGGAGGCTGCTGGAACACATGTGTCAGTGTCCACAGTCAAGCGTGTTCTACATCGCCATGGGCTGAGAGGCTGCCGTGCAAGAAGGAAGCCATTACTCCAGAAGCGGCACCTTACGGCTCGACTGAAGTTTGCTGCTGATCACATGGACAAAGACAAGGCCTTCTGGAGGAAAGTTCTGTGGTCAGACGAAACTAAAATTGAGCTTTTTGGCCACAATGACCAGAAATATGTTTGGAGGAGAAAAGGTGAGGCCTTTCACCCCAAGAACACCATACCTACCGTCAAACATGGTGGTGGTAGTATTATGCTGTGGGCCTGTTTTGCTGGCAGTGGAACTGGTGCTTTACAGAAAGTAAATGGAATAATGAAGAAGGAAGACTACCTCCAAATTCTGCAGGAAAACCTAAAATCATCAGCCAGAAAGTTGGGTCTTGGACGTAGTTGGGTGTTCCAACAGGACAATGACCCCAAACATACATCAAAAGTGGTGAAGGAATGGCTAAATCAAGCTAGAATTAAGGTCTTAGAGTGGCCTTCCCAAAGTCCTGACTTAAACCCCATAGAGAATATGTGGACTGTGCTGAAGAGACAAGTCCGACTCAGAAAACCAACAAATTTAGTTGAACTGCACCGATTCTGTCAGGAGGAGTGGTCAAAGATTCAACCAGAAGCTTGTGGATGTCTACCGAAAGCGCCTAATTGAGGTGAAAATGGCCAAGGGACATTTAACCAAATATTAACATTGCTGTATGTATATTTTTGACCCAGCAGATTTTGTCACATTTTCAAAAGACCCATAATAAATTCATAAAAGAAAAAATTTTCATGAATGTTTTTTGTGACAAAGAAATATGTGCTCCTTATCATTCCATCACAGAAAAATAAGAGTTGTAGAGTTTATTGAAAACCCTATATTGCCATGGCATACATGATCTTCACTAGTGTATGTAAACTTTTGACCACAACTGTATGAGATCCTCAAAGTCCTCGACGGAAGGTTCCCACAGGCACACGACACGCCTCCTATCCCACGCGTCCATCATGTATCCCGCTGGAGACGATCCCATGCGGGGACATGCTGGGTCCCCCCAGCCCCAAGATCTCTTTAAATATATGGTGTCAATAGTACTTGACCAGCTAATCAATTCCATGTTTCAGCTTAAAAGGGTGATGCAGTTAGTCTCTCCAGCAGACAGGCAGACGATAGAGCAGGAAAAAGATAAGGGAGCGAAAAAGTTTGCGACCGCCTCCACGAGAGCAAGGACAAGAAGGCGTTTTAGATGTTTCCCTGCTCCGGCACACCTGATTCGAATTATCAGGCATCGACAGAGCTTGATAACAACTCAGTCATCAGAATCAGGTGTGCTGGAGCAGGGAAACATCTAAAACCTTCAGCACTGTGGCTCTCGAGGACCAGGGGTTGGCCACCCTTGCCCGAGACCTTTTCGTCTTAAAACCTTGCAGCGTCTCAACAGGTTGTGGGATTTCATCTGGGGTTTCTGTCCCTACACTGACCCGGTTCTCTCTTCTCCTTCCCTCTAGGTTTGAAGATCCGGGAGGTGATGATCAACGTGTCCAGGCAGCAGGTGGAAGACTTCCACGGGCCGGAGGACTACTGGTGCCTGTGTGTGGCATGGAGCCACCTGGGAACCTCCAAGAGCCGCAAGGCCACCGTGCGCATCGCCTGTGAGTGGGGCCAGCAGGCTGCCGTTAGCGGAGGGCCCAAGTACACCGTCACCCCTATCACCCAAAACTGCGGCAGAGAAGCGAGGGAATTAGCGTAGACCTTTTCACACGTATTCGTTCAGCAGACGCTTTTATCCAAAGCGACTTCCAAGAGAGAGCTTTACAAGAGAGCATGGGTCACTGAGCATAGCAACGTGACTTTGCGGGTAGTCCCGATTATGAAACGTACATCATGGGGAAACACACCGAAGGAGCACTTGCCAAAAGCGCCGCAAGAGCATTCAGTTAAACAAGTTACAATTGCATGGCCTGCATCTCAAACGTGCAATAGTGTACCTGTAAGAAAAGCAAGTCATTATAATAATATACTTTGTGCTCAGTAAAAAATATTCCAATGCAATTTACCTTAATCCAAACAGGCTAGTGGTGAACAAATGAGTAAACTCGCTCCAACTGTTCCCAATGTCCCGAATTCTGCCGTTCGCCCCCAGGGTGGCTCGGCTAAGGGGGGGAGAGAGAAAGAGCGCCGAGCCCGGAGAGAAGCCCCGGAGTCGGGTCCGACCGGCCCCCCGTCCGGCCCCGGGTACTGACCGCTGGTTTCTCATCTTCCCAAACAGACCTCAGGAAGAACTTCGAACAGGACCCCCAGGGGAAGGAAGTCCCAATCAAAGGGATGATCGTTCTTCACTGCCGACCCCCAGAGGGCGTGCCCGCGGCGGAGGTAAAAACCCCAGGAGGTGGTAAACACAGGAAGTTACCGCCGCAACTTGCAGCCTAGTCTTTTCGTCAACACAAACGAGGCCGGCCAGCAGAGGCGCTAGGCAGACATCTGCTACTGTTGAAGAAAGTGTTTCGTCCGTCTCTTCGTAAACGGAGTGACAGTTCAGTTGAGTTCTGGATTAAATAAGCATTTAACAACCTTGCAGATTGGGAGGGTAATGACCAGACCTCTGGCAACAAAATGAAGACAGTACAAGGCTTAGGTCTCAATCATGTCTCTCTCCCGGACGAAGGCGAGAGGACCTTCTTTTATAGGGCACAAGAATGTAAACATAGATAGTGACAGTCAGGCGGTAATGACGTTACAACAGTCTTCAGAGAAGGTGTGTTCAGTAGTGATTAATACAAGTACACAGGAAATCCAATTTCTTCCACGCTACCCAGTCTATTCCGAAGCACCTCCTCCGTGAAATACTGAAGTTCCAGCTGCGATTCTGATGCGATGCCGGTTGGTGACGATGGCGGAGGCGGTACGGTGGGATTCTGCTCTTTTCATTTCTCCCGAAGCCTGCTTCCGCTCGGCCGCGCGGCACGCACGCTCCCCCCCCCTCGTCGCCGAACCGGGTTTGGACGGTTTTGGCCCCCCAGCCCCCTGCCCCCCAGCCCCCTGCCCCCCAGCCCCCTGCCCCCCAACCCCCTGCCCCCCAGCCCCCTGCCCCCAACCCCCCGCCCCCCAGCCCCCTGCCCCCCACCACAAGTCATTCCCCAAAATACATGGAAACGTCTCATTTCATCGCCGTTTCTTCGCAACGGAAACCGCTCTCTGTCGATAGCAACGCCCCGTTGTTTAGGTCTGTTACTCTCGCTCTCCGATATCGCTTAGGCGTACGGCCGTTTACACCGGTCCATCCCCTTCCGCACCCTCCCTCGCCGGCCGCCGCCTGCGGTGTCCTTCCAGGTCAGAGCAACTCGCCCAGAGAGCAGACGACGAGCTTCATCATCCAGCCGTGCGATCACACTCCCCAATGGCTAGGAGCGAGGTAGCTCTCCCCCCCAACCTCCCCCTTTATTTCCCTCAGATAAGACAGGATCCGGGTGGAATAGTAATGCTCTGACATGCGGGCGGGGGGGGTGCAGGGGAGCGGCCTGCGCGCGACATACACCATATTACCAAAAGTGTTCGGTCACCCATCCATCTGATCATTTGGATGGGTGACCAAATACTTTTGCTAATGTAGTGTATCTCATCTTCTTCTTCTTTTTTTATTTTTATTACGCCAAGCGAGGCTGGGAGAAGCCATGTTTTGCATGCCCTCCCCACCCCCAGCCCCCTGCCCCCCACCCCCAGTCCCCTGCCCCCCACCCCCAGCCCCCTGCCCCCCACCCCCAGTCCCCTGCCCCCCAGCCCCCCAGCCCCCCGCCCCCCAGCCCCAGCCCCCTGCCTCCCAGCCCCCCACCCCCCACCCCCAGCCCCCTGCCCCCCACCCCCAGCCCCCTGCCCCCCACCCCCCTGCCCCCCACCCCCCTGCCCCCCAGCCCCCCGCCCCCCAGCCCCCTGCCCCCCACCCCCCCGCCCCCCAGCCCCCCGCCCCCCAGCCCCCTGCCCCCCACCCCCCTGCCCCCCAGCCCCCCACCCCCCAGCCCCCGTGGTCTGGAAAAAGAAAATAAATGGACAATCCTGATGGTGTACAGCAAAAACATCCTTCCCACACGCCCCTAACCATGCCCAGGGCCAACCTGACCGCGTGTCCTTTGAATTTCCTCCGCTCCGCTGGATGGAGGAGGCTTCACTTGAAACACACGCACAAGCCATCCTTCAGAGACAGAGGCTTGACTCAGCATATCTTTGGCTTTCCCAGTATAGCTCTGTACTGTAACGGGGTGAAGAGCATCACCTTGGAACGGCATCGCCCCGGAGAGCAGGAGGGAAGGGATAGAGGCACGAGCAGAAGCTGGCAAGGTTGTTTGGGGAAGGGGGGGGGGTGACGGGGGTGGTGATTGATCCTCATCCCTGTTCCCCTCGTCAGTCTTTACAACGGCAGCTGGCGTGGCCGGATGCTAGGCTTCCGCTTCCTCGAATCGGCCCCACCCTCCTCCCCCCCACACACGCACACACACGTTGCCCCCGGCAACGTCTCGTCAGACCATGCGACCGGGGGGAGGGGGGGGGGGGGTTACATCCGACTCGGGAGATCAGGGGACCTCGAACCGTAGACCCTAGGTGGGGACCCCGGGGAGGCGACCTTCAGGCGCGTCTCGGCGCGGCTCGGTATGAAATCGCGGAGCGCCACCCTCATCCTCCCCTCCCCCCCCCCCACCCTCACCCCACTTGGGCTCGGAAACCCCCCCCCCCCTCCGTCAAGTCTTGACACTGACGACCGTCTCTCTAATTGAAACAAATGCGCCAATTAGGCGATTCATTTCTCACGTCCTCCGCCAAACATTTGCCAGGCTAATTTGTATTTGTCCCCGTGTGTTTTTCCTCCTTCTGCTCTCTCTTTTTCTCTCTCTCCCTCCCTCTCTCTTCCTCCCCCTCTCTCTCCCTCCCTCCCTCTCTCCATCCATCCTTTTTCGCTCTCTCTCTCTCCCTCCCTCTCTCCATCCATCCTTTTTCGCTCTCTCTCTCTTCCTCCCCCTCTCTCTCTCCCTCCCTCTTTCCCCCTCTCTCTCCCTCCCCCTCTCTCCATCCATCCTTTTTCTCTCTCTTTCCTTCTCTCTCTCTCTCCCTCTCCCCCCCTCTCTCTCTCTTCCTCCCTCTCTCCATCCATCCTTTTTCCGTCTCTTTCCTTCTCTCTCTTTTCTTCCCTCTCTCTCTCTCCCTCCCTCTCTCCATCCATCCTTTTTTCGCTCTCTCTCTCTTCCTCCCCCTCTCTCTCTCCCTCCCTCTTTCCCCCTCTCTCTCCCTCCCCCCTCTCTCCATCCATCCTTTTTCTCTCTCTTTCCTTCTCTCTCTCTCTCCCTCTCCCCCCCCTCTCTCTCTCTTCCTCCCTCTCTCCATCCATCCTTTTTCCGTCTCTTTCCTTCTCTCTCTTTTCTTCCCTCTCTCTCTCTTTCTCCCTCTCTCCATCCATCCTTTTTCTCTCTCTTTCCTTCTCTCTCTCTCTCCCTCTTCCCCCCCTCTCTCTCTTTCCTTCTCTCTCTCTCCCTCTTCCCCCCCTCTCTCTCTCTCTCTCTCTCCCTCCCCCTCTCTCCATCCATCCTTTTTCTCTCTCTTTCCTTCTCTCTCTCTCCCTCTCCCCCCCCCTCTCTCTCTCTCTCTCTCTCTCTTCCTCCCTCTCTCCATCCATCCCTGTTTTGTGCTGTGAGTCTTTTCATCATTACCGCTAGGCTGTTAGCGGCGACGGCCTCAGAATGTAGAGCAGGATCAGACCACAAGAACAGAGTGGCCTGCCTTGTGGCACGTGTTAATTGCCTCTTTCAGCGTGCAAATTTCCCCAGATGAAATTTGAAATAAATACATAAAGAGAGAAAAAACACGCTCATTTCAGCGTCACGCTGTCGACTGCCATCCAATGACAGACCGGTTTAATCGCGGGGAATTAAAGTCATTCCCAGCCTTTCCTCTCTTAATCCCGGTCTTTAAGTGTGGGAAGGACTCCCAGGGAGACTGGATTTCCCCGTATCTTGTATTTCGTATATATATTGTGTCTTTTTCAATTTTAAACTGTTACTCCGAGTGCTTTAACGATACCCCGCTGCTGTAAACGGAAATTTCCTCACCGCGGGACGAATAGAACATTGTCTTATCTTAAGTCGACGGGAAATCAGAAAAGAAGACCATCAAACTGAAAACTTTCAGACTCTCGCTCGTCTCTGTGTAAGTCTGACGGACGCACCAGTCGTGAACGACCCGGTGTGTGTGAAAGCAAAACCCTCTGAAAGAGCAAACGGTGACCACACAGCTGTTCCCATTAACCTTTTTAATTCCGTGAGGCTAAATGGAATCATATTGGGGCGCGTGCGAGGGGTGCGCCATGTTTTCCGAGTGCTCGCCGTAATGCTTCCGGAACACAATGCGTGAGTTGCCCCCCCCCCCCCCCCCCCAGCCCCTTTCTGCTACACACCGACTCCAATTTGCAGAAGCAGCCAGGCACTGCCTTGTACCCGGGTAAGGAGCGGTAAAGCGTCGCTGAGTTTCTCTTTCATAATTCGCTTTCCTCCCTGTGTTTGTTAGCGCTAATTGCTGGCTGGCCCTCTCCTGACGCCTTAATGCGCCTGGTTCGTGTGTCGTGTTGCTACGCTGAGGGGGGAGGGATGGAGGGAGGGAGGGGAGGGGGGGGGTTGTGCCGCCCACTACTGATCTTGCATGTTTTCCCACACGGCTGTGGTCAGGTGTGAGTCGCTGTGGTTGCTAGCGTTTTGAAGCCTGCCTCTCTCTGTCTTTCTCCTCCTCCTTGTCTCTCTCCCTCCATGTATCCCTCCTCCCTTTCTCTCTCTCTCTCTCTTTCTCTCTCTCTCTCTCCCTCCCCCCCCTCTCCCTCCCCCCTCTCCCTCCCTCCCCTCCCCCTCCCTCTCTTTCTCTCTCTCTCCCTCCCTGTCTCTCTCTGTGTCTCTCCCCATCCCTCCCTCTCCCTCTCTCTCCATCCCTCCTTGTCCCTCCCTCCCTCCCTCCCTGGTCCAGGTTCAGTGGTTGAAGAACGAGGAGCAGCTGAGTTCCCTGGCAGACGACAACATCGACACCCGAGCCGACCACAACCTCATCATCCAGGAGGCGCGCCTGTCCGACTCCGGGAACTACACCTGCCTGGCCAGCAACATCGTGGCCAAGCGCCGCAGTGCCACCGCTACTGTGGTGGTGTTTGGTGAGACCCCCGCCCCCCCGCAATACACACACACACAGACACAAACACAAACACACAGACACACAAACACAGACACACAGACACAAACACACAGACACAAACACACAAACACACACAGACACAAACACACAAACACACACACAAACACAGACACACAAACACAAAACACACAGACACAAACACACAAACACACAAACACACAGACACAAATACACACACACCACACACAAACACACAGACACAAACACACACAGACACACACACACAGACACAAACACACACACACACACAAACGCACAGACCACAAACACACACACAGACACACAAACACAAACACACAAACACACACACCACACACACAAACACACAAACACACACACACACAGACCACACACACACAAACACACACACACACACACACACACACACACCCAAAGCAGTGATTACCAGACCTTTCATTGAGCTATTCTATTTGCGCCGAGCAACGTTCCTGCTTTTGTTTTTGATGAATGCATTATTTAAACTGGCCAATTTACCGGCTCGCATTTAGAATCAATGTGTACTTTATGAAAGGGAATACGCTACTGTGTCTTAATCACTAATAAATACGTTTTAAAGGCGCGTCGCTCGATAAATATTCATTCGCCAGAAAGGCCTCGGAGCTGTGCCTGTCTCGCAAGCGCTGCTAGCGTTCGCAAACATTTAGCCTCTTTTACGCTTGCAGGCAAATCGCCGAGCAGGTAGGAAAAACAAGTCAAAGCAAGCAGGTTGTTTATTTCATCCACAGTTCTCACACCTCTACATCTCCCGCCTGTCTTCTAGCACTTTCTCCCACATGACCGAGCTCAGCCATTCAGTCTGAGTTTACTGTTTTTTTTTTTCCCCCGGCGTCTCGAGTGCTTCGAATGTTGAACCGGCAATTAGCGAGAGCCGTGGACGTGTTTTTCGGTTTCGTACGCTGCGCTCGGTGTGTTAATGCTTTGGGCTGCGGAGGCCCTCTTGAGCCTGCTTAATCATTAATAACTTGAGATTGTTGCCTGCGTAGTTAACTCTGCTGGAGTTCTGAGGGGCCTGCTTTAGTTCTCATTTTTTTGGTTTTTGTCTGGCCCTGACTCTGGCCCTTTTTGTCTGTCTTTGTCTTTCTCTCCCTCTCTCTTTATGTCTCTCTGTCTCTCTCGGTCTATATATCTTTGTATCTCTTTCTCTGTTTATGTATCTTTGTCTCACTCGCTCCCTCTCTCTTTATGTCTCTCTGTCTATATATCTTTGTTTCTCTCTCTGTCTATATATCTTTGTTTCTCTCTCTGTCTATATATCTTTGTTTCTCTCTCTCTCTCTCTCTCTCTCTCTCTGTCTATATATCTTTGTTTCTCTCTCTCTCTCTCTCTCTGTCTATATATCTTGTCTCTCTCTCTCTCTCTCTCTCTCTCTGTCTATATATCTTTGTTTCTCTCTCTCTCTCTGTCTATATATCTTTGTCTCTCTCTCTCTCTCTCTCTCTCTCTCTCTCTCTCTCTCTCTCTGTCTATATATCTTTGTTTCTCTCTCTCTCTCTCTCTGTCTATATATCTTTGTCTCTCTCTTTCTGTCTCTATCTCGATATATCTTTGTCTCTCTCTGTCTCTCCCTCTCTCTTTCTGTCGCTCTGTCAATATATATTTGTCTCTCTGTCGCTCTAATTCTGTCTCTCTTTCTTTCTCCCCCTCCCCCTCAGTGAATGGGGGGCTGGTCTCTGTGGACAGAGTGGTCCCCCTGTAACGTCGCCTGCGGGCGGGGGGGTGCGAGAAGCGCGTCGCGCACCTGCACCAACCCCGCCCCCCTCAACGGGGGGGGCGTTCTGCGAGGGCATGTCCGTGCAGAAGATCACCTGCAACGCCCCCTGCCCAGGTGTGCACACACACACACACACACACACACACTCACACACACACACTCACACACACACACATCCACACACATCCACGCGCACAGACGCCTAGGTGGGGGAGGTGTTTGTGGCGGAAAGGACACAAGGACACAAGACACCCGCCATATGCCGACGCCAAGATATTTCCATGCGGGCGTTAGCAGGAGGGCCCATCGTAGGGCGGGGGTCTCGTGTTTTCGAGGTGTTCGCCAGGTGCACTGTCGATGTGAAGTTCTCACAAGCACAACTTACCCCCCCGTCACAAGGTACGACGTCATCGTGCAGGTGCTGCCCTGCGTGTTTTATCTACGCGTTAATTGGCGTGCATGCACACGAGCACTTGCACGCGCGAACGCATTGCACATGCAGTCATCTAGCAGACGCTCTTATCCAGAGCGACTCACGGCAAGTACAGGGACTTTCCCCCCCTGAGGCAAGTAGGGAGAAGTGCCTTGCCCAAGGACACGATGTCGTGTTGGCACTGCCAGGGTTCGAACCGGGAACCTTCTGATTACTAGTCCGACTCCTTAACCGCTCAGCCCCCGGACTTTCGACGCCTGCTGACACGTGCAGCGATGCTTTCAAGGACCAAAATCGATAAAGATCCACCAATCCGATTCGTTTCGTTTAAACATGATGTTGCTCCCTACATTCCCTACTGTGTTCGTATATCTTGCATAGCGATTCACATAGATTCGGGATTCGGATTCTTCTGCTGTATCGTGTAGCATGTGGTGCCTGTCGGGCTAGTAATCAGAGGGTTCCTAGTTCAAATCCCTTGTCCTTGGGCAAGGCACTTCAGCCTACTGAGGGAGCCATGTGGCCCAGTCGGTGTGGGGTTAGTAATCAGAAGGTCCCTGGTTCGAACCCCGGCTGTGCCAACATGACGTTGTGTCCTTGAGCAAGGCACTTCACCCTACTTGCCTCAGGGGCGGAATGTCCCTGTACTTGCTGTAAGTCGCTCTGAATCGCTTGACAACCTTTCCCCACCGGAATGTTCTCCCGTGTGCTGTATACCTTGCTTCTTTCGGCGACGTCAGTATGTCTAAAAACACGTTTCGGCTTCGAAGCCAATCCCAGTAGGAAGAACATCGCACCAGAGTGTCGGAGTTCTCTACGCGCACCTCGATGCGTTTGCGCTAACATGGTCAAACCCCCAACACTCTCTATTCTCCGCCCGTCGTATAAACACATCATTTGCATTTAAATTAGCTGCGAAGAGACTGTGAATGACTGCTCGTAGAACTTCCGGAACGTCACGAAAAGAAATTGCCTTTCCCCTGAGATTGCCGAAACGGATTAAGGTCCGTCGCAAAAGAGCCGCCAAGAAAGGTGTTGGCACCATATGGCCCCCATCCTATATTTGTTAGCTAAGCACGATGAGCTCAGATGAAATCGCATCCACGACAGAAGGGAACCTGAGACGGAACAACGTGAACCTTCCAGAACATTCTCAGATGCTATCGCGCGAACGGGGGGGGGGGGGGGGGGGGGGGGGGGGGGGGGGGGGGGGGGGGGGGGTGGCGGGCAGCGGGTTCATCGTGCAGACGAGTCACCTGCTGTCGTCTCTGTGCGTGCGCGCGCAGTGGACGGAGGCTGGGAGGAGTGGAGCGAGTGGGACGGCCTGCAGCGGCGCGTGCGACCGGCGGCGGAGGAGAGGCTGCGACGCCCCGGCGCCCAGGCACGGGGGCAAGATGTGCGAGGGGCGACGGCGAGGGCCACGGAAAAACTGCACGGGAGGGACTGTGCACGCAGAGTAAGGCGTCCGTCTGGGGGCGGGGGGGGTCCGGGGGGTCCGGGGGGGGGCGGGGGGGGTCCGGGGGGTGGTCCGGGGGGGTCGGGGGGTCCGGGGGGGGGGGGAGGGGAGGGGGGGGTGGGGGGGGGTTCTCGGTCGTGGGGAGGGGGGGAGCCTTTTCGCGATCATCATTCTTCTTTCATCAACTCGGGCCTCTTCCCTCATTCTCGGAGGCGTCGCGTTGAATCGGTCGTCGTTCTGGCGTTTCGGTATCGGCGGCCCCCACTTTGGCGATCCGAACCTCGTCACGCGGCCGCTGCTGCTCAGGGTGGAGTCAGCGACGTCGCAGCGAGCCGATGTGCTGGGAAACACGCGAAGAACCGTTTACCGAGAACTGACTATCCGGGGAACGGATGTTTTCTAAAAATTGTAATTCTGGAACGCCTCGATGATTGTCGGGCAGCTGTTTTTTTGAAGAATCGTTTCCCATTTTCTTTCCGCTTGGTGAAGACGTATTCAGTTGTCATTCACGATGGTTTTCGAACCCGTTTGCCAGCCTGCGCCTCGACCAATCTTTTCGGTGCCTCGCGTTATTATTAGCAAACGCCCGCGGGAGTCAGGTGGCTGAGTGGTTAGGAAGTTGGACTAGTGATCAGGTTCGAACCCGGCCGTGCCAACATGACGGAGCACTTCACCCTACTCGCCTCGGGGGGGGGGGGGTGTCCCTGTAACTTGCTGGAAGTCGCTCTGGATAAGAGCGTCTGCTAAATGTTCACGTCGTGTCAATGATATTAGGCCAACCCCTCCTGGCAGACGATGTGGGCATTGCCTTAGTAGCGGCTTCAGGAAGTCCTCTGGCTCTCTCGCCCAGGGCCTCTGATTTGTAATCACCTCTCTCTCTCTCTCTCTTCTCTCTCTCTCTCTCTCTCTCTCTCTCTCTCTCTCTCTCTCTCTCTCTCTCTCTCGTTCTGTCTCTCTGTCCTTGCAGATCGAAAGCTGCTGCATGACCTAAAACCTCCAAGTGAGTTGTCCCTCCTGTACCTCTGTATCCGCGCAGCGCGTACCATAGCGACACGCTCACCAGTGTACGCGCTGTATTACCCAAACATCCCTCAGTCCCCCCCCCCCCCCCCCCCCCCCCAGACCCCCCCGACCAGCGAACATGTGGCCACGTCGCGTGTTAACTAACGGGAGCGGAATCGTGCGCAAATGAGCTCGTTTGACCCGTCGGGAAGCGCGCCCTCCTGTCCCCCCCCTCGCACATCCCGGGAAATGATTGACGGGCGCCGCCTTGACTGGCTCTGCTGGTCCGCTTCACGAGAATCCGCGGAGCTCGCACTCGTCACGGTCCCACCTCCCGATTGGCTGCGGTACCCCACCGTTCGCCGCCCCCGATTACGTTGACATGCATTCATTCAGCAGACGCTTTCATCCCAAAGCGACTTCCGAGAGAGAGCGTTACAGAAGAGCATCGGTCACTGAGCATAGCAACGTGATAGACCCCAAAACATAGCGGGCTAGTAGATTATTTTACGTATTATTAATGGGTGTGGGGGAAACTTTTGAATCATTTGCTTCTTCTTGGCAGCTGACGCCTGTTGGGATCTTTTGTGTTACTTTGCGATCTGTTGATGTTCACTTCGCGCGGGTCTATATCAGGTCTGTTGTGTGGGGCTGAAAGTAGTTACAGCAGTCGCTGGCTCAGTTGTGCTGTAGTGCCGTGATCCCCAACCCTGGTCCTCAGGGGCCCACTGTCTGCATGTTTTAGATCAGCGGTGTGCAATTTCCGGTCCTCGAGGGCCGCTGTCCTGAAGGTTTTAGATGTTTCCCTGCTCCAGCACACCTGATTCTATTGGAACAGGTCGTTACCAAGCTCTGCGGAAGCCTGATAATGACCTCTTATTTTAATCAGGCGTGCTGGAGCAGGGGAAACATCTAAAACCTTCAGGACCGCGGCCCTCGAGGACCGGAATTGCCCCCCCCCCCCCATCGTGTTTGCCATCCCATCATTTACCATGTGCAGCTTTTTTTGGGGGGGGGGAATATAAAACGAAAAACAGGATTGGTTGTTCCAGTCTCCCCCCCCCCCCCCCCCCCCCCAGCCAATGAAAGCGCGTGTTTTGCTGCGACAGGTACAGAGGGCTCCAGCGAGGTGGCCCTGTACTCCGGCCTCGGGGCAGGGGCCGTGGCCGTGGCGGCGCTGCTGGCGGCCCTCGTGCTGTGCAGGAAGAGCCAGAGGGAGGGCGGCGACGCGGTCGACTCGTCCGCGCTCGCCGGAGGCTTCCAGGCGTACAACTTCAAGGCGACCCGACAAGGTGAGCGGTCCGGCGGCGTCGGGATCCACGGCTCTCGCGGTCTCGCAGGGAGGATCTCGGGCCGCCCGTCAGATCTCCGAGCGCCGATGGACGCGTGCGGGAAAAGCGCGGACGGGCGAGCGTGCGTTGGGGGGGGGGGGGCTGTGTGTGAGTCGGCGGGGCGTCGCCACGGCGCGCTCGCATTACCGGCCGCTGACGCTTTGGGGTCGGCGCAAGCGATGGCCCCCGCGGCGCACGGCGATCCATCCTAACCCCCCCCCCCCCCACCACCACCCCCCAAAGGCCTGCCAAGTCACTCGTGCCCGGGACTCAGGGGAGGGGGCAGGAGGGGAGGGTAGGGCCCGGGCGTGGGTGGGTGGGTGGGTGTGGGGGCTGGATGTGAGGCTGTGTGCTCGTGAGGGAGCCTGAGGTGGATGGGGGTGTGTGTGTGTGTGGGGGGGGGGGGGGCGTCGGTACGCGTGCGCGCGCGTGTTTAGCGCGACCGTACTTGCCGGGCTACATCCGTCAGGTCCTCAATCCTCCTCAAAATAGGCCAGCTGGGCCCTGCCTGGGCCGCCCGCATCCCCCCTCTCCATCAGGGCTGTACGGGAGCCTCGGAAATATCCTCCCGTCCCTCAATTTAAAAACCTCGTTTATTCATGGCAGAGGTTTGAGTTCTGGTCTGGACGCTATTAAGCCAAGCAGAGCAGCCACCCACCTGGGCACTCCCTCCCTCCCTCCCTCCCTCCCTCCCTCCCTCCCTCCCTCATCCTCCCTCCATCCCTCATCCTCCCTCCCTCCCTCCCACCCTCCCTCCCTCCTCCCTTCTCTTCGTCTTCTCTCAGGGAGAGAGGAGATACGTGCTGAGTGACTTTTCATTCCGCCTGGTCTTGAGGGAGGCAGGTTTACTCATGGGGGATTAGATCAGTCAAATAGCGGTGGAGCTAATCTGGCATTTATGGATCCCCAGGTTTAGTTTCTATGGACTGCATTAGGTGAGTCCAGGAGCTGCCACGAACAGATGGGTGTTTTTTCCCGGATCTTTCCCCCAGGGAGAGTGAGGGGTGAGGGGGCAGGCAGAGAAGAGAGAAGCCCTGCCTGGGTTTCTTACCTTAGAGCCAAGCGCTTCACGCCCAGGCACACACGAGACACGCGTGCGCAAGTTGGAGGATTGGTGTTGGGAGGCCTGAGCTGTCTCTCGTGTCACAGGAGAGGTTTTTCGATTTTCTGTTCCATCTATCTCCTCTCTGCCTCTTTCTCCTTCTCTCTCTCCTTCTCTCTCACTCTTTTGTTTTGCTTCTATGTCACTCTCACTCTCTCCTGTCGCTCACTCATTTTCTCTCTCCCTCTCACTCTCTCATTCCCTCTCTCTTCTCTCTCTCTCCTTTCTCCCTCCCCCTCCCTCCCTCCATCCTCCTCTCTCCCTCTCTATCTCCCTCCTTCCCTCTTAACTTTCTCTTCTCCCTCCCTCCATCACTCTCTCCTCCTCCCTCCCTCAATCTTTCTCGCTCCTTTCCTCTATCTCATCCTTCCTCTTTCCTTCTGCCACCCACCCACCCACCCACCCTCCCTCCCTCTCTCTCTCTCTCTCTCTCTCTCCCTCTCCCTCCCTCCCTCCCTCCCTCCCTCCCTCCCTCCCTCCCTCCCTCTGTCCTCCCAGCTGTTGTTACGCCCTCATTAGAGACAAGGTGTCTAAATGCCTGGAGAAGTTCACTGTGGGAACTCTCTCAAGGGTGAATCATCACCAACCTTTCCCTCCCAGAGTTACTACAGTATTACAATCAGACCATTGCGATTAAAACAATGGGGGTCAGTTGGCTCAACGGTTAAGGCGTTGGGCAAGGCACTTCACCCTACTTGCCTCAGGGAAAAATGTCCCTGTACTTACTGGAAGTCGCTTTGGATAAAAGCGTCTGCTGAATGAATAAATGTAAAACAAAGACATTTGTGGTTCGTTCACGTACTTTACGTGGCGAGGTGAAAGATTGACAGGCGCTTTGCGAATGTCAATAGACACGGGGTGTTCGTGGTAGTAAAGTGTATTGTTCTTTTCTCAGAGGGCTAT